>CM077171.1:5347405-5947405 GCA_039654105.1 Coreius guichenoti | reverse complement strand
CCGCTCTAATTCATCCCAAAGGTGTTCTATCGGGTTGAGGTCAGGACTCTGTGCAGGCCAGTCAAGTTCCTCCACACCAAACTCACTCATCCATGTCTTTATGGACCTTGCTTTGTGCACTGGTGTGCAGTCATGTTGGAACAGGAAGGGGCCATGTTATGTTTGGTGTGAGCACATGGCTTGTCATGTGTTTCTTTGTGCCATGTGCTCTCATGTCTATTGTCTTTACCCCGCCCCTCTTGTTACCTGATAATTGGTTAATTTGCCTCACCTGTCTTCCCTCATTAATTGCCTTGTTTGCTCCCTATTTAGTCTCCTTGTGTTTGCAGACCTGTGTTGGTTTGTTGTCATTGATTCCTGTCCTTGTGTCATGTTTCCTGGTTCCTTGTGTGTGGTATGTTCTGGTTTTCCCCCTCGTGGGTAGTTTTTGTTTGTTTCGTTTATGTTTTTGTTATCAATAAAGCCCAAATTCTGCTGCACTTGAGTCCTTGCTCCTTTCACCCATACCTGTCACGTGACACACACAGGGAATTCTGGGAATGTCAATTTACGGGTTTTCACTGTAAATTAAACAATGACTTGTTCTTTTTCACTTCCAAAAACTTACATTTAACAGTATTTTACTGTAAAATGATTACAGTTATTCACCGTATATAGACCCTTTTAATGTCACATTTACGTCACGGCGTTAGCTGGAGGCAAAACAAAGGGAAAACTGGAGACAGCCAATGCAAACCAGCTAGTTTGTCAGCTATTAATATTTATAGTTGGCTACATAAGGAGCTTAAAATGTATTCTTGATGTGTTGTTCGTTTACATTTTTCTGTTTTTACAGAAAAAATCTGCAAAATATTAATCAACATTTTATGTAAAATTACACATTATTCTGTAAAAAGACAGAACATTTCCATAAATTAATAGTGGAAATTTAAATTACAGCAAATATCTGTAAAACAACAGGTATTTCATTGTATAATGACAAAATGGGAAAATTCTGTTAAAAAATACAGATCATTACCTGTAAAATTACAATTATTTTTTACAGTGTATGCTAAAAGTTGAGGTTTTGTGGTTATAATATAGTGTTGTGCAATTGTGTAGTACAATATTGTGTTGTAATATTGTGTTTAGTGCAATAATTTGAACAGGAATAAAAGTTGCAGGTGTTTTACTGCCACTAGAAACTGCACATGCACACACACAATTCGAGGGCTCAGGGTGACACTTCTGTGATGAAAGACACAATCTACAGATGGGTCACTCTGTTCAAGGCATCTGTCTTCTGCTGCAGTACCATATTCTGCTCTCTGTCTTGTTTTATTCATTTGTGAATCTATGAGCATTGAATCAATCACCCTGGCCAATCTAATGAGGGCCATGACTCTCTGATACCCGTCCACAGCTAATAGATCAGAGAAGAACTGCTCTATAAAGCCCTACGAGTCACGTCCTCCTCCTCACTTCTTTTTACTGTGAGGGATCCAGCACTCAGCAGCACATAATGACACACCAGCAGACAGTAATAATTGGGAAGTTACACCCGTACTTTTAGGAAACACGGGCTGACTGCTCTCTAAAAGCACTCTCTGCCTCCAGAGGAAAACTCGCAAACCTACTGGAAGCAGAAATGGGAACAACAGGTCCATGTGAGTGTGCAGGAATGATGTTAATATTTGGCAACCCCTCGATCTTCCATGTTTTCCCCTTACGGCACACCTCTCCCCCTCAGACTCCCTCAAGCGCTCATTACCGGCCAGCCTAAACCCGTCCACCAATTAATAATCATGACAAGCTCAAGAGAGACCTGATCTTCCTGTGTGTGCATGCAAGAGGAAATTGGTGGTGGCCAAGAACGTAATTGGGCTGTGTTCAGTCGACTGCCAGAGTTATTTATAACGCTCGGGATACGCCCCTCTTGCTGTCTCTGGGAAGCGCTTCATTGTCGTTCCCAGGTACAGTGCACAGCGTGAAACACACACACACACACACACACACACACATGCCTGTGTTCACTACAGATCTGTTGTGCAATTAAAAAGACAACACAGAACAGTACAGCTAATCCATTTGCAATTTCTAGAAACATCTTCCAGTAAATGGGCTAACTTCAAAATGGCAGAGTTTTAATTACAAAGATTACTGAAGAGAAATATGTTTTCCACAAACAGGGTATACTTAAATACATTTCGAAAGGGGTTTTAAAATTCAGTACAGAAAGTCCACATTATTTATACAGTATACTGATACTACCACACTGAGTCTAAACAGAGCCACAGAGAGAGAGAGATGACAGCACAAGTTGACTTGCTTCAGTCAAATGAAATAAAAACTGGACAGCTTTGAAATGTCCTATGAAAGTGATGAAATCAGGACATACATGTATTTCTATTGCATACATTTTAGTTTCATTTAACATGCATTTTAGTCTGGGACTAGACTAAGCCTTGTCTGTGCACCTGGGGGAAATCTTGAATGCTTTAGAGCACAGACTTGAAGCTGCAGTCCGTAAGTTTTGCCTCTTTGTCGCCATCTCTGTTTGAAACCTGCAATTGCAGTTATTTGCTGAATTATCATCTTTACGTGGGTTGTGCATTGGCACAGCTCCTCAGCGCGGATGAATCTAATGTTTTGAGGAGTTTGTGTGGCTGTCATTCATTCAACGCACCGGTGTGGATACTGTATTTCAGAATCACAGATTCTCCATCTAAACACGACCAAAATAATAAGTTTCACCGGAAAATGTCATCTGAACAAGCAAGTAACAAATCTTACAATAAATCGTGATTTCTGCATTCAACTTACGCAAAAAGCACAACTGGCGCAACGATGACGTTGGACGTAGCGTAAGTGTTCTGAACTACCGGAAGCTTGATATTTTATTTTATAACGTGTTAAATATGGATATTTTTCTTACACAAACCCATCGATTCGCTTCAGAAGGCCTTTATTAACCCCCGGAGCCGTGTGGAGCACTTTTATAATGGATGGATGCACTTTTTTGGGCTTCAAATTTTGGGCTGCCATTCACTGCCATTATAAAGCTTGGATTAGCCAGGATATTTATTAATATAACTCTGATTGTATTCGTCTGAAAGAAGAAAGTCATATACGCCTAGGATGGCTTGAGGGGGAGTAAATCATGGGGTCATTTTTATTTTTGGGTGAACTATCCCTTTAACTCAAACTCTTTTAAGGCAACCAGGTAACTTACTATTTAAATTAAACCAACAATCATTTTTTTACAGTGCAGTTATGTAATTTATTGGTACATTTTGGTAATTTTGGTAATTGACAATGTAACTACGATGTTGTATGCTCTTAATTTTGAGCATAAAAATGCATTCTGTGTGAACCGGCCCTAACAAGTTACGAAAATAATGTTACTGAATCAGGACAACGCGAGATGCAGGAAAGTGGAAAAAACCAAGGTCTAGAGATGTGTTGTTTAAACGTTTAACTTCTTTTAATTTGAGCGGCATGTTTTTAGAAAGTCCGTCATGCGTGAAACGCAAAAAACACAAGCGCAACAATCAAACACGTCCGTCTAGCGCGTTTACATAGAAAAACAATGGAAAAGTAGCGCAGTGGAATGGAAAAATGCATTCTGTCTGACAGAAGAGCAATGTTTTTGCAGAAGAGTCAACAGCGTTTATGCATGCCTTTCAAAATAAAAGTCTTGCTTCAGAAAAAAACATTTAGAAATAAGTTTTTCTTGTTTCTTTGCATGCACACTCCGCAACCCACTCAAAATGGTCTTGTGACCCACTTTGGTTCACGACCCACCAGTTGAGAAACACTGTCCTAAACTGGCTGCCTGTATTTTTTTTATGTGGTTTTGGATTAAACAAACTTCAAAACAAGCAGGACTCTAGATGGAAAGTGTGCTTCACAACTGAAGTGGACCAGAAAGTGAATGCAAAGAGAAACTGGTTCACTGTTGACAAACCAAGTCTAATGTGAAGCCTTAAAGCTGATAAAAGCCACAAAACTCCAATTCTGATTTCACGTTGTCTTTAAGTGTATTATCCTTGTTGCAAAAGCCACAGCCGATAGAATGACTAATGCTCCGCATGCAGCGCAGGTAGACTATCCATGACAGCTTAATAACCGAGAGCAGAGAGACACATAGAGACATCTCTATAACTCCCACTCCAGGCTGATTCACAGGCCGAGGGAAACCTTTCGGGTCTCTGAGCTCCCAGCCGAACATCTTCACGTTTGATGTGATTAACTTCACGTCTAGACTCCCACAAGCACTTGCAGCAGAGGGAAACTCTCGGCAGTGTGTGTACATCGGGAGAGGGGGCGTCCGCGAGATATACATATCAGTACGCCACCGGTGTCTCATTTTGAAAGGAAGAAAAGAAAACTTTCATTTCCTTTCGCTGGGATGTGTGGTTACGCAATGCGACACCCTCTTGTGCTTTTTTTTCCGTACAACACTGCACTTCTAAGCATCTGTGGTTTGATTTCCATTAAGAGTTTCTCAAGGGGAAGGACAGAAACTGTAAAGATGCAAAGTCTGAAAACACAGACGATTCCGAGAACAGTTTGTGTGCAGTTTGCTTGGGCGATCTGTGCAAGTTTTCCATGGTGTTTATGAGCCTTCAGACACTTCTCATTATGATAAGAGTGTTGGGGAAGATAAGCTACTCTATGGTTAAACTACAGGCAAACTGTTTGAAAAAGTAGTGAGCAAAAAATGAGCAAAACTGGGCAAAATGGAATTCTGTAATTAACACTTTTCATGGAACCTGTGATTACAATCACAATTATGTATGCTCTTTGAGTTATGGATGCTCACTCGTCAATTCAAAACACCTGATGATTATCTAAAATAAAAAATTATGCATTAAAGTGAGGATAAAAATATGGATTTGTATGGATGTTGATATAGTTAAAGGAACACGCCACTATTTTTTAAAATAGGCTCATTTTCCAACTCCCCTAGAGTTGAGTTTTACCATTTTCGAATCCATTCAGCCGATCTCCGGATCTGGCGGTAGAAGTTTTAGCATAGCTTAGCATAGATCATTGAATCTGATTAGACCGTTAGCATCTCGCTCAAAAAAATGACCAAAGAGTTTCGATAGTTTTCCTATTTAAAACTTGACTCTTCTGTAGTTACATCGTGTACTAAGACCGAAGGAAAATGAAAAGTTGCGATTTTCTAGGCCGATATGGCTAGGAACTATACTCTCATTGCTGCGTAATAATCAAGGAACTTTGCTACCGTACCATGGGTGCAGCAGGCGAATGATATTACGCAGCACCTGAAAATAGGCTAGAAAATTAGTAGACGATTTGATAAATGATTCTCAACTAGGGGCCTCAATCAGTCTTAAAATCAGTTATTTCAATGCACTCAAAAAAATTATTTTGTGATACTGTTCACTTTATTTAAACAATTTATTGTGATTCAACACTATTATATCAGGTTTCTGGTTCAAATGTGATTGCTTCATGTTAAATTAACTACTATAACTATACTATACTAACTACTATAACTATTCTTATAACTACTAACAAATTGATATGCTCACATATGATGTGCATATTCTAAACTGACAATAGAGAGTTTGTGCGTCTGTTTGCTCTTGCCGGCGTTCCATGTGTGCTTTGATTCTCCCCAAAGCTTTGAGCCTGTCTCCTGCTGTCTCTACGCCTGTCAGACGGTCTGATCATCCAGGTGAAGGTGTCTGGGGCTCTTCTATTTCTGGACGCAGGTAAAGAGAGTCGGAGGCCACAACAGGAAGAGGCCTTGTGCAAGGAGATCACGGAAGACATTCATCTACTAGCTAAATATAGCTACAAACCACTTCACCCTGCAAGGCAATCTCTCTCGGTTTTCACTCTGCTTTTTTTCCGTGTTTTTAAGGTGACGGAAGAAAACAAGAGCCGAGCTTCAAGGTGCTAATGTCCCAGACAGGGATTGTAGGGGAGGATTATCAAACTGTGAAATAAACACTATGTTTGTGATGTCAGAAGAATGTGCAGAAAACATACTTTAGGGGTAACAACAGCTGATCACTGGGGTAGTATTAAGTTAGATGATATTTAAATGCTTGGTTTTATTTCGTTTTATTGTGGGGGGCAAAACATAATGCAATGTAATACCGACTGAGAGATAAATAAACGTTCCTCAATGCCTGATGAATCATATTTGATATTTACATTTTAACATGATTTTACTGAAACATGCAGTGCTGGGTAGTAACTGATAACATGCAATCTGGATTATGTAATCAGATTCCAGTACTTGCAATTAGATTATATCGATTAAGATCGATTCTCCCTAATTAAAACTTTTCCTTTCTGAAAAGTATAATGCTTATATTATAAAGTCTTCTAGTGAAATTGCACACGCAGACCAGCCACTAGTCAGGTGGCTATAATTAGATGGAAAATTGAGAGGCCACAAAACATTTGACCACTGGATTTACAGAAATAATTTTACCTTTCTTAACAGTGCAACATACTGAATCAACTCCTGACAAACACATGAATTATTATTTGAATTATAACTCAGTAAGTTGTATGTACTTGTACTTGTAAAAACTATGTATTTGGAAGGCTTTTGTCGTTCAAATACATTTTTAATATAATTTTTATCATTTTAATTGAAATTGTTTATGATTTATTTAATTATTAGTTTTTCATTAAACTCACAAACCCCAGTCTGGGAAACCCTGATGTAATTTAATGTTTAATGCACTTCATGTTGTTGATAACAAATAATTAAATATATTTTCTTTCTCTTTGTATTTTTATATCAATATGGTACAAGATTATCCTATTCAATACAATGTGATAAACAAGTTCAAAAGTAATCTAAAAGTAATCAGATTATATTACCTTAAATGTGTAATGTAATGGATTACGTTACTAACTAAATTTCTTTGGTCATGAAGCACAAACACACTCTATCACAATCACAGACACAGACACACACACACACACACACACACACGTCTGGTTAACTTTCTTTGTGGGGACTCTCCATAGACGTAATGTTCTTTATTCTGTACCATCTGTATTTTCTCTCCCCTTACACTAACCCCTAAACCTACCCATCACACATACACACACACTAACCCTACCCCTATACCTACCCATCACACAAAACTTCCTGCATTTTTACATTTTCAAAAAAACTCATTCTGAGTTCTCTTTATAAGCTTGTTTCCTCAATTTAGGACCCAACGGTGACACGAGTCCCCATGAGTCTGTGTGCATTCAGTCCCCACCGGGATAGAAAAACATGAACACACACACGCACTCTCACACACACACACACACACACACACATACACACACACACACACACACACACACACACACACACACACACACACACACACACACACACACACACACTCACAAACTCTATTTCGGCATGTAGCTGAAAAGTCATTAAAATTCTGAAGCCTCGTTTCTTTGATGAATGCACCAGTGATCATCAGAACAGCTGATTGCATTTCAACCAAATCAAGAGTTAGAAGATTCAGTGTTTCTTGAAATAATCAATGAAATAGCAGCTGTTTCAGAGCAATCGCTCCCACCGAGTGTTTTAAATTTTATGCATCAAAACACCAAACCACAAACTGATGGTTTTCATGAGGGAGAGATGGACAGAAAGAGTATTTGGAGAAAGCAGACAGAGCTGGGAATCGGTTAAAAATGCATTTAAATTAATTACATGATATGTTGATTAATTATTTAATTATTCACAGTTAATCACATTTGCACATATCATATATACCGATCAGGCATAACATTATGACCACTGACAGGTGAAGTGAATAACACTGATTATCTCTTCATCACAGCACCTGTTAGTGGGTGGGATATATTAGGCAGCAAGTGAACATTTTGTCCTCAAAGTTGATGTGTTAGAAGCAGGAAAAATGGGAAAGCGTAAGGATTTGAGCGAGTTTGACAAGGGCCAAATTGTGATGGCTAGACGACTGGGTCAGAGCATCTCCAAAACTGCAGCTCTTATGGGGTGTTCCCGGTCTGCAGTGGTCAGTATCTATCAAAAGTGGTCCAAGGAAGGAACAGTGGTGAACCGGCGACAGGGTCATGGGCGGCCAAGGCTCATTGATGCACGTGGGCAGCGAGGGCGAATTTTAATAAGATCATTAACTGCAGAATTTGCTCTAGGTGTCAGAAAAACAGAGTTTTTTCCCATGCTAGAAAATTACGTATTGACAGACCATGAATTGTTAATTTACATATATTTTTAGTTAGCATCTACACTTTTTATTGAACGGAATTAACATCATGAAAGCTCTACTGAGGATTAAAAATGGCATTTCACTTTTTATTAATCATCTCAAAATGTCATTTTCCAGTAGGCCAAGAAAAAAAATCTAAGAAGAAGAAAATGCTCTCTGCCCAGCTCTCTGCTTAGTTACATGTTTTAAAAGAACCTCAAAGTGAAGAGAGGTCATGAATTTATTGGCTGCTTAAAATCTGATATTGCAGCTGAGATTTCACAGGCATCATTTACATATTCCATCGCTCTTAATTAAAAATGTCACGCTCACTTTGGAGCACTAACAGTATGTCTGGTGGAATAATAACAACAATTGTTGGACATTTGTCAGGACGTGATAAAACTGCTTGTCAAAAGTGAAGTGCTGAACATGAGAGGACATAAACTAAATTATTATTCACAGAGGCTATGGCTTCACAGATGCTGCACAAACTGTTTCTGACTCCTCAATGTTGAATTTGCCCAGCCAAGATTCAATCCACGTTTATAACAGACTGGACCCTCTAATGAACTTGTGCACAACAGATGACTGGAAGTGATGGTTTACAGTTTAAAAAAATATATATCAGCAAAGTCCCATGGGCCTTGAGTACATGTAACAGTTCATTTTGAGTAAGGAATCATGAAAGGAATGACTTTTGGTAGAGTGAATTAGTCAAGAGCAGTCAATGAGTGAATCGTGAGATTGATTGAAATGAATTAGTCATGAGTTTGAGACTACACTTGTTGCATACTGATTGTTTTTGCATCCAACCATTGAGGACAAAGCAACAGAAATATGTATCTATTTATTGTCTTTTAATTATTTTGCATGACTCACATTCAATACTTAAAATCTGTGGACTTAAAATTCAATGGTTCAAAGTACTACAAGGTGTTCATGCTCCACACAGTAACACCCGATGTACTCGTTTACATCATAAGAAGAATGGCATCTACGCTAATATTAGTCTCTCTGTTTATCCCGAGGTTTACTGTAGTCTGCCGGATCCAGGCAGTATCCAGATCAGACGGTGGACCTGAGCCTAGACACGACCACAACGCATGATGTAGTCAGCCAGATCCCGGCCGTATCCAGATCAGATGAAGGACCTGCTCATAGACACGACCACAACGCATGATGTAGTCAGCCGGATCTGGGCCGGATCCGGATCAGATGGTGGACCTGCACCTAGAAACGACCACAATGCATGATGAAGTCAGCCGGATCCGAGCCGTATCCAGATCAGATGGTGGACCTGCGCATAGACACGACCACAACACATAATGTAGTCAGCCGGATCCAGGCCGGATCCGGATCAGATGAAGGACCTGTGCCTAGACACTACCACAACGCATGATGTAGTCAGCCGGATCCGAGCCGTATCCAGATCAGATGGTGGACCTGCTCATAGACACGATCACAACGCATGATGTAGTCAGCCGGATCTGGGCCGGATCCGGATCAGATGGTGGACCTGCGCCTAGACATGACCACAACACATGAAGTAGTCATCCGGATCTGAGCCGTATCTGGATCAGATGAAGGACCTGCGCCTAGACACTACCACAACGCATGATGTAGTTAGCCGGATCCAAGCCGTATCCGGATCAGATGGTGGACCTGCTCATAGACACGACCACAACACATGATGTAATCAGCCGGATCTGGGCCGGATCCGGATCAGATGCTGGACCTGCGCCTAAACACGACCACAATGCATGATGTAGTCAGCTGGATCCGAGCCGGATCCAGATCAGATGAAGGACCTGCGCCTAAACACGACCACAACACATGAAGTAGTCAGCCGGATCCGAGCCGTATCCAGATCAGATGAAGGACCTGCGCCTAGACACGACCACAACACATGAAGTAGTCAGCCGGATCCGAGCCGTATCCAGATCAGATGAAGGACCTGTGCATAGACACGACCACAGCGCATGATGCAGTCAGCCGGATCCGAGCCGTATCCAGATCAGATGAAGGACCTGCGCCTAGACACGACCACAACGCATGATGTAGTCAGCCGGATCTGGGCCGGATCCGGATCAGATGGTGGACCTGCGCCTAGACATGACCACAACACATGAAGTAGTCATCCGGATCTGAGCCGTATCCAGATCAGACGGTGGACCTGTGCATAGACACGACCACAACGCATGATGTAGTCAGCCGGATCCGAGCCGTATCCAGATCAGATGGTGGACCTGCTCATAGACACGACCACAACACATGATGTAGTCAGCTGTAATCCGGTCCGTATACAGATCAGATGGTGGACCTGCGCCTAGACACGACCACAACGTATGATGTAGTCAGCCGGATCCAAGCTGTATCCAGATCAGATGGTGGACCTGTGCATAGACACGACCACAACGCATCCCTGAAGTGTCAGCAGAGACCGTGTCAACTAGACTCTCCCCTGTGAAGGCCTCATCGTCATGTCATCCAGTGGCATTGATCCTCAACAAACAGTCTTCTGCGTGATGACTCCGATCTTCAACCAGATGGAACTGGATAAATATTCTGAATTTTCCGATCTAATCTGACTTCTGACCTGTAAAGTTGCCTGAATCATAATCATACGTTGTTCGTTCGTTGGCCAGAGGAGAATTGGCACCCCGGATGGTTTCTCCCAAGGTTTTTTTCTCTCCATTCTGTCACCTGATGGGAGTTTTGGTTCCTTGCCACTGTCACCTCTGTTGCCTTTGGCTTCTGGCTTGCTTAGTTGGGGACACTTAATATTCAACTATATTATTGATCTGCCTCTATCACTGAACTTACTTAAGCTGGACTATGACACTATTTTCTTCTAGATCTGCTGTACAGCCAAAACAAACTGTTGCATTATTTTCCTGTTAACACTGTGAAGCTGCTTTGAAACAATCTGTATGGTAAAAAGCGCTATATAAATAAAGGTGATTTGACTTGACTTGACATAGCTAACACCTTATCAGCTACCTACGCATTACATAGTACAGTAGTCTATGTTTCCAACATCCCACACAATGGCATAATGACTCAAAGACTGCATACTTGAGGTTAAACCACTACATGTCCCTCCTTCCCTCCTCCGTGTCACATTAGAGAAGAAGTTGCTCTGGAAATCCCTGATGCACAATATAAGTCCAGGACTCACATGTGTTTGGTCTGCTATACTGTATGTTATTACAAACGGGTCAAGGGTTGGTTGTTTATCCAGGTCCAGTTATCCTCTGCTGATAGATGGTGTAACTATACCATTATGGGAGGAAAGCACCTTTCTGCATTGAATAGCTTGAAATAGACTTTTTTTCCTAGTGATCGACCGGTACCGGTGCCGATACCTTAGAAAGCAAGGTGGCCAATAGCCAATATAAAGCCGATAGATAATATTATACTATTTAATTTAAGGATTACAAGCATAGAAATTGTTCCAATCTGCCATTGGCAGAAAGAAGCAGAAACAAGCAATAAAAGCATTGCTTACGCACATGTAAACTAACAGAAGTAAACACTGTAACCAGTGAATTCAATAATCTGGTAAGTCTGTGCAATCAGGATAATGTATTTTTAACTCTTAAATGCATACCTCAGGTCTTTAGTGACCCGGGACGTCATTCACTACCCTTCTCCTCATTCATTTTTTAAAGTTAGAAATCAACCTTCTTAGTATTCCTCAATCAATTCATTATAAACAATATAACAAGAAAAAAATAATAAAAGAATGCCTGTTTTGCCATTAATTTTTTGTAAAAATTGTATAGGTTCGCTAACGACCCGAGGTGTGTAACAGTGTAAGTACATTTTTTCTGCACAACAGTCATTGAATATTTCATGACTGAATAAATGCAATTCACCTTTATTCCATAAGGTGGCGATGTCTGATAAACAATGATGAAGTGACATTTCACTCATAGTTACTGCAGGCAGAAAACAAAAGAATAGGAAGTATCATCAGCAAAACTTGAAATGGCTCAGAGATTTACTGCAGAGCAAGTACTGAATGCAATCAAATATGAGTGTCACTGTCACTTGATGGATCTGGTGATCTGGTCAGCGATCAAAATATTGATGTTGAAGATGTTGAAAATGATAGTTTTGAGAATATGTTTGAGATTGTGAATATGAGGCAGATGCTGAATGTCCTGGGAAATGAGCTCTGACGAGGACAGAGATGATGGTATAAAACATCTGCTCAAACTGAACCTTTCCAAGCTCCAGAAGGTAACGAAATATGATTTATTTTATTCTTCTGTAATTGTTACTCTAATATCAGGAGAATTTTATATTATTGCGACAGGTAGAGATCCATCCGTGTTAGATGTAGATCCGGGTCGCTAAAGACCCGAAAATGTAATAATGATTGGCGAAACATTCATGCATTTAAGGGTTAAATAAAGACCATGCAACAGTAGTTTTACATACAGTACACAGTGAATATGACAGCATGAAACTGGATTAAGTGCAGTGTTGTTTGAAGTTGCTCACTTATGTGTTGCTTTTCTATTATTAGACAGAACTGTTAAACAAAGACAGTAAACTAATGAAGATGGAGAAGGAGTGCTTATGTGTATCTGCGCTCAGGCACTACGTTCTCAGCGCTGTCAAAATAAAAGTCCTGTTTACAACACTTATCGATCTGTTGTATCTGTTTTTGCTCTTCATGTGGTTTAGTTACTGTTTTCAGGGTTGATTTGGTTTATAAGTATGTTTATATATGATATATCAGTCGACCACTATATTTTTGTCTTTGACGTCACAGTTCAGGAGTCTCCAGTCCAGGGTTTGGGGCTGTACACGTTCTTGTGGTGCCATCATCCACACAGTGTCGTCATGACATTCTTTTCCTCACATGACAGCTCAGGTGATTGGCTCAAAAAAAATTGTGTCCAGACCAGAGTGCGTATAAGCAATGATGGCAGCAAGCTCTCCTTGATTATTATTATCTTTCCACCATACACGGCATGACTAGACAGCCATAGACATCTGACAATATACAGCAATGATATAATGACTCTACCCACTGAATAATGCTAATCTGACTCTAATAATCATCCATGACGAATGCATCCACCACACTGTGAGAATACGCTTTCTTCATGCAGAACTGAATTTATATCTGTTCCTGAAACCCTCCAGTCAAGCAGCTAATGAGTCTCTCTGCTAATCAACAAAAAGATAATTGCGGCGCATGAACAAACACATTACGTAATGCATGCTCTACACAAGCATTGTAAGACATGCTACTTTTCCTGCTGTCAAGTTTTAAAGACTCCATGGATTGGCAAAGAGTTTTCTTTCCTGTGTTGACATATTTCTACTAAAACAGGAAGTAGGGACAGGACTTTTCAAAGTTATAAAGCCAAAAGCCTTTTATTTATATCACATTCTGTTTAAACCATGTTTGAACTGATGCCCTCAGGTTGCTGTTTTAAAGCACTGAAGCTGAAGACTAAGAGATCAGGCAACTCTTTTATTCCCATAGCAATTAGAATGCTGAATCTGGAGAGGAAAGGCAGGAGACTGTGTCTGTCTTGTTTTTCTGTGTTAATGTCATAATGTCATTTATTAATGATGTTCCTTTCAAACTCTGTAAACCAATTTTTCCCAAGGTAAATATAAAACTTGACCTGATTTGACTTGAAATAAATACACAGTAACTTTTGAATAGCCATCAATAGAAAAAAGATGGTTATTTGCAATTCGTTTGCTTAAGTATGTCAAAAAAATCAATCTTAAGTAGGACTTAAGTAAATGTGTAATTTCATAATTACTTATTTTGTCTTTGATTCGGTTAAAGTGTACTGGTGAACGTACTGACAAGATTTACAGAAAACGTCTCAGGTTTAGCATGTAACCATGGTTCCCTGAGAAGGGGAATAAGACGTGGCATCATGGAGTTGACGCTATGGTGGATGCCCTCAGCGTCACCAGTGTCTGAAGTGAAGCCGCCAATGTCCCAATATGGCGCTGACATCTTGCGCTGATTGGGGACACAGTAGTGAGCGTGAAGTGGAGCCGCGGTATTAAGGCCCCGCCCACTCTCCTGCAGAATCAGTTTGTACAGTTTACTGCATAACTCATTTTGTCGGTGTGAAATGAACAGTTATGGAAATGTAGAAATTAAAGTTAAAGCTCCAATCTCCCCCCGAAGATCCCGAAAAAAGTCTGCTGGTGCCTCAGTGGCTTCTCAGAGAAGCTGTCAATCACAGCTGTCAATCATGACGTCACACCCCCCTTTTTATAGCATCAAATAACTAACTAAAACCAAATTTATTAAAAAAAAAAAACACTTGAACTTACATCAGAGTGATAAAAACGACCTTAAATGACAGAAACCATCTTTGGAAAAAAAAGTAAAATATTATTGTTTCGTTTGTCTCACGTCTCATTAGATTACATGGAGAGGGTGGGGTTTATGAGCTATACTGGGACCAGCCATCTGGGGGTAATCGAGGCACTTTGGCTTCACTTTTCAGGACTTGTGCGGCACACTTGGGGCCAATTTACTAACAGCTTGCGCCAACGCAAACCCTCTTTTGGCGTTAAAAAACTACTGTCAGGATTGACTAAAGACACGCAGTGAAAAATTAGCGCTGAAAAGGCGTGGACAGGGTTATTTTTGCAGCTGACTTTATTGCATATGCATTTGTAGGAGTTTCCCTTTCAGGCGCAAAATTCATGGGAGGAGAGTATTTAAATGAATCATGCCAGGTGATTTACTAAGGTTTGCGCTCGTCAATTTACTGGTGTTTGTGCCATTATTTACCGTCCAAAAAAAAAAAACGTGACTTAAACCAGAAGCTAACTGGTAGATTGCTTTGGTCATTATGGAAATGATCCGGCTGCGTCTGTGTTCATTAATTTGCGTCACGTCAGTAGATCACGTGCAGAACTGTCCACTCCCATCGGTGCTTTTATGAAATTGCGCTCTCACGCTAATTTGCCCTGTTTAGTAAATCTGGCCCTTGGTATAAACACGCTATCAACTCTTTTGTCTGAAGAAGACGTGCAGGTAAACCTGATGCATGGCATTGAGACGCCGTGTCTCGTTCCCCTTCTCAGGGAACCATGGTTACATACGTGAATTCACTGAAATGTGTATATAAGTTTATTTTGTCAAGGTTTAGGATTACACAAGCCTGTTAATGACCTCAAAGCTAGCAGACATGAACTCTGACACAAAACTCTGATCTCACCCATCAAGCAATTTTGCGTTTAAAAGACATCTAATAGCCGTCCAAACACAGCCCTGACGTCTAGGCTAAAACAAGGCTGTCAGTGAAAATGTAATAGACGTCTAATCATAGCCCAAGAGTAGACTATCTAGACCATGAACATGTCAAAGAAATGAAAGCAAACACCTTGTAATCACTGTTGATTTTGCTTACATGATGGAATATCATACGACATGTAACCAAATTCAAGGTTATTTTGGCTAGAAGTGGGTTACTCATAGTTAGAAATATATTGGGTCTATAGTTAACCGAGAAGGTGAAATGACGGCTATTGCTTGCTGGGTATGAGGACAACAAAGAAAAGATGGAAAATAACACTAAGTTTGTTTCAAAAGAACACAGAAGTAGATGCTGTTCGTGGCATTTAAATGCCATTGAAATTGCTACTCTGCATTACTAAACCTGTGCTGCATCAGATTCATGACTCAACCGTCCTCTAAACCACATCTCACATTCAAATAATAAGCCTCTCTGGACACTCTGCAATTTAAGTCACTAAGTGCTACAAAATGTGAATCAAGACATGGAAATGTTTATTGAACTGCTGTGGGTAATGTCATAGCACAAGCTAGATGCAGTAGAGATACAACTGATTTCAACTGTGTGTCAAAAGTAAAAACATGTCATTGACCTTGACTGTATAAATGGACTCAGAGAACCTCTATGGACCTTAGTCATATTTATATGAAGTCAACTCATGCGCTTTAATGCAAGTCCGTGACAAAAAGCCCCAGCAAAGTGTGTGTCAGTCTTGACAATCGCTCTTCTGGTGTGCACACTCATGAGACATGTTGCAAGTAGGTTTAGAAGCTATACACATTTATCATCTGAAATCCGTCTGTCCAGTCAACTTAGAGCAACAATGAGAAACAGATAATGAAATTGTAAGAGAGTAAAAGAGCACAAGAGGAGAGCGAGCCATGGGAAACAGGAGCCAAAATAAGAAAAGAAACAAACATCAAACCATACATCTCCACAGGCAGCGCCACATCCATATTTTAAATTTTTTTTACTTTCTTGTTCTTTGCAAATGAAATCGTGTCATTATAGTATGTGCATGAGATTGTGAGAATGTATAATTGATATATGCAATCTGCAGTGGTGTAAAGTAATAAAGCAAAACCAGGGCCAGAAATTAATTGGGGATTGATCACCACCAAAATGAACAAAATGCCCCCCACAATTCAAAATGAAGTTGCAAAATATGCTCCTGCACATTTAAATGAAATCTATTACAGCTGTTGCAATTAAACTGAAATGTGAAAATGAATGACAATTAAATTTAGATCTGCTCACGTTGCATCAGATTTCTTTGTATTAATTTTTTGCAGCGTTGAGCATTATAAACACACACGTTTCTGTCAGAGGCGTTTAAATTATGGCAGCGGCTAAGTGCAAATAGCGATAGATGACCCATGTTTGGGTTGAAGAGGAAAAACGTACCAAGCACAATGTTTTCTCATCAATGCTGATTTCGGTAACACTTTAGAATACTGATCCATCATTAATGAATAACTACACAGGAACAAGTGAGTAACGCAATATTAACACTCTAGTTACTACTATTAACTAACAAGAAACTCAGATTAATAAATGAGTTAGTAATAGTGCTTAGCCAAATGTGGTAGTTCACTATTAGCTAATCAATAACTACTATGTTTTCATACCTCCCTGAGTACTACTAAGAACTACTATATACAGGTTCATAATTAATGTGAATAATGCATAATGTATAATTAATTCTAAAATGAAGATCATGGTAACCCATTAGTAATGACTCAGGTATTATTAAATCCTTCAGAAGGAATTACTAATTATTTGGATCAGTATTCTAAAGTGAAGATCATCATAAATCTCTAGTAGTGACTGAAGTCATTGTAAACTTTTGATGTTTTTGTAAGGTTTTGAATAGTAATGACTCAAGTGTTACTACATACTTCTATAGGAATTACTAGTTATTTGGATCAGTATTCTAAAGTGAAGATCATGGTAACCCACTAGTAATTACTTAAGTGTTACTATCCAAAACCTAACAAAAACCTCAAAAGCTTACAATGACTTCAGTAATTACTAGAGAGTTATCATGTTTTTTCACTTTAGAATAGTGATCCAAATAATTAGTAATCCTTTAGAAGGATGTAGTAACACTTGAGTCATCACTAATGGGTTACCATGATCCTCACTTTAGAATTAATTATACATTATGCATTATTCATGTTAATTATGAACCTTATACAGTAGTTCTTAGTAGTCTTCTGGGAGGTATGAAAAAAATAGTAGTTATTGATTAGCTAATAGTGAACTACCACTATTACTTACTAATTCATTAATCTGAGTTTCTTGTTAGTTAATAGTAGTTACTTGAGAGTTAATATTGTGTTACTCATTTGTTCCTGTGTAGTTATTCATTATGTGGATCAGTATTCTAAAGTGTTACCCTGATTTCTAACACACACTCACAGCGTTCAGCATGATCTTGCTGCTGTTAGAGCAGAAAATAAAGCTGCTGCTCTCTGTATGTTATTCCGTCGTCTTGGGTCGCGTTCGTATATAAATTGTAATCAGTCAATGGTGGGTGGAGTTAGTGTAAATAGCCTCTGCCAACAAGGTGGGCTATTGAGAAGGGTATAGCTGCAGCCTGGAGATTTCCAATTGGGGGTAGGAGGTCCAAAATAGGGCATGGCTTCCTCCCATTGACAGACAGGCACATGACATGCATGTGTGATTTTTTTCTCCCAATCAAGCTCAGCGCAATTCCCCGCAGCCAATTCAAAATATTTCATTGGTTATGTCAATCACAGTGCTGATTTCATACAATGCTATGCTACAACCAATTTTAACCCCTAAACCTACCCTACACCCTAACCTTAACCAGTGAAATTGACTGAGAGGCGGGATTTGCGCTGAATAGCGTGCTAAAGAAAATGGCAGTTCAGGAGATCAGCAGTTAATAAGATCGTGCGATATGAGATCGCTGAGCCGGGCCGTCAGTTGCTTCCCAACCGGACCTCACCGGACATTGGCACATTTTTAGTTGCACCCAGCGTCACTACCCCCTCCTACCCTGCGAATCTCGAGCCCCGGGATGCCCTCATCGCTTAGAACACAGCGATAGAGTAGAACTTTCCCACACGCTGCACTGGGACGGCTCCCGGGAGAGCTCACAAGGGATTCCCGCTTATATCATTGAGCAGAGGTTCAAACTCCGGTCCGAATGCCAGTGGACACGAGTTCTGGGCTCCTCTCTCACAGAGCATATTTATTTATATAGGCATATTTATTTATATAGCAAGTTTTTTGTTCTAATATCAACTAGAAACTATGTTTAATTTACGAACATTTATTTTGTAATGTAAGTCAATGACAATTGGATGAAGCCAGTGCCAATAGCGAAAGTCTTTTCACTTGGAGACCCCGCCCCCTTTTGGAGGTTCTGCCCACTTTTGCAGTTCACGCCCCATTTTGGAGATCTCCGGTCTGCAGTTATACCTGCTTGGGGATATTTGCACTTAAATTAGTCACTGCTGAAAACGCCAAAGATTTGTCTGAATTCTGCACTCTTAATTTTCTCATCATAAACAATGTGCAGATATGATACAAGTAAGAGATTCAGTTTGCAGTGTAGACAGCATTTTTGCAAGATGAGTCTTGTGCAGAACTCATGGAGTGCTTTAGTGATGGGAAATGTTCTTTGCTTGCTTTACGTATACAATTCATTCCCAGTTTGAATCAAATACATTCATTTAAAATATACTTTTTCTATAAGTACTCTTTTCAAAAGTACTTATATACTTATAAAATTGAATAAATTGTTAAATGTGAAATTCTCTTTCACAAGGGACACCAACAAGACATGACAAACAAATGAACCACAACAACAAAACCTGTTCATACAGTACAGCAGTGTTTAGAAGTGGAGTAATTGACTAATCAATGCGCAGCTTGATAATTACAGTCACTGATGAGACAGACAAACATTGCCTGTGAATCTGCATGAGGCGCTTCAACTGGCTGACTGTAATCATGTATGAAAGTCATGAAGCCGCTGAGGAACGATGAAGGGTAATGAGAGAAAATCTGAGATATTAAGCACACTTACGGCATTAGAGTGGTTTTATTTAGCTCTTCTCCACCCATGATGCTCTGGGCTCAAGCCCCACCTCTGCCACCGAGCAGGTTGTTCTTAGCATGCCCCATGGGCGGCTGCCGTCTGTTTCCTCAGTGTTGCTTTCTTTAGCTTGACTAATGAGACAAGCACATGCTCTAATAATATTAATAATTCAAAAGAGGAATATAGTTTTGTTAAATGTGCTCTACCCGTAAAACCGTGGTTATTGACTAATGCCTGTGGACACACTCATCTGAAGGTCTTTTACTGTATATGAACCTCAGAAAGTGAGTTTTGGTCTATAAATGGTATGGTAATACCACAGCACGTTTTGGCCCTTGATTTGTTAGTGATGTTCTGTATCTTTTCTCATGACCCTGAGGGAACGCATGCATTATTTCTGAGCTCACACTTATTAGCAAATGTGGCCGAACAGGAAGGAACACGTCAGAATGTTCAAGATGTAAGTGTGTTTTTCCGCTGCCTCGGGAGAGCTCGCAAATCTCAGAATCACTGAGCAGAGATTCCTACGGCATCCAGGCAGAAGAAGTGTTGTGTTTCGCACATGCTGAGCTCTGTGTTAAAAACGGACAGTGTTTGTGAGCTGTTTGTGTCTCCTCTAGTCAGCCCACTCGATAGACCCACTCAAAACCATAAGGAAATATAGAA
Organism: Coreius guichenoti; assembly: GCA_039654105.1. Taxonomy (NCBI): domain Eukaryota; kingdom Metazoa; phylum Chordata; class Actinopteri; order Cypriniformes; family Gobionidae; genus Coreius; species Coreius guichenoti. The sequence continues at coordinate 5,927,150 of CM077171.1, read as the reverse complement.
CATGCTCATGTACAAACATTTTTGCACGCAAAATTAAAATGCTACCTCTATTTTATTTCATCATTATTTACCACTGTCACTTTTTCATTGATATTACAGTAACTTCAATATATTTTTGATGTGCTCCTTATACGTTTTTTTTATGAATACAATAGTCTTGTACTTGGTTTAGGTTTTGCGAATCATAATAAATAAAAGTGTTTTATGAAAGAATTTACAAACAGCAACTTTTCTCATTTTAACAGTAAGAAGTTTAACAGAGCAAAAAAAGGTTTTTCACGAATATCAACACAATTGCAAATGTGATATTGTTTTTATGCAACAGTTCATTAAATAAGAAGCCTCTATTTTGCCAACAAAAATAGTTCCGAAAAAATCCACAGATGAACCGCTGTGCAACGGCAACACAGTGGTGTTTTGTTCCAAAATGAACCTGCGTTTTGAACAAACCCGTTGAGTAAACGATTCAATGACCCATTCATAAAGTCAACTTGCTCTGTTCCTGAAAGAATCAGTCCTTTTGGATGAATCATATAAATTAATTGACTGACTCATTAAGACAGTGACTTGCTGCCACCTACCACAAATCTGTCATTATACAGTACGCCGCTATGAGAAGATTAAGAAGTTAAGAAGTTAAACCTGCAGTCCGTAACTTTCTTTGGTTAAAAATGATCCAAAATCATTACGTCACGTCTGTATACATAAAGAAGGAGTCCGGCTAGTAGTAGTAACGCATGTGAGGATGCTGCAGGTGGTGGATCATTTATAGCCTTTTCTCACAGCAGCTAGAATAATTAAATTTATTAAATTAAACATTTTCACGGCGGATTGTAATTTAGAAAGTTCCAAATGAAAATCATCACACCGGTGTGGTGAATGAATGACAGCCACACAAACTCCTCAAAACATTAGATTCATCCGCGCTGAGGAGCCGCCGATGCACAACCCACGTAAAGATGATAATTCAGCAAATAACTGCAACTGCAGGTTTCAAACAGAGATGGCGACAAAGAGGCAAAACTTGCGGACAGCAGCTTTAAAGAATTGAAGAATCCTTTTTAAATTCTACTCCTTTTAGGTTTGACCGACATGAGTGTCAGTAAGTGATGATGGTCGTTAGGATTTCTAACTATTGACAGAAGACACTGTGAGCTGTAAAGCTTTTTACAAACAAACGCACACACACACACACACACACACACACATGTGGGCTTTTCATGTTTTATGGGCACTTTCCATAGACATAATGACTTTAATACTGTACAAACTTTACTAACCCTAAAACTACCCATCACAGAAAACTTTCTGCATTTTTAGATTTTCAAAAAACAATTTAGTATAAGTTATCAGCGGTTAAGGACAAGGATTTTGGATATTATCATCTTTGTGGTGGCATTTTGGCCAAATTCTGCTTTGTTGACTATATCTGACATTTTTGACGACCAGCTTACATCTTCTTTTAAGGGTACTTTCACACTTCAAATGCCTGGTCCGAACCCGAGTTTGATTGCTCCCCCCTCCCCCTGCCCCCGCAGGACTGTGTTCAGATTATATTATTTGGGTCCGAACCGGGGTGCGTTTGCATCAAAGCAGCAGCTGTTTACCCCGTTGCTTGGTAATGACGGAGAGCGAGAAAGCGGCAAAATGCATAGCGTTGCTCACCTCACTTATATTTTTGTTTTTGAACCATTGGTTTTGTTTCCAAAGCTTCAGTATGAAACGACACTTGTGTCTTATCTGCCGTGAATGTACTGCAAATGCTCTAAAGAACGAGATTTACAGCTCTCTGCTTGCAGTACGTCAGTCATGCTCGCCAGGAAAATGAGTGAAACACACATGAACACACATTTTTATCCAATCATACGTCATTAATAGCAGTTCACTTCCGCAATTTAGTCTTCATATCAGCAGCGAACCGTACCGGAGTTCACATGAACCGTACCCCAGACCACCCTTTTTAAGCGGACTCGGGTATGGTTCGCGGGTGTCATCCAAACAAACCGAACTCTGACGTCAATCAAACCCATGTGCGCACCAAAAGAGCTAGTGTGAAAGCACCCTAAAAGTGACCCATATCTGATATCTGCATTTAAACTATACACTTGGCGAAATAAGGACGTACTGACCCAGAGAAGCTTAGGCAGAAAAGGAAGTAAAAATGGACGCAGACAAAATAAAAAGACAAGCTTTTGCTTTCTACACCATCTCTAAAGGTCAGCAAAACATTGGTGTCTTAAGGCAGAGAAAAAAGAGGAAAGCCCTTGTTGCAGCCTGAGCATTGAAAAGAGTCATGTGATCGCGGTTCGTGTTGACATCATTCGCCACCGTCGCTTTTTCAATGATGTACGACTCGCATTGACAAGGGAAAATCCGATCTGTCCACTTACATGGAAAGCGCAAATGCATGTATCTGATTCATATCAGATTTACACTATATTGCCAAAAGTATTGAGACACCCCTCCAAATCATTGAATTCAGGTGTTCCAATCACTTCCATGGCCTCAGATGTATAATATCAAGCACCTAGACATGCACACGCTTCTACAAACATTTGTGAAAGAATGGGTCGCTCTCAGGAGTTCAGTGAATTCAAGCGTGGTACCGTGATAGGTTGCCACCTGTGCAATAAGTCCATTTGTGAAATTTCCTCACTACTAAATATTCCACGCTCAACTGTTAGTGGTATTATAACAAAGTGGAAGCAGTTGGGAACAACAGCAACTCAGCCATGAAGTGGTAGGCCACGTAAAATCACAGAGCGGGGTCAGCGCATGCTGAGGCACAGAGTGCGCAGAAGTCACCAACTCAGAGTCAATAGCTACAGACCTCCAAACTTCGTGTGGCCTTCAGATTAGCTCAAGAACAGTGTGTAGAGAGCTTCATGGAATGGGTTTCTGGCCGAGCAGCTGCATCCAAACCTTACATCACCAAGTGCAATGCAAAGCGTGGGATGCAGTGGTGTAAAGCACGCCCCCACTGGACTCTAGAGCAGTGGAGACGTGTTCTCTGGAGTGACCAATCACACTTCTCTGTCTGGCAATCTGATGGACGAGTCTGGGTCTGCCAGGAGAATGGTACTTGCCTGACTGCATTGTGCCAAGTGTAAAGTTTGGTGGAGGATTATGGTGTGGGGTTGTTTTTCAGGGGTTGGGCTTGGCCCTTAGTTCCAGTGAAAGGAACTCTTAATGCTTCAGCATAACAAGACATTTTGGACAATTTCATGCTCCCAACTTTGTGGGAACAGTTTGGGGATGGCCCCTTCCTGTCCAACATGACTGTACACCAGTGCACAAAGCAAGGTCCATAAAGACATGGATGAGCGAGTTTGGTGTGGAGGAACTTGACTGGCCTGCACAGAGTCCTGACCTCAAGCCGATAGAACACCTTTGGGATGAATTAGAGCGGAGACTGCGAGCCAGGCCTTCTCGTCCAACATCAGTGCCTGACCTCACAAATGCGCTTCTAGAAAAATGGTAAAAAATTCCCATAAACACACTCCTAAACCTTGTGGAAAGCCTTCCCAGAAGAGTTGAAGCTGTTATAGCTGCAAAGGGTGGGCCAACTCCATATTAAACCCTACGGATTAAGAATGGGATGTTATTAAAGTTCATGTGCATGTAAAGGCAGGTGTCCCAAAACTTTTGGCAATATAGTGAATTTCCACGTATTAATGAGGCCTGAAACCGATCTGAGAATATATGCTTTTTTCCTGCTTACACGTTCATGGGTCATATCCGATCTGTGCCACACATGGGAGGACAAAAATCGGAATTGAACCATGTAATGTAAATGCGGCCACATTATAGTACAGCACAGTGGCATACACTGAACACACACAGATCATCCACTGGGTCTCTGTTATTGTCGTTGCAGTGTGAGGGTGGCACTTCTGTTTATGTAACTCCTCTGAGTTTAACTCCCCCACTAAAACACCTCCAAATAGTCTATTCCTACAATACAATGCAAACACACAACACCAAACCTCTCATTACAACCTCCCGGTCCACAGCAGCACACCAAATCAAGCTTTACTTAATTCCAGAAAGAATCATTTATTTATCTTCTATTGCAATAATGTACACCAATAAACAGGAACAGTAGGCAGTACACTAGATAGATTTGCATTTCCTACAGGAAATAGCAGTGCCTGCAAGGCAGGAAAAGAGCAGGGTTAAAGCGGTTATGTTTAGAAATGGGTTCTGTGTGAAATAAATGCTGCATCAGAGCTACTAAATTATTTTGCTGTTGTCAACAACTGCACATTGTTTTCTGTTTGGCTGTGTAAGAGAATCAAAAAAAGAGAATTGGAGTCCTGTTGTAAACTGGCGGGACCACATTTACATTCAACAGGTAATGGTGATATATTCGGCCATAAATTTTGGCTACAATTTGCTGAAATCAACTAGACTCAGTCAGATTTACTGAATAGAAAGTGTTTGTGTGCCTATTACTCTGTGCAATGGATGAGGAGTTCATTACAGTATTTAATGTTGCTTCATAAACGCTTATCTTGCAAAAGATATGTAATGTGTCTTGACGATAGTGATTTTCTGAACTCATGTTGCTGATACAGAAAGTCCTGCTGGATCAGGATCAGACACACAGGCAAACATAAGGCATCAACAGGTTTATTTGACTCTTCTCAGCTGGTGGGTTTGTGCAAGTAGATTTGGTCATCAGTGCGTCAATGTGTTTCTGATGATGTCAATGAGCTGTGACTCTGAGATAACACTCAGAGAGTGTATGGCGGCCTTGATGATGAGATCATAGCGCTCCTGACCTCCATCTGTCTGTGTGTGGATCCTGTGACGAAACCTCCAGCGATAGATACAGGCAGCAGACGGGTTGCTAACCGTTCAACTAAGCCAAAGAGTAGCACACAGAACAGTGTTTATGTACAGTACATACAGTAAAGAAGTCACTTGTTGATTAGTTTTTCTTCACCATCCAATCCAAAAATCCACTGACATCACACTTAAAATGTATAAATGTCACTGCATTATATAAAAAAAACAAGTGTCATCGTCAAACAAATGCTACTCATTTATTTCTTCGACACTGTACAAAGTTTCCAGCTGAAATGGACACTAGAGGCAGTAAAACCAACTACTTTTATTCCTTTTACAACAAATACTTTTACCATAGTGCATGATTTGTGAACTAGTACATTTTGGCATTTGCATTACATAACCAGCTCCATATGTGTGGTTTTTCCAACCCAATCTCACGGCAATTTGTACGTATTTTACGAGGTGGCTAATTCGTATGAATTTGTACGACTGTTGCTAAATCGTACTTATTTGATGAGTTACCATTTCATATGATTTCGTACGAATGACCTAACCTCAAACCCCACCCCTAAACCTACCCGTCATTGTGGTTTAGACAAATTGTACGAATAGGGTTGGTTTTTCTGACATGGTAAACTTGCTCAGGAGCTCACCTGGTGCAACACTGCACTGGTGATGTGAAGAGCTCGGGTACGAGTCCTGTGAAACATGAGTCTCGATAAAAGAGCTAAAATGGCATGGTTGGGTTTAGTGTAGGTCAGTGGACTCCAACATGGTGTCCGGGGGCACCTGGTAGCCTGTGTGGAGTCTGTGAGTTGCTCTAAGCACCTTCTATAAAGAGCCCCAACTTGCCATTAGAGATCCACTGTAAATCGGGGCTCCAGACTGAGACTAAATGGGATCATTTTGTGATCTTTTTTTGTGGGTGTGTGACTAAAATGTCGCACTGGTGGCATTAAAGTTACCCAACTCTCTTTGATTATGGGCTGTCATTTGCGTTGCGTATGAGAAACATCAAATGGCAAACGCTCCAAAGGCGGAACGAAACTCATCTGAAGAGCGCAGCGCGGACCAATAAACAGCGGCCGATCTGGATCACGTGACTGTTATTAAACAGAGCTGCGCGAGCCACTGAGAAGCGTTTGAGTTCAGCGCAGAAGTCTCGATCTCTACTATAAACTCACGACTCTGTGATTGAAACCAGTTTAAAGCAGATCACACAGCGCTGACATTCTCAACATAATGACACCACGAACAGGAGAAACAGAGAAACAGAAGACATTTACTCCACAACTCATGATTTACTGCAGTAAAACACTCTGTTTGGGCAGAAAAAATGATCTATATATTCATATGAACGCTGTTATATTAATATAGTCATGTATAAATGTATTAAATGTGCCAGAGGAGTAATGGAATATAATTACAGGATGTTTGTCTTTAGAAGCTGTGGCAGTTTTTCTTTTTTATTATTTATATTAAATGTTTTTCATAACAAAAGCCACAGGTTTATAGAGAACATGTCGTTATTTTTACTGTGGTAGTGAAGAGCCATGCATGGTTTTACCGCGGTTACCATGATCTACAAATTTATGATACTATGGAAGAACAAATGGGACATTTAATGAGAAAATAAAAACAGAAGCAAGGGCTGTCCCGTCCCAACTCAGTCACACTGTCAGAATATTGACATATTTCAGTTTTTACAGATGTAGTTCATTTAAACAAATGTACATTTGCATCTCAACTTAAACTCAGAGCTTTACTGTCCCTTTCCATGAGACAAAATCAAACACTGACTGTTGCCACTGTGGCCAATGACTCCTAAAACTGTGAGGACGTTTAATATTCAGGAAAAGTGTCATGTGATTTTCAGAGAGAAAATCATAAATGTACACATTTCAATAGATATTTTCAGAATTTTTTAGGAATGTTAGTTCAATAAAAAATCATTTAAAATGCTGTAAAACTGAACCAGGATATCAAGATATTGTATTATTTTGCATATGATGGTGATTAAAAGTAAAGTAAGAGTAAAAGCAGCACCATGTCATATTTATAATAAATTAAATAAACAAGTCGCCCTCTAGATTATTTCATCCCTTGAGGCAGCCCTCGCTCACAAAAATATGTTATTTTACAAAAAATGCGTAATAAAACGTTGTCAGATTCACATTCATCTGTTTTGGGCAAAATGCAGATGCAAGATGCAGAAATAAAGACTCTTCATACATTAGAGATCTGATATGATCAGCTTACTTGCCTCATGCTAACTTATCATTTGTAAAATGTTGTTAAAAGTTTAAGTTAGTTTGTTGATCTTTTTGTTGATGACAGAAATGAGAAGTGGATTTTACTTGCAGCTCCTCAGAAAACATCAGAAGAGAACGGTAACGTTACTGTGTTTATATGAACAAGGGAGGCTGTTATTACTGAAGGCACATTGATCAATCACGACTGCACGGCACGGTGTCTTTGGACGGAGCTGGAGGGGCTGGTGATTTTCAGACCACTGATATTTGTCTGATGGCTCATTACATGTTGAACAACACACTGGGGTCAGCGTTCATTCAGCCAGCTGAGATAATGCATTAGTTTGACCTTTAGACTGCAGTTAACGCTACAGGCTTTATACACAATGAGACCAAGAGAAAAGCACACACTGTTCTCCCACAAATCATCCACAGCCTTAATGAGGACCATCCATAAACCACACAATTACACATCTGCTAAAACATCTATAACATATTTGCAAAAAAATAAATATTAGTCAAATGAACAAACATGACTGGTGCATGCACAGTCCTTGAAGTTGTATAAAGTCAGCCAATCAGATTTGAGCTCGCAAATGCTTTCCAGTTATGTGTGGGGATCCATCAGACTCAGTGAACTACATGACTAAATGGAGCTGGTCTTAGATCTGTGTAAAATCCTCTTTAAATTGAGAGGCCAGAGCTCCATCTGTGTGTGAGCTGTGAGGTGCAACTGTACTTGTGAAATCACATCTTTCTTTAGTCTGTCAATTAGAACGCTCTCCCTCAGCGAGGAGAACAATCACGCAGCTGAGAAAGAGCAAAACTTCAGAGTTAGTGACACGCCGGGAAGCAAGTGAGGTATTCCAGATTGTATTAATTACATTATAGGATTATGCATCTTGTGATTTATGCTACAAGTGTTGGACAGTAGCTCAGAGGTAGTTAAAATAACAAGTGCAGGCGGGAATCTTTAGGGAGCTCATTATTCGATTCGATTTCGTTTCAGGGAGTCTCATTTCAAAATGTGTTTTTTTTTTTAGACATTTTTCATCAGCAGTATAAGGGTGCAAATCTTCATGTGGCTCCACATGCACAGCCTATAAAAGAACTGTTTAACCAAGAGTCCGTGTTTAAAGTGCTCAGTATAAACAGTTACTCATTAATGTCTTGAAAGACACTCCATGTCCAGCCCCAGTGGAGGCCAGTAATGAAGATATCGATATTGTTCAGAGACTCTGAAGATAGACAGACAGACAGACATTGAGAATCACTGGGGACTGGACAGATCATTTGTCCCAATTTAATCCACATGTAAAAATCAAAGCTGCATATGGAATGCTGAAAACATCAGATACAGAAACACATTGATCTGATTGTGACGCACAGCGCTGTTTGAAGCCCACCTCAGACAGATGCTTCTGTACATAATCACAAAATCAAAGAACATTTACACAATCTTGTTAGCCTTGGAAATAAATGATGCTCAAATGTAGACATGGATGCGACTTTTCCAAAAAGATTAACAGAATGACAGCATATACTGTGTGCATTTTTTATTTTATTTTGGACGGTAACATTTAGGGATGTATAATATTATCGGCACAACATTGAAATCGGCGGATAAAGGCTTAAAATGTAATAATCAGCATCGGCCCGACATGCACTGCTGATAAGATAATGTGTTGATTATGTGCCTGCGATAACTCAATTCAACTTTTAAAACCAACAAGAATCAAGAAACTCCATAGCATAATCTATTCATGCCGCACTGCATGCTGGGTACCTTCATAGTACACATGCACTGTGGAAATACAGTATGAAGTTGTTTGTTTACAGTCATTTTTGTGTTTTCCAAAACCGTACACTCACAGTAAAACCAAGCTCTGTTTACAGTATTTACAAATTACTGTGAAAGTACTGCAATTATTAACCTGGAATATACTGTAATTTTACACGAAAATGTTTAACGGTGTAGAGTTGAGTGGCTTTTTAGTCTTTGATCTACCTAGCAACCACAGCATAGCAATTTGCATAGCTTACTTTTAAAAGTGAAAAGTTCAATTAAAAAAGGAGGACAGAAGAGTGGTCATGGCCAAGTGAGTTTATAAAAGAAAACTGCCTACCAAATACGCCTACCAAGTTCCATACTTACTCACAAATTCAACACAATGGAGTAAAACACACTCAGAAGACCCTGACAGCCTCCCACAACATCCTAGCATAGCCGGCAGGTTCTTACACATGCAACTCACTCACATTTTATTCAGAAATTGCACACTACAGCTTTAAATGAGAGTGGAGATGGTTTAGCCGTGTGTCTTGAGGGTTCGAGCATCAGCTAAAGAAAGATGAAGCACGAGGGCAACAGAGAAAAGAGATGTGAAATGAACAATGTTCAGATGAAAGCCCATGATGGCAGGGCTGGATGGATGCAGCATCAGGGTCGGAACAGAGCCTGCGGTCGGAGCACATGCTCACACCAGGAGGAGAAGAGCTTATGAGATCAGCAGCCTTGACCCTCTGACTCACACACTCTCTATGGGATTAAATTCCCGTCACAAGTGTTGCAGTCACGGATCGAAAAAATTATAAGTGTGAATCAAAAATGTAAAAATATATTGCACAAAACTGAAAAACGAATGCAAAATTATCAGAATAAAACAACGTGGTCATGGGTCGTTAAAATTATTAACACATTTAACGCACCCGCGCCGCCTCAGACTTACGTAGGTCATCTTACATTTCATACGGTTTATTGATGATGAATATGATGCAGGGCAACAACTCACTGTGTGATGAAGCCTATAGAATGCAGTTAGAATGACCCTAAAATTCAAGAGTTTTGGGGCCAGATTTACTAAACAGGGCAAATTAGCGTGAGAGTGCAATTCCATAAAAGCACAGACGGGAGTGGAAAGTTTTGCACATGATCTACTGACGCCGCGCAAATTAATGAACACAGACGCAGCCGGATCATTTCCATAATGACCAGCGCAATCTACCAAGAGCAGCGCAAATTAGCATCTGATTTAAGACGTTGAAACTAGCAAAAAACACTTATGTGACACTTAACATGTCACACCTGGCGTTACATTGCGCCGAGTGTATGATAGGGCCCATAATGTTTTTCTGTTCCACAGAAAGAATAAAGTCACACGGATTTGGATCAACATCAGGAAATGAGGAAAAGTTTATTATTCCTTTAAATTAGGGAAAAAAGGAAACTTTAAAAATGATGGAAGAAATAAATGATATACAAATTTACTATTGATGTAAGTAAAAGTCATAATGTCATAATGAACATACTGCATAAACTCATTCTGAACTTCCAATCTCACAGCAATTTAGACCCATTAAAACAACCATAATAAGCATGTAAGCCTCTCATAAGTCTCTCCTTAATGTGGTTTAGACGCTAATGTGAAGAGTTAAAAGAAAATGCACATAACTGGCCTTGTGTGGTTGGATGTCTGAATAAGCAGCACTCAGGGGACATGCGAGGGCCAGCAGGTCATATCTGACCACTATAATGAGCCGCCCCTCACAGCAGAGATGAGAAGCGCACACACACACACACACACACACATCCACACAGAGCAGAAGGAAGCGAGAGAGGAGGAGGACTCTTTCTGCTCAGCATGACGCTGAAGTCTTAGTGAACACAATAGTCTTACAGCAAGCACACTTTTACATGACGTCTATGATGCTAAATGAACATGAATCTAACAAACACAGCTCTTAACACAGTGTGAGCAAGTGTGTGTGTGTGTGAAGAGAGAGAAATACAAGCATTAACTCACATCTGTGTCAGGGCCCTTGTCGGCCCCTGGACAGGAGAACGAAACAAACTCATGGCACCTTTTGTGGACCACAAAACAGCACACTGTGGATGAGAAGAAAGGGGAAATTAGATTAAAAAAAACACACATTTGTTTCATATACATATCAGATATCAAACTTATAAATACCACTGAAATTTTGTGATTCTAGATACCAGTTTCATTATTAATTAATTAATACTCTTAATTATTTAAATATGAATAGATATAATAACTAAAATAGACCAAAGCATTCAAATATCTAAGTTAACATTGCTTTATGTTTCCAAGTTATTATTCAGGTAAACAGTGAAAAAAAAAAAAATAAGATAAATAAAATAAAATAAAATAAAATAAAATAAACGTCATTCATCCATGAACGTTGTTGTCATGGACTGATTAACAACAGCAAAGTTTAAGGTGGCTTTGATTCTGAAATTATTTTTACATAATATTTGACCAGGGTTGCATTTCTCTGCTAGTATTACTTGAACTAAGTGCTGCATTTAACAATTCAGATCCCATTTTTCTACATTGTGTTGCCATTTCTCGAAGGCACTAGCCTGGTTTAGATTCGACCAGTTTGTTTGTGTAAATGTGATTGTGTAAAACATATTTTCCATGCTAAAAGAGGGTATACCACAAGGTTCAGTCTTGGGTCCTTTGTTGTTTTCTTAGTATATTCTCCCTTTAGGTGATATTATATTTTTAAAAAAAAAAGTAATTTCATTGTTATGCAGACTACACACAAATTTAATCTAATGATATGTGAGATGTGTGAACAAGTACACTAACTGAAAGCAGTTTTTCACCAACAGCAAAATGCATATTTAAGAAAAAATATAGACAAACTAGTTGATCATTGTGACCCTCCCTAACTGTCACAGCAGGTCAGGCAAAGAAGAGGAGATGTGGTTCAAAGTGTAGCTAAATTACTTTAATAACACACATAAAACAAAGTTGGCAGTACAACAGGGAAAGGAACATGTAACGGCTTTTGGCTAAACACAAAGTCAATACCAGACAAAGAACTAAGGCAACTGAGGGCAACTAATGGTGCGTTTCATTTGAACTCATAGACAAACAATGAAATACGAACTAAAAGTTTATGAACACGAAACTGAAACATGCAACAGTCAAACCAAAATGTATTCAGACACCTTAAACATGTTCTCACATTATCACAGTTTATTCGCTATAGTTTATAAAATGGTAATAAAATATGACAAGAACTCAGAGTTAAACTGTGTCAGAACAAATTCATCTTGATAATGTCAGATAACTTTGATAGAAAGGTATGTAATGGATTACAATCAACCAATCAGCTGTTAAATTTAAGAACACAATTAGATAATACCAATTTAGGTCAACCAATGACCAAGCAATGCTTCATTTTGTTCAGTCTGTGGTGTGAAAGGTCGCATTAGCAATTAAAGAAAAAACACTTCAGCAAAACATGGTCAGGTCAAAGTGTCTGAATCATTTTGCTCCCAAATTTTTATCAGTTTTACTGTTAGTCACTGTATGAAGAATTTTTGGGTATAATAACTCACAGTTTACTTTATTTTGCTATCCTCACTTACATAAATGAACTATAGTGTCCTGCACACACTAGTAAAACATTATATCTGGTGTCTGAATCATTTTTGGTTTGACTGTATATGTACACACATACAATAATATTTTATTATGTTTATATGTCCATTGACCCTACATGGATGGATGGTTATATGTTATATAGATCTGATAGATCTGTGAATTGCGACAGCAGTCAGCGGCTCTCTCTCTCTCTCCTTATCAGCAATAAAAACATCCTTTACACTTTAATAATGTATTTCCAGTCATATTCATTCTGATTAAACATTGCTCTGAGGGTCGTGAAGGAGACACACACATGCTGCATTTGCAGAACTGCTCCCATGAGCAAACGCTTTCTCAAAGCAAACAATTTCCCCATCAGTCTGTGAGATGTTGCTGCGCTGAGCAAATCAATCCCAAGGTTTCTGAACCCGAGCCATTTTTAATCAATAGCATTTTTTCCAGCACCAACTTACAATGCTGTGAATCAAAAAACAAAAAAAACAAGCATTCTATGCCAATTCATATATCACAATTGAATTTAGTACACTGTGATGCATCAGATAAATCGCTCATGATTATTACAGCTCAAAACAAAAGACAGAGGTTTTTTTACGGAGGTGCCAATGGATTCACAATCTAAAATAGTTCTGATTCGGTTCTGATAACAGTGCTTGAATGTGTTTATTCTTCTGCTCTAACCCACAGCACAGCCAGAACAGTCAGACTGACTCTTTTGAGCTAGTTCAAACAAACAAAACTATCTTTAAAAAGGGATAGCTCATCCAAAAATGAAAATGATCCCATAATTTACTCCCCCTCAAGCCATCCTAGGTGTATATGACTTTCTTCTTTCAGCCAAACACAATCTGAGTTATATTAAGTAATATCCTGGCTCTTCCAAGCTTTATAATGGCAGTGAATGGTTGTTTTTGAAGCCCAAAAAAGTTCATCCATCCAATATAAAAGTGCTCCATACAGCTCCAGGAGGTTAATAAAGTCCTTCTGCAGCTAAGCCATGCATTTGTGTAAGAACAATATACATATTTATAACTTTGTAAACTATAATCATTGGCTTCCGGTGACGGCTGTACGCGAGTCAAGTTCCGGCGGAAGAGTGACCTCTGACCCAACGCATGACGTAGGATGTAGGAGCTGTACGGACCAAGGCTAGAACTAGGCTAAATGTATGAGTAGGCGGAAAACCCAGTTTCAGAAATGAAAGCACAGTCAGGGAATGCACTTAATGTCTTTTAATTAGTCCAGAAAGTAGTTCCAAAACAATCCATAAAAGTAACTCCAAACTGAAACTCCTAAACAATACAAAAATGATAAAGTAATTCCAAAACAGTTACTCCAAATAGTTCCAAAAAAAATTCAAAAGAAAGTCTTGAAACATCAAAGGGTTGTTTCATTAAATGAGCGTTTCCCAAAAAGGTAAATCAAAAACGTCCAAAAAACTTCAAGGGAAAAAATAAAGACAACAAAAAGCAAACCATCACAAGAGTGCTTTACCAAAAGGCTGGAGAGGTTGGTCTTAACAAATCAAACACTGAGCAAAGAATACAGGAACAGAGCAGCTTAAATACACTCACAGGGAACAAGGCACAGGTGAGAACAATAACACATGATAAAATGGCGGGAAACTGAAATGAAACACAAGGAGGGCCTCTAGTGGCCAAACCTAGTCCATAAACCTAACAGGAGTAGTGTAAGCTTAGGTGAGAGTAGAAGTCGGTTCAAACAAATAGGGCTGTGCAACAAACTCAAGGTCCTCCATCATTTCTATTTAAAAATCTCGTTTTATACCTTTAATTCATGACCGGTGTTTTGATTTGCTTTATCCTCTGCGCTTCCGTGTTCGGCAATACGTCATGCGTCGGGTCAGAGGTCACTCTTCCGCAGGAACTAGACTCGCGTAAGGCCGTTACCGGAAGCCAGTGATTATATTTTTCTTACACAAACGCATGGCTTCGCTTCTGAAGGCATTTATTAACCCTCTGGAGCCGTATGGAGCACTTTTATAATGGATGGATGCACTTTTATGGACTTCAAAATCTAAGGTATCATTCACTCCCATTATAAAGCTTGGAAAAGCCAGGATATTATTTTAATATAACTCTGATTGTGTTTGGCTGAAAGAAGAAAGTCATATACACCTAGGATAGCTTGAGGGAGAGTAAATTATGGGATATTTTTTAAGATGAAGTGTGTAGTTTCTGCGACTCTAGTGGCACTTAGCGGAATTACAGAAACACAGCATATTTTGCAAACGCCCCCTTCATGTGTTGCTCCTCCCCCAACTCAAATGTCACAATCACAGCTCTTACGGGTGCTTGTGAAGGCATGTCTCAACAGGTAAAGCTACTTTCAATAAAAGGTCCAACATATTAGGGATACTTTTAGCTGTGCTGCTATATATAATGAGTAAGCAACTGAGTAGGCTAACACTCTCGCTTATAATAAACCCATCCAACGCATGACAAGACACACCACTACTGTTTGAGGCTTAGACTGGACACATCAACTTAAACATTATAAACGGGTACATTTGTCTTTCTGAACGGGTGCATGACGATGTATGGTAGCAAGTAGCATCTCAATGCCCCGTTTGATTTGACGTGTTCATGACCTCTTTGATATTTGAAGGTCTAAATTCAGTGAATTTTGTCTTGCACTTCTGTAACTGAAGCAGAATGATTTTTCCCATGTAATGTGTCACTCATGGTCCCACACCATCTAAACACCCTCAGGCTTCGCCTGCTACAGTAGCCACGCCCCAAACTCTCACTATAGGTTGAGCTGGAAAGTGACTGACAGATCTAAGCGGACCACTCTCAATGTTTTTATGGTGCTTTAGGGCTCAATGTTTACACTTTTTGGGGGTGATTAACCCAAAAATTGCATACTAATAGTAGTCATTGAACAATAAACAGGGTTAAGAGAATGTATTTGAACAAAAAATCTTACATACTTCACCTTTAACAATGTATAAAGATACATTTCCTATATATAGTTGTAAAATCCAATGCAACACTGTGAGAAATAGAATAAATCAATGAATCAGAATGCTTGTACTGATTAAAACTTGTTGAACGACAACAGTGGAAATACAAATGGAGTAAAAGTCCTCACAGGTTTGCTGGAAGGTTCTCTTGTGCTGATCTCTTGTATTACACACAGCTGAGAGGGGAGATCTGTTTAAATGTCACCAGCATCAGCTACATTATCGGCACAAATGCCTCCCACAAACAGCCGAGAGCTGGGAATGACTCCAGTCCATCCAGCCCCTATTAACAGCTCCATACAAACATCACCCTTCAATTTATATTGGGCTACAGTCATTTAGATTTATAGTGTCGAGTGTGGCGTTTCATCCTGACACATGACAGACTGAGCGTGAGTGATGACAATGATGAGGCATGTATTAATGAATATGAGCGATCGAACGATATGAAAACATGACACATTGTAATGAACTAATAAAACAATTGCATCATAGTGGGTGAATGATGCCATCTAAGATGAGTACAGATTTTGCAGAGGAAAACATGGCAACATAACAAAAATGTAACCTCACAAGGAAGTGCATGAAAGTCTCAACTCACAATAGATTCCAATAAACTATTTTATTTGGTGCTTTCAGAACTGGCTTTTTTTTTTTTATACTGTTGTCTGAGGTCAACTTATGACGTCCGCGTGGTTTTTACATTCAAAAACATCATAATGAATAAGTAATATGCTATTTTCTACCCTGGTTTTGAGCCTAGCTCTTGAAAAGCTCGGTTTTTATGGGCGTGCCACACTGAAGACTTGGAGGTAAACACCCACTGCTATGATTGGATAACAGTTTTGCATATTATAATGCCAATTCGACTCCCCCGTCAGTACACGTGGGGAATTGTTTTGAAAACTTCCAATGTGGAAAAACGGCAACCGGAATGATTCGCCCATACATGTTCAACCCAGAGTCTGATCCCGAATCGCAGGACAATGAACCAACAACACCTCAAATACAAAGGATACTCCAGCCTGTGACAGCGTGGTACGTTATCGTTAATTATGTTTATTTCTAATGTATCTTTGAGGTTTACGTCCTTTATAGTTGGACCCTTCTGTGACTGGTTAGACACGTACACATAATCAGTAGATATCAAACCATTCCTGTCGGATCCAATATAGAAGGCACAGCATCGTTTTTTAAATCTCATTCTGTCTGCAAATCCAGTCTCGACCTGTCTTGTTTACAAAATAATCTGCGGTGAAATGAAGCAAACAAACGCGCAATGTCTTTGAGCTGGAACATCATTAAAAATAAAGCTCAACCGCATTCCTAATATTGGAAACTGAAGGAAGCGCATGCAGCGACTGTGTTCTTCCACAACCAGGCACTGCACAATATTTTGTAATCTTCAACGGCATGTTTATTGCTTGGTAGCTCGATCCGGTTTAGAGCCACGTAGGCCTGTGTTATTTACCTATTACATGTCATGCGCGAATCGGTGGGCGGGGCTACAGAATTAGGCATTGGTCTTCTTCTGTTGAGGCGGCGTTTCGCTGCTCTCTGACGTCACAGGGAAGCAAATTCGCAGATCTCTCTTTTGATGAGCCAGCTGTCAATAAAAGCTTTTCTTTGACTAACAAGGAAGTTTTCAGCTCTGAAACTTACAGAATATTCTTATATTATGATGACCTTTTATATATTTTAAAAGCTCAAGGAAAACCTGATTTCTCAATTCATGACCCCTTTAAATACAAATATAATTTACATTTGTCTCAACTTGTCCGCCATCTTGGAATTAGTTTTTCATATAGTCTGTAGCAATCGGGTGATTTTTTCCCCCAAACCAGTTCAATGCAAACTCTGCCTCGCAACCAATTCTAAAGATTTCATTACTCATGTCAATCACAGTGCCAACAAATAATAACCCTACACCCTACCCTACACCCTATCCTCAGCCAATGAAATTGGCTGCAAGGTGAGATAATCAAATGTCAGTCAGACATATTTTGGTGAAAGTAAAATAATAAATGAAAGTCGGGTTGACGTCTAAACCCAACGTGATTTTTGGTTGGAATAAGCACCGCACTATAAAAAAAAATCATAAAAAAGGGTGAAATGTATGGCAGCACATTAAATCTCTCAAGATCTCAGCAGAGGAGGATTAAATAACTCCACAAACAGCATTACCAGCTTCACTTATTACTAACCAGACTGACTTTATTCTGTTATTCGTCTACAGAAGTTCTTATTAATAATTAACAGAGGTTTAAATGTTAATGTTTTATTGAAAAATGTTTGTTCCTTTAGTTCAGTGTTTCCTTTAGTTGGGTAGTTTGACTTGATTTTTAAACATTAGTTTTTCTCTGGCTGCTGTAACTGTGTTTATTATGGCAAGAAAAGCAAGAGAAAATGTGATCAGATGATATTGCCTATATAAAGATCATCATATAGTGGTCTATTTCACTGATGTCATCCAGAATCTAATCTTTTGATACGCAATCATTTAGTGTTATTAATTATAGAAAGCCTGTAATTCTACATTGTCCACTAAACATTTTGAACTCCAGCATCTATTAGACTCAGACATCAATAAACAGCATATGAATCTCAACTATTCTGACATGCTTAATGCCACAATGCATTCAACGTCTACCCAACGTTGGAGCTTGACGTCAAACAAACGTTGGATTTAGACGTCAACCCGACTTTCATTTTCATCCAAAATCTACATCCTGTGCCTGCTGAGTATGATGCCTAAAAATGCTGAATAGGTAGGCAGATCACTAGCGTTTGGGACAGATATGTCGCCCACAGTCAGATGTTCATATTCAGGCATAACCTCACACACGCAGGAACTGGAGAGACAACATTGATTTATTAAATGGAGAAAATGTGTTTATTTGAGACAGCACAGTTTGTGTCCTGCTGTTTGTTTCTCTCATTTCCCCATGAGTTCATTACCGCCATCAACTTGCATCCTCCAAAACACAGCCATCCAGCAAGCTTCCTCTTCCTGATGCTCCACTGACACTGTCCACACAAAGGAAGACAATCACAGAGACATCTTTAGGAAGTCTCAGGATTGGGTCTTAATTTAGAAGCACTACGATTATCTTGTTTATTCACTAATACTGCAATATGGAAGGGTTTTAACACTGCAGATGCTGTTGTGATTCGGACACACTTGCAAAGGCTTTCCAATTATCCATACATATTAGTCTCCAACAGGTCACACCACCAAAAACCTACTGGAATCCATCAGTTGGCCATGGTAACATTCAAAAACCATCTTGGGGACGATGATGTAAATAAAAGCAGGTGTTTGTTGTCAAGACCACATGGGGAATTCATCAGTCCTGCATTCCAGATGTCACAGGTACAGATATGTGGAGCTCAGCAGATATACGCAGGTGTGAATCTATCATCTTCACAGCACGTTTTCAGCTGCATTTGTGTCACTGAGGGACAGAGATGCTACACAGCTGCATGATAATCATCTCCCTCTTATAGAACACATAAGGACAGTCCGTATCTGTGTGTGGGTGTACAATATGTGGAGATGTGAAGCTGTGGAAGCGCAGAAACTGAAGCTATTTGAGCATAAAGCCCAAAGTATACTTCGGCCGTCCGCGTACCGTCCGCGTGACGTAATTTTCATCATCAAGAGGGTTCGCGGATATCCGCGCGGACGGTGCGCATAAAACAGCACACGCGCAAGAAAGACAGAAGAGTCACAACAATTGTACTGCGCATGTGTCAAACTCGGCCATCTGCGATCATATACTTTGAAAGCTGTTTGGACACGACTGCGAACGAGACGCGTCCAGATGCGGAAAATGAAGTATACCCGGGCCTTAATTCAGAGTCAATGCCTGATAAACCATAGAATCCCTTTTTACACAGAGATTCTGGAAAATACACCGATAATGTATCTGCAATTTGTCCAGGGATCGTTTGATTTTGGTTCATTTACACTGCCAGTGATTTTCTGGAATCTGTGCGTGTGTTCACACACATCCCGTAAAGAACCCAATAATGAGACATTAAGTCAAGTCACCTTCATTTATATAGCGCTTTTTACAATACAGATTGTTTCAAAGCAGCTTTACAGTGATAACAGGAAAACTTGTATTATCAGGACATGTAATGTAAGTTTGCTTATGATCTGCGATTTATCTCTAAACAAACCTCGCTTGTGCATTTTTTTTTCTGATTCGATCATAAACTAGCGCATCGCGTACCATTCCACTAAGCTGGCGAACGATCTCAGCTTCAGCGTCATCACTACGACCCACCCCTTACGGCATTGGTCCTGCCTTTTGTTCACACAGGGCGTGTTCTGCGACTGATCCCGGCAATGTTACTAGGTCCACATCCCGGGACGTGTTTGTGTTCACACAGAAGGCATAGAGAGATCATTTAGAGAGAGAGTGAGAGTGTGGCTGTAGCTTATAAGAGTGTATTAGTATTTTTGGTTATTTGGTGGTTATTATCGCGTTTCCACCGCAGGAACTAGGGACTGAGGGAAAGCAATGCGATAGAGATGGCTGGAATAGCACCCTCTCGTAATTGCTCTTGAAGTCCTATTAAACGTGCCTTTAGCAGAGAGTTCGTCTGCCCCAACCTGCTGAATAAATCGCAGGAACTTTCCCCAGGAACTAGGGACTTTGGAGTGGTGCTTGGTGTGTTTCGACCGCAGGAACCAGGGTCTAAATGAAGTTCTGGGTAAAAATCCCCCGTCAGAAAGTCTTTGCTCACGAGGTACTTTTTCAAAGTTCAGGAACTTTCAGGGATGGGACTTGGTCACTGAACATGCTAATTGGTTGAGTTCACGCCGCATTTTGATTGGTTGACTCCACGCAGCATTTTATTTTAACCACCATTTTTTAAAATGTCTGTTGCGGTGCGTGCAGTAAGAGTCGTTTGCTATTCGAATCAACAATGAGTTTAAAAAATACGACCCATGGACCGACAACGAGGTTCAGGGTTTATTAAGCTTATATGAGGTGGACGAAATCCAGCGGGAACTGGAAAGTCGCGCGCAGTCCTAAGTCACCGGACTAATCTTCACGGTATTTTAGACCACGATGGAAACGTAGGCAGCAACAGGTCTAGGGGGAAAAAGTTCCTGGGACAAATTGTTCCGGGTAATTTCGGTGGAAACGTGGCTTTAGGAATTGTCCATTTATTAAGTACAACATCTGTTCTTGGGGCAGCTTCAGTCTTTCAGGGGGACGACCCATAAATGCCCCCTCACTTTGTGTTCTCTGGTAACGTCTGTGTCTCTTAGGGAAAGCAATGAGATAGAGACGGCTGGAATAGCGCCCTCTCGTAATTGCTCTTGAAGTCCTATTAAACGTGCCTTTGGCAGAGAGTTGGTCGTCTGGTCGTCTGCCCCAACCTGCTGAATAAATTATACCAGCAGCACAAAGAGTCTCATTCATTACATACCAAAGTGTTCTTACTTGGGTGCTCACACAACATTTCTGCCAGATTCACTACAGCTGGAGTGTCACTAATACTGAATGTGCAGCGTTGGACCCAGTATCATGCAGGTTCTAACATTTGATCCTGGCCCAGCTGGCAGCTGCACATATTTGCTCAATGGGAATAACCTTAAACAAGACACCAGGTGAAGCTATGGCCTATTCACACAAAATTAGTCCAGACAGCGTTAGAGAGCACTTTGTCTAAGCTATGATATGCCTTGACAATCCTGTGTGAAAGCCTTTGACTAAATAAAACCCTAACCTTACTTTTGTTGATATAAATGGTGCAGGACAAATGATTTGCACTTTGAATAGCTGCAAGAACATCAATAGCATTCTGGAACAGGCCTCCTTCAGACTATTTGTTCTTTTCAGGGGAATGCCCCATAGGTTTCAGATGTAATATTGTTCCACCTACACTTGAGACGTGATCTCTATGCACCAGGAGATCCCTAGACTTTGCCTCTATTAGAATGGGCCAAACAAAGGTGGCTGTGCCAACATGGATAATCAATATCAGCTTTGATATCAATATTGCTCAAAGGATGAGGTGAACTAGATGAAAGATGTACACCTGGCTAAGGGCAAGACAGTAAACCTAATGGCGTGAACAAGAGAATCAAGAACAACAGCTTGCAATGCACATTTTCCTGAAATGTGAACAGAACTATAACAATTCTGCCAGATCATACCTATATCATTTCCAGGGACAGGCTTGTTGTGTATCAGCCCACAGTAGAATTACATGGGTCAACGGATGTAGAAAGGTGAAATTGGCTGTTTTACTAAGAAATCGTTTCTGTTGGGAAGACAACAGGTACTTTATGTGAGACAGACTGGGACTAAAGACGCCTACACACGAGTTCACGACGTAGCAACGCTGCAAATCCATTGATTTCAGGGGGATGTTCAGGGGATAAAAGCTGCTGTATTGTGGAAAGCACTACACAAATAAATTGACTTGATGTGGGTATCTGTTGACCAATCAATCTCTAGAGGGGCAGGTCCAATTGTACTTTCAGTGTTTCCCATACATTGATTTATTTGTGGCGGCCCACCACAATATCAACATTGACCGCCACAAATAGATGTCAGTGTCTCCCATTCATTAACTAGACTGTGGCGGCCCGAAAATATATTTAAACTTCTCATAATAACATAAAAGGTCTTTAATGTTGTGTTTTGCACCATCGCTTCAGTGCGAGCTCGGGCTCGGCAAGTGTGCATACCGACCCTTCTGAAACCTAAAATGTCAAATGGGACACCCTACGGTCTCATGGACTAAATGGACACGCGCACACGGCAGCCATTGTAAGTCCACAAGACTGAAAGTGCATAGAAAGTGTGCCATTTGGGACAGGGCCAAGACAGTTCAAAACTCTTACTTCAGCAATAAAAAAAGAAACACAAATGTGATGTTATTCTAAAGTCATTTTTGCTTGTTCTTATGGTTGAATTAGATCAGGTCAGCAGCAAAGACATTGGTAAATAAAGTAAGATTAAATACATAAAGTATATTTGTTGATTTAACATATTTAATTATTGCAGGTTTGAGTAATATTCAGAGTTTGCATTTCACAGTTTTTATTCATTTTGAGGAACACTGAATGTGTTTTTGTGCAGGTGAGATGAGTAAAAGCTCACATTTAGTCCAAAACTACAATACCCATCATGTTCACACACAACGCCTCTGCACTTACTCACGATTTCTCTCAACATGTGGACAAGGTCAGTCTATAAATTGGAAAACCAAGTAAATTGTGTTACTTATTTGAAAAAGTAACTCAGCTATTTTGTTGTAAATTTACACGTAATGTGTTACTTTACTAGTTACTTAAAAAAAGTAATCTGATTACGTAACTTGTAATCTGTTATCCCCAACACTGGTGATTATGCTTGAACGCTGCAAAAAAAAAAAAAAATGTATCTTAGTATTTTTGTCTTGTTTTCAGTCTAAATATTTAAAAAGCATCTTGATTTAAGAATTATTAGATATTTGGACTGGAAACAAGACAAAAATAGTAAGTAAGAAAAGCATTTTTTGCAGTATCTTGTATATCACACTGAGTGATATATCAACACTGTCTTAGTTTTGCAGCAAAGCTCCAAGCATGATGGAGGATTTATGTGGATACATTTAAATAAACATTTAGGTAGAGGATAATTTTCAGCATTCTCCTCAGCAAGTTCAAGTAGCAACAAAGTTAAAGAGGACAGACCAAACGGGAATATTACATTACACTGACGATAAGCACACCACTCTGGGAAGTTGAGCAATGGAGAAAAGCTGTGCTAGATTCAAGGCAAATCTTGCTGTGATGATGGACAATAAAGACTCTTTGTGATCTTCCAAACACACTGGTATGTTAATTATGTCATGATGAAGTCTAGCTAATCCCTACGGCTGTCCCCACCAGGACCCTGATAAGGGGTACTTGACGTCATCAAGTATATACTTTAAATTTAAAATGTCTGTGGAGGAGCTCTGGACTTATATCTGGTACCATTTGAAAGCTTAGAATGTCTACTTTCTGGAGATATGCATCTCATTGGCATTTGTTTTACACTTATTTACACTAAATTACTCTGGGTCCATTTCCGCCTGGATTTGGCCTACCCAAATTGAAAAGCTTCATACAGTGGTCTAAATACACAATTTTGGTGTCATTTTACAGGAGTTACATAAAACACTGCTAAATAGTGATAAAATGTAAGTAGGTGTTGTAATAAACCAAAAAAAAGAGGCGCTTTTTGATTTTTTTGGTTATAAATTCATTTTTTTTTTTTTTTGCTTATAAATTCATTTTTGAAAAGTGTATATCTCAGGCCCTGTGTGCTCTAGCACCCTGCAGACTGCATAATTTTGTGACACTGGGATATTGCATTTATACCATCGTATATGGGGAGACTTTGGGTAGGTGGAAATTACATTAAAAAAAGGTAATATTCCTCTCTTCAGATCCATTTGAATAAATCTTGCATACAACATGTTACAGACAAAATTATTTTTTCCAGTATTTGCTGCCATCTAGTGGAAACAGCCAAAACTGTCTGCAGGGTGCTAGAGCACACAGGGCCTAAGTTATACACTTTCAAAAATGAATTTATAACCAAAAAAATCAAAAAGCGTCTCTTCTTTTGGGGGGGGGGGGGGGGGGGGGTTATTACAGCTCAGACAACATATACTTAAATGTTTATAATTTTAGCAGTGTTATATGTAACTAAATGCACGGTCTTTTCAGCAAGGATAATAGATTTAGCGCTAGCTAGAGAGGCTTTATTTGGCTTGGCAGATGGTCCTTCATCAGGTGTCTTCTAATTAATCAATACAAGCTTTGTTTTCTCTACTAAACCAGGTAGAAGCCAGCAGACAAACAGACCCATTACACAAAGCGTCTTACAGAGCACTGCAACAATGTCTATCTATCACTTACTCAGCTCAGTCTGTCAGAGGCTTTAATGGTTGGATGAGCCAGGGTTAATCTCACTCAGGTAAAAACACTTTTAATGGGATTACACAGTCCATCCATATACATATACACACACAAATTACTAATGGGTCATTCCATGTCAAATCAACCAAATTTCAGAAACTCTAATTTTTGATTTTGTTAATATTATTTCAGAAGACAAATATAAATAGTGATGAAAGCCAAAATAATAAATGTCACAGATGTATATTTACTGAGTAATCCACTATTTTGTCAAGGGGGTCAAAATGACAATTTTCACATGAGATTTGGAGCCAAATTACAGGGGGGTAAAACATGACTTTAGAAAGATGGAAGCAACATTATTTTATTTTTACACAGAGATTGGTAGGTATATTAATAAAATCTGTTTACTTTAGCAATCTTTGTTGCATTATATTCCAATGGAGAAATGGGAAAAAAGCAGTTCTTGTGTTTTTTTCCCCCAAGTTTGCATGCCTGTAACTCAATAATTATTAAAGATATCTTAATATCCTTTTAGATTTTGGTTTTTAATAAACATTTCTTTTGGTATCTTGATTTTAAAGGCCCTATATGGTTCAATCCCAGAGATATGGACATCTTAAAGTGGCTCCATGAGTAAATTGTGGGTCAAATTGTGGGTCACTTTGCATACAGCTTATGCTTTTGTATCTAGTTTTTTTCTATCAGTTGCATAGAATATACCTCTCTGAGTGCCATAAATATTGTTTTTCCAAAGTTTGCATGCCTGTCACTCAAAAAGTATTAAATATATCTCAATATTTAGATTCTGGTTCTTAACAAACTTTTCTTATGAAATCTTCATTTTCAAGGCCCTATATGGTTCAATCCCAGAGATACTGTATGTGGGAATGTTAAATATTAATAAGCAGTGAATCTTAATGCAGTTTTCTTTTCAATAATTTATTTATTTTAATGTTTCTTCATAACAGCTGTCTTGCATATATGATTATTGACTTTTTACTGCCTTCTTTTGGCAGTACTAATGCAATAATTTGACCGCCACATGATAAGAACACTAGTCTCAACTGAGTACACAACACACACACACAGAGAGGCTAGGGTTACTGCTTTCTCTCATACAACACACATGTACACATCTCACAGGCTGTCGGACAACAGGCACACGAGTCCTACTCCATTTCTGTGTGTCAAATTCTCCTCAAACTTTCATGGGGCTGAAGAACAATCCTGTTATAGTCTGGCAGTGAGAAACTGACACGCTCTGTTGTTTACACATCCCGCATGCAGTCACTCTATCCCCGTGTAACTACACCGTCATGGCAACAGACTGACAGGTTCCCAGCGCACCTATAACGCGAGCGGACTCTTTACCGCTGGGCTGCAGGTCTCTTTTGTTCTTAACGGACTGATTATTTGGCATGAGATGGAAGGAGACGCCACACCTGAGCTAAAATAAGCAGTGAAAGCTATCAGAGAGAACTGATAGTGTTATGCAGATGATACAGTCATGAACGCACACACTTACACACACTTACCGATCAGAAAAGCTCTACAGTACATGATATGCCAGAGAGAGAAAAAAGTAAACCAACCTATGATGGTTTAAGCTGGTCTAAGATGTCTTCCAGTCTGACTAGCTAACATGCAGTAACTTTAACCATATTTCAAGGACAATAGAAGTTATTATGAAATTACAAATAAAGATGAACTAGCCCTACTGTAAACCCTACTGCTCAAAATACTTAATTGGTCTGAGTAGGACCAAATTAGCTCAGTTAAAATGAACTGTTATAAGTATTTAGAACAATCTTTTTCTTTTGAGTTCACAACATATTTCAAGTTTATTGATTGTTTATTTATTTTTGAGTTGTATGAACTCATTTCCTTTAATTTAGACTAACTTAAGTTTAACTGAAACAGGGCATTTTTTTTAGTTATTCGGGTTTACAGTGTAGTTAAGTAGGTCAAAAAAGTACTCTAAAGTTCAACTAACTGCATTTAATATAAATTAAACTACAATAAATTTTCATTTAATTCTGAATAGTATGTTCTTTTAAAGTATATTATTTCCAGTACTCTTGGTAAGTGTACTTCTTTTTCTTCTAATGTTTTAAAACACTAAGATATCTCTCATTGACACTTTTCAGTATTGAAGGACATACTGTATCATTATTAATTTCCACTGAACTGAACTTGAGCTTAATTTTGCAACATTAAGGGCCCTATTTTACCGATCTGACCACATGGTCTGAAGCTCATGACGCAGGGGCACTTAGGGCGTGTCCGAATCCACTTTTGCTAGTTTAACAACAGAAAAAACGGTCAGCGCACCAGGCACATGGTCCAAAAGGGTTGTACCTAGTCTCTTAATGAGTCATGGGTGTGTTTTGGGCGTAACGTGCAATAAACCAATCAGAGTCTCATCTCCCATTCCCTTTAAAAGCCAGTTGCGCTCGCACCATGGTGGATTCGCTATTTACATGGAGGAAAGACTGAACGCTTCTCCAGAGAGGAATCCTTTTATTTTTAATATTTAAAAATGTGTGTGTGCTGCTGTGCATCCCTGTGTGTGTAATAAGCAGAGTGTGCACCACCTATAGGCTCATATTACTAACACGCCCTTTAAATAACACAAAAAATACTGCACTATTGACTTTAGGCCAGGTTTGTGTTGGTCAATGGCGCAGTCGTTTTCAGTTCCTCAAAATAGCAACGCTCCAACAATGCTCCTGAACACACCTGGTTTTCAGACCAGACGCCCATGGGTGAACAGACGGCGCCAGTGCATTTGATATTTAAACAACTTGGAGCTGGACTTGAAAATGAAAACTGCGTCGGGCTGAAACTAGCAGAAAACACTTGCGCCGCGCCTGGCTTCACATTGTGCCAGGTGTATGATAGGGCCCTAAGACTGTTATTTCCCTGTTTATTACCATGAAGCTGCATTCTACCATCTCATACTTGTAAGACAGCACAGTTTTGCTGACTGATGTTGTGTTGTGAGTGTCTATGTTGACTAAAAATGCTGTCCAGGTAGGTTGCTCACTATAGTAGGCTTCACTAGGTTAGTACATCAATCATTTCAGAAACTCTAAAAACTGTCTCGCAGCAAGGCAAGCAAACTGGAAACATGACAAGCCTGTGAAGGGTGGCAAACAACCCCGGCAGGAACAATGCAACGAAGCCCACAGAAGTGTGCTGCTCAGCAGGAAATGATGCGTGTGATGTCAGCAAAGACACTTTCCACTGTCTCTGTGGGCCCTCTGCCTCTGTTCATTTACTCACAGAGCTTGCTGGCCTTTCTCTCTCTCTCTCTCTCTCTGTGTGTGTGTGTGTGTGTGAGTGTCCTGCTCCATGAGTGGGTGAATTTGCCACAGCTTTTCTCAAGGCAACCCAGTGGTACCCTGCTGTCACCAAGGCAACCAAGCAGATCATTGTGTATCTCCTTGCAGCATGTCAATATCACTGAGATGTGTCTTTCTGGATCATAGTTTGGAGTGGATTTTGAAGTTTACAGTAAATAGTCACAGTGTGGAAGCTATCTATCATACAACATTTATAATGATAGAATTAAAAAAGTCCAAATCCTTTTGAGGTTGACAGAAAGAAGTAAAAAAAAAAAAAACACTACAATTTTTTAAGGCAATAACTTTTAAATACATTTCTGGTGTTATAGTGCACAAGTTTTATTCAAACGATAAGACTATTCTTATTTTCTGTTTACGTCACCAAGGCTGCATGGGCAGGAAAAAATGAAAATTCTGTCTTTCTTCAAACAAAGTTGTATGGCATCAGAAGACTGGAATATAGTGCACACGTCTTATGGACTACTATTTATGGTGCTTCTTGGAGCCCATGGTCAATGTATATGCTTTCACTGTATGGAAAAGAGTAACATGAAGATTCTAATAAACATCTCCTCTTGTGTTCAACGGAAGAATGAAAGTCTGGTTTAGGACGACATGGGGTAAAGTTTTGGTAATACTTTATTTTAGTGTCATTACATACACTATATTGCAAAGTGTTTGGGACGCCTACCTTTACATGCACATGAACTTTAATGACATCCCATTCTTAATCCGTAGGGTTTAATATGGAGTTGGCACAGGAACCTGTTCATGTTGGAACAGGAAGGGGCCATCCCCAAACTGTTCCCACAAAGTTGGGAGCATGAAATCGTCCAAAATGTCTTGGTATGCTGAAGCATTAAGAGTTCCTTTCACTGGAACTAAGAGGCCAAGCCCAACCCCTGAAAAACAACCCCACACCATAATCCCCCCTCCACCAAACTTTACACTTGGCACAATGCAGTCAGGCAAGTACCGTTCTCCTGGCAACCGCCAAACCCAGACTCGTCCATTGGATTGCCAGACAGAGAAGCGTGATTGGTCACTCCAGAGAACACGTCTCCACTGCTCTAGAGTCCAGTGGCGGCGTGCTTTACACCACTGCATCCCACGCTTTGCATTGCACTTGGTGATGTAAGGCTTGGATGCAGCTGCTCGGCCATGGAAACCCATCCATGAAGCTCTCTACGCACTGTTCTTGAGCTAATCTGAAGGCCACATGAAGTGTGGAGGTCCGTAGCTATTGACTCTGCAGAAATTTGGCGACTTCTGCGCACTGTGTGCCTCAGCATGAGCTGACCCCGCTCTGTGATTTTACGTGGCCTACCACTTCGTGGCTGAGTTGCTGTTGTTCCCAATGGCTTCCACTTTGTTATAATACCACTAACAGTTGAGCGTGGAATATTTAGTAGTGAGGAAATTTCACGAATGGCAACCTATCACGGTACCACGCTTGAATTCACTGAGCTCCTGAGAGCGACCCGTTCTTTCACAAATGTTTGTAGAAGCGTCTGCATGCCTAGTGCTTGATTTATACACCTGTGGCCATGGAAGTGATTGAATTCAATGATTTATAGGGGTGTCCCAATACTTTTGGCAATATAGTGTACGTTACATGTAGTTACTATAGTAATAACTAACTAACCCTAATCCTAACCCTATAGTAAGTACATGCAGTTACTTAATATTATTCAGTACATAAATGTATAGTTACAGTGTAACAAAGACACTTTAAAATAAAGTGTAACCAAAGTTTTCATTCAGTTCCATTCTGTACTGACAATCTCTTTTACGACAACTGTCTGGCCCTGCATCATGAACAAACATGCCTGGATAAGACAGACGAATGTCATGAGCTCAGGACGAGCTGTGAATGAAATCCAGCGAGTGCGAGAAGAGCTAAACATAGATGAGGCTGCTCTGGAGTGAACAGCTCCTCCTGGGCATGTAATGACCATGTGCTGACACTACAGAAGAGAGGAAGACACACTCTGGAGGGTAATTTGACGGTAAGCGGCGGTGCTGTTTCTGGGACGTAATTCCAGAGCAGAACAAATGAGTCACATCCCAGTGGGGGGAATTGCTAGCCGCTGTGTTTTTGGAGAAACGGGGTGGGGGAGCCGTGTTTGGAGATTCAGTTCACCTTCACCGGATGGATGCGTTCAGGGTTCTGAGGGACCAGGTGTCAAGAAATTAACTTTATTTAGTTGCAGGTACAAAACTCTATTTGACATACTGGGCCTAACAGCTTGCGCCAGTGCAAACCCTCTTTCGCCGTTAAAAAACTACTGTCAGGATTTACTAAAGACATGCAGTGAAAAATTTGCGCTGAAAAGCATGGACAGGGTTATTGCTGTGGCTGACCTTATTGCATATGC
This sequence comes from Coreius guichenoti, assembly GCA_039654105.1. Lineage (NCBI taxonomy): Eukaryota > Metazoa > Chordata > Actinopteri > Cypriniformes > Gobionidae > Coreius > Coreius guichenoti. Next base: position 5,897,050 of record CM077171.1, on the reverse strand, counting down.
ATTTGTAGGAGTTTCCCCTTTAGACGCAAACTTTATGGGAGGAGAGTATTTAAATGAATCATGCGAGGTGATTTACTAAGGTTTACACTCGTCAGTTTACTGGTGTTTGCGCCGACAGACGCTAATTTGCGCTGCTCTTGGTAGATTGCGTTGGTCATTATGCAAATGATCCGGCTGCGTCTGTGTTCTTTAAAGGCACAATATGTAAGATTTTGGGATTAAAATATCCAAAAACCACTAGAACAATGTTATATATTTTGTTGACTTGTGTACTTACATTATCCCAGATGTTTCCAAGAATGTTTAAATAGCAATTTTAACCAGGACATGGACCGTGTCCGTGCGTCGCCTATCAATGACATCATACCCGCATTACTCTCGATTTCCGGTTTTATTTTGTAGAAACCATGGAAACACCAAAGACACTTTAATATATGATGTGTTTTATTAGACAGGTGAGCAACTGTTCGGATCATTCATGGACAGAAAACTAGTCACTGTTATACAGCTCAACACAGTTAGTCTTATTGTTTAAATCTGGTGTTCTTGATCTACCGCGAGTACCATGTTTTACCATGCCTAATATCGATCTCTTACTGCAGTGTGAACAAGTGTCTCATAGTAGAGCGAACGCACAGAGTAGCATTATAACATAACTTTCAACCCACTCAAATGTGTGTAATATGATAAAACAGCGCTGCGTTACCACACATACACATGAGCGGAAGAAGAGGAAACGCTCGTCTTGTCTCTCGCGCCAACTGAGCCTATTTTCTGCAATAATCCAAAAGCCAGTGGAAAAATCCTATTGGATTGTTGTTGAGGGAATCAGAGTAATGCTGACTTCCAGTTTGGCTTGCAAAAATACACCATCCCTGCAGGACTTTATTCTGACCAGGCTGAGTCAGTTTTGTTGACCAATGGCAGTGATGCTAGTGGCACAGAAATTATACTTCTCCTTCAAGAATAATATTCAACAAGAACAATTGATGGGATGCAACAGACCATTTAACTTTCGTCTTCTCCGTCTCAAAATTTGCTCAAAGTTTCAGAAAGCAGCCTTGTAGAGCGAACTGTCCCAAACTCATCACTTGTGGTGCTTGAACTCTTGTGGCTGTGCAGACATATTAACCACAAATTAGACATTTCTTGTAGAAACATTGTGGAGTTGCACATAGTTTACTTTAAAAAATGTGCACATGCAATTGGCACAGCCACAGTGTGTCGTGAGGAGAATCTGTGCAGTCTTTCCTCGATGTCAATAGTGAATCCGTCATGGCGCGAGCACAACTAGCTTTTAAAGGGAATGGGAGATGAGACTCTGATTGGTTTATTGCACGTTACGCCCAAAACACACCCATGACTCATTAAGAGACTAGTACAACCCTTTTGGATCGTTTTTTCCGTCGTTAAACTAGCAAAAGTGGATTCGGACACGCCCTAAGTGCACCTGCGCCATGCGCTTCAGCTCAACTGTAATGACTGATTTCTTCATCTCCTCCTCCATCAGCGCAGGTGTGCTTGGATTGGTCAGAGCGTTTGGAGGATTGCAGTGAGATGAAGTGAGTGGTGGCGTGAGATTGAGTGCGACAGGAAGTTGACAGGGCGGGATAATCGATGAGAGTGGAGTGATGTCCTTCCGTCAAGTGCGCTGCATCTGGATGTTTGATAATCTGACACGTCAGAGGCACAGACGTGTATCAGCACACAAACTCGCACCAGGCTCTGATTCAGTGGGACAGTTAAAGATGCTGCCGTTTATATTCAGCTTCCCTCAGCTACATTTAATACTGCAGCCCATTCAACTTCAGAATTGACAGACTTCTACTTAGAAAATCTAATGCAAAGTTACAAAATTACATGATGATAAGACCTTGGGAAAACTTTGTCACATTTATTCAAACATTTACAATTTTTTTTTACATTTTCCATTTGAATTATTATTTTTTTCATTGAAATAACACTCAATTTGTATGCCCCCATTCATCACAAAATCAATTTCAATGGGTTATATTTACCAAAATTTGTTGTATATTTTGTGTTAGTGTGTTTGTCTGTGAAAATGCAGAATTTGCATTTGTCCTTGGCTTTTTGTTTCAACCCTGTTACACTGTGACAATTCCCTTACTGGTTCGAATTTTCTGGTGAAAATTTTACTGGTTTGATGACACTTTCAAAATCTTTCTGACCACATGGTTCAAACAAATGTGTCTTTATTTATTACACTTATATTAGCCTCATGATAAGTTCAACACAGTTATGGGGAAAAATGTATTAACATTATAGACTTGACTGTAAAAAAAATAATGTGATGATGTCTGTTATTACATCTTTTATTGTCCGATATTTTAAAAGCGCTGATAGGCATGAGGTGGGAAAATTATTTCTTCAAAAGTTCAAAGTTTTTCAAACATCATAAAAGTATTTTTTTCCTGAGAATTAGCCAAGAAAATCCCACATCTAATTATGCAATGCACACTAAACATTGCATATCACAGATCTGAAAATACAAAGAAGAAACTCTTTATAGAGAGTGAACTTAAAGTGAAAAGCATGTGGGTGAGAGCATGTCCCAGATGAACACGTTAATCGTGACAACAGAATGTTTAAAAAGATTAGAGTGAATAAATCCTCAAGTGTTCTCTTTTCATTTCATTACTCATCTGCATGGTCATTCCCTCTCTAATTGCCGCATTCTGTCGTGTCACATTAGGATAGAGTGGGAGGGCTGTATTTCCAGCTGTGAGTGCTCTTTGCCTCTCTTGTGGGCAACAAAAATTTAACATTTAAATGCATTGTGAGTAAACCTTTACCTGACCTATTTTCTGTCCACAGCCAGAGCTGGAGGGTCTCCACACACATGCACACACTCACACAGTGTGACGTAACAGCAGTGCTCCTGTGAATTAAACAGAAGCAGACCTGCTGCCGCCTACTACATAATACTATGCTATCACGATTGCGTGGTTATTTGAGATAACTGCAATTACCGTATACTTTACACTTCCAATCACATACAATAGTGTTTAATAAAGAAGAGCTGATACCACTTTTTTCCAGAATGTGTCAGATACAGATAATTTCATTTTGGTACTTGTCGATATGCTACCTATTTTCATTGAATTTGTATTGTCGATACCGATACGATACCTATTTTCATTGAATTTGTATTGTTGATACGATACCTATTTTCATTGAATTTGTATTGTCGATACCGATACGATACCTATTTTCATTGAATTTGTATTGTCGATACCGATACGATACCTATTTTCATTGAATTTGTATTGTCGATACCAAACAAAAACTTTTTCTATTGAATTTGTATTGTCAATACCGATACGATACCTATTTTCATTGAATTTGTATTGTCGATACGATACCTATTTTCATTGAATTTGTATTGTCGATACCAAACCAAAAATTTTTTCCATTGAATTTGTATTGTCAATACCGTTACGATACCTATTTTCATTGAATTTGTATTGTCGATACGATACCTATTTTCATTGAATTTGTATTGTCGATACCGATACGATACCTATTTTCATTGAATTTGTATTGTCGATACCAAACAAAAACTTTTTCCATTGAATTTGTATTGTCAATACCGTTACGATACCTTTTTTCATTGAATTTGTATTGTTGATACCGATACGATACCTATTTTCATTGAATTTGTATTGTTGATACGATACCTATTTTCATTGAATTTGTATTGTCGATACCGATACGATACCTATTTTCATTGAATTTGTATTGTCGATACCGATACGATACCTATTTTCATTGAATTTGTATTGTCGATACCGATACGATACCTATTTTCATTGAATTTGTATTGTCGATACCAAACAAAAACTTTTTCTATTGAATTTGTATTGTCAATACCGATACGATACCTATTTTCATTGAATTTGTATTGTCGATACGATACCTATTTTCATTGAATTTGTATTGTCGATACCGATACGATACCTATTTTCATTGAATTTGTATTGTCGATACCAAACAAAAACTTTTTCCATTGAATTTGTATTGTCAATACCGTTACGATACCTATTTTCATTGAATTTGTATTGTCGATACGATACCTATTTTCATTGAATTTGTATTGTCAATACCGATACGATACCTATTTTCATTGAATTTGTATTGTCGATACCAAACAAAAACTTTTTTCATTGAATTTGTATTGTCGATACGATACCTTTTTTCATTGAATTTGTATTGTTGATACCGATACGATACCTATTTTCATTGAATTTGTATTGTCGATACGATACCTTTTTTCATTGAATTTGTATTGTCGATACCGATACGATACCTATTTTCATTTAATTTGTATTGTTGATGCCGATATGAAACCTTTTTGCATTGAATTTGCATTGTCGATACCAAACAAAAACTTTTTCCATTGAATTTGTATTGGCAATACCGATACGATACCTATTTTAATTGAATTTGTATTGTCGATACGAAACCTATTTTCATTGAATTTGTATTGTCGATACTGATACGATACCTATTTTCATTGAATTTGTATTGTCGATACTGATACGAAACCTATTTTCATTGAATTTGTATTGTCGATACTGATACGATACCTATTTTCATTGAATTTGTATTGTCGATACGATACCTTTTTTCATTGAATTTGTATTGTCGATACCGATACGATACCTATTTTCATTTAATTTGTATTGTTGATGCCGATATGAAACCTTTTTGCATTGAATTTGTATTGTCGATACCAAACAAAAACTTTTTCCATTGAATTTGTATTGTCAATACCGTTACGATACCTATTTTCATTGAATTTGTATTGTCGATACGATACCTATTTTCATTGAATTTGTATTGTCGATACCGATACGATACCTATTTTCATTGAATTTGTATTGTCGATACCAAACAAAAACTTTTTTCATTGAATTTGTATTGTCGATACGATACCTTTTTTCATTGAATTTGTATTGTTGATACCGATACGATACCTATTTTCATTGAATTTGTATTGTCGATACGATACCTTTTTTCATTGAATTTGTATTGTCGATACCGATACGATACCTATTTTCATTTAATTTGTATTGTTGATGCCGATATGAAACCTTTTTGCATTGAATTTGCATTGTCGATACCAAACAAAAACTTTTTCCATTGAATTTGTATTGGCAATACCGATACGATACCTATTTTAATTGAATTTGTATTGTCGATACGAAACCTATTTTCATTGAATTTGTATTGTCGATACTGATACGAAACCTATTTTCATTGAATTTGTATTGTCGATACTGATACGATACCTATTTTCATTGAATTTGTATTGTCGATACGATACCTTTTTTCATTGAATTTGTATTGTCGATACCGATACGATACCTATTTTCGTTTAATTTGTATTGTTGATGCCGATATGAAACCTTTTTGCATTGAATTTGTATTGTCGATACCAAACAAAAACTTTTTCCATTGAATTTGTATTGGCAATACCGATACGATACCTATTTTCATTGAATTTGTATTGTCGATACGAAACCTATTTTCATTGAATTTGTATTGTCGATACCGATACGAAACCTATTTTCATTGAATTTGTATTGTTGATGCCGATATGAAACCTTTTTGCTTTGAATTTGTATTGTCAATACCGATACCAAAACCTTTTTTCATTGAATTTGTATTGTCGATACCGATACGATACCTATTTTCATTGAATTTGTATTGTCGACAACAAACAAAAACTTTTTTCATTGAATTTGTATTGTCGATACCGATATGAAACCTTTTTGCATTGAATTTGTGTTGGCGATACCGATACCTATTGAATAATCATGAATCATATAAGTTGGTTTCATTTGTTCAGTAGATATTTCTTTTAATCATTTTTGAGGTTAATTATGCCTGTTAAAATGTATTGTATGATCTTCTGTTACAAACCCGATTTCAAAAAAGTTGGGACACTGTACAAATTGTGAATTAAAAAGGAATGCAATAATTTACAAATCTCATAAACTTATATTTTATTCACAATAGAATATAGATAACATATCAAATGTTGAAAGTGAGACATTTTGAAATGTCATGCCAAATATTGGCTCATTTTGGATTTCATGAGAGCTACACATTCCAAAAAAGTTGGTACAGGTAGCAATAAGAGGCCGGAAAAGTTAAATGTACATATAAGGAACAGCTGGAGGACCAATTTGCAACTTATTAGGTCAATTGGCAACATGATTGGGTATAAAAAGAGCCTCTCAGAGTGGCAGTGTCTCTCAGAAGTCAAGATGGGCAGAGGATCACCAATTCCCCCAATGCTGCGGCGAAAAATAGTGGAGCAATATCAGAAAGGAGTTTCTCAGAGAAAAACTGCAAAGAGTTTGAAGTTATCATCATCTACAGTGCATAATATCATCCAAAGATTCAGAGAATCTGGAACAATCTCTGTGCGTAAGGGTCAAGGCCGGAAAACCATACTGGATGCCCGTGATCTTCGGGCCCTTAGACGGCACTGCATCACATACAGGAATGCTACTGTAATGGAAATCACAACATGGGCTCAGGAATACTTCCAGAAAACATTGTCAGTGAACACAATCCACCGTGCCATTTGCCATTGCCGGCTAAAACTCTATAGGTCAAAAAAGAAGCCATATCTAAACATGATCCAGAAGCGCAGGCGTTTTCTCTGGGCCAAGGCTCATTTAAAATGGACTGTGGCAAAGTGGAAAACTGTTCTGTGGTCAGAAGAATCAAAATTTGAAGTTCTTTTTGGAAAACTGGGACGCCATGTCATCCGGACTAAAGAGGACAAGGACAACCCAAGTTGTTATCAGCGCTCAGTTCAGAAGCCTGCATCTCTGATGGTATGGGGTTGCATGAGTGCGTGTGGCATGGGCAGCTTACACATCTGGAAAGGCACCATCAATGCTGAAAGGTATATCCAAGTTCTAGAACATCATATGCTCCCATCCAGACGTCGTCTCTTTCAGGGAAGACCTTGCATTTTCCAACATGACAATGCCAGACCACATACTGCATCAATTACAACATCATGGCTGCGTAGAAGAAGGATCCGGGTACTGAAATGGCCAGCCTGCAGTCCAGATCTTTCACCCATAGAAAACATTTGGCGCATCATAAAGAGGAAGATGCGACAAAGAAGACCTAAGACAGTTGAGCAACTAGAAGCCTGTATTAGACAAGAATGGGACAACATTCCTATTCCTAAACTTGAGCAACTTGTCTCCTCAGTCCCCAGATGTTTGCAGACTGTTATAAAAAGAAGAGGGGATGCCACACAGTGGTAAACATGGCCTTGTCCCAACTTTTTTGAGATGTGTTGATGCCATGAAATTTAAAATCAACTTATTTTTCCCTTAAAATGATACATTTTCTCAGTTGAAACATTTGATATGTCATCTATGTTGTATTCTGAATAAAATATTGAAATTTGAAACTTCCACATCATTGCATTCTGTTTTTATTCACAATTTGTACAGTGTCCCAACTTTTTTGGAATCGGGTTTGTACTTTCACTATTCATTTTATCGTTCCATTGTATTTTCTTTTGTTTAATGGCACAGTGCATATTTAGAGCTTCTCCAGTACAGTAATCACGTAATAATATAATATAATAATATTAATAATAATAATCCTGTAATAATGCAGGGAACCACTTACAGTAATCATGCAACAATTAATGTTTTACTTACGTATACGATTTAGTTTTAATCCAAATGAAGCATGTGCTAAGTGAGCAAACTGTAATAAAAACTCTCTTTCTCAAGTAACATTAGAAATACGTGAATTGTTTCTTTCTTTGCTACTAAAAAATTTCCAGTTTCACTACAAAATTTCCCTACAAAAGCGCCTTGCTTGCACTTCTGCGGCGCTGTGTGCTAAATCAGCTTGCTTTGTTTTAACAGCTCCCACACAGCAGTTATACAGACGTGAATATTGAATTTATGATTAATATTCTATTAATTCAATACATTTGCAGACATCCTAATATTTGACATCTCCATTCTGCTCTCTGTTTGTTCAGTGTTTCTTTGTGTGGACACAGTGTACACATGCTGTGTGGTATCATTTTTTGGCATTGGAGCATTTTATTGAGAACTAATGAGTACATGAGCGCAGTATCAGGCCCAATACCGATGCCAGTAACAGTGCATCCTTTATTTTCATTGAATATAAAATTTCCACAAATTGCTCATTTTTTTGCAGTGCACTGAAGCAGTTTGCATATTGTGCATACTCGTGTTCACTTTATTTCATGTATATCCAAAAATCTGCATAAGAACATATGACGCATGAGTCTTGACTTGCCTTGACTAGTGTGGTGTGTGTCCACATAACTCTGGCTTTATTGTGGATGTTATTTATTAATTATAATATGATAAATAATCTCATTCTACCCTATGAAACATCTGAACCTGACACGAACACAACAATATAAATCAATGAAATGAAAGAAAAGAAAATTCAATTGTTTTATGAAAATTAATTGCCAGCAAAATTGTATAAAAGGTGACAGGCGTAACCAGAAGGGATTTCTCAAAGGGAGTGTATTCTTCCTATTACATAAGACGCCCACGCCTTTCTATTCCTCCATCGCTCTGCCCTAGTGAATACCCACCAGGTGGCACAGCGCACTACATCACAATGTTTCTGAGCCGCCCGTACCAATCTCTGAGCTTAGCTGCAAAAATCACTCGTAACATATCCAGATGATGGCTGCAGGGATAGAGGATCAGTCTTATGCTGAGGGCACGCTTAAGCTTTATTAAAGAACACTAACACACACACACACACACTGTCAGATTACAGCTATACGCACACACTCCACCACAGGAGATGATAGTTTCATATATCATAGGCCTTGCGCTCTGTTGTTATTTGTTTGGGTTTTCTGTGGTTTTCTGGGCGGTTGCCAGTGTGTTTTTAGTGGTTGTGCACAGGTTCCCCAGTTAAAATAGCCCACCCCCAAAATCTGCAATGATAGTTTATCCTGTTGATATGGCTTGTCCTTTCATTTAAATATGTGGGAATTTTTCACCATCTTTTGTATTTTATTCACAAAAAGTCTGATAACTTAGTAAAGTAATAGCACAGATACTATCACAGATGGTGCAAGACAAGCTATTGGCATTTATTGGTTATTGGTATAAGTTTAATACACTGTAAAAAAAATTATTTCAACTTAAAAAAAGTATGTGTTTGCTGCCTTAAAATTTTAAGTTTAGTCAACTCAAATAACCAAGTTGTCAGTTAGTAGACTTCACATTTCAAGTTGACTAAACTTAAAATTTTAAGGCAGCACGATTACTTACTTTTTTTTAAGTTGAAACATTTTATTTTACAGTGTACTTAGTGTTTTGGGTTCGTTCAAATCAATGACACTAACTATCAGCAATAGTAATAGTGATGCATCCCTTAGCAATCATCACTAATAATAACCGCATATGCCAACCTGATGGGAGATAGTTGAAGGCAAAAAGTGTGTGTGTCTGCGTGTGTGTGTGAGGGGTTAAAAAAGCTTATAAAGTATCTGTTCTTGTCACTAAAACCATCTGTTCACTCAACATCCTTCAACAAGATCCCACATTTACTGTTCTTACAGCATGCTATTAAGAAGAGCTGCGGACACGACTGAGGATTTGAGCCCCGGTCCACTGTCAGAAGAGTAAAAAACCTTCCTATTCTTCCCTTCATTTCCTCTCTTGTCAAAAGAAGAATCACAAATTCACAAATGTCCCTCCATGAGTGATATAGTACTTTTTAGAGCTTAAGGGCCCTATCATACACTCGGCGCAATGCGACGCAGGTGTGACACAAGTGTTTTTTGCTAGTTTCAGCCCGACGCAGTTATCATTTTCACGTCTAGCGTCACGTTGTTTAAGTAGCAAATGCTGGCGCCATCTGTTCACCCATGGGCGTCTGGTCTGAAAACCAGGTGTGTTCAGGAGCATTGTTGGAGCGTTGCTATTTTGAGGAACTGAAAACGCAGCATTTTTTTGTGTTATTTAAAGGGCATGTTAGTAAAAACTATAGGCGGGATTGGTTTATTGCACGTTACGCCCAAAACAAATTTGTCTATGGAATGTTGTTTCAAACGCAACCATTTTGCAAGAGATCACATTAAATACATTAACAGTAAACCTGCTCATTTAAATCCCATCTGTGCTCAATTTCATCACTGTACAATAAACAACAGTGACTGTAACGCCTCACTGCAACAACAACAGATAAGATCCGTCCTGTGTGATGAACACTCATCTTTGTGGTACTTTGACAGGAAGTTGTAAGGAAGACAGAGGCTGGAGAGGTTATACAGAAATGCAAAAGCTCTGAATCTTGCAATCTTGCAAATGCAAGAGCTCTGGAGCTTCATTACGTCAAGTGTAACAAAAACAGCAAAAACATAACCCAGCCACCGATAGGATCAGACTGTCCAAACAGACATCAGCAATCTCTCTGGAAGACATGCACTGACATCCCTGTTTATTTAATCCGAATACAATGTGCAAAATGTAATTAATGTTGTAGTGTTTGTGGTATTAACATTAATGATTCATCAGTTACAGACATCCATTGTGGGAAACGACAGAATAAACTAATGGCTAAAAAATCCCTACCCTACAAGAGGAGAGTGAGCTTGATGAATCTCAACATCGGCTCGACTCTTGCTCAGTGTACTCAATGCGGGCTTGTGTTTTGTTCTCATGAAGGCTACATTTATTATGTCACTTGACTTGCATTGTTAAGTGTCACCAAACCTGATACTGTTCTCTGCGGCTAGTGTCTCATGTTGTAGTAGCATTTAGCCAATGATCTTTGAGTTATGTTGAATGCTACTTGATAATAGTATGTGCATATTTAACCCTCATCTGCCCCCGCACTCTGTAACAAATCAGTCCCTCGTGGGTCAAAATGTCCTGAAGCCCTAAAACTATACTTTTTTTTGGTTCAGAAAGCTTACATTTCATTTTTATAATATTTTTTCAAATTTTTAATGCAAATTTTTGGAGATTTTTTTTTATTATTTTATATTTAAATAAAAAAATTACCTTTATTTACCTTTTAAATTACTTGATTTTTATCAATAAATAATATAATTTAAGCACAATCCTCACATTCTTTCAACTTAAATTCAAAATAACTCAACATTTCATGGATAGCCCTTTTAATTCAGCTCAGAATATCTTACATTGGGTTTATTTCCCGACCTCTTGTGGAAAAAAATAATATAACATGATATTTCATGACTCTTGCCACTATGGCCTTATGGGCCCTATTTTAAGGATCTGAGCGCATGGTCTGACCGCATGTCGCAGGTGCACTTAGGGCGTGTCTGAATCCACTTTTGCTAGTTTAACGACGGAAAAAAACGGTCGGCGGGCCAGGCACATGGTCCAAAAGGGTTGTGCCTCGTCTCTTAATGAGTCATGGGTGTGTTTTGGGGCGCAACGCACAAAATTTGCGAGCGGAAAGACTGAACGCTTCTCCAGAGAGGAATCCTTTTATTTTTAATATTTAAAATGTGTGTGTGCTGCTGCGCGTCCCTGTGTGTGTAATAAGAAGAGTGTACGTGTGTTGTGCACCGCCTATAGGCTCATATTACTAACACACCCTTTAAATAACACAAAAAATACTTTTGACTTTAGAGCAGGTTTGTGTTGGTCAATGGCGCAGTCGTTTTCAGTTCCTCAAAATATCAACGCTCCAACAATGCTCCTGAACACACCTGGTTTTCAGACCAGACGCCCATGGGTGAACAAATGGGCGCCAGTGCATTTGCTACTTAAACAACGTGACGCTGGACGTGAAAATGATAACTGCGTCGGGCTGAAACTAGCAAAAAACACTTGCGTCTCGCCTGGCGTCGCACTGCGCAGGGTGTATGATAGGGCCCTATATCTCTATATGGAGCGGATGAGCTGTTCCGCTGGGTCCTAAAGTCAGTTTTTCTTCAGTATGCATTCAGATGCACATGTAGACATTATAAAATCATTTTTTTGGTAAAATTTAGTTTTACATTTGAGCATTTTTTAGGTTTTTCAATGTGTACTGAAGCATTCCTCACATTCCATACATTCTAAGGGGGTCAAATTGACCCGTGAGGGACTGATTTGTTACTTTTTTTAATTTCAACCACATAAACTCTTCGGATCCAGTCAATTTTTCATCCAGTATTCGTGGTTCAAGTGCGACAAAAGTCCTAAGGTCTTGGACCACTCCGTTGAACACTCAATTTTTTAATTTTTTCAAAAATTCATTTCGGGTCAAAATGACCCGAGGGACGGTCAGTGCTGTGCTGCCACTGAACATGTACAGTACATCAATCTTTATGCCTGGTGAATTTAAATGTTGTTGTAAACTGTTGTTGTAAATCTGTCAACAAGATAATGTTATCTAGCTGGCTAACATATACGAGTTTTGGAAGCATCAATAAGAATGTTTTGATAACTACAAATAAATCAGTTCTGCATTAGCTATATGCTGTCATTTTCCAGCAAAAGTGAGCTGTAACCTGCAAATAAAAATAAAAAAAACCTTACTGTTGGGCTGTGTATCTGCATTCACTACAGATTCTGGCTTGTTAGAAGATTGTTTATTACACCACCCATAAGAAAGGCCAACATTAAGTCAAGCCAGGAGTCTGCTAAAAGCCATTCATTCTGGAAGAAATGTTGTGGTCTAATAAGACCAAAATTGAGTTCTCTGGCCTGATAGTGAATTGCTATGCTGGCACAAAACAAATACAGTCTAACCGCATATTGCAGCTTCTACAACTAGCAATCAACTACAGATCTTTAAGAACTTTTAACAGACTATGTTTGTTAAAATGCAATTTGATAAATATGAATATATGAGTCAAGTGAAAACACAGTTTAGGTGTTCCTTTGTAGCATAATGCAGGCAAGCAGAGGAAAGAAGCAAAAAGCTATAAGATATCTTAGAAAGCTTGTCAATTCTGAACATAAAGTGGCACATGTAATACAGCCTTCCTAAATATTCATCTCAAACATGGAGATTCACTTCAATCACAGTCATGATGGAAAGTCAAAGATGAACAGTCCTGTCACTAACTCCTCCTTCAACCTGATCTTACCACAGAGGACTAACACCTTTACATCTGACCCACTTACAGACAAACCACCACAAGCCACCTGAACCACCACGGACCACTTCCTCTATTGGCTGCTTCTCCTGAACCTGGACAAACCGAGAGATTTCACCAACTAAAACATACAGCAGGACAACATTTACATTTGAAATGAGTATTAACCTGATTTACACCTGAAAGAGACGTCAATCACACAGTAAGGTGAGGCATAACCAGCCACCACTTTATTAATGGTGTATGTACAGCGATACAGAGCCTTAGTCTCCACTGTTACCGTTAAACACAGGGGAACAGCCAGGACAACCATTCACAGAGAATATGAGCTCGGACATAATATCACTGTAATATCAAAAGCATGTAGAGTACAACGGGGCTAAAGGCACACCTTAAGAAAAAATGTGCTTTTCACTACTCCCTTAGTGTATGATTGCAGAAAAAATATATATGTTTGTATTGAACATTGATGGAGAAACAGATTTTGTGTGAAAATAAATCATAAAAGTGGTTCATTTTGTTTAAAAATCCTATAAATGTTTGAGGTGGCGAGGGGGGTGAAACCAGCACGGGTTACAAATATTTATTAAAATATGTTTTTAACAATGTCTAAGTTAATACTTGCTCAAAACAATCACTTTAGCAAAGTTTGTACTATTTTCTGTTTATTTTCATAAATAAAATAATTCGTTTTTGTTTGATAAATATACTGTCATTAAAATATGTTAATATAAAAATATATTTTAAAAATACAGAAACAAAATTGTTTTAAAAGGTAAAAATTCTGAAAGCATTGATGGAGATCCCATAATAATTTAATATAGATTTACAGTGGTAACTATAAATGATATTTTATTATATGATATGATTAATATAATTATAAATATGGGTATTATTTCTGAGGTGGACACAACTTAATATATGATATTTACCATCTGAATCTAACCATGTCATGTCAACAAATGGAAAAGTATATAGATATTTATTATCATGTTAATTATTGTGTCTTTCGTCCCAACAGCAGGTCTTTAATTAGTTTGAACACAACTGAAAATCATTAAGAAGACCTTTGTCTTAAAATATAAACATTAATTTTCTACTTATAGCTACAACATTTAAAAAAAAAAAAAAAAAATCAAATATTAGATCAAATTAGCACAGAATCAGCTTTGCACTGCTGTCCGAGATCGCGTCACGGATCAGACAAATTTCCAAATATATATATATATATATATATCTTCTGTGGAAGTCTCAGGACCAAAAAATGTTCGCCCAATAGGATGTCCTACCATACACTATATTGCCAAAAGTATTGGGACACCCCTCCAAATCATTGAATTGAGGTGTTCCAATCACTTCCATGGCCACAGGTGTATAAAATCAAGCACTAGACATGCAGACGCTTCTACAAACATTTGTGAAAGAACGGGTCGCTCTCAGGAGCTCAGTGAATTCAAGCGTGGTACCGTGATAGGTTGCCACCTGTGTGATAAGTCCATTCGTGAAATTTTTTGGGTTAAAAACAACCCAAGTTGGGTTGAAAATGGACAAACCCAGCAATTGGGTTGTTTTAACCCAGTGAATGGGTTGATTTAACCCAGCAGTTGGGTTAAATGTTTGCTTAAAACAACCCAATTGCTGAGTTTGCTGAGTCCATTTTCAACCCAACTTGGGTTGTTTTTAACCCAGCATTTTTTAGAGTGTATGTCACCACTATCAATGCCGAAATGAATCTGCAGCAGTCAGGTGGTACAACTAGAGCTCTGGAAGTTGTTTACGTTCATTATTATTGTAATGTTATGTTCTTTGAGACATGAGGTAGTTTAACGCCGTCTCTCATGACACTTTGCAGACTCTGCTCTGGCTGTGTGCGTTCATGTGTTTTTAAGGAGCCGTGACTTTGGAGACGCTCTGAAGCGAGGGTGGGATCTCATGCTTTCAAAGTTAGCTTGCTATCGCTAGTCTCTCCGAAATTGCCTACCCTACCTTTAAGCAATAATTGCCCCCTGTAGTCATAATTTTTGTGAACCGGAAATAAAAGTTTTTGGTTAAAACTACTACCTCTAGTGTTCATTTCAGCTGGAAAATGCAGTGAAACTGCATTTCAACAAACATAGTCTGTTAAGTTATGTTGTTTTGTGCCAACATATAGCTATTTGCTATCAGACCAAAGAACCCAATTTTGGTCTCAGTAGACCAAGTTTTCAGGTTTGTCTCATCTTTATCGCCTCACAGCAAGAAGGTTCCTGATTTGAGTCCTGGCTGAGCCGCGAGGCCTTTCTCTGTGCTCTTTGCAAGTTCTTCCTGTGTTGAGTGTGTTTATATATGTGTGTGTGTGTGTAGGGTGTTTCCCTGTCTGCAATCCAAGATACTGGGAAAGGTTCCAGCATCCCCGTGATATTTCTTTTATTGGTATAGCTAATGGCTGACTAAATCAAGCAATGACTGCTGTGTGTCTGTCAATCATCCAGGTCAGAGTCATAAAAACACATTTAAGTATAAGTGATTAAGACCACTTTCTTCATACTGTACATCTAACCTCAGCACACACTCATGGCAGTCGTGATGGCTGTGAGTAATGCCTCCCTTGTGATTGAACTCCGCTAGACAATGATAAGCCATGTGCAGTGTTTTTTTCAACAGGCCATTATAGTTGAGTTTGTTTTGTTAGGTGAATCAGAGATGTGCCATACACAGGTCAACTAGCACTTTCTATGAGCCCACGAGTGCGAGCGCTGTGAGAGGAACTCCACAGCATAATAGAGCTTGAGTTATCCAGACACATTAACCTCAAACACATGCCATTAGAGACGCTGTCCTACACCTGCCGTACAACACAGAAACACTGCATCACACATTCAGTCACGCTCGACCTCTCCTACACAAAAATAACAACTTTTTTTGACCGTGCAAATAACAGTGTGTGACAACATGGCCCTGCCAACAGCTGAGCTGGTCCTTATGGGCAGTAAACAGCTGTTGGCTTAGTGTGATGGATGGAGAGAACAGGCAAAGTCACCAAACTCCCTTTTCACGAGTTTGTTTGCCCATATAATCTTTAAGCTATTAAGGTTAAGCGTATTTGGCTTGCTGTCTGCCGTGGAGGGGCTCAAGGAAGCAGCTTCAACTTAAGCTTAGATACACCCCCCAATGTGACTACTAATGCTTGGATGATGAGTCTGGTAGCAAGATGCCTAAATTATGTTGGTGGAGTTGGGGAGGTGGAGGGATGCCAAAACAGCTGATGCCGGAGCAAGGTGAGCGGCTGCTTATATGATGTAAAACCCAAAAAGTTCAGCAGCTAACTCATTTCATTTGAGGAAACCGAATACCTCAATTCAATTAAGTTTAAAAACCCAATAGCTATGAGCACTCTGAACTTGTTTTAATCGAGTCCACTAAAACAAGGATATTTCTTAATATACAATTAAACTTTACACTGCATTCAAATACTTTATATAGCTGAAACTTCACTATATTGAGTAAAACCACTGAAATCACAAACTTTAAATGAGTGCTTCAGTTCCCGAGGTTTACTGAAATGAGCTGGATGACATCACCGTTTTCTCCAGAGCGGCTGTACAGCCGAATCAAATTCTGTTGCATTATTTTCCTGTTACCACTGTGAAGCTGCTTTGAAACAATCGGCATTGTAAAAAGCGCTATATAAATAAAGGTGACTTGACTTGACTTGACTTCAGTTACTGCTAGCTCACAATAGCACACACAAAGTCAATTCCAACAAGTTAAGCTAACTCATTACATTTGAGGAAACGGATTACCTTAGTTTAGAAACCAATAGTTATGAGTTCTCTGAACTTAAATGAAGTTGAGTTCACTAAAAGAAGATATACATTGCAGTCAAGAAATTAAGAAATGATAAGAGACGATTGAGCATTAGTGATGAACACCTGCTGTTAACAAGCAGAATCACTGAAGGAAAGAGAAACACAAGAACTACAACTCAATCTGGTTAGTAATAAGTGAAGCTGGTAATGCTGTTTGTGGAGTTGTTTAATCCTCCTCTGCTGAGATCTTCAGAGATTTAATGTCTTTTATCTTCAGTTGATTTCATCTAAGGCTGTGGCTGAAGTCAGTTGTAGTTCTTGTGTTTCTCTTTCCTTCAGTGATTCTGCTTGTTAACAGCAGGTGTTCATCACTGATGCTCAATCTCTTAATTATACAATTATTATCCAATTATCATGCTGGTAACTAGAAATTGTCTATAACTCATTGAGTTTGAGTTCTGTTTCAGTCATTGTGTCCACATAACTTTCTGTAATATTTGAAAGCAATTAACATATAACTGTTAGGTTTTTACAGTTTATGCTCTGGCAGTTATTTGAAAGAATAAATGGGTTCACTCCTCCGGAAAATTACGTTTAGGAACTTCACTAAAAGCATGCATGGTGGCCATGTTGGAAATGATTCAAATGCGTCCTTATTTCCAATCTAAATCGGGACAGACTAAAATCTTTTCCATTCAACTTCATAGTGACCATGTCCATCAGGCTCCAAAAGGACAACCCTTGTGAAAAAGTAGACTTTTGCATCCTTTTAAAAAGGGTACTTATTACATAAATTACAGCAACAGACACTTTGTCGGGTTTTGCCGGATCAGTGCATTACCTTTATCAGTGGCTTGTTTTTGCAGATTGGACATGCTGAATCTGTGTTTGTCGGGTCGTGGAATGTCTGAGAAGTGACAGACATGTAAATTCACAATCTATTTCTGTGATTTTATTAATATTTTTAGTATTTCAAAAATACAGGAAAAATCTGTAAAATAAACGGTAAAACTATAGTGAAAAATTACACAGAAGTGTATAATCTGGTGATTGTCCACAGAGGTCGGTGTAGTGTGAATTGGCCTTAACTCTTTCCCTGCCATTGACGGAATTTTCCGGATATCCATATTTTCAATGTTATACGGTAGGGGACGCTATTGTGCATTTCCTGAAAGAGTACAGAATCTCTGGATTAAAACACAGGTGAAGAAGAAGCAAAAACATGTGCTGTGTTCCCCCTATACACTCATTGGGTGTTTCTAAAACGGAAGGCTGCATCCTACAAAGGCTGCATATCTTGGCTGCCATGTCATCAAAAGTTGCTGAAGGCCATCTCAATTCGAAGGATCCTTGGAAGGCAGCCTTCGTTTTGCGTCCTTCATTCGACCTGTTTTGTAGGATGCATCGGATGTATCCTTCGCGGCCTTAAATCACCCACAATCCTTTGCACACATTCCAATTCATGAAAATAAACTGATGGAAAATGAGTCGGTACTGAGCTTGTCTGAGTTTATTATGAAATGTAAGACAAAAATAATGTTTTCGGACATGAAAGCATAATTTCTATCTTTTGTTTTGTTGTAAATTAATCACTAACACTAAACTGACAATAATGTAAGCCACTGGGAGACCGCAGACAGCTGTCATTCACTGTATTGCATTAATAGAAAGCCAGTTATTATAAATATTTGTAATACAAAGTATTTTTCCAAAATTAAGTTAATAGTATTTTCCATCTAATTTTAGCGTTTAATTGCTGGGGTGGACACTAGCCTACAAGCCTCAGAAGGACTGAACTAGGAAGGATGCAGTCTCGGTAGGATGCAGCCGTCCGTTTGAGAAACACCCATTCTCTATTCCCTACATTACTCCACTAATATAGTCCACTTGAAGGAGTGAATTAAAATGAGTGAGTGAATTTGGACACTGAGTGCACCAGAAGGGCTGCCGCTTTTGCATAGTTTGTGCTTGCTGTTTAATAATCATTTGAAACGTAGCAAACTGGCAGCTCCAGTAGTAATGAAAAGATTTATCTTGAACTCTCAAGGAAACTAGCATGTATAAAACACAATTAAACAGTTTAATAATCAATTAAAAAGGAATTTATGCCTGTATATTACGCTGTAGCCACATTAGATCAGTGGTTTGGAAAAGCTGAGGGCGCCATGTTGTGGTCAGATGCGGGATGAATTCATTCAGCGCACGACACTCACAGTGCATTATGGGTATTTTCTAGTCGCTGAGCGTACATCAGTTGTACACTCAATATTACGGTGCATTGTGGGATTGAATGAGTGCACTCAATAACGTCCACTATGGTTTCAGTGTCTTATTTAAGGGTATAGGGGGCGATTTCGGACAGGGCCAAGGAATAGAAGATTGCTTACGCACATGTGAAATAACATAATCATGAAACATTAAACAGCATTTAAATCAAAACTGCCTAATGTTACTGGATGAAATGTCGACACAGGACGAGCTACAGGATTGTGAAGCTTTGGGTGTTGATGGACTCGATCTGCTCGTTCTTAATCCGATCCAGACGTAGTCTTTGACAAAAATGTGATTTTCTCAGCTTTTTGTTCAAAATGTTTTTTTTTATGAAATTTACCCACATTCAAGTGTTGATAAACAAAAGAGTGCATGAAGTGAGAATAAAATGTTTTTTATTTTATTGTATTTGTGTTTTTTTAAAGCAGAGGCTCTGTTCTTTCTTTTGATATATTACAACAAAATATTCTGGAATATTCAAAATATTCACCGCCTGACACAGTTGGACACCACGGCAGAGTACGACTTCCCACTAGAAACCAACAGCTCAGATTTAATCGCTGTCATTGTGAGCGCAGCTTAAGGGCTGTTGTAAAATCATGGTAATGCCTTCACCAATAGACTGTTAATGATTAGCTTATGTTTATGACTGTCCTGTCTGTGATGGCTCTCAGTGCGGGACACGGCAGTTAGACAGACTGCTTATCTGCATATTATATTATTATATTATATATGTAAATCAGAATGTCATGGAATTTGGAAAAATATCAGATTAATAAATAAAAAGTAGGGCTGAAGTCTGCTTGTTCTGTGTCTCTGTGTGAATGAGCGCCATGGTTTCTATTTATCTATCTATATGTAATTACTATGTAATTAGTCTATATGTGATATAAGACTTTGGTCATGATTCCTAACTGGGCTTACGTCAGTGTGACACAGAGCTGAGCAGACTGGGCTGTACGCGTGTGTCTGGCCCCGGGCAGGATCCACCTCTGGCTTGGCTAATTGGTGTCTGTGAACCCAACGCCCATAGCAATACTGCTAATAAGACACGTTTCCTCTGGCACACCCAGTGCTTCTCACAATGACAAAATAAAGCCACACTCTACACAATCTGTTTCTTGAGGCAGAGCTGCACATTTCATTCCGCGTGCCAGATTTACTTCTCTGCTCGCCTTGATATCATTTTCTTTTCCTCAACAGTCCTCCTTTTTATTTTCATTTAAGCCCACTGCAGTTTACGCTCCTGCTCAGCCAATAACACATTTACGTTGTCTTTTTGTCTTTCTTTTTTTTTTTGGTTGTATTGTTTGTGGAAATGATTTACTCTTATCATCCGATCGTGATTGTATCTCTCTGTTAGTGTTACTCGATCTTAGCGCTGCATTCGATACTATCGACCACAACATTCTTTTGAACAGACTCGAAAATTATGTTGGCATTAGTAGAATTTCATTGGCATGGTTTAAATCATACTTATCTGACCGTTATCAGTTTGTAGCAGTAAATGAAGAGATGTCACACCGATCACAAGTTCAGTATGGAGTACCGCAGGGCTCAGTGCTAGGACCGTTGCTTTTCACCCTGTACATGCTACCACTGGGAGATATCATTAGGAAGCATGGCGTTAGTTTTCATTATTATGCTGACGATACTCAGCTCTATATTTCTTCACGCCCTGACGAAATTTACCAATTCACAAGATTAACGGAATACATAGCTGATATAAAAAATTGGATGACTAGTAATCTCCTGCAACTTAATTCAGAAAAAAATGAATTTTTAATCATTGGACAAAAAAACTCCACAAGTAGTAACCTAGAATACTGTCTAACACTCGATGGCTGCTCTGTCAAGTCCTCGTCGTCAGTTAGGAACCTGGGTGTGCTCTTTGATACCAATCTCTCATTTGAAAGCCACGTTTCTAGCATCTGTAAAACTGCATTCTACCATCTTAAATATATATCTAAATTATGGCACATGCTTTCAATGCAAAATGCTGAACAGTTAGTTCATGCGTTCATGACCTCAAGGCTAGATTATTGTAATGCTCTACTGGGTGGTTGCCCTGCTCACTTAATAAATAAACTGCAGCTTGTCCAAAATGCAGCAGCTAGAGTTCTTACTAGAACCAGGAAGTATGACCATATTAGCCCGGTTCTGGCAACACTGCATTGGCTCCCTATTAAACATCGTATACATTTTAAAATCTTGCTGATTACTTACAAAGCACTAAATGGTTTAGCTCCCCAGTACTTGAGCGAGCTCTTAACGCATTATACTCCATCACGTCTATTGCGGTCTCAAAATTCTGGCCAGTTGATAATACCTAGAATATCATAATCAACTGCAGGCAGTCGATCCTTTTCCTATTTAGCACCTAAACTCTGGAACAGTCTTCCTAGCATTGTTCGGGAAGCAGACACACTCTGTCAGTTTAAATCTAGACTAAAAACACATCTCTTTACTATGGCATACACATAAAACATTTTTAATTTATATTAATATTCAAATCAGTTAAATGATTGTTTTAGGCTGCATTAACTAGGTCAGCCAGAACCGGGAACACTTCCCATAACACCTGATGTACTCGTTACATCATAAGAAGAATGGCATCTACGCTAATGTTAGTCTCTCTGTTTATCCCGAGGTTTACTGCAGTCGGCCGGATCCGTGCCGTATCCGGACCAGATGGTGGACCTGCGCCTGGACATGACCAACGCATCCCTGAAGTGTCTGTAGAGACCGTGTCAATTAAACTCCCCCCTGTAAATGCTGCATTGGCACGACATCCTCATTAAACCCGTCCCCGGCGTGACGACTCCAATCTTTCGAATAATCTTGCGAATATCTTTCGATCTAATATGACTTCTGACCTGTAATGTTGCCAGAATCATAATCATTCACTATTTGTTCGTCGGCCAGAGGAGAACTGGCATCCCGACTGAGCCTGGTTTCTCCCAAGGTTTTTTTCTCCATTCTGGCCCTGAAGGAGTTTTGGTTCCTTGCCACCGTCGCCTTTGGCTTTTGGCTTGCTCAGTTGGGGACACTTAAATTTCAACTATATTACTGATCTGCCCGCATTGACACTATATGATAATTGAAATGAGCTGGATGACATCACCGCTTTCACCAGAGCGGCTGTACAGCCGAATCAAATTCTGTTGCATTATTTTCCTGTTACCACTGTGAAGCTGCTTTGAAACAACTGGCATTGTAAAAAGCGCTATATAAATAAAGGTGATTTGATTTGATTTTGATTTTGTCTGTGTGTGGTCTTTTTCAACCCATTCTTCCTCTCTTGCTAATTGCAATCTTACATTTTCCTATTTGATATTTTCTACCTCCACCCACTCTTTCCTTCGCTACCCTGTTCTCTATTCTCTCTTTCGCTCAAAAACAGTTCCTTTTATGAAATGATAATGGCGACAACTAATTTGGTCTCATTTAGCCAGACTTTTGACTATTGCCATAATGTCTGGTCTACTTGGCCCGCTTATTCTGTCCAAAAACTGCCCACTTAGACAGAAAGATACTAGTGATGTGGTATTTTAATTGTTCAATGTGAATACCGATAGCAAGGTGGCTAATATACGATATAATATTGAAATATATAATAAAACATATTCAATTATACCGAATTACAAAATGTACAAAATTTAATATAACACTTATTTTACAAACTATTCACTAATATTCATTGGAAAAAGTGCTCTAGTAAATTTTTAATTAAGCAGAATAACACACATTTGTTACTTGGCCAATTAAGAACAGTTACTGGTCAAAGCTATAATCTCAAAATGGCCCAATATTGCTTCACAAATATCACTGTAAGAGACCATGAGGTCAATTTGTAATGAAGCAACTGCCATTTGTTTTATATACATGATATTTGAATTGCATAACAAACTTAATGTGATGCATATTTGATAAATGAGATGGGTAAGAAACAGGTAAGATTTCTATAATAGTAGTAATCAGCTGAATGTTTTAAATACACAATAACCAGCTTTATACATTTACTGTATCATCAATAAATCCAATTTAAATCTCATGTTAACTAATACGTTAACTAATTGACTATTGACCAGCCATATTTTGTTTACATAGACATATTTATATAACAATAAATGTAATTGTTTTCAAAATGAACAGATTTATGCTGATTCTAAGTTATTTGAATAAATGTATTTTGAAAATATGATTATTTAAATAAAATAATATATGCAAATAGCTAATAATAAACTATGATTGAGAGCAGAAATTGTACCTGCTTCATTTCTGTATGCCTGACTAATATGCATCAAATTAAAGGAATAGTTCACCCAAAAATGTCCATCATATACAGTGGGGAGAACAAGTATTTGATACACTGCTGATTTTGCAGGTTTTCCTACTTACAAAGCATGTAAGTAGGAAGTAGGTCTGTAATTTTTATCATAGGTACACTTCAACTGTGAGAGACGGAATCTAAAACAAAAATCCAGAAAATCACATTGTATGATTTTTAAATAATTAATTTGCATTTTATTGCATGACATAAGTATTTGATCACCTACCAACCAGTAAGAATTCCGGCTCTCACAGACCTGTTAGTTTTTCTTAAAGAAGCCCTCCTGTTCTCCACTCATTACCTGTATTAACTGCACCTCTTTGAACTTGTTACCTGTATAAAAGACACCTGTCCACACACTCAATCAAACAGACTCCAACCTCTCCACAATGGCCAAGACCAGAGAGCTGTGTAAGGACATCAGGGATAAAATTGTAGACCTGCACAAGGCTAGGATGGGCTACAGGACAATAGGCAAGCAGCTTGGTGAGAAGGCAACAACTGTTGGCGCAATTATTAGAAAATGGAAGAAGTTCAAGATGACGGTCAATCTCCCTCGGTCTGGGGCACCATGCAAGATCTCACCTCGTGGGGCATCAATGATCATGAGGAAGGTGAGGGATCAGCCCAGAACTACACGGCAGGACCTGGTCAATGACCTGAAGAGAGCTGGGACCACAGTCTCAAAGAAAACCATTAGTAACACACTACGCCGTCATGGATTAAAATCCTGCAGCGCACGCAAGGTCCCCCTGCTCAAGCCAGCGCATGTCCAGGCCCGTCTGAAGTTTGCCAATGACCATCTGGATGATCCAGAGGAGGAATGGGAGAAGGTCATGTGGTCTGATGAGACAAAAATAGACCTTTTTGGTCTAATCTCTACTCGCCGTGTTTGGAGGAAGAAGAAGGATGAGTACAACCCCAAGAGCACCATCCCACCATTCTTTGGGGATGCTTTTCTGCAAAGGGGACAGGACGACTGCACCGTATTAAGGGGAGGATGGATGGGGCCATGTATCGCGAGATCTTGGCCAACAACCTCCTTCCCTCAGTAAGAGCATTGAAGATGGGTCGTGGCTGGGTCTTCCAGCATGACAACGACCCGAAACACACAGCCAGGGCAACTAAGGAGTGGCTCCGTAAGAAGCATCTCAAGGTCCTGGAGTGGCCTAGCCAGTCTCCAGACCTGAACCCAATAGAAAATCTTTGGAGGGAGCTGAAAGTCCGTATTTCCCAGTGACAGCCCGAAACCTGAAGGATCTGGAGAAGGTCTGTATGGAGGAGTGGGCCAAAATCCCTGCTGCAGTGTGTGCAAACCTGGTCAAGAACTACAGGAAATGTATGACCTCTGTAATTGCAAACAAAGGTTTCTGTACCAAATATTAAGTTCTGCTTTTCTGATGTATCAAATACTTATGTCATGCAATAAAATGCAAATTAATTACTTAAAAAATCATACAATGTGATTTTCTGGATTTTTGTTTTAGATTCCGTCACTCACAGTTGAAGAGTACCTATGATAAAAATTACAGACTTCTACATGCTTTGTAAGTGGGCAAACCTGCAAAATCGGCAGTGTATCAAATACTTGTTCTCCCCACTGTACATCACACGAAAGGTTGTGAACTAAACTGTAGATGTGCATCTTGTTTTGGGTTGGTGCATAGATTGTCTCTTCTTCTTCTGCTCTTTTTCCTGTTGTGGCAGTTAGCAAACAGCTAGAGTTGTCAAAAGTACCGACTTTGGTACCAAGTTGGTAGTGAAATTTTAAAAAAAAGTGACGATACCAGCATTTCCCTCTAGCATTTTGAGCACTGTTGAATAGATTCTTAAACACCTCTGATTGGCCATTGTGTTCACGCGCTCAACATAAACACTATATTGCCAAAAATATTGGGACACCCCTCCAAATCATTGAATTCAGGTGTTCAATCACTTCCATGGGCACAGGTGTATAAAATCAAGCACCTAGGCATGCAGACGCTTCTACAAACATTTGTGAAAGAATGGGTCGCTCTCAGGAGCTCAGTGAATTCAAGCATGGTACCGTGATAGGTTGCCACCGGTGCAATAAATCCATTCGTGAAATTTCCTCCACATATGGAACCACATTTATCTCCATCAGTGTTAAACCTGCAGCTGGGTACAATGTTGCCAACGCATTATTTTCCATGTTATTGTGTTCTAATAATTGGGTCCTATGATTGCACTGGCTGGTTTCAGATTAGCTCTTCACACCGAACATTATAATTATGGGCTTAATATAATAACTGGCCACAGACCAGAGAGAAACCCCATGACACATTTGTTGGTATTACAGGAGACTCCTGTAATATAATATATTATGAGTCCATATGGTGCCGCCCACACGTTGCAGGGTCTCACGGCAGCACCCAGAGCTCTAATTGGTATTTGCGGAGGCCGAGTGGAGGCCCATTTGTTGTGCTGTCCTATTAACTGAGTGGGAAACAGCCTGTGTGAACTAGATGGGATGAGCGCCGGGGCACACCTTCACCAGATGATGGATAGCCTTCGAAAGGAAAACGAACAAGCATTCCTTCAACCAAATATCAAAGCACATGAACGGACATGAACCACAAAAGAACAGACTAAACATTAACATGGTTTCAATTTCGATTGAGGTGTTTAGAAAGCAGGTTTAGAAACCGAATATTAGTCTGAATCAAAACGTAGCTAATGAAGACATTGAAGAAAGCAAGCCAAAACATGGAGACTGGAACAGACTTTGGTCTGGAAGCGCACAATGTGCCCATGAATTCTTCAGCACGCGTGCGATGGCAGAGTAAGAGGCATATGGACAGTGCTCTCTCAGATCATTGTGTTTATCTGAGCTGTGGGAGAGTGAATTTAATTAAAGCAGGATTGTGGGAAGAGTGAAGACAACATAAACAGCAGCAAAGCCACACCTTGTGTAACAACAAGCATCTAAAGATCTCGTTTCCAGACAGAAAAGAAAACAAAAGATCCATGGACCAGAGATCGTTCTCAGTGTGTGAGAATATAACACAGCAGAGTGCAGAATCTGCACAAAGTCACAACTCTGAAATGTGCAAAAACACTACAGCTAAAACATAAGTGTCTAAATTCAAAACATATGCTGCATGAACTTGTGGTAATGTTTGCTAGACGTTTGCTCCAGGGGTTTGTCTATCACTGCAGCACTGTTACCAAAACCTATTGACTTGTTTTCCTTCCTACATTCTACAGCACATAAGCATCTACTGTACCTTCTCAGTGAGTATCTTAACCTCATAAACCACACATTCTTCATAAGCAGCAACTCTTCATGCCAGAATATACCTTAATAATAGTGCTGAACGATTCATCGGAATAAAATCAAAATCGTGATATGGCTTAGTGCTATTAAATCTATATGTGCTGTGTGTTTCAGAGCGAAGTGCGGCACTGTGTTTATTTACACGTGTGCAGTTCATGTTTCAGCATCTCAGAGCAGCTTGATTCACAGTAAATGCTGCTTTACACAAACTCATTCTCTGCTCTACAGTTTGGGTCACTTATATTTGGGAATGCACTGTACACCACCCTTTCACCAGGTCTGGAATGAGAAGCGTTTATAAACCTGTTGCTAACAAAGGAGAAGGGCTCCTTGCGGTTTCCTGCCAAAATAAAAGCTTGATGGTTTAACGTTTGAGAATGAATGAATTAAGGCGCAAATATTGGTTTTTGTCATTAGTTTTGTTTAATATTTTATTTAATAATAATAACAATAAAAATTCTAATAATAATAATTTTTATTTATAGTCATACTGAATGGGTCAAATTGAAGAGTGGGGAAGAATATAGATCCCTTGCACTTGTAACAAATTCTTTCCTCGTGGGTCAAAATGGCCCGAAGCCCTAAAATTACACTTTTTTTTGTCCAGAAAGCTATTTTATTTCATTTTGATAATATTTTTTCTATTTTTTAATGCAATTTTTGGGAGATTTTTTGTTATTTGTTATTTTATTTAGCTTTAAATTATTAGTTTTTATCAATAAATAATAATATAATCAACTTCAACTTAAATTCAAAATAACTTAAATTCCATGCATAACCCTCGCATTCCATTAATTCCTAAGGGGGTCAAATTGACCCGTGAGGGAAGGATTTGTTACTTTTTTAAATTTCAACCACAAAACTCCTCAATCCAGTCAATTTTTCGTGTATATTCGTGGTTCAGGTACGACAAATGTCCTAGAGTCTTGGACCACTACGATGAACAATTACAACAAAAAAAAAGAGTTTCGGGTCAAAATGACCCAAGGAAAGGATACACCAACTATTTCTGTCGTCAGAATGTCATCTTTTTCTTCCTTTTATCTGTCTTAGCAGCAATTTTTTATTTTTTTCATAGTTAAAATTGTGAACGCAATATATGACAACATAATCACAATATGATTTTTGGTGCCAAATTGTGCAGCCCTAGAAACAAGCACGGCAATTTGGTATAATAAAGACATGCCGGGATTTGGATCCACTGACGAGTTCACACTCCATTAAGACAGCTTTAGGGCTCAGAGCCGCTCGGTTACCATGTCAAAACCGTATCTTCCTCTGAGCAGATCACAGCAACCTATCCAGCCTTCAGCAGGACACAACATTTACAATGTGTCTTAGTCATGAAATGGCAAGTTTACAACCACATGTGATTTTTCTGTCATAGAAATACACAGAGGAACAAAATCACGGCAGGTAGTTATATAATCTAAGAAAAGTCAAAATATGGCCCAACCCAGCTAACAGATTTTTGTTATAAGAACGTTCTCCAAATATTCAGTGTTAGTTCTTGGAACGTAAAAAATATCCAGTTTTCTTGACGTTAGTGGAACGTGTTTTAAAAGGTATAATGTTCTTCACATGTTCTTTCAACTTAATTTTAATTAACAATTCAATTTTCTAGGAACGTTAATTTGTAACGTTCCAAGAACATAAAAATGCCCAGTTTCCTTAATGTTAATAGAAAGTTATTTAAAGGTTAGTTTGATGTTCCTGAAACATTCTCTCAATCATTGGTTTTCAATTCCAAAAGTAAGCAAAACTACAGTAATTTGACTGTTAAAACAGACGTGTTGATCTGCTTTATCAATGCAGAAATGTTTTCTGAAAACACCTGCAATTGCTGAAAAAAAGTAACTTAACAAAAGTCAAGGGTCAAGAGCCCAACTAAAGCAAACACTGATCACCATAATGGTGACCTCAAACTAAACATCTTCAACCAAACATCAACATCTAAACCTCTGTTAATTCTCAATAAGAATTGCTGTAGACGAATAACATAAATAAAGTCAAACTGGTTAGTAGGTAGGTATTTTTTATCGCTGGTGTGGACTTGTGTGGATGGAATGGAAGCTGATATATGTATAGCAGGCTGAATATATGGTTGTTGTCTGCTGTCACAGGACACAGGGCAGCTGCAGGGATGCTCACGGCTGGAGGGGAGAGGTGCCTTCAATTAGTATGTTCACACTGCCAGATCCCAGCCGGGGTTCAACTGTCTCCCAGCAGAGAGAGAGAGAGAGAGAGGTGAGAACACACCGGACGCGTGACAGCAGAGGTGGTAAGACAGCCTGATGTGTGTTTAGGATAATGACTGAGACACTCCTGCACAGACGAGTAAAGAGCATGATGACAGCAGAAATGATTCAGTGATGCAGGGTGTGTCTGATTACTGCATCATAACACAATACACACACACACACACACACACACACACACACGCGCGTCACATTCTCTGGTGAAGCACCTTTACATGCGTTCATTGGTGATCCATTCAAACATGCATTGTCTGCGTGCTTGTGCACTCAACATAAAATTCATATAATATATAAGGGTAATTTGGTGCACACTTGACTACTTTTTCATTTTCTAAATGTCATCTGTATTAAAACATGGCCCATAATAAAGACCATGGTCATTGTAATGTTTGATTTTCAGTATTTTGCACAACTGTAATATGATATTTTGTTGCAGTTGAACAATTGAATGTTTCTGATTTAAAATTCTTGACTACTAATTGGTTTATTTGACTTTACTTTTATCATTTACTGTCAACGTTGGGAGCAATTTGTTTTAAATCAGTGGAGTACAAGCAAATACAAAAAACAAACAAATGCAAACCTTATAAATACATAAAACATAAATAAATATTAAAAATGTACAATAACCTACAAAAAAATACATTTTGCTATTGCTATGAACAAGGAAAATTGCACATGTACAAATTAATAAAGTGGTTTAGTAATGACACTTAAAGTTACTTTTTTTTAATATGTACAGAAGTGCTTTAAAGGAATATAACTGTAATTATACATACAAATTACAAATTATGCACAGTAATGCATATGCTGATAGCCCAAGCCAACATTATTCAAACGCTAATTGAATAAGCTTTATCTTATTATGTGAGGAGGGAAAAAAAAAACATGCTGGGAGAAATGTAGGTCCACAAGAAGGTCCAAAAATAAAGTACAAGTTTTTCTGATGTATAAAAGGCCAGTGTGTTTGTGTGGAATAAGAAGAGCTGATGCTTGCGATTCTTACTTTAGAGCCTCATTAATCACCCTGTCAATGTACTTGAGCATGAGAAGGAAACATATGCAGAACCAACTTACACCAGCACATTTTCACCTGTTCTGCACATGTATTCTTCAAAAAAATCTAGGTGTGGTTGATAAAGCCAAAAGCATGTGTATATATAACAATATAAATATTTTTTTGCTGAAAACTCAACAGAGAAATTGTTTATATATTAAATAACCAGATGGCAATGCCTATTATTGGATAATCCAGTAAATTAAATACCTGTATTTAATTTATTGATTATTTGTACTCGATGGACGAAAACCAAAATATTTACGCCAATCATTATTACATACTTGGGTTTTAGCGACCCGGATCTATATCTAACACGGATGGATCTCTACCTGTCACGATAATATAAAACTCCCCTGATATTAGAGTAACAATTACAGAAGAATAAAATAAAGCATATTTTGTTACCTTCTGGAGCTTGGAAGGGTTCAGTTTGAGCAGATGTTTTATACCATCATCACTGTCCTCGTCAGAGCTCATTTCCCAGTACTTTCAGCATCTGGCTCATATTCACAATCTCAAACAAATTCTCAAAACTATCATTTTTAACGTCTTTAAAATCAATATTTTGATCACTGACAGCGTCTTCACCAGATCCACCATCAAATGACAGTGACACTCGTATTTGATTGCGTTCAGCAGTAAATCGCTGAGCCATTTCAAGTTTTGCTGATGATCCTTCCTATTCTTTTGTTTTATGCCTGCGGTAATTATGAGTGAAACGTCACTTCATCATCGTGTATCAGACATTGAAATCTTGAGGAATAAAGGTGAAATGCACTTATTCAGTCATCAAATATTCAATTATTGTTGCACAGAAAAAATATACTTACACTGTTACATACCTCGGGTCACTAGAGACCCTATACACAAAAAAAATCTTTTATAATTTTTTTTTTCTCATTATATTGTTTATAATGAATAGATTTAGGAATACTAAGAAGGTTGATGTCTAACCTTTAAAAAAAAATATATAGTAAATGACGTCTCAGGTTGATAAAGACTCGAGGTATGTGTTTAAGTTAAAAAATCAAAACAAAAATGTCTTGGGCAAAAAAGTCATCCAAAGATTGTTATATTTCAGCTTTATATGAGAAAGGAAGGTATTGAGAAAGGAGGGATTGTAAAAAAAAATATTAATAATAATAATTGGAATAATGTGATTCAGAGTTCATGTTGTTCTGTGCTCTATTATTTCCATTAGCAGACAGTAGTGCCTTTAGCAAAGGTCACATCATGACATCAGCATCATTACCAGCTCTGAGCTGATAGATGACTGTGTTGACATGGTTGTGTATGTGTGTGTGTGTGTGCGTGCGCACGCATGTTTCTCACAGCTCTGCCTAAATGAATCCCCCTGCCTCTCTGATGCTGCTCATTAACTGAGCCTTTGCTCAAACAGTCACCAACCTAAAAAAGACAAACTCATATTGTGATGAGCACCAGTGCAAGCCTCTGCAAAGTGATTCAGATGATACCGTTTCCATAGAGCAAGCTACTTCCAAGCATCTAATGAAATTGTGTAAAACCCAATATTACATTCAAACAGCGTCAAAATACTTTTCCATGACCAAAAGCTGACCAAAAAGTAGTTTCTAAGAAAGAAATATCTATAGTTTCTATAGATGATAGAAAGATTGGACAGCCAGTAAAATGGTGCGTTTGGTCCCAGTGTGATTTTCTCAAGTGTTACATTGGGAGCTATATTGAAAACAATCCATGTCAAACTCTTCTAATAAACTTCTAAAGGGGAAAAGTTGTGTGAGCATTGCAAATGGCTGGACATGATCAATGGAGGATATTAATGCATATGCTTCCGTTCAAATAAGAAATAACTAGTTTTGCATTTCCAAAAGAAAACAGTATTTTCTTCTACACTGGACACAGAATGTGGCATTGAAAGCAAACAGAGCTCATTATAACTAGTGATACTGACTAACTGGATGCTGTCAACGGATGTTCACGGTGTAGACACCATATTAGGGCTGTTCACACACGTTCTCGCGTTTAAAAACATAAAACACTGAGGAATAGTAGAAAAAAAGCCAGTTGCAGAAAGATGGGGTCTCCAGACATGCTTTTATGCTCCAGGAACAACTGGAAATAAAAGAAATAGCTGACCAGCACACTCTCAGAAAAAATGTGTAAAAATTGTACCTGCTTGTCACTGGGGCAGGGCATCTTTGTACCTTATTTAAATCAAAATCAAATCAAATCACCTTTATTTATATAGCGCTTTTTACAATGCCAATTGTTTCAAAGCAGCTTCACAGTGGTAACAGGAAAATAATGCAACAGAATTTGATTCGGCTGTACAGCCGCTCTGGTGAAAACGGTGATGTCATCCAGCTCATTTCAATTATCATATAGTGTCAATGCGGGCAGATCAGTAATATAGTTGAAATTTAAGTGTCCCCAACTGAGCAAGCCAAAAGACAAAGGCGACGGTGGCAAGGAACCAAAACTCCTTCAGTGGCCAGAATGGAGAAAAAAACCTCGGGGTGCCAGTTCTCCTCTGGCCGACGAACAAATAGTGTATGATTATGATTCTGGCAACATTACAGGTCAGAAGTCATATTAGATCAATAGATATTCGTAGGATTATTCGAAAGATTGGAGTCGTCACGCCGGGGACGGGTTTAATGAGGATGTCGTGTCGATGTGGCATTTACAGGGGGGAGTTTAATTGACACGGTCTCTACAGACATTTCAGGGATGCGTTCGTCATGTCCAGGCTAAGGTCCACCATCTGGTCTGGATACGGCCCGGATCCGGCCGACTGCAGTAAACCTCGGGATAAACAGAGAGACTAACATTAGCGTAGATGCCATTCTTCTTATGATGTAACGAGTACATCAGGTGTTATGGGAAGTGTTCCCGGTTCCGGCTGACCTAGTTAATGCAGCCTAAAACAATCATTTAACTGATTTGAATAATAGAAATTAAAAATGTTTTATGTGTATGCCATAGTAAAGAGATGTGTTTTTAGTCTAGATTTAAACTGACAGAGTGTGTCTGCTTCCCGAACAATGCTAGGAATGCTAAATAGGAAAAGGATCGACCGCCTGCAGTTGATTTTGATATTCTAGGTATTATCAACTGGCCAGAGTTTTGAGATCGTAATAGACGTGATGGAGTATAATGTGTTAAGAGCTCGCTCAAGTACTGGGGAGCTAAACCATTTAGTGCTTTGTAAGTAATCAGCAAGATTTTAAAATGTATACGATGTTTAATAGGGAGCCAGTGCAGTGTTGCCAGAACCGGGCTAATATGGTCATACTTCCTGGTTCTAGTAAGAACTCGAGCTGCTGCGTTTTGGACAAGCTGCAGTTTATTTATTAAGCGAGCAGGGCAACCACCCAGTAGAGCATTACAATAATCTAGCCTTGAGGTCATGAACGCATGAACTAACTGTTCAGCATTTTGCATTGAAAGCATGTGCCGTAATTTAGATATACAAACCCGATTCCAAAAAAGTTGGGACACTGTACAAATTGTGAATAAAAAAGGAATGCAATAATTTACAAATCTCATAAACTTATATTTTATTCACAACAGAATATAGATAACATATCAAATGTTGAAAGTGAGACATTTTGAAATGTCATGCCAAATATTGGCTCATTTTGGATTTCATGAGAGCTACACATTCCAAAAAAGTTGGGACAGGTAGCAATAAGAGGCCGGAAAAGTTAAATGTACATATAAGGAACAGCTGGAGGACCAATTTGCAACTTATTAGGTCAATTGGGAAAATGATTGGGTATAAAAAGAGCCTCTCAGAGTGGCAGTGTCTCTCAGAAGTCAAGATGGGCAGAGGATCACCAATTCCCCCAATGCTGCAGAGAAAAATAGTGGAGCAATATCAGAAAGGAGTTTCTCAGAGAAAAATTGCAAAGAGTTTGAAGTTATCATCATCTACAGTGCATAATATCATCCAAAGATTCAGAGAATCTGGAACAATCTCTGTGCGTAAGGGTCAAGGCCGGAAAACCATACTGGATGCCCGTGATCTTCGGGCCCTTAGATGGCACTGCATCACATACAGGAATGCTACTGTAATGGAAATCACAACATGGCCTCAGGAATACTTCCAGAAAACATTGTCGGTGAACACAATCCACCGTGCCATTCACCGTTGCTGGCTAAAACTCTATAGGTCAAAAAAGAAGCCATATCTAAACATGATCCAGAAGCGCAGGCGTTTTCTCTGGGCCAAGGCTCATTTAAAATGGACTGTGGCAAAGTGGAAAACTGTTCTGTGGTCAGACGAATCAAAATTTGAAGTTCTTTTTGGAAAACTGGGACGCCATGTCATCCGGACTAAAGAGGACAAGGACAACCCAAGTTGTTATCAGCGCTCAGTTCAGAAACCTGCATCTCTGATGGTATGGGGTTGCATGAGTGCGTGTGGCATGGGCAGCTTACACATCTGGAAAGGCACCATCAATGCTGAAAGATATATCCAAGTTCTAGAACAACATATGCTCCCATCCAGACGTCGTCTCTTTCAGGGATAACCTTGCATTTTCCAACATGACAATGCCAGACCACATACTGCATCAATTACAACATCATGGCTGCGTAGAAGAAGGATCCGGGTACTGAAATGGCCAGCCTGCAGTCCAGATCTTTCACCCATAGAAAACATTTGGCGCATCATAAAGAGGAAGATGTGACAAAGAAGACCTAAGACAGTTGAGCAACTAGAAGCCTGTATTAGACAAGAATGGGACAACATTCCTATTCCTAAACTTGAGCAACTTGTCTCCTCAGTCCCCAGACGTTTGCAGACTGTTATAAAAAGAAGAGGGGATGCCACACAGTGGTAAACATGGCCTTGTCCCAACTTTTTTGAGATGTGTTGATGCCATGAAATTTAAAATCAACTTATTTTTCCCTTAAAATGATACATTTTCTCAGTTTAAACATTTGATATGTCATCTATGTTGTATTCTGAATAAAATATTGAAATTTGAAACTTCCACATCATTGCATTCTGTTTTTATTCACAATTTGTACAGTGTCCCAACTTTTTTGGAATCGAGTTTGTATTTTTAAGATGGTAGAATGCAGTTTTACAGATGCTAGAAACGTGGCTTTCAAATGAGAGATTGGTATCAAAGAGCACACCCAGGTTCCTAACTGGCGACGAGGACTTGACAGAGCAGCCATCGAGTGTTAGACAGTATTCTAGGTTACTACTTATGGAGTTTTTTTGTCCAATGATTAAAAATTCATTTTTTTTCTGAATTAAGTTGCAGGAAATTACTAGTCATCCAATTTTTTATATCAGCTATGCATTCCGTTAATCTTGTGAATTGGTAAGTTTCGTCAGGGCGTGAAGAAATATAGAGCTGAGTATCGTCAGCATAACAATGAAAACTAACGCCATGCTTCCTAATAATATCTCCCAGTGGTAGCATGTACAGGGTGAAAAGCAACGGTCCTAGCACTGAGCCCTGCGGTACTCCATACTGAACTTGTGATCGGTGTGACATCTCTTCATTTACTGCTACAAACTGATAACAGTCAGATAAGTATGATTTAAACCATGCCAATGAAATTCCACTAATGCCAACATAATTTTCGAGTCTATTCAAAAGAATGTTGTGGTCGATAGTATCGAATGCAACGCTAAGATCGAGTAACACTAACCGAGAGATACAACCATGATCGGATGATAAGAGTAAATCATTTGTAACTCTAATGAGAGCAGTCTCAGTACTATGATCCGGTCTAAATCCTGACTGGAAATCCTCACAGATACCATTTCTTTCTAAAAAGGAGCATAATTGTGAGGACACTGCCTTTTCTAGTATTTTTGCCAGAAAGGGTAGATTTGAGATTGGCCTGTAATTGACTAATTTTGTAGGATCAAGTTGCGGTTTTTTAATAAGTGGTTTAATAATAGCCAATTTAAAAGTTTTCGGTACATATCCTAATGTCAAGGATGAATTAATGATATTAAGAAGAGGATCTATGACCTCTGGAAGCATCTCTTTTAGTAGTTTAGTCGGTATAGGGTCGAGCATACATGTTGTTGATTTTGATGATTTAACGAGTTTAGCCAATTCTTCTTCTCCTATAGCAGTGAATGAATGTAATTTTTCCTCAGTGACACTACAATGCACTGTCTGATGTGATACTGTAGTAGATAACTGCATGGTTATAATTTTTTTCCTAATATTATCAATCTTACAAGTAAAGAAGTTCATAAAGTCATTACTGCTGTGCTGTTTGCAAACATCAGAAGTTGAAGCTTTATCTTTGGTTAATTTAGCCACTGTATCGAATAAATACCTAGGGTTGTGTTTGTTTTCTTCTAAGAGAGTCGAGAAATAAGCAGATCTAGCAGTTTTTAGGGCCTTTCTGTATGCAATCATGCTCTCTTTCCACGAAATGCAAAAAACTTCTAGTTTTGTTTTCTTCCAGCTGCGCTCCATTTTTCTGGCTGCTGTTTTAAGGGCCCGGGTGGGCTCGTTGTACCACGGCGTTGGACTATTTTCTTTAATCTTCTTTAAGCGCCGGGGAACAACTGTGTCTAAAGTGCTGGAAAAGAGAGAGTCAATAGTTTCTGTTGCAACATCGAGTTCCTCTAGGCTATCTGGGATGCTGAGGAGATGAAACTGATGAGGAAGATTATTTACAAAGCAATCTTTAGTCGCAGCAGTGATAGTCCTGCCATATTTGAAGCGAGGGGACGGCTTTGCAGCCTTTGCTAAATTAAGTGTACATGATACTAGGTAATGATCTGAGATGTCATCGCTCTGCTGCAGAATTTCAATGGTATTAACATTTATTCCATGTGACAGTATTAGGTCTAACGTATGATTACGGCGATGAGTGGGTCCTGACACGTGTTGCCTTACTCCAATAGAGTTTAGAATGTCTCTAAATGCCAATCCCAATGCATCTTTTTCATTGTCTACATGGATATTAAAATCACCAACAATTAGGACTTTATCTGCAGCCAGTACTAACTCTGATAGAAAATCAGCAAATTCTCTGGTAAAGTCTGTATGGTGCCCTGGTGGCCTGTATACAGTAGCCAGCACAAATGTCAAACGGGATTTATCAATTTCACTACATAACGTTACATAAAGCACCAAAACTTCAAAGGAATTATATTTGAAACTAGACTTCTGAGTAATACCGAAGATATTATTATAAATTACAACAACACCTCGCCCTTTACCTTTCAGACGCGGCTCGTGTTTATAACAATAATCTTGGGGGGTGGACTCATTTAAAGTAATGTAATCGTCAGGTTTTAGCCAGGTTTCTGTCAAACACAGCACATCTAGGTTATGATCTGTAATCATATCATTAACAATAAGCGCTTTTGAGGAAAGGGATCGAATATTCAGCAGCCCGAGCTTTATCATTTGATCATCTGTATTATATCTGTTGTTTATTTGTTGGACATCAATTAAATTGTTACCGTTGAATGGTTTTGATGTTTTTTTGTATTTACTAATTCGTGGAACAGACACAGTCTCTATGTGATAATATCTAGGTGAAAGAGTCTCTATGTGCTGGGATTTATCTGACTTCTGTGACGTGAGACAGCTAGCAGGCGGTCGGGTAAGCCAGTCCGTCTGCTTCCTGACCTGGGCCCCAGTTAGTCAAGGTTTAGCTCTAAGACTATGTGCCAAATTACCAGAGAGAAGAGCGGCACCATCCCAGGAAGGATGAATACCATCTTTTTTCAACAGGTCAGGTCTGCCCCAAAAGCTTTTCCAATTGTCTATGAACCCTATGTTATTTTGCGGACACCACTTAGACAACCATCCATTGAGTGATGATAGTCTGCTAAGTATCTCATCACTCTTTTTAACGGGGAGGGGACCAGAGCAAAAAACGTCATCTGCCATCATATTTACCCATAAAAGGGGTCATAGTACCTTAAAGTAAGTATTGCTACTCTAAGGGGCTGTTTACACAACACCGTTTTCAACTAAAAGGCATTTTGGGGGCCTGAAAATACAAACCTTTGAAAACATGATTCAAAGTGCAAGTTTTTGAAAATGTTATTTTTAAAAATAATTTTCTCTGTGTAAACTACAAAAAACGTCACACACATGTATTATGTGTTCAGTCTATAGTGTTTCTTTACAAGTTAGTTATGAAGTAAACTATTTACAAATAATATTTTTTTTAAATATGCACATTCACTCTGATTTTCGTCTGCCTAATATGTAAAAATGCAAAATGTTTCTTGTCACATCAAATTCAGTTATGATTTACATAAATAATGTCATATTTTTGATTCAAAAGTAGTTTGCATCACTTGATATCACTGTTGGCCGCTGAATGTTTTTATCGTAAATCAGTTGTCAAATATTAAATGTTTAGCTACTTGCATCTTACAACATACTCTTTCACTGCTATAACTAAAGTGTCACGTTGGAATTCGCACTAACAGTAAGCCCCGCCTTTTTTGATTTGATTGGCCATCTCACTTATTCTGACGGTGACGAGCGCTGTTAGACCGCTGAGGCAGACCAGCCTAAAAATGTAACATTTTACTTTTGTCATCCTAGCAACAAACAGAGCGATGTATGGAGTACAGCAGAGCAGCATCAAGAATATCAAATGTTGGGGGGGACAATTTGGCCATTTCTAATTATTCAGGGGGTCTTGTCCCCCTCAATGTCTATGGAGGTTACGGCCCTGGTGTAAACGTACCCTAAGGTACCTTTTAGGGGTAAAAAAAGGTACAAAGATGTCCTTTTAAGGTTATTGCCCCAGTGACAAGCTCTTAAGGTAAAAGTTTTTACACATTTTTTTCTGTTATAATTGAAAATAATGTATTAAAAGAGAATGGATGGATGGATGGATGGCTATAGCATTCAGCCATGAAAAAAATAAAAATGTGTTATCGTTCACATGGATCGTCATTTCAAACCGATGTGATTCACTGCATGTCAAAATGTGAACTTTTACCTTGACCCATCATCTTAAAAAGCATTGTTCATGCACGACACCTGAAAAGCAGTGACATGCGGTGCAAATGTCAAATCTAGTCTATGCAGCCCAGTGAACCTATGTGAACCGGCTCTTAAAATTTCTTACGTTTTAGGCTTTTGGTTTTGCATGAGTTACTGCCATTTTCATGATACTAATTTTTAGTCAGCTATGCACAAAAATCAACACATAACACCATATTTGCAGTGTTAAGGCAGCTAGAGTTGGTTAAACAGATACAAGAAAATAGTATGCAAATTAAGTATGCAAATTAACTCAAATAGAAGCAAAATAGTTGACCGATTACAGTATTAAGTATTTAAACACATGCAAGAAAACCAACTGCAATTCAGTGCATTTTACAAACAGATGTGAAAAAGAAGACCAGTCACAATCTGTACACTGTAAAATCGAATTAGCTAGACTTCATGCAAAAAAAATCATGAAAATCATGCAAACCGATTGCCTAAAAAAACTAAGTAAAGTAAACAGGAATAGTATGTTGTACTGACAAATGCTTAATTAGTATAGTTCACTAATGGCTCGTTTCCACCGAGCGGCACGGTTCAGTACAGTACAGTATGCAATTATTTCCGATTCGATTGTCAGAAGTTGTGAATTATACCAAAATACCAAACCGTACCACTTTTTTGGGACCCTTCCGTTGGGGTACCTAGCACAGTAGTCCGGTCCCTAAAGGGTGGAGCTAGACTCACTGCAGAACGTTGATTGGTTGACAGAGTCATCACTTGAGTGTGCTACAAGGGAAATGACAAGAGGCGCCATGTTTTACTTTCCGTCACATGCCTATCAAGTAAGGGTACTGTTGGCGGTGGAAACACAAGCCGGATCAGGGTTTACCGTCCCGAATTGTACTGTACTGTACCGTACCACTCGGTGGAAACGAGCCATTACACAAGAGTTCTAGTAACTAAAAAAGAATAAATAATAAATAAAATGTAATTGTTACCATTGTTGTGTTTTGCATGCTGAATGTTGAAGTCTGTGTGTGACTCAACATTGGTCAATTGCATGGTATTGTCACAAATATATCAACCCAATTAAAAGTTTCACAAGGTGTTTATCATTATTTGACAAATAAATAGACTAGTTAATGATTTCGTCAGAAGCTATAGGTCACCTTTTAATAACAACCTACACAGTATTGCCAAAAGTTTTGGGACGCCTGCCTTTACATGCACATGAACTTT
Organism: Coreius guichenoti; assembly: GCA_039654105.1. Classification (NCBI taxonomy): domain Eukaryota; kingdom Metazoa; phylum Chordata; class Actinopteri; order Cypriniformes; family Gobionidae; genus Coreius; species Coreius guichenoti. Next base: position 5,856,732 of record CM077171.1, on the reverse strand, counting down.
AATGTCATCCCATTCTTAATCTGTAGGGTTTAATATGGAGTTGGCCCACCCTTTGCAGCTATAACAGCTTCAACTCTTCTGGGAAGGCTTTCCACAAGGTTTAGGAGTGTGTTTATGGGAATTTTTGACCATTCTTCTAGAAGCGCATTTGTGAGGTCAGGCACTGATGTTGGACGAGAAGGCCTGGCTCGCAGTCTCCGCTCTAATTCATCCCAAAGGTGTTCTATCGGGTTGAGGTCAGGACTCTGTGCAGGCCAGTCAAGTTCCTCCACACCAAACTCGCTCATCCATGTCTTTATGGACCTTGCTTTGTGCACTGGTGTGCAGTCATGTTGGACAGGAAGGGGACATCCCCAAACTGTTCCCACAAAGTTGGGAGCATGAAATTGTCCAAAATGTCTTGGTATGCTGAAGCATTAAGAGTTCCTTTCACTGAAACTAAGGGGCCAAGCCCAACCCCTGAAAAACAACCCCACACCATAATCCCCCCTCCACCAAACTTTACACTTGGCACAATGCAGTCAGGCAAGTGCCGTTCTCCTGGCAACCGCCAAACCCAGACTCGTCCATCAATTGCTGTTGTTCCCAATTGCTCCCACTTTGTTATAATACCACTAACAGTTGAGCGTGGAATATTTAGTAGTGAGGAAATTTCACGAATGGACTTATTGCACAGGTGGCTACCTATCACGGTACCACGCTTGAATTCACACTTGGAATATAGTGTATTTATTACTTCCCTTCAATAATAAAAATGAAGTTCCAAGTGCACAACAAAAGGGAACACTGATCACCATAATGGTGAGTTCAAACAAAAACATTTTAGGAAAATTAACATCAATTTATGAAGTCAGCTTATGTGATGTTCTCTCAAATTTTTCAGTTATTGACAATTCAACATTCAAAATGACTTACTGTATGCTATGAGGTTTGGCTGTAACTGTGAATGTTTAGTATTTGTGTTAGGCTCAGAACAAATCAAGAGTCTTGCAAACACTGTAATAAAACTGTGCTGTCATATGTGGTGACTCAGGGCAGCTGGACACGCCAGCCTGTGCGGGGGAGCGGTGTGACATCCCCAGCGTTTCCCCTCATCGCCACCATCGCTCGGACTCCATCCCGCGCCCAGATGAGCCGTTACCCTGGCAACACAGCGCTTCATTCATGTGACGGGCTGTTGATGCTCTGGAAGAGGCATGAGTCGCATTACACGTAATTACAGCTAACCGAGCGAGCCATTACTCTCACTGTAATTAATGTCATTGGTGTCACTCAGAGGATATATCGAAGGACTTGGCTTGAATTAGCAGTGTCTTTTTAGATGAATGATGCAAATGGAAAATAACGGGTGGCTCAGGCTGATTGAAGTCCTGTGTGACAGCGGTCAATCAAGCGGGAAACAATGACATTTTGCTTTGTGGCCTCAATCCCCAATGTTGATTAGGTGAGAAACAGGTATGCAGTACATAAGCAAATCTATTAAAAGCACATAACATGTTAATGGTATTTTATGTCAAGCATTATATAACTTCGGTAACACTTTACAATAAGGCTACATAAATTAACAAAATATTTACAGCTTAGTTCATGTTAATTTCAACATTTACTTATACGTTATCAAAATCAAAAGTTATATATGCTCATATTATTAAAGATATTTTTATTAAAGGGGTCATAACACACACAGTTTCTGCCAATCTCATGTTAATCTTGAGTACCTTTAGAGTAGTTTTGCATCATATCTCCCAAGAGTCTTTAGTTTTATCATATTTGGCACAGAAATACTCTGTCATACGTCCAACTCATTTTTTGAAGCTTTGGTCATGTTTAGCATGAGAATCAACTCTTTAACAGTGTAAATAAGTCAGAATGCATGACATAGCATTAGACCCTCCCTTTAAATACTGTATTACAAATAATGCATTAATTAACATTAACTAATAGAACTTAACGTGTTGCCATAATGTCATATACAAATATTTTGTGTGATTGTTCCAAATGATTCAACTCGATGGTTGTTTTGTTTTAAAGCTGAAGCATCAGCCAAGTCTAAAACCCTTGTTTTGGTGCAATAATTGCGTTTTAGGCGAGTAGGCGGTACTTCACTGTTGTCCGGGACACATTTTTACCACCTTCAAATGTGGTTTGATATTCATCACATTTAATCACAAAACACTTTATGCCTTTATTTTGCGCTGTACACTTGATTAGATTAGATCACCTAAAACAAATGTGAAATAAAACAAAGAAACTGAACATGAGGACAGGAAGAGTAGCACTGTAAATAGATGGAAAGAACTACAAACGAGCAGAAGACAGATGATGCCCGATGTCCAAAACACTTAGATTTAGTTCCCTCTAGAATAAGACTAACATCCAAATCCAAATTTTGCAGCTTTGAACAAAACCAAACAAGAGGATCTTAAAAACATCCAACCCACAATTAGGTTTTTTTGGGCCTGTGATGGACAAGGTGCTTTAAGGTCTGGCTGAATCACAAAAGCTACTAAGAGCATAATAAAACAGAGAATAAAGGCCCGTTCACACCAAGAATAATAACAATACAGATATAACAATAACTATATTAACGCTGTATTTATTATACTGGAGCACTGCAGTTATGTCGTCTGTTGCTTTAAACGCATGAGCTCTTTAAACGTGGAAGGATTCTGATTGGCTGTCAATGTTTTTTTGTCTTTTGTCCACCGGAAAAAATCATTCTGAGAGTGATTCCAATGATATCTATCGTGTCATTTTTTGTTATAGTTGTAGGACTTTCCCATTCTCATAGAATTAAAATATTTAAAACTTTTTAGTAACAATTATCGTTATAGTTATTGTCCATGGTGTGAACGGGCCAACACAGAATCAGAAATGCCATGTATCCAAAGAAAGTTTATTGACAATATCATTATTTAGTTTTTTTTTTATTTAAATAAGAACATTAAACAGGGTTTACAAATGTAGGCCAAACGGTTCAAAATGACCCTGGTCAAGTACCAAAAGCTTCAAGGGGTCCTATTATGCCCTTTTTTACAATATGTAAAATAAGTGTATAATGTCTCCTGAGTGTGTATGTGAAGTTTTAGCTCAAAATACCCCACAGAAATTTTTTTATAGCATGTTAAAATTGTCACTTTTTGAGGGTGAGCAAAAAGTGCCACTTTTGTGTGTGTCCCTTTAAATGCAAATGAGCTGCTGCTCCCCACCCCCTTTCAAGAAGAGGGCGGAGCTTCAAGAGCTTGTGTTAGCAGCTCCAATAGACTACTTGCACTGAGCTTCGTAACGCACTTCTGTTTTGAAATAGTACAGCTCACTTGTTTCCGGTTATATATATATTTTCAGTGTATTGTAGTCATCAGGTTGACTAAACGCCACCTAAAATGAGTGTCCGCAATAAGATTTAAAAATCTGGACATTTTCAGAGAAAGGAGAAGAGACATTCTGATGATTACTGTGTAAATAATTTTCCAAACTCAACTGAACGTGAAGCAGCGGCTGTTAAACATACGTGATTATTTCACCACAAGGTGTCAGTGCTCGTCTAAACTAGTGACCACAATGCTGAAGTGTTATAAACCTGATGAATACGAACCTTTATTTGTTTATAATAAATATTTTAATCACTGTTCTGCTATTTTTTGTCAATCATTTTACGGGAAACTCCCAAGATGTAATAAGTAGAGCACACAAGTAGTCCATTACATACAGTAAAATGATTGACAATGAAAAATGGCAGAACAGTGATTAAAATACTGAATTTTATATGAGCACTGACACCCTGCTCTACTTATTACATCTTGGATGTTTTTTTTAATTACAGCCTAATTTCCACATCAGCTGCACAGTTTCACATACAGTACAGCTTGTGTCATTTACAGTAAGCGATGTGAAGCGTGTGCTCTCCCAGCAGGAGGCATTGTGCTAAACTAATATTACTCTACAGTGCAGGAGCACAGAAAAACCCTACTATTAGCTATTAGTAATAACAGAGCAAACGATCTTGAGAGTTGGACTTCTGAGAAGGAGCGCAGGCCGTTGTGTAACATGTTTATTGTTTCATGTTCTCATCACAGCTCGTGCTTGCCGCCCACTCACTTCTGCTGGCTGATTGGTTAATGAGCTCAGCTGTACTCTAAGATGAGGTGAAGTACTCCCCTCCTACACTACAACTGAGAGCTCAACACGGCAACAGCCAAACTCTATCTCCATTCATCAAGACGCCGATATGATGTATTAACATATACAAATAATCAGCTGCTTATAAAGAAAAATCACAAGTGACATAAATGTAATATCTCAACTGTTCTCCTAGACAACTAAGACACTCAGTTCTCACTTCACCTAAGAAAAAGACCTCAACAATGACTCAAAATGTGCTCAGATTTGCCAATATTTGAGTGGTTGAACCAGTATGGGATTTGTAAATTACAAAACCCGAACTGGTTCAACCACTCAAATCTTGGTAACATGCTGGGGTGTTAGTGGGCCAGTATGATGATGTTTCTGCAGCCGACTCCATACCTAGATAGCTCTGCTCTTAAGGTGATGATACACCGGGCAATGTTTTGAGCAATGTTGCTGGGCAATGTTGCCTTCAACAGGCAACCATGTGAGACATAGGGCCCATGACCGATCTAAAGTATCCAGATAGAAATTTGTTGCCCATTCTCAATGGGAAAGTGCCCAAGCAACATCGCTCGGCAACATTGCTCAAAAAAGTTCCCCCATGTATCATCACCTTTAGGGACTCTTGGCTGTTGATTAGGACTGGTCAAACGTAGGAGTTCCCTTATCAGGTAATTTTGGCAGTTGAGCATTTTTCCCTAGCGCCTCTACGCACTAGCTTTACTAGGGAGCAAGGCTATGTACAGTGTCACAGAATGCGTCCTAATTGTGTGTTGACGCTTATATCCACCTCAGGCCCATTGAACTCTTCAGTGCGTATGCTTGGTGGCTTTCAGTGGCCTGCAGTTTGCAGGCAGGCATTGGTCACCCTTAAGCAACGAAAATATATTTCCATATATTTATGATCAATATATTAAATTGTTTAATATATCGACAAATATACAGAATATTACATTGTGTTAATATATTACAATATATTAAATGATACATCGAAAACATGCAAAGTCAAACACAAATTAGTTGAGTTCAAAATACTCCAAATTCTGATGCGAATAGTTGCCTCAATTTCTTGAACCAAGGCAATATTTTTTATAGTGTGTGGAAACTGATTGCCTTAAATTTCTCAAAGTTGTAAGTTGTTGTTACAAAGACATACAAAAGAGTGTTGGGACAATGATAGACCGTTAGATCATTTGAAGTCACCATTATGGTGATCAGTGTTTGCTTTAGTTGGGCTCTTGACACTGGACTTTTGATGTTAGTTTTTCTCTAGCTGTTGTATTTGTAAGGCAAATTTGTTATGGCAAAGAAAACCTAGGAAAATGTTGGGGATAATCTGTTGGTTATTTAGTGATGATGACATCTTTACAAGTATCATTAAATCATTTAAAATAATTCTCTACCGATATTATGGTAAGAGAGCCAGTGATGTTGTGGCCCCAATTGTGTTTGTGTGTGTGTGCACAAAACATTACAAACTACTGCAGCATTTAGACACACAGACATCAAGAATCAGCTTATGAATCTCAACAACGATGACAAGCTTCATGCTGCAGTGCATGCTGGGAGCCATTATAGCATAAAATGCAACCCTGGCTCCCAGCATGCATTGCAGCATGAAGCATGTCACCATTGTTGAGATTCATAAGCTGATTGTAGATGTCTGTGTGCGTCTAAATTATGCAGAAGTACAAACACAGTTATAGCAGCCAGAGAAAAAAAAGAATGTTAAAAAGTCCAGTGTCCAACTAAAGCAAACACTAATCACCATAATGGTGACTTCAAATTATATGGTTTATTTTTGTCCCAACATTCTTTTGTTTGTCTTTATATTAACAGCTTAAATCATGTTTGAGAATTCGAAGGCATTTCCCACACACTGTAAATTTTTTTGCCTTGGTTTAACTCAAAAACATTGAGGCTACAGTACCTGCATCAGAATTTTGAGTAATTTTTATTTTTGAGGGAACGTCTTAGGGTAACATATGTAACCCTGGTTCCCCCGAGAAGGGAATGAGACGCTGCGCATCTTCCTTCAGACAATCCAAAGTTGATGACGTGCAATGCAGGCGCCCTTTTATACGCTTGGGTTGTCCATGTGACATCATAAGACTCCTGTCAACCAATAGAACTGGCGTGATTTCGCACGTGCTTCAGACACCAGGTTTCGCGGAGGTGTCCCCATAACATCAACATCTGACGCAGCATCTCGTTCTCTTTTCAGGTAACTGGGGTTACATACGTAACCCTAAGATGTCCTCAGTTAGGTTTCTAAAGCTATGAAAGACAATTTTCCTCACTGTCACTACAAAGAAAACCTCATGACAACTTCAAGTCATCATATGTGTACATTAGGGATGGGTATCGAGAACCGGTTCCAAATTCCCCAGAACCGGTGATTCAATAAGAAACACGCATTTCGGTTCCACTTATCGGTTCTTGTGTGCGCAAAAGACTCGCACGCTGTTTTCCGTGCTCTGCACACATCCAAAACGTGCGCACAGAAAATGTGATTTTAAACATTCTGTGCCACACACACACACACACGTGCGCACAGAACGGCTTCTCGCGATAATGAACTGAGTTCTCTTCCTCATCTTTTTTCACAGCACACGAACGGACAAATACACACAAAATATGTCAAAATATTCTCGTAAACACAGTTGGTTATGTCTTAAGACAGAAGAAAAGATGAAAACGTATGTGTGATCCGTGCAGCTCTTAAAGTGACGGCAGATTTTCCGGATGCCGACTCTATGACAACATTAATCAAACAAAAGACAACGAGAAAACTCACTCGCTGTTCTAGACAGAATATAATTGAGCTATTTGTAATGTATAGCCTATATTTTATTAATAAAGTGCAGTGTTATTTTACATTTGATTATACAGTTTCTGTACCTGAATACCTGAAAATGTTTATTTCTTTCTATATTTATATCTTTGCTCAATTGTATTTATTTGTGCAATTGATAATTTATTTGTTCTTTTTTAATTACTGAGTGTCTTTAATAATGCTTGAAATTTATATTAGTTAGGCTAGTTGTTTTTCCTCTGGTATTTTTAAACCATAGGCAAAAGCTCCTTGTGTAAGTGTTCTTAGCCTGTTGATTTTTGTTCATGGTATTCAGCTCCTATTAAATGTTTTACAATAAGACTTAGAATAAATGTGAATGATATCTAAGGTTTTTTCTTTCTTTTTTTTAACCTTATTGGAATCGAAATTAGGAATCGATAAGAATCGGAATCGATAAGCAGAATCGGAATCGGAATCGTTAAAATTCAAACGATACCCAACCCTAGCGTACATGAAACAACAGAAACAAATTTAGGCCCGCTCTCGTAACGAGGCTAACATCGCTGTAAGGTGTCAGCCATGTCTTCAGAATCCTTCCCACAAGCCTCACCTTCTGTGGCACATAGCATTTGGGATATCTGACAGAGGGATGTGGTAATGGAGGGTACGGCTCTGAGAGACATCAAAGCAAACAGGAAGTGTAGCAGAGCGGTGCAAGGGCTCTTAATTTGGCAGAGGCCTCTGAAGATAGATGTTCAGATGAAACTCATTAGCATAGTGCTGAGGAGAGACGGCGAACAACCAGACACATAAACACCTCAGCTGCACTTTAACACATTTCTGTCACTTCACATGAAACAAATAGCTCAGATGTTTTCATTTTCAGTATAGTTTAAACTGCTTTTTGAATAATGATGTCTTTTTATCATTCTTTTGCACATGCGGGTCAGTCCAGGACAATGATCTGTTCACACTGGAATCTGATACTGGCCACATTTAAAACAACAATGTGAACAGCTATACAAAAAAATCGGAATTGACCACTAAGGCTCGCAGTGTGAACGTAGCCAAAGTAGCGCAATTAATTACTTTTTTATGGAGTAACGCAATATTGTAATGAATTACTTTTAAAAGTAACTTTCTCCAACATTGGTCTTCAGTGTCACATGATCCTTCAGAAATCAATCTAATATGCTAATTTTCTGTTTACTGTAAGAAACATTTCTGATTATTATCAATGGTTAAAACAGTTGTGCTGCTTTATATTATTGTGGAAACCATGATACATTTTTTTCAGGATTCTTAAAAGTCTTTACTTGTAGTTTTGGTCAATTTAATGCTAATTGAAAGTATAAATTATTTTTTAAAAATGAAATAAATGTACAGTATTTAAGCATTTTTATCATGTTGCTGTGTGCTTACTAGAGTCCATGGCCAGGCCTCTAGATAAGAGTCGGGTCTCTCCTACACAGAGGTGTAAAGAGTACCTGAAAACCACACTTGAGTAAAAGTACAGATTCCTTACAGAGAAAACGACTCCATTACAAATCACAAGTCACCAATTCCAATACAATTTGAGTAAAAGTCTTAGAGTATCTGATTTTAACAGTACTTAAGTATTTTACTCGTACTGAATATAGGCTCAAAGATGCACTAGTGCTCAACACCTGAGAGACATGCCAGTGAAAATAAGGAATTATTGATTTGTAGATTAGAAATCATGTTTATTTTCTAAAATCAAAATAAAACTGAACACCTCAATATTGCAATAAATCAAGGTCAACACAACAGCATCTTAAACATCTACAAACTCTCAAGTCTCAGTTAAGCTCAAGTGCACAAAAAGGCCATAAGTAAACCAATATCCAATATCAAAAAGGTCTCATCAATATAGAGGATAAATAAAATAATGTTAAGTAAAATCAAAAAGTCTACTTGCACTGGATGTGCTGGTTTCAGCCTCATCACCGGCTGCAGTCATGAACTCATCTCATAAAGCAAACTACCTGTTAATGCACGAAAAGTAGCCTCATTGACAAGTTTGGGTGAGTAAAGGCAAAACACACAAGATATAGTACCTGGCAAATGAAATTTTGCTTCTTTATATCAGAAACAAACTGCTGCAGAAAAAGTTAGGTGCCATGCAAAATGTAATGTGTAACTGCATTACTCATCACAAATGTACTGGAGTAAAAAGTACATTTACTTATTCATAAATGTAGTCAAGTAGAGAGTAAAAGTTGCTAATATATTTGATACTCAGTAAAACTACAAAGTAGCCAAAAAGATACTTAAGTACAGTAACTAATTATATTTACTCAAATACTTTACACCACTGCTCCTACAGTGTAAGTCTGTTGGATTATTTGCCTCTTTAAACAAAAATAGCTCACCTCTCCTCAACAAACTGCATGATTTGAGGTGCCATTCATGTCTGCAGTACAAACATGCAGGCCGAGTTAAGTGCTAAACTTACCTTCAATAACCCTAACTAGGAACAACAGTACTAGAGTTGATAATGGCGAACTTAACAAGCACTAAAGTAACAAGCAAATAACAGTTGGAGTGAGTCACTCTCAGGCACAATGAGGGCATGAGTTGTTCCATGTGTCTGACATTTGGGCACATGTGCTCTTATCTTTTTTTCAACAGTCCTTCGAAAGGCCAACTAAAACACAGATAGCGAGGGAAATCTTCCAGACCTTAGAAACAGCAACCGTTACCCTGTCAGCACACACCGCGGGCCACTAAAGGACTGCTCGCGTTCTGCTACCGCTCACTCTGTGACCAAAACATCCACTTCTGTTTCCATTGCTCTCACCTGTCAACTCAAACCGCAGCTGTCAGACTGTTTACGTTCCCCTTGCCAGCGGCTCGCTAACTCGCTCAAGCTCACAGCGCCTCGCACTTCATTTCTGGACATGGCAAGACTCTCCAGATAAAGTGGCACCTGACTTCAAAGGGCCGAAGGAGATGTTGAAGAGACGGGCAGAACATCTGCATTAGCCAGCTGATATATATGTATATATATATATATATATATATGTATATCTGTGCCAGTGCTGAAGAGGGCAGACTCACGCTATTAACAGAGAGCAGTTAGAGTGCAGTGGTGATGACAGACCTGTTAGCACTGACCCTTGAAGAAGAGAAACCCAGACAAAACAGAGCCAAATTTGGACAGAGAACAAAGACAAGGTTGTGTGCTCCAAAACGGCCTCTTCTTTCCGTCAAAGCTGTACTTCTGTGATGTATTTCTGAGTGAAACAGTGTATTCAGTAAGAAAAGTACGCTTGATTTTAACCATATGGAATTGATTAGATGGTGAAAAGTTTATATTAAAGGTGCAGTGTGTAGTATTTATGAGGATCTATTGACAGAAATGCAATATAATATACATAACTATGTTTTCAGTGGTGTATAAAGACCTTACATAATGAGCCGTTATGTTTTTATTACCTTAGAATGAGCCATTTCTATCACCGCAGGTCCCCTTACAGTGAAGTCGCCATTTTGTGCTGCCATGTTTCTACAGTAGCCCTAAATGGACAAACTTCTCTACAGAGTGCTAGCTACTCTCTGCTGTCTCAGACGGCAACATCTTTGTCCTGTGTCGGCCACCGTAGCTTCTCTATGTGCTTCGAAAGGGAGGGGTGAGCGGTGGACTGTTGCAATTCACAACATCACCACTAGATGCCACTAAAATTTACACACTGCACCTTTAAGTGTCTTACTACTATTTACTAAAATTTAAATTAATAATTTGATACATTGAACTTATTGTCCCTTAGGAAAATTAACCATGGTTTTACTACAAATAAAAAATGGTTTTGCTTAGTGGTCGGCCGATATTGTTTTTTTGATTGGTTATTTTTCGATATCTTAGAGAGCAGGGTGGCCGATGGCCGATATAAAGGCAATTTTTTTAAATATATATATATATATATATATAATTTATATTTATTTTAATCAACATTTAATAAAGTATAAATAAATATGAAAACACTTTTACAAAATACATCTTTAAAATAAACATGCTTATACTTTAGATGGCAATTTCTTGAATCTGCAATTCCTATTACAGTATTGTCACAAATAAAGTCATTGTTTAAAAAAATATGAATATATGAATAAAAAGGAAGTTTTATTTCCTATACCCTCATACCCCTATACCCTATACCCTCAAATAGGGCATTATTTGAGGGGACAGCCATTTGTAATGGTGTCCGAAACCATAGTGGACATAATCGAGTGCACTCATTCAATCCCACAATGCACTGCAATAACAAGTGTACAGCCGTGTACACTCAACGGCTTCGCTCACTCGTTTTCATTCACTCCTTCAAGTGAACTGTATTAATGGACTAACGTAGGGAATAGTGAATGAGGGTTTACGGGGCGATTTCGGATTCAGCCATAGTGTACTGTACCTTTAACAAACTTTTGAAAGGATGAGGTCATTAGATGTTGGTTAGTGCTTTGAAGTGAGCTAATGTAACTAACACATTTGAAGAGTTATACTGTAATGTTTTGTCAACAATAAAATGCATTTTTGAAATGTATCGTTTAATTTCTACAAACCCGATTCCAAAAAAGTTGGGACACTGTACAAATTGTGAATAAAAAAGGAATGCAATAATTTACAAATCTCATAAACTTATATTTTATTCACAATAGAATATAGATAACATATCAAATGTTGAAAGTGAGACATTTTGAAATGTCATGCCAAATATTGGCTCATTTTTGATTTCATGAGAGCTACACATTCCAAAAAAGTTGGGACAGGTAGCAATAAGAGGCCGGAAAAGTTAAATGTACATATAAGGAACAGCTGGAGGACCAATTTGCAACTTATTAGGTCAATTGGCAACATGATTGGGTATAAAAAGAGCCTCTCAGAGTGGCAGTGTCTCTCAGAAGTCAAGATGGGCAGAGGATCACCAATTCCCCCAATGCTGCGGCGAAAAATAGTGGAGCAATATCAGAAAGGAGTTTCTCAGAGAAAAATTGCAAAGAGTTTGAAGTTATCATCATCTACAGTGCATAATATCATCCAAAGATTCAGAGAATCTGGAACAATCTCTGTGCGTAAGGGTCAAGGCCGGAAAACCATACTGGATGCCCGTGATCTTTGGGCCCTTAGACGGCACTGCATCACATACAGGAATGCTACTGTAATGGAAATCACAACATGGGCTCAGGAATACTTCCAGAAAACATTGTCGGTGAACACAATCCACCGTGTCATTCGCCGTTGCCGGCTAAAACTCTATAGGTCAAAAAAGAAGCCATATCTAAACATGATCCAGAAGCGCAGGCGTTTTCTCTGGCCCAAGGCTCATTTAAAATGGACTGTGGCAAAGTGGAAAACTGTTCTGTGGTCAGACGAATCAAAATTTGAAGTTCTTTTTGGAAAACTGGGACGCCATGTCATCCGGACTAAAGAGGACAAGGACAACCCAAGTTGTCATCAGCGCTCAGTTCAGAAGCCTGCATCTCTGATGGTATGGGGTTGCATGAGTGCGTGTGGCATGGGCAGCTTACACATCTGGAAAGGCACCATCAATGCTGAAAGGTATATCCAAGTTCTAGAACAACATATGCTCCCATCCAGACGTCGTCTCTTTCAGGGAAGACCTTGCATTTTCCAACATGACAATGCCAGACCACATACTGCATCAATTACAACATCATGGCTGCGTAGAAGGATCCGGGTACTGAAATGGCCAGCCTGCAGTCCAGATCTTTCACCCATAGAAAACATTTGGCGCATCATAAAGAGGAAGATGCGACAAAGAAGACCTAAGACAGTTGAGCAACTAGAAGCCTGTATTAGACAAGAATGGGACAACATTCCTATTCCTAAACTTGAGCAACTTGTCTCCTCAGTCCCCAGACGTTTGCAGACTGTTATAAAAAGAAGAGGGGATGCCACACAGTGGTAAACATGGCCTTGTCCCAACTTTTTTGAGATGTGTTGATGCCATGAAATTTAAAATCAACTTATTTTTCCCTTAAAATGATACATTTTCTCAGTTGAAACATTTGATATGTCATCTATGTTGTATTCTGAATAAAATATTGAAATTTGAAACTTCCACATCATTGCATTCTGTTTTTATTCACAATTTGTACAGTGTCCCAACTTTTTTGGAATCGGGTTTGTACCCTAGCTTCCAATTTTCTTTAAACAAAATGTATTTAATACAAAAATCTCAAAATCAAAATAGTATAATTTAGAAAAGACATTACTTAAATGAACAAATAATTTAAAGTAGCTATAATGCTATATTTGTTATTTATTATGTATGGTTAACTTACGGTTGAGCAGGGAAGAGAAGAGGGGCGAAAATCTAGTTGCAGCAGTTTATTAAACAAACAAAGATAATCCAAACAGGGAAGATGACGACAATAAATCAAACAGCAACAGCTTTTCTCAAACACATATAAAGACGACAACCAATAAAAGACAACTGAAGCACAGGGGTATTTACACAGGATAACAAAGGGCTAACAAGGAGCAGGTGAGAGTAACCAATCGCTATGGAAACTAAGGAAAACAGGAACTAAACACAGGAAGTAAAAACCAGAATGAGGGTTTTTGCTTTGTTTTTTGTCTTGTATTTTATCTCAAAATGATGGATGTTATTTTAAAAATGTGGAACTGAACGGAAATAAGATAATACATTTACAAGAAATATTGTTCTTGTAAATACTTTCCAGCATTTCAGTAATAAAAGTGTAGGCTAGATCTTTAAAATGCATTCCAATAACCGCGAAGCACAACCGTACGGTGCTCCGCAGTGGTCAAAAAGGATATAAACAGTGCATTTTGAAGTGATCTCTTCTTGAAAACTCAGAGATATGGATTCGGACGGCAATTAAATTACCATACAACCTTGGTGTTTGTCAAAAAACAGTAGGTAATTCGGCCTGGGATTTTTTTATGCGGGTGGTGGGAGAAAAACACTGACATTCTGGATTCGGACGGCAATAAAATCACCGACTAGCCCCTGTAAATGATGAAAATAACTTACGACCCTATGAGAAACAATTACCATCCGAATAGGGCTTTAGACTAGAAAATAAATAATTGACTTTTTATTTAATGAACACATGATTTTGATGGCAGACTACTAATGTAAAATTGATTTGTCTACTGTTGTTAATACAACTTCACCTGTAAGGCAATGGGTTTTCACACAACTTTCTAGTAAAGTCATATAATCCGGGTTAACAGCAGCACCCACATTTTCTTCAGACAGACATGTTACTGTTAAAATAATGATACTATAATGATAGCTACAATTGACTCCACAGCGGCTAGTAAAAGAGCAAAGTGGAAGAGAGTGAGAGAGAAAATTGGGTGAAATCAAATAATCTCTACATAGAAGAGCCCATAGAAAATTACCATTGACATTTTTATTTCCAGGGAGTACTGAGGCAAAATGGGGATTCTTATCAAACTCCTAATGATCTGTAACAAGATACAGCACATTGCACACTAGGTGGAGATCTCTCTCAAGAGCTCACTGTAGGTAGAGTGAGGGTGTAGAGCAGCTGGTGTCTGTTTGTCATCTCCGCTGAAACAAACTGCTTAATCTAGCCTAAACTACTTTGGTGGTCTTAGCTGGCCTAGACCGATCAGGCTGGTCAGCACTTGTTAGCAGGTCAGGCTGGGAGACCACCTTAAACCAATCAAACACCAGCTACTCTGAGAACGCAGTTAGACCAGCTTAGACCAATTTAAACCAGCCGAAACTAGCAAGCCAGTTTAAGCTGGTTTTGTCTGCAGTGACGACATCATTTTGTGTTGGTCAGATTCCTGTTTTCTACAGTAATTCATAATTTTTTCTAGAAAGCATTTTAGCAGTTTTGCATCCTTCTCAAAGCAAATATACTGTATATAATTCTTTAACTAACAGTATTAACAGTATTAATTAACATGAACTAACCATGAGTAATACATTTGTTACTGTATTTGTTAATCTTTGTTAACGTTAGTTAATAAAAATACAGCTGTTCATAGTTTGTTCATGTTAGTTCACAGTGCATTAACTAATGTTACCAAATACAACTTTTGATTTTAATAATGTATTAGTAAATGTTGAAAATAACATTAACAAAGATTAATAAATGCTGTAGAAGTGCAGTTCATTATTAGTTCATGTTAACTAATGTAGTTAACTAATGAAACCTTATTGTAAAGTGGTACCATAAAAATGTGTGCGTTGCACTAAAATATTACCGAAAGTTATGTGGACACAATGACTAAAACAGAACTCAAACTAAATGAGTTATAGAAAATGTATAGTTCCCAGCATGATAAATGGATACTAATTGTATAATTAAGTGGCTTAATTAATTAATTTTCTGGCTTTCTTTGCAATAAATTATGTGTTTTGGTAAACACTGTTACAAAGACCACAAACTCACATAAAAAAAACGGAGAGTCAAACTGCCTAACTAAAAGAAACACTGATCCCCATAATGGTGACCAAACATTTTCAATAAAACATCAACATCTAAACCTCTGTTGATCCTCATTAAGAACTTCTGTAGATGAATGACAGAAATAATCTCAATCTGGTTAGTAATGCGTGAAGCTGGCAATGCTGGAGTTGTTTAATCCTCCTCTGCTGAGATCTTCAGAGATTTAATGTCTTTTATCTTCAGTTGATTTCATCTAACACTGTGTCTACACTGGAACGTTGCAAAGCATTTGTCCTTCATGTCAGTACGTCATAAAGAGAGGCATCAGTTTACTGTCGGGGATTTGTCGTGTCGTGTCGCGTCGTGCCGTGCCACATCCAGTGTAGACAATATCACTGATTATAATGGGTTATATTGTCTTTTGTCGCGTCACATCGCGCCGCTCGCGTCCGGTGTAGACACGGTTTAAGGCTGTGGCTGAAGTCAGTTGTAGTTCTTGTGTTTCTCTTTCCTTCAGTGATTCTGCTTGTTAACAGCAGGTGTTCTTTTTTTGTGTGTGCTATTGTGAGCTAGCAGTAACTGAAGCACTCATTTAAAGTTTGTGATTTCAGTGGTTTTACTCAATATAGTGAAGTTTCGGCTATATAAAGTATTTGAATGCACTGTAAAGTTTAAATGTATATTAAGAAATATCCCTGTTTTAGTGGACTTAAAATTAGTTCAGAGTACTCATAACTATTGTTTTTTAAACTTAATTGTATTGAGGTATTCGGTTTCCTCAAATGAAATGAGTTAGCTGCTGAACTTGTTGGGTTTTACAGTGTCTTAAGAGAAACAAAAACACATAAGAATATTTTGTATTCCCCAAAAACGTTTTTTTTTTCTTAAGACAAAACCTAAAAAGAATTCAAACTCTTGAAAAGAATCTTTTAAAAACAACCATAAAAAGCGCAAAATAAATGCTAAGCGCAAATGAATGCAACAGAGGGCTCCATCTTGTGAAAAAATCTTTAAAAGTAACTATTAAAAATACACAACATATTTAAAAAGTGATGCCAAGTGCAGAACTATATTCTTTTTGGAATTTATCTGAACAGATTTTCGTGAATCCGGCCCCTGGTTCTGTTCAGGATACCTCATGTATCTCATCCTCTCTCAGCAGCAGTTTTTGACCACAGGTCTGGTGTCTCTCATCATGAGTCTCAAAGCTCTTGGTCAGGTATCAGAAGCCTTTTCATTGTTACACACCATTACACATCTCCCTAATGCTTCCAAGAACATGCACTCTCTGGCCTGGCCCTCATGTTCGCTTCCCACTCCACTGCACACCAACCAGCTCCCACAGCCAACCGTCCATCAGTGAAGCCATCTGTGAGCGCACCAACAGTGTTCTCATGCTGTCCTCACTTCTCTGCATGCAACACATTCTCCAGTGAAGAACAGGCAGGTTAATGCACGGATGGAGGTCAGGGCACACGCTGACTGCAATGACACTTAATTAAGGACTATGGGACCATGTGGTATGTGCTTGAAAGCAAGAAGCAGTTATGACAGGGTCGCATTAGGAAGAAATGTCCTCACCAAAAAGCTCTGACACAAGGGACATCAAAGCCTCTTCAGTAACCTTCACCACCATGACTGCTTTAGGCTACCCAAAACACAAGAGCTTTTGTAAAGGCTTTACAAAAAGGATACAAAAGTATCACATAATGATACAGTGAGACACGCGCCATATATGGAAAGTGTTCAGGAGGCATACTATAAGGTTTTGCGAGAAAGAAACCTTATTATTCAGTCAAAATACTGAGCTCGGCCGTTACTCTGTGCGCGTTCCTGTGAGTGCGTGCGAGCCGTCAGCAGCCGCACTGTTGTCATGGTACCCAGAATAAGCACACATGCACAATTTTGAGAAATCAGGCTCAATAGAAACAAATGCGACTCTCGTCTTCTCTATAAGGTATATGATAAGAAATAATACAATAATACTAATAATAAGGTAAACCTCCTGAAGTGAATGTTGTGTACCGGTTGTCATGACAACATTGCGTGAGCGGCTGCTGACGGCTCGCACGCATTCACAGAGTAATGGCTGAGCTCAGTATTTTAACTGAATAATAAGGTTTCTTTCTCGCAAAACCTTATAGTATGCCTCCTGAACACTTTACATATATGGCGCGCGTCTCACTGTATCATTACGTGATACTTTTGTATCATTTTTGTAATGTTTTAGCCTGGTCACCATTCATTGCCACCATTCAGTGCTAGGACCGTTGCTTTTCACCCTGTACATGCTACCACTGGGAGATATTATTAGGAAGCATGGCGTTAGTTTTCATTGTTATGCTGACGATACTCAGCTCTATATTTCTTCACGCCCTGACGAAATTTACTAATTCACAAGATTAACAGAATGCATAGCTGATATAAAAAATTGGATGACTAGTAATTTCCTGTAACTTAATTTAGAAAAAAATGAATTTTTAATCATTGGACAAAAAAACTCCACAAGTAGTAACCTAGAATACTGTCTAACACTCGATGGCTGCTCTGTCAAGTCCTCGTCGTCAGTTAGGAACCTGGGTGTGCTCTTTGATACCAATCTCTCATTTGAAAGTCACGTTTCTAGCATCTGTAAAACTGCATTCTACCATCTTAAAAATATATCTAAATTACGGCACATGCTTTCAATGCAAAATGCTGAACAGTTAGTTCATGCGTTCATGACCTCAAGGCTAGATTATTGTAATGCTCTACTGGGTGGTTGCCCTGCTCGCTTAATAAATAAACTGCAGCTGGTCCAAAACGCAGCAGCTCGAGTTCTTACTAGAACCAGGAAGTATGACCATATTAGCCCGGTTCTGGCAACACTGCATTGGCTCCCTATTAAACATTGTATACATTTTAAAATCTTGCTGATTGCTTACAAAGCACTAAATGGTTTAGCTCCCCAGTACTTGAGCGAGCTCTTAACGCATTATACTCCATCACGTCTATTGCGGTCTCAAAACTCTGGCCAGTTGATAATACCTAGAATATCAAAATCAACTGCAGGCGGTCGATCCTTTTCCTATTTAGCACCTAAACTCTGGAACAGTCTTCCTAGCATTGTTCAGGAAGCAGACACACTCTGTCAGTTTAAATCTAGACTAAAAACACATCTCTTTACTATGGCATACACATAAAACATTTTTAATTTCTATTATTCAAATCAGTTAAATGATTGTTTTAGGCTGCATTAACTAGGTCAGCCGGAACCGGGAACACTTCCCATAACACCGGATGTACTCGTTACATCATAAGAAGAATGGCATCTACGCTAATGTTAGTCTCTCTGTTTATCCCGAGGTTTACTGCAGTCGGCCGGATCTGGGCCGTATCCGGACCAGAGGGTGGACCTTAGCCTGGACATGACGACCATATCCCTGAAGTGTCTGTAGAGACCGTGTCAATTAAACTCCCCCCTGTAAATGCCGCATCGACACGACATCCTCATTAAACCCGTCCCAGGCGTGACGACTCCAATCTTTCGAATAATCCTACGAATATCTATTGATCTAATATGACTTCTGACCTGTAATGTTGCCAGAATCATAATCATACACTATTTGTTCGTCGGCCAGAGGAGAGCTGGCACCCCGACTGAGCCTGGTTTCTCCCAAGGTTTTTTTTCTCCATTCTGGCCCTGAAGGAGTTTTGGTTCCTTGCCACCGTCGCCTTTGTCTTTTGGCTTGCTCAGTTGGGGACACTTAAATTTCAACTATATCACTGATCTGCCCGCATTGACACTATATGATAATTGAAATGAGCTGGATGACATCACCGTTTTCACCAGAGTGGCTGTACAGCCGAATCAAATTCTGTTGCATTATTTTCCTGTTACCACTGTGAAGCTGCTTTGAAACAATTGGCATTGTAAAAAACACTATATAAATAAAGGTGATTTGAATTGATTTGATTGCCATTATATGGAGGAGTGCGTGCAGGACGTTTTTTTAAATTTCTGCTTTTGAGGTCCGAAAAAGATAGAAGGACATAGGGCATTGGAACAACAGTAGGGTGAGTAAAAGATGACTTTATTTTCATTTCAGGGTGAAATATCTCTTTAACTTTTCCATTCTGTGCCAATCCGGCACAGCCTATACGGATATGGTTTCATTTTCCACTGCAAGACTGATGACGGAGCTCTTTGGGATGTAATACAAATGCGTCAGTCATTGCCTCAGAGTTCACAGGCGATATGAGATGTAAATAGCGATTGAGTTATGGAGGATGATCAAATATTACTTTTAATTTTATTATTAAGTCATGTTTACCTCGCTCAAATAGCGCACTTGGCCAGCCGAGGCAACAGACAAGTGACCAATCCTGAGTGGCGACGTCACTAAACGCATTCGACCAGCACGGTTAGCCAACCGTCATGAGAATCCTGACGCGCCAAACCAGGCTCAAGTGGAACCATAACTGGAACCGTGCCGCTTTTGATCCCCTGATTCTGTGTGTTTAAGCCTTCAGTTTGCTCAGTTCTTTGTTCCGCCTTAAAGTTATGTTAGCTTTGTTTGTTCTCTGTGATTAATAAAGTACATTGAGTTTCTTCGTTCATCCGTGACAAGTTTGTTACCACCACACTAAAGCAAGAATTTACAGACCCTCCAGGGTTTTGCGGTCTTGCGATAGCTATTCAACCAACCACTGCATTATTAGTGGCTGCTTGTCTTTTTTCACAATTTTTCCACAAAATACGACCAAACACAAAACATTAATCTGAGGGGGAACACAATATTAGCTAATCAAAATCCGTAAATCCGTAAAGCCCAAACAAAATAATCAATGTGTTCAAAAAAGCAAATTCCGTCATTTTGGAACGCAAATATCTGGAGAAAAAAGTCCTGTGAAATCCTGATGGGACTGAAAAATGTATGCTCACACTTTGGCACTTGTGTAAAGGATGTCTCAGGTCCAACACAGCAGAGGGCTTTGGAGATATATTCACTGATGTATACACACATCCTCAAAGACTTGACCATCTTCCATGGCTAATGTCCAGTTGACAGGAAGATATACACAAACATGATACATGATATACCTTTGCCATCTGTGACCATCTGAGTCTGCCAACTCTTGTGTCACCCTGTATTTCTGCTCAATGATTCCCAAGAGCCATGGTGAAAAGATACACTTTTAAGCTCTCATATTGTCAACTAACATACAAACATGGATGGATTTTGGGGTCCTGGGAACATAATTGTTCAGTGTCTCCATTATAGGTTTTTTTGACCATCTGACAAGTCACATTTTTCTAGCAAGATTTGAACCCCTGTGATATTTCTAAATAGTGTTTGGGGATTGAAGACAATTAGCAGAATTGTCCGCGCAGCATTAACATGCGACGTTAGTCTAAGATGTTTTGTCTGGAGCGCTGCACTGATAAGCCCCACCCACAGTGAATCTCATTGGTCCAAATGAGATGTCCATTTTACTGCACACAACTGTATAGTAAACATCAAATATGTTTTGATTGGCTGTCACATTACACAGCACTTTACTTTCAGTGTGCAGAGACAAATTACTTGAGTCGTCACACCTGGTTAGGACACGGTCTAATAGTCCAAGGAACTTGAGAATTACGTTTTTTAAGTTTTTTTACTTTTGACCTACTTGGAATACATTTTTCAAGCAGTTTTTTAGTCTGAAGCTACAAACTTCCTGCACTTCCTGTATTTAAAAACACATTTAATTGGTAATATTATTAAAAATGGTCTAAAAGGCTATTTTTCTTGTACTAAGTGCATACTATATGCACTTAGTACAAGGGTGGGCTGGAGGGGTGGACGTGAATTCCTTGAAAAATCAATTATAATATAAAACAAACAAACAAATGACACTTTGCAGTTATATACTATGTATTCATGCACAGAGTTGGGGGTAATGCATTACAAGTAATATTTCATATAATCAATTACTTTTTTCAAGTAACTAGTAATTACTTTTTCAACAGTTACTTTTTAAAATAAGTTACTTTTTAAAATAAGTAACTGAAGTTACTTTGTTTTCCCATTCATTGACTATTAACTGTGGGACATCGTAAGTGCAGAGGCGTTGTGTGTGAACATGATGGTTATTGTAGTTGTAGACTAAATGTGAGCAAAACCGAGGTACGTAACCGAACTGTCAGTTTTGTGTACCGTTACACCCCTAGTGCATACGTGCACGAATTGGGAAGCACCTCGATTTTCATTACATAAATTAGTTTTCTTTATTCTGAAAATGAGGGGAAAATTTTCAAATACCAATACTTTTAAAACTAATTATCACAAATGGACAGGTTGCCTACAGATCCAGTAGGCTTTTGTGGTTCAGTGTTAAGGCCGTTCTCATCAAGCGTGATAACTATAATGATAAAGCATGATTAAAGACAACTTTATCATGTGAATTCACAGTAAAACAAGAGCAGTGAATTACAGTGATGTCAGCATCATTCTGCTGTTGATTCAGTCATTCGTAAGAAAATGACTCAGCATGCATTGATTTCACTGTACATTTCTGACTACAGTAATTTATTGTAAAATATTACTCTTTAATCCTGTAAATTCCTAGCAATTTTTTTACAGTGTACTATTATTAGCGTTGTTTCAGTATAAAGATGTACCAATATCTTATTACAAATTCATAATTGTTTGTAGATGGATATTTCTCAAGAGTAAAGCAACTGAGATTTATGTTTGAAAGGTGTGACATCATCTTGCAACACAAGATTTTTTGTTTCTTCCATCACCTAATGATGCACAGACATCAATACTCGACATACAAAACACAACAATGGTGACACTCAACAAATAATAATAATAAAAAATTCAATCAATTCTGAACATTACAAAATAAACAAGCAACACAAACTGCTAAAAGTGAAAGTTCAGCAGCACAGATAAAACCAACAAGAATCAAGGAATGTATTCATGCCGCACTGCATGCTGGGTACCTTACATATGCACTGTAGAAATACAGTATGATGTTAGACACACGATAAGTCCTACTGTGGAATTACTGTGAAAGTCATGCAATTATTAACCTGGAATATACTCTCATTTCACACTAAAATTTTTAACAGTGTTTTTTTAGCGTCCACACCAGCATGACGATTACATACTGTTTACTCTAAGTGTGCTGCAGTTTTGTCATCTGTCGCTTTAAATGCTCGAGCTCATTACAGTCTCGTTCACTCGGATGTACTTTGCTTACGTTGCATGAGTGCCCACTACTGGCGGAACCTTTGCAATGGACTGAACTAGAACGTCCTAAGCCCTTGATCACTTGGAATCCACTATGGAGTTGATTTATTATCAATTTTTTTCCCTTGCGAAATTGTTTAATGCAGCATTCCATATGTATATAGGTGTGTTTAGGTTGTTTTAAATGTTTAAAAAAAATAATGAAAATATCATTTTCGTCATTTGACGTCACAATCGTGTACACATGAAGTAGACTCGCTCCCTCGGTCAAAATCGAGGGGACGAGGGTCTGTCCATATAAACTTCCCTTGTTCACTTCACAAAGTGGAACGCACTTCAAAATGGCGGCAGGGATTCCCCCGAGGGGAAGTGCTTAGAGAAGTTCGCAAGTGCGTGTCTAAAAGTGGAGTGGAACGCAGCCAAGAGATATAGTTCCTCTGTGCTATAGCGTTATATTTGTGATGTGATTAGAATGATTTTTAGAACTATGCCCCATTTTAACGATCTGAGCGCATGATCTGAAGCGCAGGGCGTGTCCGAATCCACTTTTGCAAGTTTAACGACGGGAAAAACGGTCGGCGCGCCAGGCACATGGTCCAAAAGGGTTGTACCTAGTCTCTTAATGAGTCATGGGTGTGTTTTGGGCGTAACGTGCAATAAACCAATCAGAGTCTCATCTCCCATTCCCTTTAAAAGCCAGTTGCGCTCGCGCCATGGTGGATTCACTATTTACATGGAGGAAAGACTGAACGCTTCTCCAGAGAGGAATCCTTTTATTTTTAATATTTAAAAATGTGTGTGTGCTGCTGCCCTGTGTGTGTAATAAGCAGAGTGTACGCACGTTGTGCACCGCCTATAGGCTCATATTACTAACACACCCTTTAAATAACACAAAAAATACCAGACCAGGTTTGTGTTGGTCAATGGCGCAGTCGTTTTCAGTTCCTCAAAATAGCAACGCTCCAACAATGCTCCTGAACACACCTGGTTTTCAGACCAGACACCAGTGCATTTGCTATTTAAACAACGTGACGCTGGACATGAAATTGATAACTGCGTCGGGCTGAAACTAGCAAAGAACACTTGCGTCGCGCTTGGCGTCACATTGCACCGAGTGTATGATAGGGCCCTTAATCTTTATGGTTATCGTTTATATCTTCCTTGGTGTAAACGGGCCTTTAGCCTGCAAACAACCACCTTATTAGCTGAACAACAGTGAGGTTGAGCACTTCATATTCCAATCATCCCAAATGTGTTCAGGTCTGGGCTTTGTGTAGGCCAGTCAAGTTCTTTACAGGGACGTAGTCATTTCTGAACACAAACAGAGAGGACTGTCCTCAACACAAAGTTGGAAGCACAGAATTCGCCAGAATGCCACTATATATTCAGTCAGCTGCGTAGTGTTCTTCAAAACCCTTTCTGATTTGGGACCTGCCATTTATCAAAAGCCAACGTTGACATAGAGGAGCCAAGATTTAAACAGATTTGCCCGAGACCCTTACAAAAGCGCCGGAGCTCTTTCCACATTATCCAGACGATGTGCTCCTTTAATGACACAAGGGTGACATGAACTGAACATCCTCACCTGCCACTCTAGTGTAGTAGAGTAATAACCCCTCAATACATCAACAC
Source organism: Coreius guichenoti (assembly GCA_039654105.1). Classification (NCBI taxonomy): domain Eukaryota; kingdom Metazoa; phylum Chordata; class Actinopteri; order Cypriniformes; family Gobionidae; genus Coreius; species Coreius guichenoti. The sequence continues at coordinate 5,832,513 of CM077171.1, read as the reverse complement.
ATTCATCAGAGAACAGATTCAGAGACTAAACCACATCCTCTTACTACAGCACACACACACACACACGCACACACACACACACACACACACACACACACACACACACACACACACACACACACACACAGTACCTTGGCACTGGAAGCCTTGTTTTCCAAATCCCCTGTAGAGTTGCATTTGATAAGAGAAAGAGACAAAAGTGTGTTAGTCACAAAGCAGCAAAATTGATAACTTAATAACTTTCACTGTAAAACAACCTGAAATTAGTTCATTATCAAAGGTAGGATTTTTCAGATTTTTTTAAAAGGTGAAATGTGCAAAATAAACACTTTAACCTTAACGACTGTGAACGGTTGAATAGTATTAAAGCAGGATTTAGGTATTAAAATGCCTGAAACATCTGTCCAGCAAATCCAGTTTGATCACGAAATGGTTTTCTGAATGCGCATTAATAGCTCATTATCATTATCTTTAACCATTATCTGTCTTTAGTCTAAATGAAACATGTTACATTTATTATTATTGCAAATGTATGATCATAAAAAACACACATAAGCCTGTTGGAATACCTAAAATTATAAATTATGCAATTATGAAAAAAAAAAAACATATATATATACACTGCAAAAAAAATGCTTTTCTTACTTAATATTTTTGACTTGTTTCCAGTCTAAATATCTAAAAATTCTTAAATCAAGATGCTTTTACTAGAGAAGTAAAATTACATAAGATATTTTTTCTTGTTTTCTGGGAAATTGGGGAGTTTTTGCTTAAAACATGCAAAATGATCTGCCAATGGGGTAAGAAAAATAATCTTATTTCTGTTTGGGACAGAAACAAGAAACAGGATCTCAAACAGAAACAAGATTAACCCACTGGCAGATCATTTTGCTTGTTTTAAGCAAAAACTCACTTCATTTTGATTTTTTTTTTTTTTTCCCAGAAAACAAGAAAAAATATCTTATGTCATTTTATTAATTAGAAAAGGCATTTTGATTTAAGATTTTTTTTAGATATTTAGACAAGACAAAAATACCAAATAAGAAAAGCATTTTTTGCAGTGTATATATAATGCCTTCATGCAATGGAACTACATTCAGGTCATTTTAAGCAGTTTTTCCCTCATGCAAACAAACCATATAGCTGATTTAGTAAATATAAATTATAAATGAGTTTAAATACTATATAAATAGGCAATATGCAAAATAAACAGACTCAAACTAGACATGCAAACACATTGTTATGCTAATGTATTCATTTATGCACCTCAATTTAGTTTTGAGAAAGACTGTATTATGCTTGGAAAATAAAAGTAAGAAGTTATTGACAGCTGTCAAGCCAAACATTGAAAAGTGCAATTTCTGAAAGTTTCATGTGTAATGCATGAGTGTGTGTTACCAGATAAAGTCGGTGCAGTGGCTGCAGAATGTGGGCTGCTTGAAGAAGCGAGCGATAAATTTGTGGTTTTTAACTTCGTGCACGTTCTTCTGTCGCAGGGCTCCTTTCCGCGCGAATCGATTGACGATGGTGGAGTCATTGATCTGTATCAGATGATCAGCCATCGCGCCGCTATTCCTCAGGTGTGTGTCCTCCGCTGCGCGACGCGTCTACTGTACGCGTCTCTCCTGTTACAGCCTCTCTCACTGACACTGACGTCAACTCTCTCCGTTATGCGCGTCTATTGGTCACTCGATGCGAGGGTGAGCAGCGCCACCGCGTGGAAGAACACAAGAGCGCGCCATCTGTCCTGTTCCTTAGGCGCGCGCTGCGTAACAACACTTATTAGAAACCTTTGTATGACTATTAGATAATGAATATTTACAAATATAGCCGTTTCTTTGGTTATACATTTTATTTTGGAATTGAATTGTGCACATTTGCAAACTATTTCAACTGTTTAGGTAATATATGTATATATTTATATATTAATATAAGTTTATTATTATATATTAGCCATTTATTTAGTAGGTTATAACAACTGACCCGGTACAGACGGATTTATATGCAAGACCAGCACAAAACCACTAAAAGCTCAGAAAACCCTTGGTGATAATTAGTTTATAATTATAATTAAGGGCTAAATTTCTCAATTTCTTGAGCCTATCTTGTTCATTGTCTTGATTCACGAATGGATGGATGGATGGATGGAAGGATGGATGGATGGATGGATGGACGGACGGACGGACGGACGGACGAAAAAGATAGATGATGGATGGATGGATGGATGGACAAACAGACAAGATGGATGGATGGATGGACAGACGAACGGACAAGATGGATGGACGGATGGATGGATAGATGCGTGGGTAGATGGATGGATGGACGAAAAAGATAGATGATAGATGATGGATGGATGGATGGTAGATGGATGGATGGATGGACAAGATGGATGTATGGATGGATGTACGAAAAAGATGGATCGATGGACGGACTAACGGACAAGATGGATGGATGGATGGACGAACGGACAAGATGGATGGACGGACGAATGGACAAGATGGATAGATGAATGGGTAGATAGATGGATGGATGGACGAATGGACAAGATGGATGGATGGATGGATGGATGGATGGATGGGTAGATGGATGGATGGATGGATGGATGGACGAACGGACAAGATGGATGGATAGAGTGACGAACGGACAAGATGGATGGATGGTTGGACGAAAAAGATAGATGGATGGATGGACGGACAAACGGACAAGATGGATGGATGGATGGACGAACGGACAAGATGGATGGATGGATGGGTAGATGGATGGATGGATGGATGGTTGAATGGATGGATGATGGATGGATGGATGAACGAAAAAGATAGATGGATGGATGGATGGATGGATGGATGGATGGATGGACGAAAAAGATAGATGGATGGATGGATGGATGAACAGACAAGATGGATGGATGGGTAGATGGATGGATGGATGGATGGACGAAAAAGATAGATGGATGGATGCATGGATGGATGGATGGATGAATGGACGGACGAATGGACAAGATGGATGGATGGATGGGTAGATGGATGGATGGATGATGGTTGAATGGATGGATGGATGGATGGATGAACGAAAAAGATGGATGGATGGACGAAAAAGATAGATGGATGGATGGATGGATGGACAAAAAAGATGGATGGATGGATGGATGATGGATGGATGGATGGACGGACGGACGAATGGACAAGATGGATGGATGGATGGGTAGATGGATGGATGGATGGATGGATGGATGAAAAAGATAGATGGATTGATGGATGGATGGACGAAAAAGATAGATGGATGGATGGATGAACGGACAACATGGATGGATGGATGGGTAGATGGATGGATGGACGAAAAAGATGGATGGATGGATGGATGAACGGACAAGATGGATGGATGGATGGATGGGTAGATGGATGGATGGACGAAAAAGATAGATGGGTGGATGGATGAACTGACAAGATGGATGGATGGATGGATGGATGGGTGGACGGACAGATGAATGGATGGACAAGATAGATAGATAGATAGATAGATAGATAGATAGATAGATAGATTCGTTAAGTATGTGGTTTTGTATATTCTGTTTATATCTGTTTCTAATAAAAGCACTTAATCATTCAAAAAAACATAAATTAAGTTTCCTAAAAATCAGGCTAAACTAAACGCAACACATTCATATTAAATGGCAGTCACGGCACTGCACAACAGTGATGAGGGTTTGTTCAACAAGCGGTTTTATGGTTGCTAGGAAACGGAAACGCTCCTCACGAGAACTGGAATGAAGCCACAAATAATGAGCTCCTTTCCGTCGAGTCTTCACATTAAAAGTAGTAAGTGCATCTTCTCATATAATATAAAACATAAAGTTTTCAGAAACAACGGATAAATAAAATTTACTTAATGTGAGTGGTATTGCTGAATTTTAAAGCTGTAATATACTTTAAAAAATGTGCTTTATTATAAATCTCGTATAATGTGTTTAACAAATAACCGAGTTTGTTATGAAGTTGAGTATTTGCATCTCAACTTACAATGAAAACAAACTAAAAACGACACAAAGCAAAGCTCATTAATTAGAACAAATAACAAACAGTACACGAAATTAATGAAAAAGAACATAATTTAAACAACATTACAGACTCTGATATGGAGGTGAGACTTTTATTTTGAAACGTGAAGGACGCGCGTGATATATGACTTCACAGGGTGTCAGTTTGAAACCGTTTGGGAGCGTAAAGTAGCAACAAGTGCACAATCACAGCCACAGACAACACTACAAGAAGACATTATTATGATTATTCATAAGGATTTAGTGCTCGACAAGTACTGACACATACTTGCGTTTACATTAGCACTCTATATAAGCATATCACAGAAGTTAAAAACAGAAGTAGCGCTTCTCAATATTTGTGAAAGAGTTCTGCTAACTGGTGAGTTAATATAAAATATGTACACCAACTACATTATACAACGAATGCTAATTATGTATTCATAAGAATTTTAAAAGCGTGTCACTGGACTGTATTTCTGTTGGCTGACAAATCATGACATGTCTGTCAATTGTGTCTGTCTGCTATGATAATGACCTAAAACTGCATTACTTCTGAAGTGTACACTAAAGTGCAGGATGTTTTCATTTGTCTGTTGTTGTATTCAGGAGCAACATGAGTGACCAGGACTCCTTCGGTATTCTGGACTCTGAGTTTGATCATTACCTGGTCGACATGAAGCCATATGTTCTTAAACTGACACACAAGACAGGTGAAATACAGTACACACACACACACACACACACACACACCTCTGGTTTTCTATCTTTGTGGGGACTCTCCATAGACGTAATGGTTTTTATACTGTACAAACTGTATATTTTCTCCCCTTACACTAACCCTACCCCTAAACCTACCCATCACACACACACACACACACACACACACACACACACACACACACACACACACACACACACACACACACACACACACACTCACTCACCCTCACACTTACCCTACCCCTAAACCTACCCATCACACAAAACTTTCTGCATTTTTACATTTTTAAAAAAACTCGTTCTCTATGATTTATAAGCTTGTTTCCTCATGGGGACCAAAAAATGTCCCCACAAGGACAAGGATTTAGGATATTTGCATCTTTATTATGATATTTTGTCCCCATAATGTAGAGGATATCAGGCCCCACACACACACACACACTTTGAACATGGTGGTTATAATCTAAGATAAATCGCTTATCATGTAAAAAGAATTCATTACATATGGTTATCCATATCGGAAATTGCAAACAAAGCAGAAACTATGTCTATGGAATCAATATCTCTAGAAATCTATAGGTGTACCAAATGATTAATTGATTAACCATTAAAGAGTGTGTGACCTGGCATTTCAACACAGGGTTTATATCACCAGTTAGGTAGGAAGCTACAAGATCTGCCAACATCATTTGTCATAATAGCACAGACAAAAAATAATGATTATAATCACCCTATTACGCTTTTAGATCATTTGCCACTAGCTTTGTTTTGATGTTTCCATACTCATTGTTGAATTTTCCAACACCCCTGTACTTTTTTTTTCACATGAAGTGTTATGTGTGTATATATGTGACCACAAAACCAGTCATAAGAGTCAATTTTTTGAAATTGAGATTTATACATCATCTGAAAGCTGAATAAATAAGCTTTCCATTGAAGTATGGTTTGTTATCTGAGGGTGCAAAAAAGTCTAAATATTGAGAAAATCACCTTTAAAGTTGTTCAAATGAAGTCCTTAGCAATGCATATTACTACTAATAATACATCTGATATATTGATATATTGATAGATTTGATATATTTACGGTAGGAAATGTACAAAATATCTTCATGGAACATGATCTTTACTTAATATCCTAATGATTTTTGGCATAATAGAAAAATCTATAATTTTGACCCATACAATGTATTGTTGGCTATTGCCACAAATATACCCGTGCGACTTATGACTGGTTTTGTGGTCCAGGGTCACACAAACATATATATATATATATACACACACACACACACACACGCACACTATTGGTCACAAAAAATACAGTAAAGACAGTAATATTGTGAAATATTATTACACTTTAAAATAACTGTTTTCTTTGTGAATATATTTTAAAATGTAATTTATTCCTGTGATCAAAGCTGAATTTTCAGCATCATTACTCCAGTCTTCAGTGTCACATGATCCTTCAGAAATCCAGCTGAATAAATGTATTAATTATACATTTAATTTCTCTAAGTTCTTTCCAAAAAAATAAAAAAATCTATTACTGACCCAAAACTTTTGAACGGTAGTACAATGTTGCAAAAGCTTTCTATTTCAGATAAATGCTGTTCTTTTGAACTTTATATTCATCAAAGAATCCTAAAAAAATGTTTCAACATTGATAATAATCATAAATGTTTCTTAAGCATCAAATCATCATATGAGAATGATTTCTGAAGGATCATGTGACACTGGAGTAATGATGCTGAAAATTCAGCTTTGAACACAGGATATAAATTACATTTTAAAATATATTCACATAGAAAATAGTTATTTTACATTTTAATATTATTTCACAATATTACCGTTTTTTTTTTTTTGTATTTTTAATAAAATAAACGCAGCCTTAGTGAGCATAAGAGACTTACCGATCAAAAGCTTTTGAACGGCAGTGTATATATATAATGTATTTTTTACAAAAGTACATTTGTCCATCAGAACGTCAGCGTTGTGCGCTGTGGATTAAAAAGCTGTGCGATCCTGTGACTTGTGGCTCTGGACTGACTGGAAGGAAGAATCGTAACATGTACGCCCGACTTCTTCTGCACATGCTCAGAAAAGGAGTTTTAGAGGGTCCCTTTACCCACAAACCTGAAGCAGGCGGCCTCAAGACTTTACCCACGTACATGGTAAATGCTGCACTGACATTTAGCTTTCATCTTGATGCGTGTCTTTACCTTGACTTGTATAAGGCAACATAAACGTGGTGATTATTGAGCTTTGTTTTCCTATAGTCCATCTATTTTGATGAGCCGTTGTTGGGAAGCTCGGAGCAGGAGCAGGGATCTGCAGCGCTGCCAGACTGGGTGTCTGGTGAGTTGGGTCAGGCTGATGGCACATGGTCCACCTCACCCCTCTCAAACACACACAGGTATGACACTGACTCCACCTTCTGTCAATCTTGACTGCTGTGTTGAAATGCAATATGATTTATTAAGTGCGTGATTGAGAATTAGGCTCTAGCATCCCCACGATCCTGCGTAGGACAAGCAGTTGAATGGATGAATAACCCATCAAGGACATACATGTCCAGGTCATACTGTTTTTCACCCCAAAATCAAATGAATTTAGAGAAGATATTTTGTATTTAGACAACAAAGCCTATTTTAGGACAACAGGCCTTTGATTCACAGGGCTGAGTGATTAATAATAATATTAATAATAAAAATAAAAACACTCAAAAGTTCATCCTGAAACACTAATGTGAATTGATGGTGATGGAGATTTTTATTTCAAATAATTGTTTTTCCACTATCTGATCTGGATACGGCCTGGATCCGGCTGACTACTGTAAACCTCGGGATAAACTGAGAGACTAACATTAGCGTAGATGCCATTCTTCTTATGATGTAACGAGTACATCAGGTGTTATTGGAAGTGTTCCCGGTTCCGGCTGACCTAGTTAATGCAGCCTAAAACAATCATTTAACTGATTTGAATAATAAAAACTGATAATGTTCTGTGTGTATGCCATAGTAAAGTGATGTGTTTTTAGTCTAGATTTAAACTGACAGAGTGTGTGAGTGTGTCTGTTTCCCGAACAATGCCAGGAAGACTGTTCCAGAGTTTAGGTGCTAAATAGGAAAAGGATCGACCGCCTGCAGTTGATTTTGATATTCTAGGTATTATCAACTGGACAGAATTTTGAGACAGCAATAGACGTGATGGAGTATAATGCGTTAAGAGCTCGCTCAAGTACTGGGGAGCTAAGCCATTTAGTGCTTTGTAAGTAATCAGCAAGATTTTAAAATTAATACGATGTTTAATAGGGAGCCAATGCAGTGTTGCCAGAACCGGGCTAATATGGTCATACTTCCTGGTTCTAGTAAGAACTCGAGCTGCTGTGTTTTGGACCAGCTGGTGTTTGTTTATTAAGCGAGCAGGGCAACCACCCAGTAGAGCATTACAATAATCTAGCCTTGAGGTCATGAACGCATGAACTAACTGTTCAGCATTTTGCATTGAGAGCATATGTCATAATTTAGATATATTTTTAAGATGGAAGAATGCGGTTTTACAGATGCTAGAAACGTGGCTTTCAAATGAAAGATTGGTATCAAAGAGCACACCCAGGTTCCTAACTGACGACGAGGACTTGACAGAGCAGCCATCAAGTGTTAGACAGTATTCTAGGTTACTACGTGCAGAGGTTTTTGGTCCAATAATTAGAATCTCTGTTTTTTCAGAATTAAGTTGTAGGAAATTACTAGTCATCCCATTTTTTTATATCAGCTATGCATTCCATTAGGGTCGTTTCGTCAGGGCGTGAAGAAATATAGAGCTGAGTATCGTCACCATAACAATGAAAACTAACGCCATGCTTCCTAATAATATCTCCCAGTGGTAGCATGTACAGGGTGAAAAGCAACGGTCCTAGCACTGAGCCCTGCGGTACTCCATACTGAACTTGTGTTCGGTGTGACATCTCTTCATTTACTGCTACAAACTGATAACGGTCAGATAAGTATGATTTAAACCATGCCAATGAAGTTCCACTAATGCCAACATAATTTGAGAGTCTATTCAGAAGAATGTTGTGGTCGATAGTGAGCATAAAAGAGTTTTTTCGAAAACATTAAAAAATATTCCCAACCCCAAACTTTTGAAGATGTTGAGTGGGAAATAATGTGTAAAGGCCCGTTTACACCAAGAACGTTAACTATAACTGTAACGATGAAGACCCTTATGAAAAATATTTATTATTATTTTTGAATTACTTAGTTTAAACATTTTTTTTTTTGCTATATTGATACTGTATTTATACCCTTTCATTGTCAATTAAAATTGAAAAACATGTAATACCTTTATTTAACTGACTACAAGTGTCTTTAATTTATGTTTAATTTACAGTACGAATAATAATACAAAAATAATGATTTTTTTTTCTTGTGCATTCTGTAGGTAGTTTAAGACAAAATTTTGATTAAAAAATTTATTCTAAAAGAATACAAATGGTTTTATGCTTAATAATATTATAAGCCTATATGGAAGTTTGTTTCCGCCACAGAATAAAAAAAAATTAAAAGATAATTGCGACCTTTTATCTCACAATTCTGAGTTTATATCTCGCTATTCTGACTTTATAACACGCAGTTGTGAGAAAAAAAGTCAGAATTGTGAGATAAAAAGTCGGACGTACCTTTTAAAACTTTTATTTCAGTGGTGGAAGCAAGCTTCCATAATTTTATGCCTAATACAAAATACTATTTTTTGGGGGTTTGGAAATTTATGACAGGGTTTTTGGTGAGTTCATAAAGTAATTAATTTCTGTTATCACATTATTACATTATGAGCTTTATTTTATTACGCTTTGAGAAAATTATTACATGATTGAACATTTGAACATTTAATTTTATTAATAATGTAATATTTATTACATTATGTGCGATTATTACATTATGCTTTGCACTAAATGTGAACTTTTGCAGCAACAAATCTTTAAAAAAAAAAAAAAAGCATTTACCAAGTATGAACATTAACCAAGTGAGAAAGCAACATTTTGGTGTGGATGTTTTGGAGATGTTGTTTTGTCGTGTCGCTCTTGGTGTGAAAAGGTCTTGAAACCTCAACTATACCAGGCAAAATCACTGCCGAAGACACATGCATGTGTTTAGCCACACGAGGCCTGTGTTGTTCATGACTCAAAGAGCCCATTGACCCTCCGAGCTGAAGATTAAACTTGTTCTTCTGAAATCAGAGCTCTCTCAATCGGAGCAGTCAGCAGATAGAGGAAGCCTGGACTTGTGCTTCAGTGCTCCATTTGGAGAAGACCATTAAAGACATTTAGATCACAGACTCAAGTCCTGCTGGAGAAAATTGCAGCCGTGTCTTTTATGTGTCGCTCTCATTTAGATCAGATTAAAGCATTGAGCTCTCGGCTCTTCTCTGATGTGGCTGTGTTTGCTTTCAGTCAGTCAGGTGGTGATATAACATCTCTTCTGCTTTTGTGGTTTTCATGGGAGTTTTTCTTTTCTTTTTTGTCTTTAGTCCGTTGCTATTGTACACTGTTTGAAGTTTTAATGTTTTTGCATACAATCATTATATTTAAATGTTGATCACATGCATGCTGTTTTTTTTTTTGGGGGGGGGGTTGCAAATGCTTCTTCAGGCCATAAAGTAATATTTTATGCATTTTAGACACTTTATTTCAGCCTGTAAATGGACATTTCAGATGGTTGATGTAAAATGAAATGTGAAAATGTTAAATTGGCTGACTAAAAACAAGAACAAGTCTGAGTCATATTTCGCCTTAACCAAAAGGAAGGAAAATAAAACAAAATGAATTTTCCCTCTTAGGACCATTAAGACGAGACACTACAGGTGAAATCTTTTCAGAAATCTCCACTTCGGTAGCACTTACATGCACCAAACTTTCCTTCTGAAGGTTTGAGGGGGTTGTTCACATATCATTATTCCTAAAAGAAACTTGGTTCTTGAGAGTACTTTCTGATTTATGTGATAAAAAGACATCCAAAATTGCCTTTGTAAAAACCTTTATCTGTGATACTGTCGGTAGAATGAAATATATGCAAATTAGTGCATTTTTAATTAGATAATGCCTTATTTGCATATTTAAACAACATTTCAGAAGCTTGTAATACTTAATGCACTGTGATTAATCAAGTGGGGAGGAGTGGTGATATCTATTAGTTAACACTTTGACTCCATTCACCAGTAGTGTCTAAAAACATTTTTGCACTGCCATTATTTCCATGACAATGAGCAAATCTTCCTCAAATTGCTAGTAGCCTACTGTAAAGCCAGAAATATCATTCGCATTACTGTAATTTGAAATGCATTTCTTTACATTGTAAAGTACATCTGCAAATATGCATCGACTTCAAGACATTTGTTATTTTGATTTTAAGTTATAAAGATTTTAATTAAAAAGCTCATATTCTCCAAAAAAAGATGTACTTTTTGTGTATATGCTGTTACAGTAAATATACACAGATCAGGCATGAGGTGAAGTAAATAACGCTAGTTATCTCTTCATCACAGCACCTGTTAGTGGGTGGGATATATTAGGCAGCAAGTGAACATTTTGTCCTCAAAGTTGATGTGTTAGAAGCAGGAAAAATGGGCAAGCGTAAGGATTTGAGCGAGTTTGACAAGGGCCAAATTGTGATGGCTAGACGACTGGGTCAGAGCATCTCCAAAACTGCAGCTCTTGTGGGGTGTTCCTGGTCTGCAGTGGTCAGTATCTATCAAAAGTGGTCCAAGGAAGGAACAGTGGTGAACCGGCGACAGGGTCATGGGCGGCCAAGGCTCATTGATGCACATGGGGAGCGAAGGCTGGCCCGTGTGGTCCGATCAAACAGACGAGCTACTGTAGCTCAAATTGCTCAAGAAGTTAATGCTGGTTCTGATAGAAAGGTGTCAGAATACACAGTGCATCGCAGTTTGTTGCGTATGGGGCTGCATAGCCACAGGCCAATCAGGGTGCCCATGCTGACCCCTGTCCACTGCCGAAAGTGCCAACAGTGGGCACGTGAGCATCAGAACTGGACCACGGATCAATGGAAGAAGGTGGCCCGGTCTGATGAATCACGTTTTCTTTTACATCACGTGGATGGCTGGGTGCGTGTGTGTCGCTTACCTGGGGAACACATGGCACCAGGATGCACTATGGGAAGAAGGCAAGCCGGCGGAGGCAGTGTGATGCTTTGGGCAATGTTCTGCTGGGAAACCTTATGTTCTGCTGGGAAACCTTGGGTTCTGCCATCCATGTGGATGTTGCTTTGACACGTACCACTTACCTAAGCATTGTTGCAGACCATGTACACCCTTTCATGGAAACGGTATTCCCTGGTGGCTGTGGCCTCTTTCAGCAGGATAATGTGTCCTGCCACAAAGCAAAAATGGTTCAGGAATGGTTTGAGGAGCACAACAATGAGTTTGAGGTGTTGACTTGGCTTCCAAATTCCCCAGATCTCATTTCAATTGAGCATCTGTGGGATGTGCTGAACAAACAAGTCCGATCCATGGAGGCCCCACCTCGCAACTTACAGGACTTAAAGGATCTGCTACTAACATCTTGGTGTCAGATACCACAGCACACCTTCAGGGGTCTAGTGGAGTCCATGCCTCGACGGATCAGGGCTGTTTTGGCAGCGAAAGGGGGACCAACACAATATTAGGTCATAATGTTATCCCTGATCGGTGTAATTTCTAAGGTGTTTTTTTTCTTACATTATGTAAATGAGCTTGTGAAATGTCTTTAATTGTCATAAAATAATGGCAATGGCACAACACTCAAAATAAAGCTTTCAAAAGGAGGTTTTCACAGGGATGCCATAGAATAATCATTATTGGTTCTCCAAAGAACCATTATTTTCTTAGTGTGAAGAACATTTTAATAATCTGAAGAACCTTTTTCAACTATAAAAACCTTTTGTTGAATGGGAAGGTTCCATGGATTTCAAAGGTTCTTCATGGAACCATTAAAGCCAAAAAAGAACCTTTATTTTTAAGAGTGAATGTTAAAAGTACAGCATTGTCAAAGTGTTGACATTTCCATGTTTGTCCACCTGATGGCGTTCTTCACTTAAATTTGTCTCCTGAAGCATATCAGCTGAGTTTAGAGAGGCTTGAACACGTGTGTGTAACAGATCTGAGAGCAGTAAGAGATGTTCTCAAAGATGTCTGTTGATGTGTGTTTAGTGCCGCCAGAAGAGTTTCACGTCTTGTTTTCAGTTATGGGTTAATGTATGATTTTAGATCGTTTGCTGAGGCACGCTTCACTATTATTATTGCTCATACTTAAATCATGCAGTGCCTAGCAGTGTCTTAGTGACTGCCCACCCAGGACACCCTAGTTCAGTGCTTCTCAACCACAGGGCCTCCGCAAGCTTCACAGGGGCTGCAGGATGACTTAAAAGTATTTCAATTGATAAACTATTATTAATACATTTAAAAACAACAACACATAAAATCAAAATCAATATGTAAACTGAAATCTTTCTTTTTTTCCTTCTCAATAACTTGAAACTTCTAGAATCACAAAATGAAATGGTAAAAAAAGCAGCTTTGTCATGATTAGAGCACAAATACAGAAAATATTGGGTGGGGTGGGGGCCTTCAAATATTGTGCTGGACGTTGAGGGGCCTTCGAGTCAAAATGGTTGAAAACCAATGGCAGCCCTAATATAGTGGTATATGGAAAAACTAAAACATCTGGAAACTAAAAACCCATGTTAGACCAACAGAATTCACCCAAATATTGTCCTGAAAAAACAAAACAACAATAATAATAATCTAATTTAACGATATTATTGAAATGTTGAGTTTGTGAGTTTCCAGGATGCATTGCAGCATGAATACATGATGTGGTGGTTACTGTTATAGGATTATTGTTTTGCTTTTTGTTGGCTTTTTTACATTTTGTTTGTTGTTTTGTCATTATTATTATTAGTTATTTGTTGAGTTGTGATGTTAAGAGCTCATCTTTCTGCATTTTTTGATTGTCGCCATTCTTGAAGTTTGCGTGTCAAGTGTCAATGTTAATTAACGTATTGGCTGAAATGAGACATTTTGGATTTAGTGAACGAACAAATTTAAATTTAGCAAAACAAACTTAGGACAATTTTAAAATAGTAGTCGAGAGAACCTAAAAATCTGAAGCCATCAGGTTGCGTTCAGTTTTTTAAAGAGTTTTCTCAGCAATTCCTATTTTTTCAAGTCAAGTCACCTTCATTTATATAGCGCTTTTTACAATATAGATTGTTTCAAAGCAGCTTGACAGTCATAATAGGAAACTAATGGAAGAGTTTTGGCTGTACAGCAGCTCTAGAAAAAAAGGTATTGTCTAGCTAATGTAAGTTTTTGATTTGATTCATTTCCGTTTGTAAAAAATCATTAGTTATTTACTTTGGGGCGACTTACACGACACCATTTTCAACTAAAATAGAAAACTTTTAATGCGTTCTAGCCGTTCATTTGCATGGCAACAGTTTTTTGTGGCTTGAGAACACAAACTTTGAAATAGTTTTGAAACGATACCGTTATCATCTTTGTGTAAACTTCCAAAAACGTGAATCTGTGAGAACGGTGACGGCATGCATGTAAGCATTACGTGTTTAGTCTATAGGCAAGCACATTTGAAAACGTATGGGATAAACAGAGAGACTAACATTAGCGTAGATGCCGTTCTTCTTATGATGTAACGAGTACATCAGGTGTTATGGGAGGTGTTCCCTGTTCCGGCTGACCTAGTTAATGCAGCCTAACAATCATTTAACTGATTTGAATAATAGAATTGATAATGTTCTATGTGTATGCCAGGTTAAAGAGATGTGTTTTTAGTCTAGATTTAAACTGACAGAGTGTGTCTGCTTCCTGAACAATGCTAGGAAGACTGTTCCAGAATTTAGGAAAAGGATCTACCGCCAGCAGTTGATTTTGATATTCTAGGTATTATCAACTGGCCAGAGTTTTGAGATTGTAATAGACGTGAGGGAGTATAATGCGTTAAGAGCTCGTTCAAGTACTGGGGAGCTAAACCATTTAGAGCTTTGTAAGTAATTAGCAAGATTTTAAAATGTATACAATGTTTAATAGGGAGCCAGTGCAGTGTTGACAGAACCGGGCTAATATGGTCATACTTCCTGGTTTTAGTAAGAAATCGAGCTGCTGTGTTTTGGACCAGCTGGAGTTTGTTTATTAAGTGTGCAGGGCAACCACCCAGTAGAGCATTACAATAATCTAGCCTTGAGGTCATGAACGCATGAACTAACTGTTCTGCATTTTGTCGTAATTTAGATATATTTTTAAGATGGAAGAATGCGGTTTTACAGATGCGGTTTTTCAGTGTATCAAACACACTAGCACTGGAAACACCTGAGCAACCGCATAACACCGCCCTGGCAACCTCCTAAAAACACCCTAGCAGCGCCTTAACGTCCGGTCACATTTACCATCGTTATGCATATTTTCGCAGGTGAAATCCAGTAAGCAGGTTATAGGAGTTCACATGATTTGTAACTGTACGTACAGGGCGAAAGATTTCCCCATGCAGATTTCCCATTGACTTCACTTGGTCATGCAATTTCTGTAACTTCTGTGTGAGCTGTGCTTCATGTATCGCTACACTATTGACAATAGAAAAAAAGTGAAATTTTGCTAATGTGACTGCACCTTTAGTAACCACAGAATAGCAAGACTAGTAATGCACTTACTACCAATGACAACACATAAGTAGCTTCCTAAAAACACCATAGCATTAGCAACCATCCAGAACTCACATGTTCAGATCATCTAAAGACCTAGTTGCCATAGTTTCCTCATGTGAACCTCCCTGTCTGTCTGTTTGGGTTTTATATGCTCACCGGAAACATTAGCCAGAGTCTCCAACCGTTGCCAAATGCGACAGCGGCAGCGACGGCCATAAGAGACATCAGATGTGTTCCCGAGTCCAAGGTTTGAGTCAAGTACGCATGAATGCTTTGGCCTTGTGTTTTTAAGTGGTGTGGATGAGGACGTGTCCCTGAGACTGGGGCCGTTCTGAGCAGCTGCAGGTCAGGGCATGGGCTTTAATCAGGCCGCGGGGCAGCAGCACCTCCACGATCTGCCCCCACAGCTCTTTGATCCCACACTCTCATCTGATTCAATTATCCCCATCCACCTGTTAACGGCCAGGCGCCAATCACAATGGCTGGCCTCATCTGACATCTCAAAGGGAAGGTAGACTGTGTGTGTGTGTGTAGTATGCATGCAGTAAAGCAGATTTAGCTGCTGTGCGCTTTTAGATCTGTTCTTTGATGTAGTGTGCAAACAGAGCCACATATAGCCTATATATATATACATATTAGTGCTGTCAATCAATTAAAAAATGAACTAATTAATCGCACAATTTTCTGTAATTAATTGCGATTAATCGCACCTAAGATTACAGATTTTCCATAATCTCCATATTAATGTAGAAACAACATAAAGACAGTAGCCGATATTTTAAATATTTATTAATGGCATCTTTTAATGAAATTTTTCTCAATTTTAGCCATTAATTATAGCCATTCAGCATTACAGATAATTGAAAGCTATCAATTTTAACATTATGCCTTAAAAAATGTAACAACTTTTCATTTAAGTGAACTAAAAACAATCTTCACATAAACCCATTGTAATAAATGTCACATTTACCTGCCCTTCAATATATCAGGGCTCAAGTTTTTTCTTGGCCCAGTCACACCGGTTCGGATTTGTACTTGCCCTGTCAAAATGCACAAAAAGTTATTGTTTTCATTGTTGTTGACCCATGTAACCTGTAAAGTAGGTCTAACAGGTAGGATATATACAGAAATTGAATAACATTATCAAACACTTCACAGTCTTTACTGCATAAATTATAAATTAAATATAGATTGATCCTTATTAAAGCTACAAAAGTTATTCAGTCAAGAGCAGTGTGTGATTTTCTCTGTTTTTTGTTCTTTTATTAAAGGGATAGTTCACCCAAAAATGAAAATGATCCCATGATTTACCCCGCCTCAAACCATCCTAAGTGTATATGTATTTTATAATGGGAGTAAATAAAAGTCCAAAAAAGTGCATCCATGAAGCAAAGTGATGAGTTTTTGTAAGAAAGATATCCATATTTAAAACGTCATACAATAAAACATCTAGCTTCCGGCAGACGGCCTACGGAAGTCGACTTATGCCAAAAGAGTAACCCCTGACGCGATGTAGGAGTAGCATAAGCTTTGACGCCTCTCGCGGTTCAAACAAACACAGCAGGGCAACAAACTCAAGCTCCTTTGACATTTCTCTTTAAAAAGTCTCGTTTTAGTCTTCTAATTTGTGACCAGTGTTTTGTTTTGCTCTATCCTCTGCGCTTCCGCGTTCATCAGTGCCTCAGGTCAGGGTCGGGTCACTCTTTCTCCGTAAATCGATGCGTACGGCCATCTGTTGGAAGCTAGTTATTTTAGTTTATAAAGTTGTAAATATGGATATTTTTCTTACACAAACACCTTTTTATTTTACACCTTTTATTAACCCCCTGGAGTCGTATGGATTACTTTTATGATAGATGGATGCACTTTTTTGGACTTCAAAATCAGGACCGCCATTCACTCCCATTATTAAGCCTGGAAGAGCAATGATATTTTTTAATATAACTTCGATTGTGTTCGTCTGAAAGAAGATAGTCATATACACCTAGGATGGCTTGAGTAAATCATGGGACAATTTAAATTTTTGGGTAAACATTAATGACAGATCACAGCAGCAGGTTTATTAGGCTGCTGTCACTTTAAGACCTGCCACACATGACGCAGATCTGACACGCATCCCATTTAACTTAATTTTACTTTGTTTTCATGTAACAGGGTAAAATGCGAGAGGTGAAGAGTGCTGAAAAAGTAATATTGCATTTTAAGGTACTAATTCGATATGCTTACATGCAAATGGCAACAGTACACTTTAAGATGTGGTTTAATGACACATTAGATTAGTGAATCACGGTACTGTTGTTTTATTGCACGCTTAAAAGTATCCGCAGCGATGCATGTACTTCTGTGCATATTTGGATCCAGTCATCATTGCTATAAGAACATGAATAATCGTGCATTCAGCTATGTGATTGACAGCAAAATAAAAAAACTGCAGTGCTTTTAAAACTGCCTTTTGATGTGTATTTTAGGCTAGAGCTTAATAGTAAGTCCAAAAGAAACCATAGAAAAAAGAGGGTGTATGTGTATTTCCAAATACTTGTCGAGACTTTCATATAGTCATCACATCCTCCCTCTCTTCATCATTTGACTAACGGGGGATTAGTTTAATTAGTTGAGATTTGCGTTAAGCATTCATAATTAGCTCAAGAACACGTTCTTAATTTGCCCGTGAATCAAATGTGTCATGGCTGTTGAGATCAGCGACATCTAGTCAGATGCGTCTCAGCCTTTGAAGTTGTCGTTGGTGGCCTCGGCGTATCTGATCAACGGGAATTATCTGGACAAAGAAAGAGATCATAAATATCAGTCAACTGGAAATGATATATAATAAATGCCCCCGACAGGCATGAGTGTGTGCCAAGTCTGCTGGTGCTTTATACTAGGAACATGGACCATGTGTTAAAGATGATGCAATGTTTCCATCACATGTATAAGAGAAGCTTTTTTATGCTTCCCTGCATGGATGTGTTAAACACAGAAAAGGCTAAAGCATCTGTGCATGTGGATTTCAGAATAAGTGAGCTAGCATCGATACAGGTTAACATTTGGCTCTTGTTTAAAAATGAGGTGAGAATGACCATCTGAAATCTTTTCTCCTCCACAGGAAGTTGCTCAGCGATAAGTCACCAGCTAGACCCTTGTCCTCAAGTCCCGTCAAACACAATATCAAGGATGATGCCAAGATGGTGAGTGTTGATTTCAACTCATCTCAGCTTGAACTTCCTTCAATAAAACGCTGAAACCAACCTGACCACAATAACACAAAGCTGTAGACCTCACAGGGTTTTTTTTCGCCGATTGACCACACAGAATCACCATGACCTTTCAACCTAACACAAGTTCTATATCTTTGGGTTATAACCAGGATTGTTCCCATGTGTCCCAGTTTTTATCAGGTATTTGAGTTCAGACACCTTCCTGTAACGTGAGTTGTTTGCTCAACGTGAACTATCCCCTTCCCACAGTCCTATTAAGCTTCAGTAGTATCCATGTACTTCATTATAATTGAGCTTTATTGGACATTTCCTTGCTTCTCTTTCCTGAAGAGCCGAAGCTGAACTCAGGAAAGTCAACTTGGAACAACAGTTCCCTGGAAACTTTCAAATTATATAGAGCTCATAAAGAGCTGGATTGTCCTGACAAAAGAGCAGCGCCTGAAAACAAAGAGGGGCGGGATGTCATGTGACCCTCCGCAGGAATTTACTGCATGTGAAGGGAAAAGCAGAAATTATGTGGAACAGTCAAACATCTGGTGTGCCATGATGTCCGTGTCTCCAGCCATCTCTCAGTTACTGCGTCTCTCTCTCTCTCCTATATCAAACATCTATAAGCATTTTTCATTTTAATATTTATTTAATATTTTAACAGTATTAAACATTTTACATCATACATTATACATAACTAGGGTTGGGAATCGAAAATCGATTCCAATTCTGGAATCGGTTACTTAAAGGGATAGTTCTTACTAGGGATGTCACAAGTACAGGTACTACGGTACCAAGTCGGTACTGAAATTTTGAAAATGTGACAATACCAGCATTTCTGTAGTACCGACTCCCGAGTATATTCGGTACCCACTAATAGGCAGCTGCTTCAGTCGCTTCCGTGTTGTTTATCTAAGCGCAGGGATCCAGACTGTAGCCAATATATACTATTGTCTGTGAATATTAAACCGCAAAAGACTATTTAAATATGAATCCTTCATGTTCTGCGTGTCTCTGTGTGAATGAATGACGCAGACGCGCGGTTTCATTTGCCACACACACACGCACGCACGCGTGACACTCGCTGTCTTTTGAACGCATAATGAGCATTTACCGTTTCATTTGAGAAAACTATCGTCAAATCATAAACACACAGACACTCAAAGATCTTAACGGCAACCCGTCAAAATAAAAGTTCATTTTAATTTGTGTGCGTAGAGGGTTGCTTTTAAATGTTTATATGTATTATTTACTTATAATGATTATCATCATAAATAATAAACTCATTGAATTTAATGTAATATTTTTATCAAATGGTTACATAATGTAGTAAAATAGTTCCAATAGATTTTGCTGTGGTACCGAAATTTGTACCGAGAACCGTAAAATTTTGATGGTATTGGTACCGACTACTGGAATTTTGGTATCGTGACATCCCTAATTCTTACCCTCAAGCCATCCTATGTGTGTGTGACTTTCTTCTTTCTTATGAACACAATCAGAGTTATATTAATAAATGTCCTGGCTAATCCAAGCTTTATAATGGGAGTGAATGGCAGCCCAAAATTTGAAGCCCAAAAAAGTGCATCCATCCATTATAAAAGTGCTCCACACGGCTCTGGGGGTTAATAAAGGCCTTCTGAAGCGAATCGATGGGTTTGTGTAAGAAAAAAAATCCATATTTAACACGTTATAAAGTAAAATATCTAGCTGCCGCCAGACCGCCTTCTGTATTCAACTTACGCAAAAAGTGTAACGCCTCTCACAGTTCAAAACGCTTACGCTACGCCCGACGTCATCGTCGCGCCAGTTACGCTTTTTTCCATTCACTGCCATTATAAAGCTTGGAAGAGCCAGAACATTTATTAATATAACTCTGATTATATTCGTCTAAAAGAAGAAGGTCATATACACCTAGGATGGCTTGAGGGTGAGTAAATCATGAGATAATTTTCATTTTTGAGTGAACTATTCCTTTAATGTCAGGAATCGGATACTTGTAATAAAATTAAAATTTCGATTCCTTTGTGTGCATTTTAATATGACTTTAAACCATTCATGCGCTGTTGTCTGTGCTGCGCACACATCCAAAATGTGCGCACAGAAAGCCGCCTCTCATAATGAATACTTCGCAATACTGAACTGAGTTCTCTTCCGCGTTTTTTTTGTACCTTATTGGTATCGAAATTAAGAATCGATAAGAATCAGAATTGTTAAAATTCAAACGATACCCAACCCTATATATAACACATTTTTTAAACTAATGTTTAGCTTTTATAACATTTTTGTTTTATTTTTCAGATTTCTCTTTTGATTCATACAGTATCTTTCAGAGCTCACAATGAATAGTCAGTATCTTAAAAACTGTTCTTCCAAATGATAAAAAGAGTGGATTAAAGTGGTTTTCAAAGGACATGTTATTCTAAATATGTTACTGGTTGAGGAATGTTACATTATAATGTTATTATCATGAGTTGGGGCTTTGTAAGGTTTCTTAATCTCTGCCCTTGTCTAGCAGGTTTAGTTCAAACCCGGTGATGGCGTTGAATCTCAGTCAGCGCTCTCCATCCCTGTACATAATTTGCCGTCTCTCTTTGTTCCTCACTGTGTTTTCTCCTCCAGGCGGAGGCACACAGGAGGCCACCCATCTCCTCTGATGATAGTGACTTTGAGGCTCGCTTCAACAGCTGGAACCTGGGGGTGAAGTTGGATGTTTTTTTCAAATAGTTTCCCCCAATCTACCCATTTGTTTAAAATTCAGTTTTCCTTCACCATGTATTTCCATATATTACTTTGTTGGTATGATGACAGTAACCATTTCATGTGAGCTGAGCCAAAAAAGAATTGATTTGGACTGTCATGGAGACCTTCAATGATCATTTTAGCATTGATGATAATGGAAACACAATTTGCCTAATGGTGTGAAACAATGCTAATTCACCAATCAGGCAAATTCAGCTGTTGTGCCACTTCAGCGTGCAGTATTTCATCAAAAAAGCCTTATTCACCTGCACAGCGTCGTGCCATGCGCATTTAAATGAGGTCATTGGCATTCAATTCAGTGCACACGTGCTTTGCTATGTAAATTAGGCTTATTATAGAATTTGCACCAAAATCAGCGCTATATTTGTCTTGCATCATTATCGTTGCACTATTAAAAATGGCCATTGAGTGAATTTTGTCCACAAGACACAGTTTATTTGCTATAACAACAGCAGTAATTCATCAACTGTTGATGAAATGATGGAGAACAGTTTCAGGTTCACTTTATGATTCAGTGCACAGTGCACTGATGCTGTACAGTCTCAGTAAAGTGCATCCTTCACAACTTACCACACACAAGCAAGCTCGTACATGCTCATTTTGTGGGTGCATTTGCATTATTACATTATTTGCATAATTAATTTGCTAAATCAACGCAGACAGTAAGTGCAAATATTGTATTTTCTGGAAAATAAGATGCACCGGGTTGCATTATTGAGAAAATAACAAATAAGTCAAATCACAGATGAGTCACATCAGTGTACGTCACATTTTATTATTACATTCGGAAATAATGTAAAATATTGTCAAATAAAACACGTTTACAAACAATTATAAATCGCCTCACAGCAAATCCATTAAATTCAACCGTATTTAGAACCAAACAGGAATGAACAATATACTGTAAGTATAAAACTAACATAAATATTGTCATTCATTATAAACAGCATTTATTATAAACGTCATACGTCAAGCCTAGACAAATTTATTAAAAGCGAAACTAAAACTACTATACACGTACCTCTGTCATTCAGCGTGAATCCAAATGTTTTGTGTGCTTGACATTAATTGTGTTTTATAAGATGCCTAGACTTTTAGTGGATAGACAAAAAATTATGAGATAATATTAATGATATCTATATGTGACCCTGGACCCATGGTTTGTTAGGATAGGAGCCGAGATACAACTATTTTGAAAATCTAGAATCTGGGGGTGCAAAAAAATCTAAATATAGAAAATCGCCTTTAAAGTTGTCCAAATGAAGTCCTTAGCAATGCATATTACTAATAATAATACATTTTTGATATATTTACGGTAGGAAATTTACAAAATATCTTCATGGAACATGATCTTTACTTAATATCCTAATGATTTTTGGCAGGTATCAAAATTGGTATCGAATATCTGTATTTTTTAAAGGTATCATATCAAAATTAGAAATTGCATTATCGTGACAACACTAATTTGGAATGTAAGTCACAGCATGTTTCAGATTATGAAAAACCCCCCACAATTTTTATATATTCCAGAAAATGACACTATCAGTGTCCATGGTTCATTTTTAGCACATCCTGGGTTTGAGTTCTTGGTTAAACCTTAAAATTAAAAGAAGCAAAAGAATAGCATTGTTTGCCGCGGATGACTACACCATGTGGGAGGAAAAATGTGCTGCAGTGATTGCTCAACACGTTGGCATGCTGAGTTCTTGGGTTCAAAGCGTTTGAAGCTTTATAGGACTGTGTTGGGCTTCAGATTTTCTCACTAGCAACTTCTGACTTCCCAGCAAATTGCGAAACCTTCACAAAGTTTATACAGAAAAACAAGAGTCTGAACTTTGCTCTTATCAGAGAGTGGAGTGTTGAGATAAGTATGTGCACTTGCGGGCGGGTTTTCAGCGGCTCCGGGCCCCTGTTCTGTGGGCACTGATGCTGGACTAATCAACAGCTGCATCATGTGTGGACGTGAAGCGCAGCACCGCTTCGTTCTGCCTGGAAACCGCTGCGATAACACACTGCTTTCGTCCAGTGCTGTCCAGAGCCACATCACACTCATGCAATGTTTGAGCACTTACACTTTTGACTGGGTCAAAAATGATTCCATTGATTCCATCACCCTGTTTGTATGCACGTTTTGAAGTATTGCATCAGAAACGAGTGATGGAAACTAGGGATGGGCATTTTTCCAAAATATTGTATTTGAATATTTGGGCTCATAAAAAACAAATATTAGTTTATTTAAAGGCAGCGGCTATTTGCACTAAGTGAAAATAACATGTATCCTTAGCGATAATTGCTATTTACACTAAGTGCAAATAACATATTTTCTTAGCGATAGATGATATTTACACTAAGTGCAAATAGCTGTAGATGCTATTTACTAAGTGAAAATAGTGATTTATTCTATCATCATATAAAACACCATATAAAAGTAGCAGTTCTTTGCAAAATGTGTAAATAGTAATTTATTTTGACAGATACATACTATTTGCACCTCAGTATTGTTGTACATTAACAGGATGCAATAATAACATAGAGTGTAAATGATTATATTTATTAAAATTATTAAATGGATGCCGCCTTAATGGGACAATAGATAATAGTTTTCCAGACACTTCCCCAATCTTTGGTTGAGCCAGAACACAACATCACACTCTTCATAAGTCAACCTACGGCTTACTTATAGTTGACTCTCTTGACTTACAGTTGGATTTTTCACACCATGTGTGGATTTTTGGCACAATTTTGAGTCTAAACACCCTATAAACCTCTTTACACACAGTGTGAAGAGTTGTTTTTTGGTGCGTATATATATATCAACAAACATGTATTAGGTCTGCCTTGGGGCCCCCTAGTAGGCACCGGCCCCTGGTTGAGAACCACTGTTTTAGACCCTGTTGACAAGCATGAGCATAATAACTGTAAAATACTATTCATTTTAATTATTTGTTATGCTTATATTACATCTGTATATTTCTTCAAACATGTGAAAAAAGTATTTTCCCAACAGGCATTTTACTAGCCCAAGCTCTGAAACCACTGGAATCTCAAAGTTTATGAATCAAAGTCAATCTATACTTACTTTTGTGCTCCCTAAAAAATAGATTCGAGACTCAAACCCTTCCCATTATAAAATAAAACCTTGAAAGTGGGACTTTGAGGGATCTTGATCATTACATTTGAAATTAAATTCTAAGCCAAAAGAACAAGAATGTGCAAAATGCCATTCTTGGCTGCCAAGTAGCGTAAAAATAATGATTACAAATAAAATAGATGTTGGGTTTGCAGTACCAACACTTAGAGGTAGTCACTAAAAAACAACTTGAGATGTTCTGACCCCTCAGAGAGCTGAGAAGAACTGCATTGAACTTATAAATAGGACATTTGTCCTGTGATTTGTGTCATTTTGTTGTATTGAACTAGGTGTGAGCAGGGTTTTAGTATGCGGTGTACAAGAACTAATGGGTCTACGGTAAAGTGTTTGAGGGGGATAAGTGCTTAATTGTCATGGAAATAAGAAAATTTTATCTAAGTATTATTATGAGCCAGATATTTTGATGAAATTGTTTTCCTGTACAGTAAACGTCAAACTATTGGCTTCATTATGAATAATGATGTGTTTCAGTCATGGTCCATCTCATGATGTGTTGAGAGGTGTCTTCTACAGTCTCATCAGAGAGGACAGACTCCTATTGCTTAAAGATTATGGGTTATGTTGACAAAAGACAAACTCACTGGAGGGAAAAAAGAGTTTTTAAAAAGAGACGGAAATGGCCTCGCTGCACACAATGCCTCTGTGGGCTTGAGGTCTGATTTCTGTAAACACAGCCAGTGTAGGGAAGAGACTGTATTTAAGCGACGCTCTTTGAAGTCATTCCACATTGTTTATGACAAATAAAAGGAGGTCAGAGGTGTTTGGGACTTACCAAAAGAGGAGGAGAGTAAAGTTGTGTTGTATTGTTTTATTTTTACAGATAGAAAACCCCAGATATCTGCGTGAGAACCCCGTCCCTCTGTCGCCGGTAAGTGCTGACGGCATTGACAACGTTGATCTCCACAAGTGCATTTACAATTGAATCATTTCAATTCGAGCAGATAAAGAACAAACACTAATTACGAACAAATAGAAACAAAAGATACAAATTAAATCATCAGTGCGTAAAGGTTTTAAGGTATCTAACAGCAGTTGATAGTAAAACGAAAGTGGTCTTAAAGGGATAGTTCACCCAAAAATGAAAATTATCCCATGATTTACTCCCCCTCAAGCCATCCTAGGTGTATATGACATTCTTCTTTCAGACGAATACAATCAGAGTTATGTTAAAATCCAAGCTTTATAATGGCAGTGAATGGCAGCCCAAAATTTGAAGCCCAAAAAAGTGCATCCATCCATTATAAAAGTAATCCGGGGGTTAATAAAGGCCTTCTGAAGCGAATCGATGGGTTTGTGTGAGAAAAAGATCCATATTTAACACGTTATAAAGTAAAATATCAAGCTTCCGGCGGACCGCCTTCTGTATTCAACTTACAGAAAAAGCGTAACTGGTGTGATGATGACGTCGGGCGTAGCGTAAGCGTTTTGAACTGCGAGAGGCGTTACACTTTCTGCGTAAGTTGAATACGGACGGCGGTCCGCCGGAAGCTTGATATTTTACTTTTCATAACGTGTTAAATATGGATATTTTTCTAACACAAACCCATCGATTCGCTTTAGAAGGTCTTTATTAACCCCCGGAGCCGTGTGGAGCACTTTTATAATGGATGGATGCACTTTTTTTGGGCTTCAGATTTTGTGCTGCCATTCACAGCCATTATAAAGCTTGGATTAGCCAGGACATTTTTTATATCCTACACCTAGGATGGCTTGAGGGTGAGTAAATTATGGGATAATTTACATTTTTGGGTGAACTATCCCTTTAATTATTGTGTACTACAAAAACTGCCACTACATTGGCCAACTTGAAGCATACAGCAAGAAATAAAAAAAAGCTAGAAAAATGCTAAAATTCATGAACGTATTCACTTAAAATGAAGACAAATTTTTATCAAAACGAAAAGTGATCAGAAAGGATAATCTTTCTTGAGTTCTTCATTCTAATATTTGGTGCTTCCAAAACTGTAGAATTGTTATTGTAACTTTTTTCTTAATCATTTTAGTATCGACGTGGTACTAAAGTGGCAGTGCTTTTGGCATTTGTGAGTTTTTTTTTTCCTTCCATATTTGCTCAATTTTGTCTTTTTTTTTTTTTTTTTTTTTTTTATTAACAGATTTACAACAAATCAAGTCTTGGGAAAAACAGCACTCTCTTTGATGAGGCCGTCCCAGTGAAAGCCAATAAAGAGGTAGGAACTGGTCCAGTCCCCTATAGTTCAACTAAAAATGAAAATGAAAAAAAAATGCAATGAATAACGACGGTCGCATTGCACGGAAAAGCTAAACGTCTTTATTTCTTCACAAAAGAAAGACATCCCTACGGGGTTTGGGACGACATGATTAAATGATGACACAATTTTCACTTAACCAGTGACAGTTTTCTTTGGTGCTGCTGTCTTGTTGAGGTTTGTTATCCGGCACACTTTTCCACTTCTTAAGTAAATGCTGTATGATGGCTGGTTGCTTTTAATAAACTCAAAAAAGCTATGCTGGATGACAGCTGCACACACCTTACCAAAGCCAGCCTCTCTGAGTTTCCCTTGTTTAGGGACACCGACTTCTCCTAAGAGCTTTACAAACCCTGTTTGTGATGACAGTTTCCCCCTGTATGTGGGTTTAAGCTGAAAATCCCATAGAACAAGCTTCTCTTTGATGTCAGTTGACTAGTATTGTTGAATATACTGAGCGTGACCTGCTGTAATCACACTTCCTCTGGGAAGAGCAGTGCTCAATTAGGTCAACTTCAGTCATACAGCATCATCAGCCCTCGTCTTCACTAGAATACAGCCATTTCACAAACCGCTAAACACTCTTTTGAAACGGTCCTCAAGTCTCCAAGGCTGCCGTTTCAAAGATAAAGCCAGCACATTTACTCCACACACTTTTAAGCGAAGAGATTCTGAGATTAGCAAAAACATTGTGTTACTGTAAGCAGAGTAAATGGCGCCTGCGTTGGGCTGTGGAGCGTGGTAATTAATAACAGGTGGCAGCAATGGCCGGCCAAGAGGACCGCTTGAGTTAACGTCAAGGCTGAAGAAACGTTCCCAGGTAATGGGGTGAAGGGTGAGTCAAATGTACCTCAGGAACTGCTAGGCTTTGATGAGCGGAAATGGTGCATGAGTTGCCCTTCGCTGCCCCTGATTGAAATGACTGCAGAGAAAAACAAAGCTCATTACTGGCACTTCTCTTGTTGTGCGTTCTTGTGCCTCAGCACTCTTTCTTTGTGATCTGAAATGATGGGTTCTATCTTTATTTCCTGAAAACTGTGTCAGTAGACTCGTTTTGCTACATTGATGTGGTAGGACACATATTATGAAAAACTTAAGCAGTAAAAGCAGCATTAGAGTTAGACGTGACTGAATTCATAGTCGTGTTGATAATTTCGTGTTAATCTTTCTAATGATACACAAGTTTGTCCTGATCAAGTAAGAGTGTGATGTTTTAACGTGCAGTGAAATTTGAACAACAATAATGTGGGGCCGTCGGCGATCTTTGCACGTAAAGGGGTTAAAGCAAAAATAACTGTATTGTGATATACAGCTCTGGAAAAAATTAAGAGGCCACTTAACATTGATTTCTCAATGTTAAGTGGTCTCTTAATTTTTTCCAGAGCTGTATATGGTAATCATGAAATAAAATTACTCATATCGTGATATAAGATTTTGGTCATATCGCCCACCCCTACGTGGCCGCTTGTAAAGCATGAAAAACAAAAGTTTTATTCAAATTCTAATATATTATATTATTATACACTGATCAGGCATAACATTATGACCACCTAATATTGTTTTGGTCCCCCTTTTGCTGCCAAAACCGCCCTGACCCGTCGAGGCATGGACTCCACTAGACCCCTGAAGGTGTGCTGTGGTATCTGGCACCAAGATGTTAGCAGCAGATCCTTTAAGTCCTGTAAGTTGCGAGGTGGGGCCTCCATGGATCGGACTTGTTTGTTCAGCACATCCCACAGATGCTCGATTGGATTGAGATATGGGGAATTTGGAGGCCAAGTCAACACCTCAAACTCGTTGTTGTGCTCCTCAAACCATTCCTGAACCATTTTTGCTTTGTGGCAGGGCGCATTATCCTGCTGAAAGAGGCCACAGCCACCAGGGAATACCGTTTCCATGAAAGGGTGTACATGGTCTGCAACAATGCTTAGGTAGGTGGTACGTGTCAAAGTAACATCCACATGGATGGCAGGACCCAAGGTTTCCCAGCAGAACATTGCCCAAAGCATCACACTGCCTCCGCCGGCTTGCCTTCTTCCCATAGTGCATCCTGGTGCCATGTGTTCCCCAGGTAAGCGACGCACACGCACCCGGCCATCCACGTGATGTAAAAGAAAACGTGATTCATCAGACCAGGTCACCTTCTTCCATTGCTCCGTGGTCCAGTTCTGATGCTCATGTGCCACTGTTGGTGCTTCCGGTGGTGGACAGAGGTCAGCATGGGCACCCTGACTGGCCTAGGTGAACATTTTGCCCTCAAAGTTGATGTGTTAGAAGCAGGAAAAATGGGCAAGCGTAAGGATTTGAGTGAGTTTGACAAGGGCCAAATTGTGATGGCTAGACGACTGGGTCAGAGCATCTCCAAAACTGCAGCTCTTGTGGGGTGTTCCCGGTCTGCAGTGGTCAGTATCTATCAAAAGTGGTCCAAGGAAGAAACAGGGTCAAGGCTCATTGATGCACGTGGGGCACAAGAGCGTTCCCTTTATCATCACTAAAAGCTGTCACTCATTCATCACGATCCCAAAAAGTTCCGTTATATTAATCAGTGTAAAATATTATTTATTCATAATGTCTACACTTTGTTAGAGAGGATTTGTGAGCATGCAGAACTAAATTCAAAATGATCATAAATAAAAAAGCACAAAATGTTAACTTGTACGAGGTATGAAGAACACACACATTTACTCGTCTGAACAGTAATTATAGTATATTAATGGGCTATACCAATAATGCCTTTACTGTTACTGCTCTCATAAATATGATAACTTGTGTTGTACATGTAGAAATTTAAAACACTGTCTGTTTGACGCACATGCTCTCACCTGAAGTTAGTGAAGTTTAACAAGACGCTTGTCAGAATATGCTAAATGGAAGCGGGACATTCTAACATGTACAGATAAGGATATAGCTATAAAATGAAAGTTATGCGCTGAGGAAAACATGTGCCAGAGGCATTACACAGCACACGCATCTGTCAAAGCACAACAGGGCAAGATGTGATAAACGCTTATGCTTTTGTTTGAAGCACTTAAATATTTCAGACAACTTGGATCATGAACCTTTCCCGCAGCAGCTCGCTCGCTCTGTGTCCTTCGCTATTTTCCATATGTGTTTTGTCCATATAAATGGGTTGTTCAGTATTCACTACCGTAAAGCGACGTGACTGGTTGATGGTTTTACTGAGCACAGAACGCAGAAGCGACTAAACCATAATCAAATTTGTTGTCGATTATTTTCATTGTCGATAATAATCAATTTTATCGATTAGTTGTTGCAGCCCTAATGAATTCCCAGGATTAATTGTTAACCCTGGGTCAAGTATGAGCAATGTGAAACGTGAAGCTAAAAACCCAGCGTAGCCAGATCTTCAGACTGATGGCAGAAGGCCTGGACTCCATCTTAGCTTTCATTGGCCAAGGACTGCCAGAGAGGACGCTTGACTGACATGTAAAGCAACCAATCAGAGTTTGTTTTGTTCCGCGTCATGTTTAGGGGTATCCTGAACATGACAATGTGCCTACGATAACAGACCGTGCATCTAATAAATTATTCAAGAATGTTTTACTGCAATAATGGCACCACAAACTTCACATTCTTTTGAAAATCTAGCGATTAGTTGATCCTGGTAAGCGCTCATTGTCACAGTTGTAAACATGACGGCGTTCTTCTTCCATGAGGGGGTTTGGCTTCACAATGGCTTTGTTTCCAGGCGGACCGTTAAAGAACGTGACACACGCCTCCCGGACATCCTGTAGAATTCAACCAATCAGATGACGACTCCCAAAGTGTTTCCCATTTTGTGTGCCTTATCAGACATTCAGCCAGTGGTCAGTGGGCGTGACGTCTGAGGCTGAGACTAGTGTTCCGTTAACCCAGGGTTTATGTGTGACAATCACATTTTGTTTACACATTTAGTTTTTTTTATTTTCATTTCAGTTCTGTTATTTTGCTTCATAGAGCAAAGGCAGTGATTTGATTGAGATGTCATCACTGAACAGTCACCCAGATTTTGACTCTCAAAATAGCTGGAATCACAGACTCAATCCGCAGTGTGGCGCTAAAACGTAGCAGACGTTTTGTGAAAATACTCCTTAAGGAAATGTGTGAAACCAATGCTGGACAAAGAAAAGACAGAACAGCTGCTCTCGTCTTCTTCGCACCATCTTTATCTCTCCTCCTCCCACCCTTCCATCTCTCCTTCTACTCTTTAAAAAGCACAGCGTCTCTGTGAGTTTAGCACGAGTAAAAGCACCAATGTCATTCGCTTGACTGATTCCAGGGAATCTGAAAACCCTGAGGTGTGCGCCTGCCCGCCGCACCCTTTCAGACAAGAGTTTCAGAATGCCACTGATGTAGTTTGACAAACTTTTCTAAAAGCACCAATTGAAGCTTCAAAAAAAAAGACAAGAAGAGAAAAAAGCGCCGCCCACGTTTGCATCTGTGCTGCCGAGATGTGTTTGACTGCGTGGCTTCAATCAGTGCAATCTCCTCCTCTGACAGTTCTCCTGTGGTCTCTGAGATTGCACAAGAAGAATCGTACGCAAAGCGAGAGGCGGGGGCCTGTTTCTCAGGGTTGAGTGGAAGTAGGGCAGGTGACGGTAGCAAACTGTGTGTTTTGCTCTCATGAGATCTGTTCCAGCCTCCAGATAATGCTGTCATGAGACCAACTTCTGAGTTTGGTTTCTATAAATTGTGTTTGGACATGGATTTTAGTGTTTATTCATGAAGCCTGTCTGACTGCTACATTGTGAAATATGTTCTCTTCTGGAGCTTCTAAGGGGCGTGCTCTTCAAATACATCTCAATCAGGGTTGTTTCCCCAAAAATTGGATGAGAAAATAAAACAATGCAGTACAAAATATGACATTAAAAGGTGTGTAAATCATTCTTTTTTCTAAAATGACACTGTTCTACAGCGACACCAGCAGTTTCAGTTACTGTCAGCGGTTAAAGTATTACCGCCCATTGAATTTTAACAGACCCTAAAGCGTTCTGTGGGGTTGGTGCGGGGTAATTGAGAATAAATGGGGTAAAGTCACATGATTGGCTTATGCTGTTCACAAGATAAATTCCGCCTCTTGTTTTTGTGCGCATTCCTGAAATTACTTGAAAACTGTGAGGGATTTTTAGTGAGCTTGGTAAAATTAACTCTTTCCACGCCAGCGTTTTTGATCATTTTCACAAAGATTTCATGGCCCCCAGAATATTTTGTTGTATGAATATCTGAACATGCAATATATCAAAAGAAAGAACAGAGCATCTGCTTTTAAATAAAATTGTTTTATTCTAGCTTCATGTATTCTTTGTATCAACACTTGGAAGTTTAATAAAAAAGCAACATTTTGAGCAAAAATTGCGTTTTTTGTGAAAGACTACATCCAGAATGGATTCAAAACGATGATCAAAACACAGATGGAGTAGATCGAGTCCATCAACACCCCAACAGGACCCCAACAGGACCCCAACAGGACCCACAGTCCTGTACCTCGTCCTGGGTCGACATTTCATTCAGTAACATTAGGCAGTTTTGATTTTATATGCTGTTTAATGTTGATGGCATTATTTTTCATATGCATTTATTCACATATGCTCTTTTCTGCTTCTTTGTCTGTGTTTTGATCAGGAGATTCTGTACTCGTTCAGGAGATGCGCAATAACGCCCCCTACCGTATAACAGTGATAACACGGATAGCCGTAAAAACTCATCAACGGCAGGGAAAGAGTTAAAGGTTCATCTTCGTGCCTGTGACCATCATGACACCTGCAGTGTTTACCAAGCTTTGATGGCTGATGATTCAAAAATAAGTTGATTATTAAAAAGAACGCAAATAAAATATAGATAATGTATAGAAATGTTATTGAAATAAATGTAAAAATGCTTAACTTGATGAGAAATATACATGGTTTTGATAAATAGGATAGAATAGATAGTGAATTGATAGTGTAATTCATGTTTATATAACCTGGAAAATGTGTCAACATTAAGTGTAACTAGAACATGAATTTACATTGGATTAAAAAACAAAAAAACACAGCGAGGACTTTGCCTCCTCACTGCATTCTCAGCATTGCTGCAAGGGGTGCTATAGCAGGCATTTGCGTAAACTATCTTTTTTGACAGTATGCGCTCAGTTTTCTCTTTTTCAATTCTCATGCCATTTAATGTCGTGATGAAGCAACAGCAGTTGAAGAGAATCTTACAGTCATAGGCCACACAGCAACAGAATACGGTTGGCAGTCCTGTATTTCAGTCCTTAAAAGGGTTAGTTCACCTAAAAATGAAAATCAGCCCATGATTTACTCCCCCTCAAGTCATCCTCGGTGTATATGACTTTCTTTCAGACGAATTCAATCGGAGTTATATTAAATAATGTCCTGGCTCTTCCAAGCTTTATAATGGCAGTGAATGGCAGCCCAAAATTTGAAGCCCAAAAAAGTGCATCCATCCATTATAAAAGTGCATTATAAAAGAGTATAAAAGTGATAATAATTTATTATTACATTAGTGTTAGTATTATTATTACATTGAAACGTATCTAAATTCTACTGTACAGCAACAGTAATATATTTATCAAGTTAAACCGAACTTTTATTTTGACAGGCTGCCGTGAACAGCTTTGAGTTTCTGTGTGTTTATGATATGACGGTAGTTTTTCTCAAATAAAACAGTAAAATGCTGATGAAGTGACTCTCAGAGCGGCTCTGGAGATGAAGTTCATGCATTCATGCCCTCATATGAGACCGTCACACGCGCTTCAGTGTGTGTGTGAGTGTGTGTGTGTGTGTGTGTGTGTGTGTGAGTGTGTGAGTGTGTGAGTGAGTGAGTGAGTGGTAAATTAAATACGCCATTCATTCACACAGAAACATGCAGGACATGCAAGATTCATATTTAAATAGTCTTTTTGCGGTTTAATATTCACAGACACTAGTCTATACCACCAGATGCGTTCTCAGGTACCGAAATTTGGCACCGATTGATTTAATGTGAATCTGTACTCGGTAGTACTGACGTAATTCGGTCGGTGCCCTTAAAAGTGCAGAGTTCGGTACCCAACCCTACTACAAATGCATTTTCATATACAGTGCAGCTTGCAAAAAGCATAAGAATAAGCACAAAGTGGTGCTTAAAGTTTGGCTCTAAGGGATCTGCTGGAGAGCCAGGTAAAGAATGGATCTGAAGGGACATGTTTTTGCTCCTACATAGGGAAACTTTAGCCAAAGCATTAGACCATTTTAGAAGATTAATCATAATTTTATAAATTTTAGTGCTACAAGATCTTGTGCTTGGGTAAATGTTCTCATCAGCCAGACACCAGCAGCTGATGTGCTGTATATTATGCACTATAGCTTTTGTGAATCACAGTAGAAGAAGAAAATAAAGCTCCTCTCTCTCGAGTTGACGAAAGCCTCCTGGGCTGTATTCATGTTTTTGATGCGTAAATAAATACATTGTTTACGTAGAGCACACGAGATGTCTTCATGGTTTGGGCTTGAATATGAAATGACACTACGGCATATACTAGGGCAGGGCGATATGTTAAAAATAGTTTCACAACATTTTCTTCAATTAATATTTTATACAGTTACATTGCGTTGTCTCTGTACTCAACCCGACTACAGTTTATTCTGCCTGTGTAATTTTGATGTCAATAAAGAACATCTGGCTTTCAGTGTGTTCATTTTGGTTTTTCTTTATCATGCAATGTCTTCATCAGGAATAATCAATTTTATCGAATATAGCCAGTATCACCGTATACTATGGCAAGCCAAAGAATATTCTGGGTACTCAAAGCGCTTTACATAGAAGGGGGTGAATCTCCTCAACCACCACCAATGTGCAGCATCCACCTGGATGATGTGACGGCAGACATATTGTGCCAGAACGCCCACCACACACCAGCTTATGGTGGAGAGGAGACAATAATAAAGCCAATCAGTGTATGGGGATGATTAGGAGGCCATGATGGACAGAGGCCAATGGGCAAATTTGGCCAGGATGCCGGGGTTACACCCCTACTCTTTTTCCGAAGGACATCCTGGGATTTTTAATGACCACAGAGAGTCAGGACCTCGGTTTAACGTCTCATCCGAAGGATGGTGCTTTTTGACCGTATAGTGTCCCCATTACTACACTGGGGTGTTAGGACCCACACAGACCACAGGGTGAGCGCCCCCTGCTGGCCTCACTAACACCTCTTCCAACAGAAGCCTAGTTTTCCCAGGAGTCTCCCATCCAGGCACTGACCAGACTCAGCCCTGCTTAGCTTCAGTGGGAAACCAGTCTTGGGCTACAGGGTGATATGGCTGCTAATGATAAAAACTCACCTGCCTATTATTGGTCCCACTTTATATTAGGTGGCCTTAACTACTATGTACTTACTGTACATCATAAAATTAAGTACAATGTACTTATTGTGTTCATATTGTATTGCAAAACACTTTTCAAAAATATGTAAAAATGCATGTCCTGGCAAGTATTCAGGAAAACACAGTCAGGTATGTCTTTAATGAACGTATACAGTTGAGTAAGAAATCGGATGTGTTCCAATGAATTGGATCCGTGCATGTCTTAAAGGGCCGGACCTAATATTCTGTGTGATTAATGTCAATCAAACAACAAAAGAAAATAGAAAATCACCCCATGCTTGACTGAATAACTTTAATATATTTATTAAGAATCAGTGTATAGTTAATTTATAGAGTGAAGACTCTATAAGAGTTTTTTTTTTTTTTTTACATTTAATTTTTAATTTCTTTCTTGAACTGCACTGTTTTTGTCATATTGTTTGTAATTTGCAGTTTTGCTTATTTTTAAAAACAGATATAAAATAATTAAATATCTATATTGTAATTATAAAATTACATTTAAAAGGTTAGTGAATGTTAACATGTGATGGTTGCAAACATCTCTGTAAGGATGTTCACACTGACATGTAATTATTATTTATTTATTTAAATAAATAGGATGGAATGGTCAAAAAGCAGGACAGGAACATCCTGGCCAAGTGAGTTTTTTAAAAACTAACAAAATACTTTCTTTTTTTTTTGCTGTGGTATCGATTCAGTATCGGTATCGAGGTATTTTAGTCTGGTATCGTATCGAAGTCATAAATTTGGTATTGTGAGTTTGTATTCAGAGAGGAAGCTCAAGCGCAATGGAAAGTTTCCCTAAACGTTTAATCAGCGATGATCAAGCATCAGAGACCACTCCAGTTGAGTTGTTTTTTTCCTGTCAGTCTGAGTCTGTTCTAACAGGCAGCAGAAATGTCCTGTGGCCTAGAGACGTCTGGATCTCTCTCTCACACTCTTTCACTCTGGCCGTATAGTGCCTGCAGCGGATCTGATAAGCCGGTAGATCGTGTCCCACGCTGATGGCAGCAGTTGAAAGCCCTGATCCGCAGTCAGCCAGAGGGCTGGGAGGCTCACACAAAAAAATCCTGCTCATGCCACATCAAAACATGTTTCCCAAAATACATGAGAAGAAAG
The DNA here is from genome assembly GCA_039654105.1 of Coreius guichenoti. Classification (NCBI taxonomy): domain Eukaryota; kingdom Metazoa; phylum Chordata; class Actinopteri; order Cypriniformes; family Gobionidae; genus Coreius; species Coreius guichenoti. The sequence goes on along the minus strand of CM077171.1, from coordinate 5,796,218 downwards.
ACACCGCTCCAGGAATGACCAGCGGCCATAGTGACGAAAGTTTCGCTTTGTGTTTGTGTAAGCGGAAGTGTGTGCCTACACCTCTCTTCTGTCTGAATGTGCTTGCGTTATTTGTGTGAGTTTGGCAACTTGAAGAGCCTGGGACACGTGTCCTAACTGGTCGGTAAAGAAAAATGTTGAACTTTTGATCCCAAAAATCTTGAGGCACATTAAAAGCCTGAGGTTGCTCTAGGTGAGGGAAGTTAATTGGCGTTGCTTGTTCAAAAACCTTTTCAGTGAGTCATTATTTTAAATTGGTCCTCAACGTACTGAAAAAAATGTAATCATAAATTGGAATCAGAATTGGAACATAAACTCCAGCAAACACTGAGCAAACTACTGTCTTTAAAGTACAAATCAACTGTCATTATGTGTGTAGTTACATTTTTATCTTCCTCTATCTGCTGTTTCCTGTCCAGTTTTAATCATCTGTATCCTTCTGAACAGATGTGCTCTTTCCTAAATGTCTCACAGCGCATTACATGTGGTTTTGTGTTTGCTTTGAACTGTCTCTTTCAGTGAGTGATCTCTGAACAAAAAGACTGGAGGTGTAGAGGAAACCGAACATTGTAATTTAGACATTTCTATAGTTTTGCTTTTTGTAAATTGGTCATATCATGAAAAGCATTTCTTTTGAAATAAATTTATTTATTTATTTATTTATTTTTTGATGTGCTGTGTAGACTTTTTTCCAAATAAAAGATTTCCTGTATCATATATCGATGCCCTTTTGCTTAAAAACAATGAAAAAGGCCCTAATTCCTCTAAGATAAAAAAACCTTTTTAGGGCCTTTTTTCATTGTTAAGCAAAAGTTAATTGATTTATAATACAGGAAATCTTTTATTTGGAAAAATCCTCAAAAAGTTATAACCCTATTTAGACGCTTTCCTATTCAGTCAACTTGGACCATTTACAAAACCACTAAATATTTAGAAATCATTATAGTTATGACATCACTGCATTGAGATTGCATTGTTAACATACGACCACCCACATGAACATATCAGCATCTATTCTGTATTGAGCTTGACCTGTCCTGATTAATCTCATTGTGAACTAGCCAATCATTTACATATGTGACCCTGGACCACAAAACCAGTCATAAGGGTCAATTTTTTGAAATTGAGATAAATGAGCTTTCCATTGATGTATGGTTTGTTAGGATAGGAGCCGTGATACAACTATTTGAAAATCTGGAATCTGAGGGTGCAAAAAAATCGAAATATTGAGAAAATCGTCTTTAAAGTTGTCCAAATGAAGTCCTTAGCAATGCATATTACTACTAATAATACATTTTTGATATATTTACGGTGGGAAATTTACAAAATATCTTCATGGAACATGATCTTTACTTAATATCCTAATGATTTTTGGCATAAAAGAATGTATTGTTGGCTATTGCCACAAATATACCCATGAGACTTATGACTGGTTTTGTGCTCCAGGGTCACATATAGAAGTCTTTAATAGCCTGTTTCATTTTAATGGTCAGAAAGAGTGAAAAACGGTCATAAAAAAACTAAATTATGTTTTTGGTGCAATTAACCATTACACATTCATTACCATTACACATAGACTTCAAGAAAAACGTGTTCAGATGTGTCATTTGATCTGTTTTTCATTTGTAGATTGAGTTGAGGACTAAAGTGTTGGAGGCCAAACATCAGGAGGATACACTGAGAATTCAGCAGAAACATGATGCAGAGATTCAGAAGGTGAATGACAGTTTGTGTCACAAAACAACTGTTTTGTTAATCAATTTCAACTATATTAAATTTCAACTATATTACTGATCTGCCCGCATTGACACTATATGATAATTGAAATGAGCTGGATGACATCACCGTTTTCTCCAGAGCGGCTGTACAGCCGAATCAAATTCTGTTGCATTATTTTCCTGTTACCACTGTGAAGCTGCTTTGAAACAATTGGCATTGTAAAAAGCGCTATATAAATAAAGATGATTTGATTTGATTTAATCAATTAGCCTGTTAAATATTTCTTTAAATACTCAAAAATGAAAACACTGTCATGCCGTCCCAGATGTACATGACATTCTTTCTTCAGATAAACAGTTTTTTTACAAAAATAATCCATCTCTGTGAGTCCATATAATATATTAACAATATGTATTCATTATAATAAACACAAGAAAAATAGAACCACAATCCAAGTTTAAAACTCCAAGTCCAGTTCAGTTTGCTTAATTCATAAGGTTTCTTATGTTATACTGTTTTTAATACCAATATCAGGCCAGAGCCAACAATTAAACAGGTATTCTCTATATATTTCTCCAGAAACTTAACAACTGGCATGTGCCGTGTCAGTATCTGCTCTGTGACTTCCACATTTACTGTGTGCTTTATTCATTCCCAGTGACATCACACCTTGAAATTCTGCTTCAATAAAGCCTTCTAAATGAACTAGGTTTACAGATGTTTGTGTGTCCCCACCCTTTATAAGCAGTAACATGATTCTTGGCAGACTGTTGTCTTTCATGGCGTCCCTAAAAGCCCAACGGCCTCTGGACCTCGTCCTCGACACTCTGTTACGACTGCAGGTGTCTGAAAGAGCTCTTTAAGGAGACGATGGGAAAATTGTGTGTGTCCCTAAATGTTCCACGAACTTCCCTTTAACCTCCCTAACGCCCCCTCTTTCCCTCGCTCTCGGCTGCGAGCTTTCATCTTTCACAGGCGACCAGCTCACAGGATGATGAGCTTAGCAACAGAGTGCTCTTCTGATGGACAAAAAGCAGGATAAATAATCCACTGATGGGCTCACTGACTTTTCAGAGGGAGAAAATAATAACTTTTGGGAGGCATTTTTGGTTTGAATGAAGTTGCATCTGTGTTTGAAGGAAAGGCCATCTCTGAAATGGAAATGGTCCATTCGTCTCCGATGTCCAACCTCTCTTCACTGAACACTGTTGTATTAGGCCTCATGAGAGACCATCACCCCCAAATTCAGAGAGTACTCCTGTAAATAGGAGCTCTTGTTGCCGCCAAAGCCTTATGAAGACTATTCTTGTTTAGTGGGGACTGGGAAGTAACCTCAGTGGCTTGCTCGGGATCTTGAACTCATCAATTCACCATTCTTTGTGTTCAGCGTTACATGAAATCTCGGTTCAGATTATTTTTCTTCAGTCATTGTGTCTGCTTTGCTCTTAATGAGCGCTGTTGTTTGGTTCTGAAAGGCTCAGATGTGTGCCGTTCTGAGAATGTCAATATTTGCTCAGGTGCATCTTTCTTTGAAGACCCTATAAACACCACACACATGCAGTGCAGAGCTGTCCGGTTGGTGGGCTTGCTTGAGTCCAGGGGCGACTGTGCCCTGTCATGTCCTCCGAGCCGTTGATCTCCATAGGGTCCTTTGAGATTTACAGACCCCTGGTCGCAACGCCGCTGTCCACCCTTACTGAGACAATGGCCGACAGTCTTTGAACTCCCACTCGGACACAGGCGGCTTGTAGAAGGTCAGGCCATCAAAGGAGTTACAGCGGTCTGAACAAACGGCTCTCTGCTGAGCAGTGGCCGCATCAGATAAAACACATTTCTGAAATGCCCGCCTCCTGCCCCACCTTGAGTCCAGGCATCTTATCACCCACAGCTCAAGGCACAAGACTGGGAACAAGCCCAGCAGATCTGCTGTTTATTTGGAGCTCGCTAAATACGGGTTGCACTTGGCTCCATCCCGCCCCGCCACAAAGGATTTCTAAATTCCTTGGGTTCATCAAATGCCCGCACTGTGTCGCACAATGGGCGGATTGTTGAGGACTCGCAGAACCGGTCCATTGGAGTCTGGGAGCCCACCACAGAGGTCTTTGAGAGATGAAGGACAAGGTCATGAGTGAGTTCCTCAGGGCTGTGGCTCAAGTCCTCTCAGATACCGGCAGCACTCCTTCATGCTTCAGAGAGTCTGGAATGTTAACACTCAACGTGCTCCTGAGACACATCAAAAAGAATACGTAACTCTGTTTTCAGTGAAGAGATCGCTCCATTTCCTTTTATCCATATTCTTTTTTTTACTCCAGAGAACAGAGAACTTCAATGAGCGACTTTTGCATGTCTATTTTGCATATTCATTTGGTCTCTTTTGCTATTAAACATGCTTGTGAGTTTTGGTGGAGATTTTGATTCATCCAAGTGACTCTTTTGAACCAAAATGATTCATTCAGATTCTTCCACTGGTTCGTTTAGTGACCCCTTTTGTAGGTTACGTCATTACACCAGTAGATGGTGACAAATGAGTGTGTTTTTGTGTGTTATGAGTGAGTCATTGAATCATTTACTCAATAGGCCAGCATTAAACATGCTGGTGGATATTTTGATTCATCCAAGTGACTCTTTTGAACCAAAATGATTCATTCAGATTCTTCCACTGGTTCGTTTAGTGACCCCTTTTGTAGGTTACATCATTACACCAGTAGACACTGACAAATGAGTGTGTTTTTGTGTGTTATGAGTGAGTCATTGAATCATTTACTCAATAGATTCAATCAGAATCATTAATGACAGAAACAGTCTCTACCAGTGAGCTGATGACCCTTTCTCTCATTGTTGTTGACCAGAGTGATTCACATACTGAACTGAATGATCAAATGCCCCCTTTCATTCAGTCACTGTTGGTCAGCAGATCCCTGTTCACAAATGAAATACCTTGTTCATTCAGTACATTCACAAACGCCATGTCCCAGTTTGTTTAGTTTGATCGTGAACAAGCGCCAGTCTATTCAGCACTGCTTCAAGTCATTCAGACTCCAAAATGGACTTGTTCAGTAAAGGGCGTATACATTCAGCAGGTCCAACAATTGATATGCTATTTATATGCTAATGTATGCTAATGACATGCTATTTGCTCATGCTATAGTCAGTCTTTGAAAGCAGGGAGAAGCAACCAAAGCCTCCCGTACTTCACAAGTGAGCGAGAAATATGTCAGTGCGCGGAAGTGAATGATTTGTTTTGTTCACAACAAAAACACTACTACTTGTCAGCGGGGTCATGGGTGCATCTCCTGGAGTGGTCTTCCTTCCCAGAGCATAATGTGAGATTCATACGGGTTTGTCATCCACTGCTTTAAGCTTACGCTACTGTTACAGATAATATACTTAAGCAAAAAGCCTTTTGCTGAAGAAAGGGCCAAAAATGGGGATCTTGCCCCCCACCACCCCCCATCCGCTAAATGTCGGCTTCAAAGCAGCAAATTCCAGCATTCAGTGACGCAGGAGAGGGCGAGTTCCTTCATGGTCATGCTTGTGAATAAGAACATTATCCTCTGTAATCTGCAGCCAGCATTAGCTTGTCATATGGAAGCACCACAAACCTCTATTTAAACTCTGTTCCCACTGAAATGTATTTATGGCTCTAGATTAGCTGGAAAGTCTGGAACATAAACGTTCTGTCATCTGTCGTCTCAGTGTCATGAATGCTTCTTGTTTGTAGTGTTGTTTGCTAATGCAAGTATCACTATTGCTCATGCTTAGCGTTAGTGATCTGAACAAACCTCTAAAGGCTGGGACACCAAACCAACATCAAAAAACTATTGCACATGAAAGCTGACTATGTTGTTGCCTCGCGTCAAGGCCAAAAAGTGTCACTTGACAACAGCCAAGGGCCAAGCATGTCTGCTTTGCGCCTGTGTGAGATTAAATAACTTTCCATACCCAGGGCTCCAGACTGCGACCAAATGGTGGCATTTTGCGATCTTTTTTCCTGCTGGTGCGACTACATTTTGTGCGACCACCATGTGGTTAATATCATCGGTACTGTGAGATCAAGTGGGAAGCGTTCGGCGCAGAATTCTGAATCAGATATCAGCTCAAACAGCGCTGACGTGGAAACCAGGAGAAACGTTGTGCCATGAACATTCAGGGGTTCCAGTCCACTAATCACCAACATTCACCATGGATTTAATGTAGTATTTCTGTCAGGATCACTATCGTCAAAGATGATAGACAATTAGCATATTGTTTAGATTGGCGGTATGGTTCTGTTCTAGGCAAGAACTCCCTGCGCATCCATGTAGCCTAGAATGGGTAAACAGAACAGAAGCAACGATGTATTGCAGATGGCCATAATGTCAATATTAAAATGTACAACTTAATTCGGGAATTTAGTCTGATTCAAGGGGAATCAGAATGCCAAATCCTGACTGACGAGAGGAGGAGCTGGGGATAGAGGAGGGTAATTAGCTCTGGAGAAACACGATAGCAGCTGATAGTACTGAAGGAGCTTGCCGTGCATGCCGTGATAGGCATCGTATTCCTATAGGTAGACGTGATCAGCTGACAGTCAGCTGATGCGAGCTTGACTAACATTACCTGCCAGAACTAGCGCTATATGCTGGATTATTAATCTCAGGGTTCGTACAACCTTTTGAGAATGAAATTCAAGCACCTTTCAAGGGCTAAATATCCAAGCTCTAAATATTATCCAATTTGAATGTTATTTTTAATGTGATGATTTGTAAAACTAAAAGTTTAAAGGTGTAGGAAAACTAACACTGTGGAAAACAAGCACTTTTATTTAAAAAAGACATGAAATTATCACTATAACCAGTAGATGGCGGCAGAGGCGCACTTATTGACTTAATAGCAATTTCCACTTCTTAATATATGGAAAAAAGTAGGAAGTCACAAAGTCTCATGAAAAACATAAACTTTTCTTCGAATTGTACAAGTAACAAGTAAAGAGCGCTCCTTTTATAATCTCTGTCGGTCAGTTCAGTATGCTATAGAAGAACAATGGTATATTTAATAAGAGTAGAATATTTACATTTTCCCTATAAAATGAAGTTTTTGCACATTACTGTTGTTAATAAAAGTTAATTTTATCTGCATATCAATTCAAGCTCAGTGCTTCACTGTTAAATTTCCAATAAACAAACATGTAATATTATTAGTAACTGCACTTATTAACAAAACAATGCAAAACAATAGTAATTTTATGATTAAATTAACTCTGATACATTTTCCTCCAGCGCTGGTGTCACTGCTCTCAAATGTTAGTCTGGAGCCCTGATACCAGCAGGTGGCAGTAGTCTATATTCGTCATTCAAAAATGGAAACCGAAATTAGGACTACAACTATACAAATCATAAAAAACAAAGCAGCGCTTGCTTGCGATTTTGACTATGAATCATATTGATCAGTTGCTCTTCACTTGCTTCTTTCCAGACGGTCATGTCGTTATAAAAATATGAATGTATTGGAATTCTCTGGTAAGATGAAGATGTATAATTAGAAGAGCCTTCTGTGTGTTCCCTTTTGATTTCATTGTTTCCCTGCTTTCATCACTTTCGTTTTTCTTCTTGTGCCCCAGGTCGCTAATCTGAACAGCCAATCAGAGTGATCTGCCTCACCGAGGCCAATTCACCATGTTCAATCGACCAAAAAGCTCCTGACGAGGTCCAACTTGTGCCGACAGTGTGGAGCACACCACAAAAACTGAGCGGACAGATGCTTAATGTTGGTCGAGGCCTTAACAAACCCTAAACTTTAAATTTAGGAACTTGTCATGCACTATTTGTGACTATTTGTGACATGAATAATACTTCTGTCAGGAGCACTATCGTCAAAGATGATTGATTGACTATTAGCATACAGTTTGGATTGGCGGTATGGTTCTGTTCTGGGCAAGAACTCCCTGTGCATCCATGCAGCCTAGCATGGATAAGAGCAGGGAAAGCAGTGATAAACCCCCCTTAGGGTAAACAGAACAGAACCATGTATTGCAGATATCATTAATGTCGATATTAAATGTACAAAATAATTCGGGAATTTAGTCTGATTCAAGGGGAATCAGAATACCAAATCCTGACTGGACGAGAGGAGGAGCTGGGGATGGAGGAGGGTAAAATGATCTCAGGAGAAACGCGATAAAGCAGCTGATAGTACTGAAGGAGCTTATATATGCGTGCTGTAATAGACATCGTATTCCTATAGGTAGACGTGATCAGCTGACAGTCAGCTGATGCGAGCTTGACTAAGGTGACCTGCCAGAACTGACACTACGCTTGATTTCTGTTCATTTACTAAACGATTGCACTTTTGATTTTCACCTCGTAGATGATTGAACCCCACAGAATTACTCTGAAGAAGGGACCTGAGCCATATCTAGAGACCAGTTATCACATAGAGTACCCTAGTAACCACATATAAGCCTAACAACCACCCTGGATATCTTAGCAACTACACAGAACAAACATGCATTTTCTTCAGAAAATCTACAAATCTGGTTTGTGTGTATTTTCTCAGATTTTGGACCGGAAGAACAGCGAGATTGATGAGCTGAAGAGCATGTATCGTGGGAAGCAGAAGGAGGCGGAGGAGACGGTTCGGAGGCTGGAGAAGAGAGGTGAGGTCATGTTCTGAGCGCTCTGTCAGTGGTACGGTGTTGCCCAATGCTCCCCAGCTGAACACCACTCCCACGGCTCCAAAACGGCCCTTAAAACATGGCTCAGAGGACCTAACAAAAGCGGCACCTTGTAAACAGGCGTGTTGTACAGCATGGACCACAAACAAAAATGCCTTTTTTTTCCACTAAGGAAAAGCAGGATCTGTGATTTCTGATGTCTTGTATTTGGCTTTTCCACAGGGTTCCTACGCAGTTTGGAAAAGTATGGAATTTGATTTAAGTAATTTCCAGGTCTGGAAAAGTATGGGAAAAAGAAAGCAGAGTATGGAAAAATATTTGCATTTCCAGACTATTGCCCTTATTTAGTTTTCTATAATAGAAAATTAAGAATTGAATGAAAAAGAAATGATCATACAAGAAGTGTGTTTTCATGGCAGCTGTTTAGTGATTCTTTAGTGAGTGTCAAAAACGACTCAATGAATTCAAGGTGTACTTTATCATTAGGCAAAAATGCAGATTATTAGCGTTTCGGGTTTCTTCTCATGATATTGTTAGCACCGTATTACTGAGCCTCTAAAAGGACCTTTGCAATAATAAAAAATATACAGACCTTCGTGTGCACACGAGAAACCATTAAACTTAGCATATAGGACATTGCACACTGAGCCACCTATTGCACCATCAGCCCATTTCGTGTCATGGTTTCTCCGCCGCCACAGAAGATGCATTAAATTGGACATTAGGCCTTGATATTAGAGGTACTACCCTAAGGAAAGCCAATTTTTGAGCAAATAGATCTCTATTAATTCATGTGCATCCATGCTCTCGCTTTCTTCATAGTAAGATGGCAGTGACACAAAGGAAATAGGTTATAGTATATATAAAACTAGAAATTGTAATGCGTAAGCACGCAATACATTTCCAGTATGCATGTGAATAGTTTCTCAAAGGCACGGAAAAGTTTCTCGCGTGCATGCAAAAATCTGTATATTTAAAAAAAAAAAAATATATATATATATATATATATATATATATATTTTTTTTTTTTTTTTTTTAGGGGCTCTGTATGTTGTCACTTCGAGAAAATCAATGAAAAAAACCCTTGAGGAAATAAATGGTTCATACAGCATTATTTTCAGCTTTATATTTGGTCATCTGTAAATATTTTTATGTTAAATATGGTCTGAAAATCTACAGAGAGGTTTGGAAATTTTAGTCTGAAAAAGTATGGAATTTTGAAAGGGAAAATGTGTAGGAACCCTGTTTCCATGTAGTCCTCAAAAGCCAGGTAGTTGTTATAGGAAAATTACTCAAGGGGCGGTCAGTCTTTATTTTTGTGGCCTTTGACCTAGTTATGAATTAGCCCTCAAAATCACAAAGTGCGCTTTTCAGTTTGTCTCATTTAATAACTGAAAACGGGCTAATTATTTATGGAGAGAACTCTTCAGTCAAATTAATCTTTAGTATTGATGACATTAATGAAATGTAAAGTGGATGTGGAATGGATGACAGGCATAAACTAAACTTTAAGGGTACCTGGTAGCTTCAGGAACAGCTTTGCACGTTTTACATTTTTGTTTTAAACTAACAACACTAGCCTAACCGTGTTTAAATCACTCACACAGCCAGGGCTTGACATTAACACCCGCCAACCCACCATTTGCGGGTGTATTTCAGCTGTGGCGTGTAACACAGTCACTCTCACTAGCCACTTTGGCGGGTTGAATTTTACTGTAGTCTTCTCAGGGTGAAGAAACTAGCACTTTTGGTGCGCACCTGGGTTTGATTGACGTCAGAGTTCGGTTCGTTTGGATGATGTGAAGGCTGTCTTCCGATCTCGGGTGCGCACCCGCGAACCATACCCGAGTCCGCTTAAAAAGGGTGGTCTGGTGTACGGTTCTCTGCTGATATGAACAAAATCGTACTAAATCGCGTAAGTGAACCGCTATTAATGGCGTATGATTTGATAAAAAATGTGTGTTTGTGTGTGTTTCACTCATTTTCCTGGCGAGCGTGACTGACATAGTTGTAACACACATGGTTTAACGCTTTCCACACATGCCAGGATGAGGAAACTTAGTGTATTTACTAGTTGCCATATCAACATTATTTAGAGAAAAAATTGTGCCAAAATTAAAAAATCTTTGGAAGATATCACTCAACATTTATTTAACCATAGCAAAAGTAAATTTCTTACTCAAGTTTATTTGTCAAGTTTTTTGTGTTTATTTAAAAACAAAAGACAAATCTGATATTATTTTCGTCTTATATCTGTTATTTAACAGTTGATATAGTTCTTTAATGCTGATCTAACCAGCAGAAGACACGAACCGGGTTTAAATCCCAGTTGAGCAGGTGGGGCATGTTGTCACACTGCGTTACAATGAGCCCCTATTAGAACTATGCTATTCTATTCTATACTTTTATGAATTCTATTGAAAAACCATGAGAAAAAGGTAAATAATGACTGAGAGTCAATGTTCAGAAATGCTTAATTAGGGCCCGAGCACCGATGGTGTGAGGACCCTATTGGAATTGCTCAGCCTATTATTATTCTTCTTCCAAATGAATCGTATTTTTGAGGGCCTAAACATGCTCGAAAACTCACGAAACTTTGCACACGCGTCAAAAGTGGTGAAAATTTACGTCTGATATGGGTTTCAGAATTAGGCGTGGCAAAATGGCTCGATAGCGCCACCTACAACATTTCAACGAAGTGCCCCTCACGCTACGTTTCACGTACAGGTATGAAATTCGGTAGACACATGTAACAGCCCAATACCTACAAAAAAGTCTCCTGGTAACAGGAAGTGAGATATTTTGAATTTTCTTTGCAAAATTGTTGCAAATTTTGCCATTTCTAGACGTTGTACTTTACCGAACTCCTCCTAGAGATTTAATCAGATCAACATCATATTTGCACAGTCTAATCTAAAGGCCTTTGCAACATTAAATTGCGAAGATCTTGAGTTTTCCCTGAAGGGCGTGTCCGTGGCGACCTCACAAAGTTCGATGTTTCGCAAATAAAACAGGAAGTTATTGTAACTCGGGCATACAATGTCCGATCTGCCCCAAACTTCACATGTATTATTAGAGTCCTGGCCTGAAGACATCTACATGCCAATATTCAGTGACAGTCATAGCGCCACCTGCAGGCAACAGGAAATGGCATGTTTTACACTGTGATTAACTCCTCATAGTGATTTAATCAGATCATCATCATATTTGGTCAGTCTAATCTAAAGGCCTTTGCGACGTTAAATTGTGAAGATCTTGAGTTTTCGCTGAAGGGCGTGTCTGTGGCGGCCTGACAAAATCTGATGTTTCGCCATGAAACAGGAAGCTGTTGTAAGTCAGGCATACAATGTCCGATCTGCCCCAAACTTCACATGTTTGATAATAGTCCTGGCCTGAAGACATCTACATGCCAGTATTAGTTAGTCATAGCGCCACCTGCTGGCAACAGGAAATGGCATGCTTTACACTGTAATTCACTCCCAGAAACACATTTAAATATGCCATCAAGTCCCAAACATGCTAGAAACACAATAAATCAAGCAAAACTTGGCTAAGTGCTAATGTATGCGATTTGCGCCACAAAAAAGAAGTTGTTGTAACTCAGGCATACAGTGTCCGATCTCCCCCAAACTTCATACGTTTGATAATAGTCCAGGCCTGAAGACATCTACATGCCAATATTCGGTTATAGTCAAAGCGCCACCTGCTGGCAGCAGGAAGTGTGATACATTGAAGTGGCTTTGCAATATTTCTCCTATATTTACCCACTTAAATGCATGTCGCCCATTATTCGCTGTTTTCCTGAGGCCACCGGGTGGCGGTGCTCCTGGGTGCGAGGGCCCTTTCATCGCTGCTTGCAGCTTTAATTATTATTATGTTTTTAACTGTGCTGTATAACTGTGTTTTCAGGTGTGTTCGTAAAAATTCGTTTATTTTTAATGATTAAAAAATGCCGTTATTTTATTTGAAAAAGTTAATAATTGTATTTTATTGACAAAATATTTAAGTTTGTCTTGGATATTTTTTGATTATATCAGATAACATTTTAAGCTGTCATTTGGTCATGTTACAATGTGCCATACCTATGGGGCATGTTGTCACATTTCACTTCCATTCTTTCGGGGTAAATCAGGAAAAAAATATACACTGTATTAATGTACAATTAAAGCCCCGCTCTCCCCTACTGCAAGCAGAGAGCTGTAAATCTCATTTCTGCTCACCTTCAGCATTCTTTAGAGCATTTGCAGTATATTCGCGGCAGATAAGACGCAAATGTCGCAAAACCAGTGGTTCAAAAACAAAAATATAAAAGTGAGGTGAGCAACGCTATGCATTTTGCTGCCTTCTCCCTCGCCTTTGTTACCAAGCAACAGGGTAAACAGCTGCTGCTTTGACGCAAACGCATCGCGGTTCGGACCCAAATATTATAATCTGAACACAGTCCAGCGGGGGCAGGAGGAGGGGGGAGCAATCGAACTCGGGTTTGGACCAGGCAATCGAACCAAGTGTGAAAGCACCCTCAAAAGGCATCTGTTATAATCGCGTTGCACATTATAACCAATCACACGTATTTTGAGCTTATGAATGCAATGTCTAATAATCAGAGGCGTTCAGATTAGTCATCGCTGAAACGCCAGAGTTTTGTTCTCACTCACTGAAATCTGCATTCTCATCATAAACAACAGAGCTGAGATGTACGTGCGATGCACGCAGGAGATTCATTCATCATATAGAGATTGACTGTTTTTGTTCTGTTTCAGCAGTGAAAATAGATTCAAACAGAGATCACAGCAGAACCATAGCACATCTGATGTGACTGGCATAAAGTTGGCTTGACGTTGGACGTTCAATGTTCAATATTCGTAAATTTAGAGATCGTCTCTAAAGTTACATACGACATTGGTATACACGTTTCTAACTTCAATAGCATTTGAAGAGAATGATTTACAGTCATAAAACCAACCGTAGGTGTCAGGTATGATGCACACCTTTTAGATTTTTGATATTTAATCAAATAAACTGTCAAATCATATGAAAATATAGATATGTATTTCACTAGGCTACTGTATGGGCTCATACACAAAATATGCTAAATATGTCATAGCTGATAGAACACTGATGAGAATATTGCTTGAGAATAAATTATATTTACTATTTTTTTTCAGACAAGCAACTGTTAGTGTTTCTCTGTCTAGATTAAGGAGCTTTCACACAACCTTATCAGAGCAACCTGTCATGTTATATATTTCATGTAGAGTTGATTTGGGTGTGTATAGTGGTCATTTACACATAGCCAACAACAAAATTATGGCCAGTGAAAATGCTTAGTGGCTAGTAACTTTGGAAAACTACTAGCCACAGTGGCTGGTGAGCAAAAAAGTTAATGTCAAGCCCTGCACACAGCTAACCTTTTATGGCTTGCTGCTGTAATACACGTCACCTTAACTCATAGAACACTGAGATATTGGTTTATCTGTTGTTGTTTTCATGCCTATTGTTTGTATTTTTTATTTATATTATTATTTTTTTGAGTCAAGAAGAATGGTGCTGTTGGGGCGGCCTGGGGTGCAAGCAGACAGAGAGATGCCCTGCGGCCAGGCCTGAATGTTTGTGTCTGCCTCCCTCTCTCCCCTGTAGTTCAAAGCCTGCTGCGAGAGTCCCAGGTCATCCGACAGACCAAAGAGAAACAGATCAGCGAGCTGAAGAAAATGTCTGATCAAAGTGCTGAATCTCTGAAAAACGAATGGGAGAAGAAGGTAAGGAAGGGTTGAAAAGGCTCAGGTTTCCACAGACCTGCCCCTCCCTCCAGCAGCCAGAGCTTTGAACACTCTGAGTTTAGAGCTCAGCCAATCCCATCTGAGTCTGAGAAAGAATCTTAAAAATCCATCTTCTCTGAGTGCTCAGTAGATGTGTATGTTTATTGCAGAGGTAGAAAAGAAAAACTCACAAATTCTCAATTTTTTTTTTTCCTGGAGAATCCGGCCCTGCCTTTGTACAGGCTTTTGGTTGAAGGGTATCTTGCTTCAGGCATTCAAACATTCTCTTTGTTCTCTGTTTCTAAATATAATATTCTGTAGGCCTCATGTTCTGGGCTCAACAATAAGGATGGCCAGATGGCAGCGTGAAATTGTCTTATGTTCGCTAATTATCTGTTGTTTCACAAACTTAAACATTTCGTTTTCTTTGATACATTGGACATCATTGTGAACTGTGCTGATTTAACCCCTATGGGGCCCTTTAGAAGTTTTGACATGCTCTGACATTTGTGCTTTTTTCAGTTGCTTATAAACATATTAATGGCAAAAGTGTCATTACACTGTATTCAGCACAAACTGGGCTACCATAATATGTGAGCAACATGTATGTACATGCTTGTATTTTTGAGTGAATAACGTTTATGTGTGGTTTTTGAAAAAAACTAAAAATTTAAGTCACTGAAATAAGGCCACAAAACACACAGAAAATGTGTCCACAAGACTTTTGACTAATGGATGTTGTTGCCTAGAGTTTTTGCTTCAAACTGATTGTGTCTACAAACATTGTGTCTACTCATTCACATAAAACAATATATTGATTTAAATTTTATAAGACACTTTTTGTTTACAAAGCCCATAGGCGAAGAGGGGTGAATGATCATGAATAATGCTGTGCTTCACAACTGAGAACAAAAGAACCACATAATGAGCCGCATAATGAATGAGCCTTTGAGTCAGGTATGTGAGGGAGGGAGCTACAAGAATATGAGGATAAAACAGGACAAAAGAAATATATTTTTTGTAGTGTATTTAGAATAACAACACAAAGTCACCAGTTTAACATTATCTGTTTTGTTTTTTTCTGGTTTTGTATCCAGTGGACAGTGGAGGTTACAGAGTGCAACAATGACCACTCACTGTTTTTAGTGACTGTTTTTGTGGCTTGCCAACTTGCATATACCATTGCTTAACAATTTCAGAGTCTTGAAAAGTTTATTTTTTTGAATGTAGATTTTTTTTCCTCTCCTGGATCCTTTATGTTGAGCTCTGTTGTATGATTGGTTCATCCTCTCTGGTAGTTCCATGCTGCGGTGGCGGAGATGGAACAGGAGAAGTTTGAGCTGCAGAAGAAGCACACAGACAACATCCAGGAGCTGCTGGAGGACACCAACCAACGACTCGCCAAGATGGAGGCTGAGTACAGCGGCCAGACGCAGGCCACTGTGAGTGCACATACTTCAACACTGTTGAATGGAAACATACCGTACCATACCTCTGATGTAGCTTTGAGATACATAAGCTCAATTTTACACATTGTTGCTTTCTGAAATGTGTTAAAACAACATTCGAAATGTTATGCAAATACCATAACAACCACCATTACAGGGCTCCAGACTAACATTTGAGAGCAGTGGCACCAGCGGCAGCACCTGGTTTGGTGGCGCTGGAGGAAAATGTATCATAAAGTAAATTTAATCATACAATTACTATTGTTTTGCGTTGTTTTATTAATAAGTACAGTTACTAATAATGTTACATGTTTGTTTATTGGAAATTTAACAGTGAAGCACTGAGCTTGAATTGATATGCAGATAAAATTAACTTTTATTAACAACAGTATTGTGCAAAAACCTAATTTTTATAGGGAACATTTAAATATTCTACTCTTATTAAATATACCATTGTTCCTTTATAGTATACTGAACTGACCGACAGTTTCAGTGATAACTAAAGGAGCGCTGTTTACTTATTTTCTGTGTAATTCAGTCACAATTTGAAGAAAAGTTTATGTTTTTCATGAGAATTTGTGACTTCCTACTTTTTTCCATATATTAAGAAGTGGAAATGGCTAATAAGTCAATAAGTGCTCCTCTGCTGCCATCTACTGGTTATAGTGGGCATTTTAAATAAAAGTGCTTGTTTGCCACAAATTGGCCAACACCTTTAAACTTTTAGATTTCACAAATCATCACATTAAAAATAACATTACAATTGGATAAAATTTAGAGCTTTTAACTGCTGGAAAAGTTTGAAGCACTTGAAAGCCCTTGAAAAGTGCTTGAATTTCACTCTCAAAAGTTTGTACGAACCCTGAGATGAATAATGTAAAAAAAACAACAACAAAAAAAAACATTTGACTATTTCTGACACAATACCATGTGGTGTTACTAGGCTACATTAAATCCATGTTGAATGTTGGTGATTTGTGGACCGAAACCCCTGAATTTGTTCGTTGAATTTAGTCGCACCAGCAGGAAAAAAGGTAGCAAAATGCGACCATTTGGTCACAGTCTGGAGCCCTGCATTACAAGAATAGCAATGTACAGTGAGAGATTTACAAGTCATTACTTTTAAAAGTAACTGCAACAGCATTTCACAAATAGTTTGATATATAAAAAAGTAGCATATTTTTATGTTAATCTATTAGTCTTGCATTTATATTGCTTATACCATGTCTGAATACTCGATTCTCATTTGCTGGAAGGTGTGCAATAAAACCGTTTAATGCACAGGTAGTTCCAGTCAGTTTAATCACTGTTCTATATTAATGCTCTGCTTTCTTTGATGCACACACAGAAACATTCATGAGCACAGAAACTTCGTATTAACTTTTATTAATAAAATAGCTTTGCTACTGATTTGCTACATTATATAATTCTCAGCAACGAGGGGGTTACATCTCTGTTTTTGAAGTAATTAAACTCACAACGTCATTGCTAGTAGAGAGAGACGCTGCACAGATGCAGGTATTTCACACACATCTCTCTCGCTCTCTCTCTCTCTCTCTCTCACTCTCACTCTCTCTGTCGATCAATAATTAAATCAAATAATAAATGCTATAATTCATTCTTTCAAATAAATGTAATCTTACAACACTACTATCTCTGTATCTCTGATATAACGAGCCGTAACTGACGAAAATAACCACAATTTTTACCCTTCTGGTCAGCTATGATATGGATATCACTGTCAATCATTGCAATTTCGAGAGTGAATCCCTCTTAAATTCTCTTAGCAGCATGAAAAACTTTTATTCAGATTCTGAATGGATTATACAGTATGCAAAAAGCACACAAGTTCTTCACAGCACTTCAGTTCATCGCAGTCTTCTGCACTTTTGAGAAAACGTTCTTTATAATCAAATAAGCTGTCTGCACCGCACAATTAATATCTTGTTTACACTTTGTTGTAATAATGAGAGATTAATGAGATTTGCAGGTCAAGTCAAGTCACCTTTATTTATATAGCGCTTTTTACAATGCTGATTGTTTCAAAGCAGCTTCACAGTGGTAACAGGAAAATAATGCAACAGAATTTGATTCGGCTGTACAGCTGCTCTGGAGAAAACATTGATGTTATCCAGCTCATTTCAATCATCATATAGTGACCATGCGGGCAGATCAGTAATTTAGTTGAAAATTTATTTGAATATTTAGTTAAAAAATTTTAGTGTCCCCAACTGAGCAAGCCAAGCCAAAGGCGACAGTGGCAAGGAACCAAAACTCCATCAGGTGGCATAATGGATAAAAATAAACCTTGGGAGAAACCAGGCTCAGTCGGGGTGCCAGTTCTCCTCTGGCCATCATGCCGTGTCGATGAGGCAATTATTAGATAGGAATATTCGAAAGATCGGAGTCATCACGCCGGGGACGGGTTTATTGAGGATGCCGTTTCGGTGAGGCAATTATTAGATAGGAATATTCGAAAGATCGGAGTCATCACGCTGGAGACGGGTTTATTGAGGATGCCGTGTCGGTGAGGCAATTATTTGATAGGAATATTCGAAAGATCGGAGTCCTCACGCCGGAGATGCTATATTGGGATGTCGTGTCGATAAGGCAATTTATTAGATAGGAATATTCGAAAGATCGGAGTCATCACGCCGGAGACGGGTTTATTGAGGATGCCGTTTCGGTAAGGCAATTATTAGATAGGAATATTCTAAAGATTGGAGTTATCACGCCGGAGACGGGTTTATTGAGGATGTCGTGTCGATGAGGCAATTATTAGATAGGAATATTCGAAAGATCGGAGTTATCACGCCGGGGACGGGTTTATTGACGATGCCGTGTCGATGAGGCAATTTCAGGGGGAGTCTAATTGATACGGTCTCTTGTCAAGTGTTGCAGAAGTCAGCACTGAACAAAAACTAGCCATTTTGAGCGGTATTGAGTGGATTCTCAATAAACATGTTGTAAATAGAAACCTGTGACGCTCTCCAGAGCGCAAACACAAAAACGCAGTGGAGCATTTGCCAAATCTGTTTCGCCAATATGCTACAATTACAGTTTCAACATAGGGTTCTCTTGCTTTTGTTTGAGGGTGCTTAGCACCACCATAAAACTGGGCCTGCGGAGCAACAGTGGCACATTTGAAGGAAACTCTATCGCCACCTTGTGTACTGAGCACAAGAACAAGTACTCGTAAAGCATTAGACAAGATTCGCGTCTGCATTCATGTTTTGTGTGGAGTATGTTTCTTTGTCTTGGTCTTTTCTCCTCTTTTCTCACCTTGTAAACTTCTTCTTGTGTGTGCATTTGGGGTGTGCCTGAAACAAAGCATGCCTTATAGGCTTCGATTGAAGCCGTCCCACTAGAGGGGCCGAAGCACTGCGGCGCTCTGCCTGAGATGAGCCGGGACACGCGTCCGTCCGTGGCAGAGGCCTAATGAGTTTTGCTTGTTACAAATTAGCATTCAGCGGCTGTCATACAGGTAAAGGCAGAAACTGAGACGGCTGGCCGCGGCCTGTCAGCAGGGCTGAATTTATGAGACTTCAAATGCATACCGACCCCACAGAGTATGACCCTTCTTTAATAATTAAACACAGCACATTTCCAGGCAGGGCCCCAGATGAAAGGCCCTTCTGTCATTGGAAATTAGGTTCTCCCATTCTGTTGGTTTAGGCTGACCTCACCAACCTCTCCACCCAAAACCCCCCTCCTCTTGTCTTACCTCTTCTCTCCTCATAGGCTGCTGTTGTCAATATGTCAGCTGAAGTGAGATGCTGTGTGTTGTTTCTACTTTGCGTTTGATGTCTCAATACTCTAGCCTTTGAAAGCCTTTGTTTATCTTCCGTTCTTTCATCATTCTTCTGTGTGGCACACTCTGGTGCTATCCTGATTTCTCAAAAAAGCTCTTCAAAGCTACGTGGAGTCACATCGGCCGCATTTCATATCTTCTGGACGGGCGAGATTGGAGCGCCCAACGGGTTCTTGTCTGTTTACCTGTGGCTTCTTGCTTGGGAGCGTGTCAAAAGTTGGCACAACTGTTCTTTTCCTTCGCTCTGCTTAATATTCCTAACATTCATTTGGTGGCGTGATCGCCAAGTTTTGATGAACGTCAGTGCCAGTGTCAGTCCTCAATAGAGGAAGCAACACATTGAATATTGATGACAAGATACATATTCATCACATTGAGATTGATGACTTGCATTGATGTCATAGCACAAAATGTACCTGAGAGATGTGAACACCAGTGATACCGAGTGCATCAGCCACCAACCTCCATTTGTCAAACTATGCACTATTATCATAACTGTATAGCCACTTAATGCACAAAGCATTTATAAAATTGTTAATATAGTCCACATTAAAATAACAAATGTGTTGCGTAAAGGGGGTGGTGTAGTGTAGTGGTTAAAGCTCATATATATATATATATATATATATATATATATATATACACACCGATCAGGCATAACATTCTAATATTGTGTTGGTCCCCCTTTTGCTGCCAAAACAGCCCTGACCCGTCGAGGCATGGACTCCACTAGACCCCTGAAGGTGTGCTGTGGTATCTGGCACCAAGATGTTAGCAGCAGAACCTTTAAGTCATGTAAGTTGCGAGGTGGGGCCTCCATGGATCAGACTTGTTTGTTCAGTGCATCCCACAGATGCTGGATTGGATTGAGATCTGGGGAATTTGGAGGCCTAGTCAACACCTCAAACTCGTTGTTGTGCTCCTCAAACCATTTCTGAACCATGTTTGCTTTGTGGCAGTACGCATTATCCTGCTGAAAGAGGCCACAGCCACCAGGGAATACCGTTTCCATGAAAGGGTGTACATGGTCTGCAACAATGCTTAGGTAGGTGGTACGTGTCAAAGTAACATCCACATGGATGGCAGGACCCAAAGTTTCCCAGCAGAACATTGCCCAAAGCATCACACTTCCTCCGCTAGCTTGCCTTCTTCCCATAGTGCATCCTGGTGCCATGTGTTCCCCAGGTAAGCGACGCACACGCACCCGGCCATCCACGTGATGTAAAAGAAACGTGATTCATCAGACCGGGCCACCTTCTTCCATTGCTTTGTGGTCCAGTTCTGATGCTCACGTGCCCACTGTTGGCACTTTCGGTGGTGGACAGGGGTCAGCATGGGCACTCTGACTGGTCTGCGGCTATGCAGCCCCATTCGCAACAAACTGTGATGCACTGTGTATTCTGAACCAGCCTTTCTATCAGAACCAGCATTAACTTCTTGAGCAATTTGAGCTACAGTAGCTTGTCTGTTTGATCGGACCACACGGGCCAGCCTTCGCTCCCCACGTGCATCACTGAGCCTTGGCCGCCCATGACCCTGTCGCCGGTTCACCACTGTTCCTTCCTTAGACCACTTTTGATAGATACTGACCACTGCAGACCGGGAACACCCCACAAGAGCTGCAGTTTTGGAGATGCTCTGACTGTGTGTGTGTGTGTGTGTGTGGGTGTGTGGCACAGATTCAACAATGTGCTGGAAACATTTCTCAGAGATTTTGGTCCATATTCACATGACAGCATCACACAGTTGCTGCAGATTTATCGGCTGCACATCCATGATGCGAATGTCCCGTTCCATCTCATCCCAAAGCTGCTCTATTGGATTGAGATCTGGTGACTGTGGAGGCCATTTGAGTTTAGTGAACTCATCGTCAAGAAACCAGTTTGAGATGATTTGAGCTTCGTGACATGGCGTGTTATCCTGCTGGAAGTATCCATCAGAAGATCCACTGTGGTCATAAAGGGATGGACATGGTCAGCAACAATACTCAGGTAGACTGTGGTGTTTAAACAATGCTCAGTTGGTACTAAGAGGCCCAAAGTGTGCCAAGAAAATATCCCTCACACCATTACACCACCACCAGCCTGAACCGTTGATACAAGCCAGGATGGATCCATGGTTTTTTTTTTTTGGATTCAAAAAATGAGACTGTAGCAAGTGCTGTTTTTTAACAGTAGGATGGGTAACTACGCAGATTGTTGAATGGCTCAGACTGTGGGCAGACGATTTTATGTGCCGTTGGCGGGCGTGTGCTATCAGGGTCAGTGTATTAATTACAAGCGTGCGTCATAGCACAAGCCCTACTCTTTCAGATCATGCCGCATTTCACACTGGGAGTTAACAAAGGCCTATTTTCCAGCATTTCCACACTGATGTTGCCATCAGAAAGCTGTGCTTTTCAACACTGGCCACTTTCATCATCTGAGCTATGTATCTTCAATCAATAATCTGTCATCATTCATATCAGCCTGCATTCCATCCGCCACACACGGGACAGTGGCCTCCATTAACAATGAGACACGTGTGTGCGTGTGTGTGTATGTGTCTGAGCTCTTCTAAGGCAGGCTGTCTGGTTTTGGTTTAACAGCTCTTGCTGTCCCATGGAAAGTTCCCCCCTTCCTGTATTTCATCAGATATGGTTGTCTCATTTTCAAATGAAGACCATCCTAGATCCTAGATGTTCTTTGAGGGCTGAGCCATGCTTTGCTGCACATGCCTTTTTCATATTCAATCCCAGCATGCTCTGGGTTTTGCTAAAGAACAGAGGCCCACAGGTGCATCAGATTTGAGGCTGTTTGAAAGATGATCTCAGATGATCTTTGATGGTGTGGTGGCCATGAATGCTGTTAGAAAGCTGTTTAAGCTCACTGTTACTTTCACTATCACATCTACAGAAGAATTCCCCATTCAGGAGATCTTCACTGCCTTTTTCTGTTGTCTCTTTGTAGTGGAAATCAGTGTTGGGAAGCTACTGTGAAGCTGTAGTTTGTCGAGATTCAAGCTACTCATCATTTTAAAGTAGTTCAGCTACACTTTTGAAAAAGTTGTGAGCCACGTTGGTTATGAGAACTACTGATGAACAGCTAACTACATTGAAGATCTATGTAAGGGGGCCATAGCTTTTAATTTCATTAAATTTTGCAATAAAACACTTTATTTATTTATTTATTTATTTAGTGACAGAATTAAACTTGAAAAGATACATTTACAGTACATTCAAAAACACAAAACAAAAAACAGTGGCGAATAGTAGCATTAACCAAAATATTTTTCAACAAAAGTGCACAATTTTTTTTCAAAATTGTTGTTACTGTACTGAACTACACTGAAAAAAAGTGTGTTGGATTTACATGATTTAATTGTGTACGTCGGTCCCATATGATTAAATTAAGTTAAACAAACATAATTTGTTCATGTAACCTCAACATCATGGATTGAAGAAATTGTAAGTGACATAATTAAGTAGTCTCAGGCATTCAATTCAAAAGTCTCAAAGTGAATGTGGCTCCCTGGCATGATTCAGGCATTCAATTTCATATATTCATTCATCCCATTCAATTTAATATATTTTAATGTCACACAACTGAATTATAATACTGCACTAGCTAGTTGCCAAACTTTTAGCTAGCAATAGCACACATTAGCATCTTATCATTAGCAGCCATATCACCCTGTAGCCCAAGACTGGTTTCCCATTGAAGCTAAGCAGGGCTGAGCCTGGTCAGTGCCTGGATGGGAGACTCCTGGGAAAACTAGGCTTCTGTTGGAAGAGGTGTTAGTGAGGCCAGCAGGGGGCGCTCACCCTGTGGTCTGTGTGGGTCCTAACACCCCAGTGTAGTAATGGGGACACTATACGGTCAAAAAGCACCATCCTTCGGATGAGACGTTAAACCGAGGTCCTGACTCTCTGTGGCCATTAAAAATCCCAGGATGTCCTTTGGAAAAAGAGTAGGGGTGTAACCCCGGCATCCTGGCCAAATTTGCCCATTGGCCTCTGTCTATCATGGCCTCCTAATCATCCCCATACACTGACTGGCTTTATTATTGTCTCCTCTCCACCATAAGCTGGTGTGTGGTGGGCGTTCTGGCACAATATGTCTGCCGTCACATCATCCAGGTGGATGCTGCACATTGGTGGTGGTTGAGGAGATTCACCCCCTTCTATGTAAAGCGCTTTGAGTACCCAGAAAAGCTCTATATAAATGTAATGAATTATTATTATTATTATTATTATTATTAAGCATTAAAATCTCCTTCAGCAAAGCAGTTATGACATTAGCTGTGTATAAGTCCACAGCCTCCACTCTTCTCCACAATGGTAACCCACTGTAATTTAAATTGTTCTAATAATTTCAACATAATTGAATATTAAACACTATTAATCACTATCAAGTCTCCCCCTTTCTCATCTTGCTCAAAAATACATAAAATAACACTTTTACATATAAAATAACAACATTTACTCTCTCTTGATTTAGCCATATGCAAAGCATGCTGGGAACTAACAAGCCCCACCCAGTTTCAGTTAATGCAACACAAATCATTCATGTAATCTCAACACAAACGGATTAAGTAAACTTCAATTTGACATATATTTAAGTGGATTGAACACAATCAAATTAAGTGAGGACAAAATGTATAGCAATTGTGTTGCTTTAGCTCATAAGCAATTTGAACAAGCAGTAAAAATAATTTTTTTCAGTGCACATTAAAGGGTTAGTTCACCCAAAAATGAAAATTTTGTCATTTACTCTCCCTCAAGTTGTTCCAAACCTGTATGAACTTCTTTCTTCTGCTGAACACAAAAGAATATTTTGAAGAATGTTGGTAACCAACATTTTGGGTGAACTATCCCTTTAAGCTGAATAATAACACTATTGTCTTCTGTAGAGCTGCTTTACAGCTGAAAATTATTTTTATAATTGATGAACATTAACGCTGTCATTTTCACATTTATTACTGTGAAGCTGCTTATGTATTGTGTAAAGCACTGTATTAAAAAATGTTTTGCAGTGACAGAAATCTGTGAATCCTTTTTATTTTGAGCTGGTTCATTTGTATGAACTGTTTGTCTCTTTCCCTTATCTTTCTTTTTCTGTTCGGCTCCTCTAGGAGCAGATGGTGCATGAGCTGGAGACACGGGTAAAGCAGCTCTCGGTGGAGGTGGAGAACGGGAACCTGCTCCGGCAGAAGGTCACACAGGAGAAAGCCGAGTTAGAGATTCATATCGCCTCCATCAGTGCTGAGCTACAAGAGGCCAACCACAGGTACGGGAAATCCTGACATGCTCAGATACGACTGATCGCAGCTGCAGAGATCTGATGTAACAGATGTGAAGGCTTCGTAAACACACCTGACTTGAAGAGTGATCCAAACTCTGTAGGCAGCGTTACATCTATACTATAATGCAGTCCCACAATGCATTGCAGTTAGTGACAATGTTAAAGGGATATTTCACCCAAAAATGAAAATTACCCCATGATTTACTCCCCCTCAAGCCATCCTAGGTGTATATGACTTTCTTCTTTCAGACGAACACAATCAGAGTTATATTAAACAATGTCCTGGCTAATCTAAGCTTTATAATGGCAGTGAATGGCAGCCCAAAATTTGAAGCCCAAAAAAGTGCATCCATCCATTATAAAAGTGCTCCACGCGGCTCAGGGGGTTAATAAAGGCCTTCTGAAGCGAATTGATGCGTTTGTGTGAGAAAAATATCCATATATAACATGTTATAAAGTTAAATATCTAGTTTCCGCCAGACCGCCTTCTGTATTCAACTTACGAAAACAGCGTAACTGGCGCGATGATGATGTCGTCCTTTGAAGGCCTTTATTAAAGGGTTACTTAAGCGATTAGCATTAAGCTTTGTATCAGTAGAAACCTGGTAGTATATTCGAATGATCGTGCTTCCCCCCCTCATATCCCCCTGAGACGAGAGATTTATGTATTTTAAGTCTGGAAAAAAGCCTCCGATGGCGCAAATATCATCATTTTGCGTCATTGGAGGCTTTTTTGGCCAGAGGCTAGAGACTACAGGCAGTAGTAGGAGCTAGTTCTGCATGTTTTCAACCCGCCCATAGGGGTGGGATCTCACTCACAGAATGTAAATGCGCACGGCCGCTCGGCTCGGGCGTTCATAACGGAGCGGTGCAGAGCAAAGCGAATGTTTCAACTTTTAAATGAATTCCTATGAAAGTTAAGCTTCCATAGGCATGATCTGAAAACGTGCCAGACTGGACACGCGCCGTGAATGACTGCCATGCTTGGCTCAGCTCTTCGCTCTCGTGATGAATGAAATCTGACTCCTGCTGCGTTTGTGCTGTGACTCTCGTTCGGCTCACTCACACTTTATTGAACAGACACGTTCAGTTTTTAAATGTAATGTCTGTTCTCTAACTGAACTAAATAATTTTATTACTATAAAAATGAAAACGACGGTGGGGGTGGTGCCGCGGTGGGCAAATGATAACCGGTAGCCGTGGCTTGGGAGTGGCCTCGTAGGGCAGCGAAGCAAGTGCATTCTGGGAGTTGTTGTCTTTCATCCACATGAGCCAAAAATACATTTTCTGGCTTTTCTCAGTCTAGAAGGCACCAACTTCTAAAATAATTTCACATTTCTAAATGACCCAATTTAAATACACATTCATCTTCCCAGCGGTGAAGTACCCCTTTAACCCCCGGAGTCGTGTGGAGCACTTTTATAATGGATGGATGCACCTTTTTGGGCTTCAAATTTTGGGCTGCCATTCACTGCCATTATAAAGCTTAGATTAGCCAGGATATTTATTAATATAACTCTGATTGTATTCGTCTGAAAGAAGAAAGTCATATACACAGAGGATGGCTTGAGGGAGAGTAAATCATGGGCTAATTTTCATTTTTGAGTGAACTATCCCTTTAATTCAAAGTGGTGGAGCGAGTTTGGAGAGATTGTGTTTGTGTTCTTCAGGGCCGTGTCCCTGCAGAGGGAGATGGAGCAGATGAAAGACCAGCATGAAGACACACTGCAGAAACTTCAGGCCAGACATAACGCAGACATGAGCCACTTCCAGCAGGAGCACAGCCTCTCTGCAGCCAAGGCATCTTCACTCACCACTCACACCTACACAGGCTTTACTCACTTTTATTTCCTGCAGGTTTGCCCACTTACAAAGCATGTAGAAGTCTGTAATTTTTATCATAGGTACTCTTCAACTGTGAGTGATGTAATCTAAAACAAAAATCCAGAAAATCACATTGTATGATTTTTAAGTAATTAATTTGCATTTTATTGCATGACATAAGTATTTGATACATCAGAAAAGCAGAACTTAATATTTGGTACAGAAACCTTTGTTTGCAATTACAGAGATTATACGTTTCCTGTAGTTCTTGACCAGGTTTGCACACACTGCAGCAGGGATTTTGGCCCACTCCTCCATACAGACCTTCTCCAGATCCTTCAGGTTTCGGGGCTGTCGCTGGGCAATACGGACTTTCAGCTCCCTCCAAAGATTTTCTATTGGGTTCAGGTCTGGAGACTGGCTAGGCCACTCCAGGACCTTGAGATGCTTCTTACGGAGCCACTCCTTAGTTGCCCTGGCTGTGTGTTTCGGGTCGTTGTCATGCTGAAAGACCCAGCCACGACCCATCTTCAATGCTCTTACTGAGGGAAGGAGGTTGTTGGCCAAAATCTCACGATACATGGCCCCATTCATCCTCCCCTCAATACGGTGCTGTCATCCTGTCCCCTTTGCAGAAAAGCATCCCCAAAGAATGATGTTTCCACCTCCATGCTTCACGGTTGGGATGGTGTTCTTGGGGTTGTACTCATCCTTCTTCTTCCTCCAAACACAGCGAGTGGAATTTAGACCAAAAAGCTCTATTTTTGTCTCATCAGACCACATGACCTTCTCCCATTCCTCCTCTGGATCATCCAGATGGTCATTGGCAAACTTCAGACAGGCCTGGACATGCGCCGGCTTGAGCAGGGGGACCTTGCGTGCGCTGCAGGATTTTAATCCATGACGGCGTAGTGTGTTACTAATGGTTTTCTTTGAGACTGTGGTCCCAGCTCTCTTCAGGTCATTGACCAGGTCCTGCCGTGTAGTTCTGGTCTGATCCCTCACCTTCCTCATGATCATTGATGCCCCACGAGGTGAGATCTTGCATGGTGCCCCAGACCGAGGGAGATTGACCGTCATCTTGAACTTCTTCCATTTTCTAATAATTGCGCCAACAGTTGTTGCCTTCTCACCAAGCTGCTTGCCTATTGTCCTGTAGCCCATCCCAGCCTTGTGCAGGTCTACAATTTTATCCCTGATGTCCTTACACAGCTCTCTGGTCTTGGTCATTGTGGAGAGGTTGGAGTCTGTTTGATTGAGTGTGTGGACAGGTGTCTTTTATACAGGTAACGAGTTCAAACAGGTGCAGTTAATACAGGTAATGTGTGGAGAACAGGAGGGCTTCTTAAAGAAAAACTAACAGGTCTGTGAGAGCCGGAATTCTTACTGGTTGGTAGGTGATCAAATACTTATGTCATGCAATACAATGCAAATTAATTACTTAAAAATCATACAATGTGATTTTCTGGATTTTTGTTTTAGATTCCGTCACTCACAGTTAAAGTGTACCTATGATAAAAATTACAGACCTCTACATGCTTTGTAAGCAAAATCGGCAGTGTATCAAATACTTCTTCTCCCCACTGTATTAGTCGACAGCTTAACTTTTACTGCACCCAGAACATTCCGTTAAGTGAGTTAACTTTCTGATATACAAGCTTAGGAAAGATTCCTGATATATTAGCTCTGTTCCAAACCCTAGTGGGCTGCTTCATGGTCTACATCACAGCTACCTTCTACAGCAGCATCCTAACCCAAATGGAGTGACTGAACTGAAACTCAGTTATCGATCAGTTATTGCCACCCAAATATTGCTACTCACATGATGTGCTTAAGAGAGTAAACTAAACCAAAGACTTTATATATCTACCTTATTCCTACGCCCCATGACGCGTTGCGCAGATTATGGGTGTAACTTCCGATAAGCTGTAAACAATCCGGCTCGCTCTATGAACTCAACAATACCTTTTTTTTGTACTGGGTACAATGAGATGACATTATTCTACTCACCCTTCAACCATCGAACATTTAAAAGGACATTTAAAAGTGTAAAAGCATCAACAAGGTACTTCCAACAGACCATGAATAACCGCAAAAGCGCGATTCTTTCCACAGCAATAACGGACAGGTTAAATATCACTGTAGTAATATCTGTATTATGTAACATACGTTGCCTTAATCAAAAATGTTCATTAACTTCAGCATTGCATGATACTATTTCAAAGTGATTTCCGTCATTTTGACAGATAATAAATTGTATTTACCTGTGAAAACAAACCTGGAAAGAGACGTGAGGATTTGAGGAGAAAAACAAGAGATTCTTTGTGCGTTCCAGTGAATTATTAATGGGATATATCGTAAATTAAATCGGGAGAACAGACCAACACTGTGCAGTATATGTTGTCCTTTTTCAGCGAAATACAAAGGGAAAAAGAAAATAATTATGAGGAAAAGAATGCAGCGACTGAAAGAGCTCTTGCCTGAGATATTCTTGTTATACCATATCATATACTCATAACGTACTTTCAATGCATTAAAATAGCAAGCGTTACGTTATTCTCATGATGTCTGAAAATAAAACATGAAGGAAAATTGACAGCTCATTCAGTCAAACTGATGGATAAGCTTTATTTGTTGCGCAACCTTATGATTTGAAATGACTCGTTTCAGTCTTTTTGAATGGAAGTTTCCCAAACCGGAAGTGCCACCCATAACTCAAAACGCAGTCGGCTCGTCAGGAATAAGGTGGATAGGAAGCCGGTGCACTCCGATTACTTAGGAATGGGAGAACGTGCAACGCCCAATATGGCAAATAAGCCTCGCCTTCTAAATGAAAGAGCCAATCGTTGATTAGTAAAGTCATCGCGTCACTACAGCTGCCGTTAGAAGCTCCGGTTGCTATAGAAACAGGCAGTGTTCTGAGACGCGCGCTTAGGATTGACTTTGTCCAGGAAAAATGCAGTTTTTTGTCATGATTTGAGTCTTTAGAAACAACATTTATGAGACATGGTCAGATTTCATTGGTGATTTCAGATATGAAATTTAATCGTATGCTTGGCGAACAGTTTTGGAGAATTTGATGTTTCCCCATTCAAAGAGATAGGAGCTGCACTTGCATGCCCGAGAGGCGTTTCTAAGATGGCCGCCGAGTGAAATGACTTGTCTAAAAGGGACTTTGACTAAACCTCACTGTTGAATTCTAATAATATGAATGTAACATTAGGACGTATTAGGACTTCTAAGATATTCTAAATATTGTGTATTTTTCTGTCCTAATAAAAGTATACATTTGTAATTTTGGATGATTCCCAAAGATTGCTGTCCCTTACAAAAAACAAGTTTATTCAATGGTCCTATTAGTCTACTTTTTTTCAACTAAAAATCAGAGTGTATACTTTTTACGTGCTTATCAGAGATAAACATAATACATTTATAGATAAGTATACTTGGCTTATACTGACAGAAAAGTCATAGTGCTAGTTTCAGCCCGACGCAGTTATCATTTTCACGTCCAGCGTCACGTTGTTTAAATAGCAAATGCACTGGCAGCCATCTGTTCACCCATGGGCGTCTGGTCTGAACCAGGTGTGTTCAGGCACATTGTTGGTGCGTTGCTATTTTGAGGAACTGAAAACGACTGCGCCATTGACCAACACAAACCTGCTCTAAAGTCAGTAGTGCAGTATTTTTGTGTTATTTAAAGGGTGTGTTAGTAATATGTGCCTATAGGCGGGTGCACAACGCGCATACACTCTGCTTATTACACACACAGGGACGCAGCAGCACACACACATTTTAAATATTAAAAATTAAAGGATTCCTCTCTGGAGACGCGTTCAGTCTTTCCTCCATGTAAATAGCGAATCCGCCATGGCGCGAGCACAACTGGCTTTTAAAGGGAATGGGAGATGAGACTCTGATTGGTTTATTGCACGTTATGCCCAAAACACACCCATGACTCATTAAGAGACTAGGCACAACCCTTTTGGATCAGCGTCTGGCGCGCCGACCGTTTTTTCCATCGTTAAACTAGCAAAAGTGGATTTGGACACGCCCTAAGTGCAGCTGCGCCGTGAGCTCAGACCATGTGCTCAGATCGTTACAATAGGGCCCAAAGTATATTTGGCCTATACTTGTACCTAATCTTTTGACCCAGGTATACTTAAGAAAAGTAGAATTTAATATTTTAAGTATACTTTATCTTGACAAACTTTATTAAGTATACTTCAGTCTATCTTGTAGTTGTGTTTACTCTGAGTACACTTATTTTTTCACACACATTGGCTTCTTTGAGGTAGTATGAATAATCTCATTAACATGCGTACATGTTCAAATTTAGAGTAACAAGTCAGCTTTAGGGTGGAATCACTTGAGTAAATAGTACATGGGTGGAACTGAATTTCATCTTTCTTGTACACAGTGCTATTAACCCACACAGAAACAGATAAACATCTGGCTGATTTTATTGACAATTCTTCCACTGTACGAGTAAACTGTAAGTATGATGTTAAACTTGCTTAAAGAAAACTTTCAGTATAAAAACTATTAAAGTAAAACTATGATATGTAGTCAAACCAAAAATGATTCAGACACCAGATATAATGTTTTACTAGTGGCTGCAGGACACTATAGTTCATTTATGTAAGTGAGGATAGCAAAATAAACTGTGACACATTATACCCAAACATTCTTCATACAGTGACTACCAGTAAAACTGATAAAAATTTGGGACCAAAATGATTCAGACACTTTGACCGGAGCATGTTTTGCTGAAGTGTTTTTTCTTTATTGCTAATGCGACCTTTCACACCACAGACTGAACAAAATGAAGCATTGCTTGGTCACTGGTTGACCTAAATTGGTATTATCTAATTGTGTACTTAAATTTAACAGCTGATTGGTTGATTGTAATCCATTACATACCTTTCTATCAAAGTGATCTGACATTATCAAGATGAATTTGTTCTGACACAGTTTAACTCTGAGTTCTTGTCATATGTTATTACCATTTTTTAAACTATAGT
Organism: Coreius guichenoti; assembly: GCA_039654105.1. Classification (NCBI taxonomy): domain Eukaryota; kingdom Metazoa; phylum Chordata; class Actinopteri; order Cypriniformes; family Gobionidae; genus Coreius; species Coreius guichenoti. The sequence goes on along the minus strand of CM077171.1, from coordinate 5,764,663 downwards.
GAATAAACTGTGATAATGTGAGAAAATTATGAAGGTGTCTGAATACATTTTGGTTTGACTGTAATTCAGAGTGTACTTTCATGAACTAAATAGTGAGCTAGAAGTGCATAGCTAGTAAACTAACATTATACCTATAAGTTAATTTATAGTATAGTTCACAGTATAGTTGAAATAGAAAAGAGAAACTTGTAAACTAGTTGTGTGCTAAAAGTCTACTGCTGTTATGCTTAGTCCCAAGTATTGAAATAGTACACAATGACTTTAGCATACTTACTGCCTAAAGTATACCTGGAAAATATACTCGCACTTTTATGAAAATGAACCTGAAGTATACTTCTCTTTTGTAAGGGGCATTCTTGAAGAATGAAAAACCAACGTTTTTTATAAGGCTGTCTACGAGGATGTTTGTGATGAAAATGCGGTCTAAGTAGGCAGCTCACTAGGTTTTGGAACGGAGCTAATCTCAGTTTTTTTTCTTTTTCTTTTTTTTTTTAAGTTTATGGTTTCGTAGCATTTTGTGAATGCAGTGTGTGTTTCTATCAGACATCAGAGGTGATTGAGGATTTGGAACAGACTGTGATTCACCTCAAACAGCAGATACAGGAAGCGGAAAACAGGAGACAGAGACAGCTCAGGGTCAGTAGCTCACGCTTTACACACCCTTCCATGCTCAACATCACTGTATCTTTGGCTATAGTGGATGTTCATACTGCTGGTTGCCTTCGTTATTGGTGGGATTCACAATTAATAGAGTAACAATCACAGTAACGGACATCTGGTTGTTGTATTTCGCAGGGCCAATCCACTGACTTTATATCCATTGACAGTCACTGCATCACATTTTGCTGCCAACTCTTAATGAAAATTAACAATGAGTTGCTTTGTCATGCAAATCATTCAGTGTGAACGACCCTATGTACCTCAGGAAATCACATTCCTGGTCTTATTATGAACAGTTCATCAGTGCATGCTGTCCCAGAGAAATCAAATTTGTCTTCATAATATTTTTATCTGTATGCAATAACTTGCTTTTCTTTACTTTAATGTCAGATTCCATTGGTGATTTCAAATATGAAATTTAATCGTAAGCTTGACGAGCTTTGGAAAATTTGATGTTTCCCCATTCAAAGAGATAGGAGCTGCACTTGCATGCCTGAGAGGCGTTTCTAAGATGGCCGCCGAGTCAAATGACTTGTCTTAAAGGGACTTTGACTAAACCTCACTGTTGAATTCTAATAATATGAATGTAACATTAGGACGTATTAGGACTTCTAAGATATTCTAACAACCACAAAAATGCACAGTACACATAAATATTGAATAAATATTATTTTTTTTCTGTCCTAAAAGACGTCACCATGTGCCCTCTTATTTGTCAAATCCTTTCCTCCAAACACCTGTCACTTTTCAAATCAAAATCAAATCAAATCACCTTTATTTATATAGCGCTTTTTACAATGGCAATTGTTTCAAAGCAGCTTCACAGTGGTAACAGGAAAATAATGCAACAGAATTTGATTCGGCTGTACAGCCGCTCTGGTGAAAACAGTGATGTCATCCAGCTCATTTCAATTATCATATAGTGTCAATGCGGGCAGATCAGTAATATAGTTGAAATTTAAGTGTCCCCAACTGAGCAAGCCAAAAGACAAAGGCGACGGTGGCAAGGAACCAAAACTCCTTCAGGGCCAGAATGGAGAAAAAAAACCTTGGGAGAAACCAGGCTCAGTCGGGGTGCCAGTTCTCCTCTGGCCGACGAGCAGATAGTGTATGAATGGCCTGAGTCGTCAGCCAGAGGAGAACTGGCACCCCGACTGAGCCTGGTTTCTCCCAAGGTTTTTTTCTCCATTCTGGCCCTGAAGGAGACTTTTATCACCATCCAATGAAATCCCCAAGGATAAAATCAATCCCTACCTTTTTTTTCCTCATATGCCATTTTACAGAAGTAAAATGGTTTGCGATTGTCGTTCCATGTTGACTTTAGATGTGAATGACAATTGTGACCCTGGACCACAAAACCAGTCATAAGGGTCATTTTTTTGAAATTGAGATTTATACATCATCTGAAAGCTGAATAAATAAGCTTTCCATTGATGTATGGTTTGTTAGGATAGGAGCCGAGATACAACTATTTGAAAATCTGGAATCTGAGGATGCAAAAAAATCTAAATATTAACAAAATCGCCTTTAAAGTTGTCAAAATGAAATCCTTAGCAATGCATATTACTAATAATAACACATTTTTGATATATTTACGGTAGGAAATTTACAAAATACCTTCATGGAACATGATCTTTACTTAATATCCTAATGATTTTTGGCATAAAAGAAAAATCTATAATTTTGACCCATATAATGTATTGTTGGCTATTGCCACAAATATACCCCTGAGACTTATGACTTATGTTTGTGTATTTATCTGTTTGTTTTGTTCAGGACCAAGAAAATAAGATGCAGCAAGAGATAACAGACCTGCAAAACATCACTGGCAAAAAGGTAATTCATTTATTCACAAACATGGTATTATATTTAAAGGCACAATATGTGCGATTTTTAGATTAAAATATCCAAAAACCACTAGAACAATGTTATATATTTTGTTGACTTGTGTACTTACATTATCCCAGATGTTTCCAAGAATGTTTAAATCCAGAGAAATAAGCGGGACCAGGACATTTTAACCAGGACATGGACCGCGTTACCCTCGATTTCCTGTTTTATTTTGTAGAAACCATGGAAACACCAAAGACGCTTTAATATATGATGTGTTTTATTAGACAGGTGAGCAACTGTTTGGATCATTCATGGACAGAAAACTAATCACTGTTATACAGATCAACACAGTTAGTCTTATTGTTTAAATCATGTTTTCTTGATTTACCGCGAGTACCATGTTTTACCATGCCTAATATCGATCTAGCTCACTGCAGTGTGAACAAATAGTAGCCTCATAGTAGCGCCGAGCGAACGCACAGAGTAGCATTATAACATAACTTTCAACACACTCAAATGTATCTAATATGATTAAACAGCGCTGCGTTACCACACATACACATGAACGCCTTTGTTTTGAATAGGTGACCTCTAGTGGCGACAAAGTACATATTGTGCCTTTAAGACATATTATATTTTTAATAATATTGTACAGTGGCCAAAATGTGTTTGGACATGTCATTATTTGGGCTGTCTCTGACTGAAAATTTGTTCGACTAAGCCTCTTCTGGTTGACTATTATGGGGCAGCGTTGTCATTATATAACGAAATATCAAAGCAAGTGTCATTGATTATAAAGAAACAGACACAATGCTCTCAGTAAGTGTGCTAACTTTTTACAAGCCAGGGGGTTATTTTTACACTGCCGTTCAAAAGTTTTTGATCGGTAAGATTTTTAATGTTTTTAGAAGAAGTTTCTTATGCTCACCAAGGCTGCATTTATTTTATTAAAAATACAAAAAAAAACAGTAATATTGAGAAATATTATTCAAATGTAAAATAACTGTTTTCTTTGTGAATATATTTTAAAATGTAATTTATTCCTGTGATCAAAGCTGAATTTTGAGCATCATTACTCCAGTCTTCAGTGTCACATGATCCTTCAGAAATCATTCTCATATGATGATTTGATGCTTAAGAAACATTTCTGATTATTATCAATGTTGAAAACAGGTTTGTCAGGATTCTTTGATGAATAGAAAGTTCAAAAGAACAGCATTTATTTTAAATATAATCTTTTGTAACATTATAAATGTCTTTACTGTCACTTTTGATCAATTTAATGCATCCTTGCTGAATAAATATATTAATTTATTCCTCCCCCCCCCAAAAAAAAATTGTTACTGACCCCAAACTTTTGAACGGTAGTACGTTGCAAAAGTTTCTGATAAATGCTGTTCTTTTGAACATTGATAATAATCATAAATGTTTCTTGATCATCATATGAGAATGATTTCTGAAGGATCATGTGACACTGAAGACTGGAGTAATGATGCTGAAAACTCGACATCACAGGAATAAATTGCATTTTACTATATATTCACATAGAAAACAGTTATTTTACATTTGAATAATATTTCTCAATATTACTGTTTTTTTGTATTTTTAATAAAATAAATGCAGCCTTGGTGAGCATAAGAAACTTCTTCTAAAAACATTAAAAATCTTACCGATCAAAAACTTTTGACCGGCAGTGTACATTGATTTGCAAATACTACACATTTTAGGATTAATCACACCAAACGCCCTGGTTATTATATTGAAACAATTTGAATAAACTTGAAAAGCATCAGTTATGAGACTGACCAGTCCTCATAATCACCACCAGTCCAGTCTCAGAAGCAGTTTAAACCAAAGCAGGCAGTTTTAGTTTCAACATAAAAGCATTTCCTCTGCTCTCAATTGCCCTAGTTCACTTTGATGATGTGAAGATTTGAGGCTGTAAAATCGAGTGCTTGTTACAAGGGCCCCGTTTCCACCTGGTATTAAAGGGATAGTTCACCCAAAAATGAACAATCTGACATCATTTACTCACCCTCAAGTTGTTCCAAACTTATGAGTTTCTTCTGTTGAACTAATAAGAGCATATTTTAAAGAATGTTTGTAATCAAACAGTTGACGGTAGCCATTGACTTCCATAGTAGGAAAAAAAAATACACGGCAATACTATTGAATGAACAATTTCATGTTACGTGGCTTACGAGCGAGTAAATGGTAAGTAGCACAGCTGCCATTTCCACCGCAACCGCTTTAATACAACGCAGCGAAGTTTGAATCACTTGTTTGGTGCTCTTTCTCACAACACAACCCATAACAATCACACGTTAAAGCTACAATATGTATTTTTTCGCCGCTAGGGGTTGCTAACCTCTTTAAAAGATTGATGACGCGGTGAATGAGCGTGGAATCATGGAACTTGTCGTCATACCGATGGATCTAATAATGTTTATGGGGAAATAATGTTTATGGATAAGTGAATGCATTCATGTTTATGAAGCTGGGCGCGATTACTAATAAGAGACAGATATCAGTGCCACACGCCCGAGTCCCGGGAGATATAAAGAAATGAGGACATTTCATTCTACCGAACTACCCGCAAGTGCTGAATTACTGCTCATACAGGTCAGTTTATTCGACCAATTAAAACTGTGAGGAAACGCAATGCCGTTTCACTTGGTCTACACTATCTAAACTGCATTTGAGTGTGTTGAGTTATAATGTTATTCTGTGTGTTAGTTTGTTGGCTGTATGAGACTAGCAGTAGCTACATCATACTGATGATATTCTAATATTTCATCGTGTTGAGCTACAGTTTTATGTACATTTGCTCACCTGTCTAATAAAGCACATGCAAGAGCGGCATTTCTGTCAAGTCGAAGTTTGTTGCGAAGCTCTCGCCATCTCCAAAACGTCACGTCGATACTGGTCCTCTTTTGATTTCTCATTTTGTTCCAAAGTCTGCTTGCTATGGTCCATAATGTTTGAACGAAGCTACAACAGCGCTAGACGTAACGCAGTTGTCCACATCTGTTGCCATGGTTTCTACGGCAGTAAAAGCGGAAACTGAGGGTAACGCGGATATGACGCCATTGACAGGCGACTCCCTCACACGTCCCGGTTCCTTGGATAAATCACAATTTTCTCACGATTTACAAATAGTTGGAAACATTTGGGATATTGTAAGTACTCAACTGAACAAAATATATAACACTGGCCTAGTGGGTTTTGGATATTTTACTGCAAAAGTCCTACATATTGCACCTTTAAGTGAGTGGCCGGCGAGTAGTGACTAGCGTTCTGCTAGTCACAAACATCTTTGTATGTGATTTCACTAATCCGATCACAAGATGTTTTAGACCTCGTTTCTTGTGATCGTATCACGAAAAATGCCAGGTGGAAACAGGATCAAGTTGGTTTTTGTCGAAGCGGCACCCAAGTGTTTCCCCAAATGAAAGGGGAGCGTAACGGGACAGTGATAGACCCGACCTGATTGCCCCACTAATTATGAGTTAATAGGAGCTGCTGCCAAGCGGCTCCCTTTCAAAAGTCTTCAAAGCTTCAGAACTGTCATAAAAAGGTCGCTTTAATAATTGGGCCGACACAATCAGGTGAAGATATGTTTTAAGATCAGCCTCAGACACCTGGCTGCTGCCTGCCGCCCCACCTTCAAAGGGCCTGTCCGGTCATAAAGCAGGATGGTGAGGCGGACCTCTGTCAAGGGCACATCTGCAAAGCAGAGGCCGTATACACCTGCAGGCCAGCCGTCTGCCAGCGGCTGCTCACAGCCGACCTCTGACCTTTAGAAAATGAGATCAGCTCTAGTTATGCTGAGGGGCGGGAGCAGATAAAGCGTGTTGAGTGATTGACACTTCTGTCGTCCTGTCCCAGCTGCAGACGCTTCAGGCCCAACTGGAAAAGGAATGGGTCGACAGCAAGAGGAAGATGAGCAAGATGGAGGACGCACTCAGGTACGTGCTGCTGATCCGAGTGACACCAAATTCATTAATACAGTTTTCTCTTTAAAAAGTACACTGCCGTTTAAAAGTCTGGGGTCAGTACTACGTCAAATTTAAGATGTGTATTTCAAATAAATGCCGTACTACTCATCAAAAAACCTGAAAAAAAGTATAGTTTCCATAAAAATGTTAAGCAGCAAAAATGTTTTCAACATTTATAATAATTAATAATGATAACTGAAAATGAAAATTTCATTGAAAATGAAAAATAAAATCATCATCATCATCAAAAAAAAAAAGGATCATGTGACACTGAAGACTGAAAATTCAGCTTTGATCACAGGAATAAATTACATTTAACAATATATTCACATAGAAAACAGTTATTTTAAATTGTAATATTATTTCACAATATTTCTGCTTTTATTCAATTTTGATTAATTAAATGCATCCTGGCTTTGTCTTAAAAACATTTAAAAAATCTTACCGACCCCACTTTTTTTGAATTTTTGGCACTTTTGACATTATTCACTTTATTTATACCTGGCCTCATTACGAATTGTTTGCCATTGCATGTGACTTGTTAATGAATGAATCCAAAAAACTTCCACACTGTCTCGTCTGTCATATCCGACGACATGCTTTTACGCGGCAATAGAAGCTGTGCTCTGTGACTGCTTGTGTTTTATGACAGATGGCAACCAGCGTTAAGGTTACTGTACATTGGGATGTCAACCAGATACTGGCGCTGGATAATTTACGTGCCATATTATCATACATGTAGAGGGTATGCACGTGACGTCACCGTCAGCCGGAGTGACTGCGGTTACGCCCACTGAGCGGCAAAAAGACTGAGAGGCAGCATTGGTTTACAGTGTGAATGCAGCGAAAAACACACAAAACCAGGCCTGGCGCCAGAGGGGGGGGTCTTGGCCCCCCCCTTGGACGTCCCTGTGCCCCCCTCCGGACCGAGGGAGACGGACTTGATAATAGCGTGCAAGTTTCTCACTCAAACCCCTGCCGCTGCCGCTGCTGCTTCTGCTACTGATAAAAGCTGCCCATAACTGCTGGTCTAGGATCTGTTTTCTTCGTAATAATGTAGCCAATCACAGACATGTTTGTTGATTTCTTGAATGGCCAATCACAGGTGTTGAAGTTAGAATCCACTCACCGCTCGAGTTTTAGTCCAGCGCTGAGTTCTGCACGTGTGCAAATCCTCTCTAACAAAGTATAGACATTATGTAAATAAGAGATTAATTGTGCTTCACTGATTAATTTAACAGAACTGTGAGATCACGTTCATTGAATGAGTGACAGCTTTCAGTGATTATAAAGGGAGTGCTCTTTGCACGCTGTCTATGCGATATAAAACATAATTAATAGGCCTATAATATATCCAGAATTTAAGTAAAACTTTTGTTTTCCATTCTTGACAAGCGGCCACATAAACACGCCTCAATACCAACCCATCCGCATATAAATGCAGGATTCACTCTCGAAATTGTGATGACTGAAAGTGATAAATATTTATGCATCGAAATCAGGCTCATATAAATGTCAGGAAACACGATTCCTGGCTGCATGTCAATATCCATGGATCACTGGATCTTTGGGAGGTTGTAAGGAACACTATATGGAGTCCAACCTTTAGTTTAAACTGATAACTGTTTGTTTTACTCGCGTTTCCCCTATTACCTCCAGTCATGCAGCAGCTCTTCTGCCTCTCAGTCCGGCTGAGGGGGCCTGTTCCGGCGGGAAAGTGACTCAGTGCATAACCTCTATACTATTCATTTAAAATATTACGGTATATCGTGACACCCCTAATTTACAAGTATTTTTTATACTATTATTTAGATGCTGATTCTCATTTGAGTGTCAAGGGCAATATTTGCTCAGTCTTGCCTCCCTGACGGCTCTGGAGCCGTAACATCCAGCAGTGCTCCTGTATTGTTGAGTGCTAGCAGAGACCAGTAAAATGTGAACAATGCTGTGGTCTGGACTGGATTATGGGGCTGTGGAAGAGGCTCTGCTCTAAGTCCTGTTTTGGGAAGGCCATCTCCTGGCCCACAGCAGAGCCTTTAGATGTGGAGCTAGCGTGGGGTTACTGCCTGTGCTCCCGGAGCCCGTTCCCAACCGCAGGAATGCAGCGGGAGATGTGGAAGTGGTTAGGATGGCGTTCTGAGGAAGCTCGCAGGGTTTGTGTGCCGGGTGGAATCACACACTTCAGGTTAGTTCGTCTGGCCTCGCTTTTTCACTGTCACTCACAGAAAAAATAAAAGAACAAAACTCCCCTGACAAGCTGCGTGCCACGTTTAATGTACCCACCAGGCGCAGATGTGAGATTATTTACAACATCCAAACATTGGTGGAAAACTTCCCATTTAGGTTGAGGAATGACATCAGGTTGGATTCGGCCCACCGATGAGCTCATTATTTGCTGTTTGTTTGTTTGGCCCTTGTCCTGGTGTATCACACACTCTTGGCAGTAACTGCGTGTTTAATTAGATTTCAGTCATTAACTCTGCCAGTGGACATGTGACATCATCATCGCCTGGAGCACAAGACTTGGTCCTGAGTTTATAGTTTTTCCTAGAATACCTTTCCTTGACACAGTTTCAGATTTGTTTCTGTCGCTTTGTTCCAGTATCACTTACAATGTATTTCCATCAACACGTTTTTTGGGATCAAAAGCAAAAGAGGAAGCTGTACTGTAGATTTGGGGATAAATTATATGCAGAAAGCAAACAAAGAACATTCCCCATCATAGTCAGAGTGCACACTTAGGGATAGTTCACCCTAAAAAGATAATTCTGTCATTAATTCCTCACCCTCATGTCGCTCCAAACCCGTTAGACCTTCGTTTATCTTCAGAACACAAATGAAGATGTTTTTGATGAAATCCGAGAGGTTTGTGAACCACACAGGCAGCAACGTCATTGCAACATTCAAGGCCCAGAAAGGTAGGAAAGACATCGTTAAAATAGTCCATGTGACTCCAGTGGTTCAACCTTAAAGGGATAGTTCATCCAAAAATGAAAATTAGCCCATGATTTACTCCCCCTCAAGCCATCCTAGGTGTATATGACATTCTTCTTTCAGACGAATACAATCGGAGTTATATTAAAAAAGTCCTGGCTAATCCAAGCTTTATAATGGCAGTGAATGGCTGTTTCTGTTTTAAAGTCCATAAAAGCGCATCCATCCATTATAAAAGTGCTCCACACGGCTCAGGGGGTTAATAAAGGCCTTCTGAAGCGAATCGAATCGAAAGAAAAATATCCATATTTAAAACTTTACAGACTGTAATCTCTAACTTCCATTAACTGTTAACTGTCGTCCACGCGCGTGTTCACGAGAGACTGGCGTTTCAGTGTAGGACGCTCCAGTGAGAATATGCTAGTTCTCGCGAGAACCAAGTTTTGTTTTGCTCTATCCTCTGCGCTTCTATGTTCGTCACCGGAACTTACACTACGCCTGCGTCCTCCGTCATCCGCTGGAACGCCAGTCTCTCGTGAACGCGCGGACGACAGTTAGCGGAAATTAGAGATTACAGTTTGTAAAGTTTTAAATATGGATATATTTCTCACACAAACGCATGGCTTTGCTTCAGAAGGCCTTAATTAACACCCCGGAGCCGTGTGGAGCACTTTTATAATGGATGGATGCACTTTTATGGACTTCAAAACAGAAACAGCCATTCACTGCCATTATAAAACAAAAAAAAAATAGCGACTTTCTTCAACAATCTCTTCTCTTCAGTGTCATTCTCCTATTCACGCGGTAACCACAGTGCAGCGCTTCCAGGTTCTACGTCAAAACGGCGGCTCATTATTGGTCAGCTCCTGCGTCAACATCACGTGCATGTGTCGTGGTGCTCACGTGAACAGCATCGGCCAATAATGAGCCGCCGTTGTGACGTAGAACCTGGAAGCACTGCACTGTGGTTACTGCGTGAATAGCGTAGGAGAATGACATTGAAGAGAAGAGATTGTTGAATAAAGTTGCTATTTTTTATTTTTTTTTGTGCAAAAAATGTATTCTCGTCACTTCATAACATTAAAGGGATAGTTCACCCTGAAATGAAAATCACCCCATGATTCACTCACCCTTAAGCCATTCTAGGTGTATATGACATTCTTCTGAATTTGAATGAGCATCCTGCAATAATAAAGCATAGACATTTCAAAATAAGAGTCCCGTTGTATTTCAGGCTTGTTTATTAAATAAAAGTCACGCCGTGTGTCCAATTTCCACCCCGGTTATTATTTGGTTACACAAACTGTATGTAATTTAATTTCCATTTAATTTAAAGTAAACTACTTTAGCTTCTGTCTGGGACGCCCCGTCACAGGAAGGAAAGACTAAAAACATTATTTGACGCATATTATTAAATATGTAGATTTTACTAGCATTAGTGTTATTATAGTTAACAAAAACTAAAACCATAAAAAAATCTGTTTACTTGAAATAAATGTTAACTGACATAAAATACAAAAAACTTAAACTTCTCTTATTTTCATTAAGTTGAAATTAACCTGTTATTTAGTTTCATTAACCTGATGTACCAACCAAACTAAAACTGAAATAAAAATGAATAAAAACTATACAGACATTTAAAAAAAAAAAAAAAAAAAAAAAAAAAAATGGACAAAACAACAGAATTACTAAAACTTTTAACTAAAATTAAAATGAAAGAGTTAAATTAAATTAACAAAAACTATAATATCTCAGAGATACTAAAATAACACTAGTATGGCTAAATCTGTTACAGTGTGTTTTATATATATATAAATGCAGAAATAGTTAGTTGCACCCCTAAAGTTTCTAAATGCGCTCCTACATTTTTCAGCTTAGGAGCACAGGTGCACCTTGGGGGAAAAAAGTAAGCGCCAAGCCCTGACATTACTGAAATGCTGAATTAGACTGAATTGTGATGTCTTTAGCACCACTCACATTCTCTTCAAAAAGTGTTGTATTACCTTTATTTATTAGTATAATACAGGACAGTGGAAATGATATAATACAGAATGATGAATTCACTGTTTTATATCATATTTAAACAACTGCATTGATCTAACATAACTATTTTATTCCTTTGCATCACAAATGATCCAAACCTCCCGGCGGTTTATTGTTGGCTCTTTTGTAAAAGAAGCATTGAAATAGGACAACTAATAAACGAAAGAAATCAGGTCTGGCTGTCATTGGCACATATGTAATTTAAAACCATTCCAGGACGTTTTGCATGTCTTGTTCCGTACAGCACAGCGCTTCCTTTCATCTGCTGAATTGTGTTTTTTTTTTCCTGTGCCGTTGCTTTAAAGTGACGAGATGAAACGAGTGCCGTTATCTGACGTACGCGTTAGTGCGCCAGACACACACAGCTTAGGATGAATAAATTAGCCCCGCATGAGCAATGAACAACACAGATGCCCATTTGTATCAATAGGCAGCCGCATTTACGCTGCAGTCCTCATCGAGCTAATTAAACAGTCATTGGGCTAACGAGCAGCCAGGATCCCCGGTCTGCTACCTACCTGCCGTTCAGGGCCTTTTGGCCGCTTTAAAGTCAGCACTGAACTTCAAACAGCCAGCCAGCGCACACATCAAGAGAGCAACGCCTGATAGCAGAGATCAGAGGATGAGCAGAGAAATTTAAACGAGATGAAACTGCATAAAATGCTGGCTGCTCACCGCATTATATGCCGGCATGTTGGACACATTTTCATGCATATAAGTGGGACAGAGAGGCTGAAAATGTATGTAATGTTTAGCATGGCTTGCATCATTTTTTTTTGTTACGTATTTAGGCTTTTGCGTGCCCTTTTGATATGCTCATGTGAATTTAAACATGTATATGCGTGCAGACACAAGCAGCTGGTGTGCTGTTTGTTTGTCCTGAGCCCCCTTTACATCAAAAGACGCACCCCCTTCCCAATGCAAATGAGAATTGGTGCATTGTTTAACTTTCCGTTGCTATGGCAATACCATAGTGAGCTACCACAGTTGGAAAAAAAAAAACTAAGTTAGCTCTTTTTGATCAGTGTTTCTGTCTGATCATCAGAGGAAATGCATATACATGACGAGCAGTTGTGCTCTGAATGTTCACACTCGTCTTATTTTGACGAAAGTGATACAGAACTTCTTGGAGCTGAACCAGAATTATTTCCTTACTTCTATCCCTATTTAAGCACACATTCCGCAAACAGCAGCGTCAACTAAAGAGCCCAACTCCGTTCCCATCACTGCAAATGACAGTACAATATGTTTGTCTTAAAATGCGGCGTAAACTCACAGGAGGGGAGTGCCACAGGGATATGTGTTTGGCCCGACTGTGTTGTCCCACGTCTGCAGCTGCGAATCTCTTTGAGTCTCGGCTTCGGCCCAGTCCGGCTCTGGTGGGGGAGGAAGGGAAGGGGGCACATCCCTGGGGATTCAGAGGCCAACATCAAACGGACTAATCACTGCAGTCCCGCTGGATCAGACAGAGGATAAGAATAGGCAAGAAAATAAACCAGCTGGCCATAAACTCAGTTCCTCGTTTTGAAGGCGATAGTGTTGCATTCCCTGGATGAACCACTCATCATTTGTATTTGTGCAAATCTCCTTGTCCTACCAAAACATGAGTTTGCTGAGCTCCTACAGACATAGAAGAGGCTAATTATTGTCTTTGTATTTGGATATGTATTTTTGTCGGTCTGAGTTGATGCTCCAAGCCAGGGAGAGTCAGTTCTTAGGGTGTGTTTGGAATGGCATACTACTATTTTTGCATTATGCATTGTATATGAACTTTCTATTTGCATGTCTGGGTGACCTACCGCATTTGCCTAACTGCATTGTATGCACACTGCATGAAATATTGTATGTATCCCACAATGCAATGCATGCTACCTGACATTGCAAATGAATGTCAATCAACAGAAGTTATTGACAGATGTCAGTTTAATACAATATTGGGGTAAAAATACACAATGAATTTGTCAACACGGGCAACAGAGAGTGTTGGCTTTTTTTACGGATGCACAGTGATGTAGTGAAGCTCATGTGATCTGCTATCTGATACACATGGCTATAGCAGTGCAACTTGGTGACATCCATTGATTTAATATCTATCAGTGTGAACACACATTTCATTTGAATGTGCTGCATTTCTGTTAAAGGGGACATATTATGCCCCTTTTCACAAGATGTAATATAAATCTCGGGTGCCCCAGAATGTATCAAAATTCAGCTCAAAATACCCCACAGATCATTTATTATAGCTTGTAAAATTTGCCCCATTTGGGTGTGAGCAAAAACGCGCTGTTTTTGTGTTTGTCCCTTTAAATGCAAATGAGCTGCTGCTCCCCGCCCCCTTTCAGAAGAGGGCGGATCCTTTACACGAGCTTCGGATACTCCCTCAACAACAAAATAGACGAATCTCACTCAGCCAAAATGTCAGAAATAACCAGTTGTGGAGTGCAGCCTTACATGTATGAACTGGAGTCAGAAACAGACGAGAGACTCAGGAAGAGGTTGACACTTTGAGACGCACCTGGACGTTTCTGAATGGTTAGTGGATATATTTAAGTAACGTTAGTTGTTGTGGAGATATTTTGATTCAACTCATCGACTAGCATGTACCGTTATATATCTATAAATCTATAAATTCTATAAACTGTTGTATAGGTGCTCGTGTGGGAGCGTAACACGTCCGCCACCCGACTATACAATGCATAATAAATGTGCGTTTATGAATTATGCAGACTGTGAGCGTTTTCGGGATAAAACTAATGACATAGCTCTAGTCTCTGTGAATACAGTCAGAGACTATGGTAACTTTAGCCATATTAGCCGTACAGCATTCTAGAAAGCTCATTCAGAAATGAAATTTGCAAACATTCACAAAATATGAAGTGCCATCCTTACTTGTTCTGGATATGAAGTTAGAGCACGAAGCGTTGGTATTGACTAATCCTTCAGAAACAACTTTTTCACAAATCCAGCGTTGCACTGACCCTCGTTGGTGAAGCAGTCATGCATAAAATGATTTGCGCAAATATATTTAACCGACATTCTTCGGGACATTTCCTTCAAAAATGAAATTCAACCACGGTGTCCTCAGTGGCTCAGATACCGGGAGTCTATGGAGACTCGTATGTTCGTTGGTACATCCAACAACAGAACATTTGTAATGTTTTTTGGCGCAGACATTGTAATACTCTAGCGCTGATACAGCGAGTAAACAGAAATGGCGTCTCTGTGCTTCTCACTCAGGGGTGTGTCTATGATAAAAGGGCAGATCATCAGCAGTCATGGGCGGGGTTTCCCTACTCTTACGTAGGAGTAGGGGGAAATATGAAACGGCGCATTATGAGAGATTGATAATGGATTATAAAAAAAGTATTGGGTGGAATTTTACCATTATAGGCTGGTTGTTTACACACACTGTGGACACACATCCATGTTCAAACACCTTATAAAAGTGAATTATGCATAATAGGCCCACTTTAAAAGCAGATCAAGCTCCCAAGATCTTGCCTTAGCAAGACAAAGACATCCGTCACACATATCTTATAGGAGAAAACGTTCATAATGTTTCAGAAAAATAGTTATTGACAAAAATGATATAAACTAGTGAAAGTGCAAGAGTTGCAAAGTGGGTCAAACATGCCCATATAACGTAGTTAAAGAAACACGCATGACCCTTCATCTCAGCATAAGGATGAGTTACTTCTTGAGTTGCGTCTGATTGAAAATCTGCAGTATTGCTCTTGGCAGTAAACAATTCACATGTGTTACTGTGTAGAAGCTTTCATTTTTGATCGTGGATAGGTGATTGAAATCTGATCTCCGCTTTGATCTGCTAAGCTGATTCAAATAGATGCTTGTGCAACTCGCCCAACACCACTAACACATGACGTTCAGCTGCATATGTGACAGGAACACACTTTTATTCCCATCATCTGTTTTTACTTTTTTTTTTAAATTATGTGCCGGATTTTTTTTTTAACTTTGCATTGTTTATGAGTTATGGTCTGCATGCATGTGCGTCTAACACATGCCTGATGTTCTGAAGCATTAATATAAATTTATGAATCCAAAGTGTCCAAAAACACATCGAGAGAAGGCTGTTCGTTCGCCGTTGCTAGGAGAGAAGCGGGAGGCGTGCCCCGCTGCATAGGAATGGAGAAAACAGCCCGCTGGTTCATGCATCTGAAAGCATTTAAATCGAACACAGTCACACTTTCCACAGAGCATTACATGCATACCATCAGCCCCTGCTCGTCCTGTAGGGGGCGCCATACAGACACACTGATCATATGGGACAGCGGGAATAAGCTGAAAATTAAGAACAAATTCCTCATGTTTGGAATTTCCTCTGGAAGTTTTAAAGGGATGCAGATGTTGTTTTCTTGTATCTACGCAAACCACATCGTTGAATAATCGCCCCACACTTAAAGCAGGAGGGTTATGGTGTGTATCATTGCATGTGTCTTTAGCACTGGGAATGACATTCATTAAGAGGCGTCCCTGAATGTAATCCCACCCAAGAGTCACACACTTCACTGATTCAGCAGCACACATCCCTGGTGGTCCACACCGTCGCAACAATCACAAATCAACACTAGTCCAATGAACAACTCAGTTTTGTTTTAGGTCAAATAAGTGAATGCATGTCTATTTGGGTCAGTTACAAATTGAAAAGAATAAAACAAACCTTTTAGCAGTTTAACATTCAGATTTCACAAACGGTTGCCAGATATTTTCTCATTTCTCACCATCAAAGCCTGTCAAAACGAATATTTTCGACAGCATGCAGGCAGTCTGAAAGAAGAAAAATGCATATTGCGGGCACGCTGAGCTGCATATTGATTGGCCATCTCAGTGTGTTTGTAGTGGAATACTGGCTTACTATTAATTCAGTATTATGCTGCATTCACATGACCAGACCTCATCACGCATTTCATTTAGAAAGTGCTGTCCTGTTAGCATCTTGTACATAAAAAACATTTGTCGAGAGGGTGTTCACTGCAAAAAATGTTTTTCTTATTTAGCTTTTTTGTCTTGTTTCCAGTCTAAATATCTAAAAAAAAATCTTAAATCAAGATGATTTTACTAGATGAGTAAAAAAAAATAAAAATGAAGTGAGTTTTTGCTTGAAACAAGCAAAATTATCTGCCAGTGGGGTAAGAGAAATAATCTTGTTTCTGATTGAAATCTTGTTTCTTTTTCTTACCCCATTGGCAGATAATTTAGCTTGTTTTAAGCAAAAACACTTTATTTAGATTTAGATTTATTTAGACTTATGTCATTTTACTCATCTAGTAAAATCATCTTGATTTAAGAATTTTTAGATATTTGGACTGGAAACAAGACAAAAATACTAAATAAGAAAAGCATTTTTTGCAGTGTTGCTGTTAAAAAAGTCTTCATTAAAGCGTTATAAGCCATGAACAACGCCAACCAGCTATGAGGTGAATCACAACACTACAAACTTGTATGTAAAGCAAAAAAGTATTTGAACGTCAGACAAAAACGAGCGAGTGTACTTAACAACTTTGTGAGGGAAAGAACTACAAACCCATGACCCATGAATGACAATCAAATTAAAAATGATAGAAAACTATTCATTGAAAGTTGTCCATTATATCTATAGAAACAATATATTTAAATTTTATTGCAAAATATGCATCAATTGAAATACCAATATTTAAGTGTTTTGACAGCGTAGCGTGAGTCATATTGACTTGAGAATCAACTTGATTACGTAATTTGTTGTGCTTCATAGGAATGGGTGTTCCCCTTCTTTTGCTTGCCACAACTCCCTGATTAAGTGGAATTTCTGTTCAGCATCATGGGTAATGTAGTTTTTCACCATGAATTTAGCTGTTAACCACAATTATTTAAGAACAATAAGTTGAAATGATGCAAACAGATGGCTTTAACAAAAGCATATACCATTGATTAACAACCTCTGAACTCTTTAAGGCCGTGTGTCCACTAAAGTGTTTTTTCACGTGGCTGGCTGGCATATCCAATTGTTTTCAATGGGAGCGCCGCGTTTTTAGAACGCCATCGCTGTCACTTTTTACCCAGCCGTCCAATCACAGTGCAGGAGGGGCGGGACAAATACAACACCGACCAACCGCCACGTTCTGCTTGTACAATGTGAACAGACGACAACAAGAAGCATAATAACGGAACAAAATCATTTTTACTTTACGTTTACATTGTATGTGCATTTTTATATAGAAACAATACAGAAACAAACTATCTGTGAAATGAGATACTAGCATAGACTGTAAAATACGGATGTAGTGTCCGTGACGTCACCCGTAGGTTTCTGAAGAGCAGTTTTGAAGCCTAAAGTCGGCCGTTGCCATCTTGGCAGCGCGTCACCGCGCGTCACTCCCGGATAACTGAAAATGGGCAAAGAGGCGGGACGTGGGTGGAGCTGAGGTGACTGGTTTCTGAAACCACGCCCGCCTAGCTCGACCATAGCGGCACTCCACCTGTCACTCAAGTGGCCACGCCCTTAATCATGCAGAACTTTAAGGCTTTATATAATTTAAACGGATGAGTTATAAAAATATTCATCCTCCTCACAGTTGTCATGAAGGGCAAAATTAGCCGTATAGACCAAATCCACAATTTGTACCAGGCTGTAAACATGTTTTTTTTTCTGCTGTAAAGTTGGGCGTTTTAACATGGAGCTCAATGAGATTCTGCTCCCTTTTGGAGCCTGTCTCTAGCGGCCAGTCGATGAATTGCAGTTTAAGTCACTTCCGTGCTGGCTTCAAGAGAGACCGCGGGAGGTTGCCGCTTGGATACTAGTAACACTTACACGGATATTCTGTATCATAGCAAGCAAAGCGTCTCAACTGTGCTGCCAAAAGCAAGGCGTTTTCAGCAGAGTGCCTAACCCTTTTCAGCTGGCTAAAAATGCTTTGATGGACACGCGGCCTAAAGCCTCGTTCAGACTGTCAGTCCAAATCCGGTCTTTGTGCATATCCGATTGAAATCCGATCAGATTTAGCAAGTCTGAACGGCCAAAAATCACATAAAATCTGATTTTTACAAATCCGCTTCGAGCTACATTCATATGTAGTTTGAAATCCTATTCAAATCGCATTTCTGGAAATCAGTTTCAGTCTGACCGCTCTGATCGGATTTTGCGTGGTTTATGTGACTTTCTCACGCCACGTAAAATGTAAACGCCAGACGTTGTTATAGTAAACATGCTGAAAGTCGCTTCTGAAACAAGGTTGTGTTGTTGCAAAGTGCCGATCGAGAAGAAAATGATAATATAACGGAGACATGTTTTGAAACCGGCGGAGACGACAGCGCGGAATAAAGCTGCTCATACTAGCCTCGCGGTTCTGCCGCTGCCTCAGAAGACGCTGTAGCCCTGTGTGCGGCGGATGCACAATGTCATGTTTTAAATAAGACAACATCTGTATTGCAAACCCCTCCATGTTGCGTTTGTTGTTGCTGTTTTTGGCTTATGCCTGCCAAAGCAACGTCGTTGCCATAGAAACCAATGCTGCAAAAGGAACCCAACTGATGCAAAAGGGAATATCAAGTCAAGCTCACTGCATTATGGGATAATTGACTCAGCATAGTATGCTCAGTAGTATACTACACATTTTGGCAAATGTAGTAGACCATGCATGTATTGTATGCATACAGTACATTTGCATAGTCTGCACAGTATGCATACTGTATTCTGTGGCTGTAGTACGAGTAGTATGCTACTCTGAACTGAAGGTGCTTTCAAGTCCTCCTCGGAATTTCGTATTTACTAGTTGGGAAGTCGTAATTACGACATCATATCCGTTGAAGTCAATTTGGTTGGAGCAAGATGGCAATGTACCTTTTCTACAGAATGTATAATGTATAAGCCGTGTTTTTGCTGTTTTAAGTTTTTATTCAACTTATGAAGGTGTTGTAAATGTAATCATTATCGCAATTGTACAATTAGCTGCATCCATTTCTACACATTTTCTATCAATATAGATGCTTTATCCGTTACATCCACCATGTTTTCTCACTGACACACCCCACTCGGTTACTCAGGGCTTAAAAGAAAGTTCAGTTGTTCACTCATAACTATGCCTTTGTGGTGCCGTTCATGTGCATTCAACTCATCTGACATGACTTTAACACACCAATATATCTTTCCTTTATTGCATTAGTGTGAAATTGCTGACAAAGTGGCATCATTGACCTGCCCACTCTAGAGTTTGCATTCGATTTGGTTTTAAATAACAAACAAGAAAGTCATATCTCAATCAATAACCACCCAATCTCTTTGACCTCAGGCGGATATTTGACCATGAGTGCAGGGTGTTAAAACTGCGTGTTCATGCAGCGGCTGCTGTTATTTTTGAGTGGTGCATATTTGCATGTCAGTCGTAAAATGCGAGGCTGTTTCTGTGCGTTTCTGGCTCTCTGGGGACCGAGGAATGAGGCGCTCCTCTTTTAAGGGCGCTGAAAATTTCAGCTTTGCGTTTTCTCTCTGGCTTTAATGTGCTGCCTCTTTTTTGGGCCCCAGCTTTGATCTGGTGCTGGATGTGTTATCATTCCGCCAGGATGAGCTCATGGAGTGGACGGCCTTTGGCTTCACACTGGTGTGGAGAGGTGTAATCCACCTGGAATCCATATGTCTCTCCCGGTGTGTTTATAGCCCACGTCCAGAGAGACTGAGTGTTGGCCAAGTGGGAGTCTAATATGAAGATGCTGCGCATATAAAGCGTTTTGTAGCCTGACGACTTCACTCATTCAGATGCTGCATGATATATCAAATATTTACAATATTTTCAACATTATTATTGTTATTTTATAGTGCCCTTGTTACACATTACATGTAGTTAGTATAGTAATTACTACAAATCGTGCATAATTACATGCAACTAACCCTAAAATATACCATAATCCTATAGTTAGTACATGTAGTTTATTATTATTACTCAGTACTTAAATGTATAATTACACTTACACTTATTATTATTCAGTGTTCCCACTCGTCCTGGAAAACCTTGAAAACCTGGAAAAAATTGATGACAAATTTTCCAGTCCTGGAAAACACATGGGAAAATAGAAAAAATGTAAAATGTCCTGGAAAAACTTGTTGTTGTTCTGGAAAACTTTGTTCTGTTTCTTTAGCCGAGACAAAGAGTTCATCACTGGCCCAAAACAATTACCGTTGGTTGCAGAAAGTGCGATGTTCAGGAATGCTGTAAATAAAAAATAAAAAAGGTAATTGCAAAAAAATAAAAAAGAGCGATATTATCAGATATTAAGTCAGAATTGTGATATAAAGTCAGAATTGCGAGATATAAAGTCAGAATTGCGATATAATGTCAGAATTGGGAGATATAAAGTCAGAATTGCAAGATATAAAGTCAGAATTGTGATATAAAGTCAGAATTGTGAGACATAAAGTCAGAATTGTGATATAAAGTCAGAATTGAGATGTAAAGTCAGAATTGTGAGATATAAAGTCAGAATTGTGTGATATAAAGTCAGAATTGTGATATAAAGTCAGAATTGCGAGATATAAAGTCAGAATTGCAAGATATGTCAGAATTGCGTGGTATAAAGTCTGAATTGCGAGATATAAAGTCAGAATTGTGAGATATAAAGTCAGAATTGTGTGATATAAACACAATTGCGAGATATAAAGTCAGAATTGCGTGATATAAAGTGAGAATTGCGAGATATAAAGTGAGAATTGCGAGATATAAAGTGAGAATTGCGTGATATAAAGTCAGAATTGCGTGATATAAACACAATTGCGAGATATAAAGTCAGAATTGCGTGATATAAAGTGAGAATTGCGAGATATAAAGTGAGAATTGCGTGATATAAAGTCAGAATTGCGTGATATAAACACAATTGCGAGATATAAAGTCAGAATTGCGTGATATAAAGTGAGAATTGCGAGATATAAAGTGAGAATTGCGTGATATAAACACAATTGTGAGATATAAAGTCAGAATTGCGATATAAAGTCAGAATTGCGTGATATAAAGTCAGAATTGCGATATAAAGTCAGAATTGCGATATAATGTCAGAATTGCGTGATATAAAGTGAGAATTGCGTGATATAAAGTGAGAATTGTGAGATATAAAGTGAGAATTGCGTGATTTAAAGTGAGAATTGCGTGATATAAAGTCAGAATTGCGTGATATAAAGTCAGAATTGCGAGATATAAAGTGAGAATTGCGTGATATAAAGTCAGAATTGCGAGATATAAAGTCAGAATTGCGTGATATAAAGTCAGAATTGCGAGATATAAAGTGAGAATTGCGTGATATAAAGTCAGAATTGCGTGATATAAACACAATTGCGAGATATAAAGTCAGAATTGCGTGATATAAAGTCAGAATTGCGTGATATAAAGTCAGAATTGCGAGATATAAAGTGAGAATTGCGTGATATAAAGTGAGAATTGCGTGATATGAACACAATTGTGAGATATAAAGTCAGAATTGCGTGATATAAACACAATTGCGAGATATAAAGTCAGAATTGCGTGATATAAAGTGAGAATTGCGTGATATAAAGTCAGAATTGCGAGATATAAAGTCAGAATTGCATGATATAAAGTGAGAATTGCGTGATATAAAGTCAGAATTGCGTGATATAAACACAATTGCGAGATATAAAGTCAGAATTGCGTGATATAAAGTGAGAATTGCGAGATATAAAGTGAGAATTGCGTGATATAAAGTCAGAATTGCGTGATATAAACACAATTGCGAGATATAAAGTCAGAATTGCGTGATATAAAGTGAGAATTGTGAGATATAAAGTCAGAATTGCGATATAAAGTCAGAATTGCGATATAATGTCAGAATTGCGTGATATAAAGTGAGAATTGCGTGATATAAAGTCAGAATTGCGAGATATAAAGTCAGAATTGCGTGATATAAAGTCAGAATTGCGAGATATAAAGTGAGAATTGCGTGATATAAAGTCAGAATTGCGAGATATAAAGTCAGAATTGCGTGATATAAAGTCAGAATTGCGAGATATAAAGTCAGAATTGCGTGATATAAACACAATTGCGAGATATAAAGTCAGAATTGCGAGATATAAAGTCAGAATTGCGTGATATAAAGTCAGAATTGCGAGATATAAAGTGAGAATTGCGTGATATAAAGTCAGAATTGCGAGATATAAAGTCAGAATTGCGTGATATAAAGTCAGAATTGCGTGATATAAAGTCAGAATTGCGTGATATAAAGTCAGAATTGCGTGATATAAACACAATTGCGAGATATAAAGTGAGAATTGCGTGATATAAAGTGAGAATTGCGTGATATAAAGTGAGAATTGCGAGATATAAAGTCAGAATTGTGTGATATAAAGTGAGAATTGCGAGATATAAAGTGAGAATTGCGTGATATAAAGTCATAATTGCGAGATATAAAGTCAGAATTGCGTGATATAAAGTCAGAATTGCGTGATATAAAGTGAGAATTGCGAGATATAAAGTGAGAATTGCGTGATATGAACACAATTGTGAGATATAAAGTCAGAATTGCGTGATATAAACACAATTGCGAGATATAAAGTCAGAATTGCGTGATATAAAGTGAGAATTGCGTGATATAAAGTCAGAATTGCGAGATATAAAGTGAGAATTGCATGATATAAAGTGAGAATTGCGTGATATAAAGTCAGAATTGCGTGATATAAACACAATTGCGAGATATAAAGTCAGAATTGCGTGATATAAAGTGAGAATTGCGAGATATAAAGTGAGAATTGCGTGATATAAACACAATTGTGAGATATAATGTCAGAATTGCGAGATATAAAGTCAGAATTGCGTGATAAAAAGTCAGAATTGCGTGATATAAACACAATTGCGAGATATAAAGTCAGAATTGCGTGATATAAAGTCAGAATTGCGTGATATAAACACAATTGCGAGATATAAAGTCAGAATTGCGTGATATAAAGTGAGAAGTGCGAGATATAAAGTGAGAATTGCATGATATAAACACAATTGTGAGATATAAAGTCAGAATTGCGATATAAAGTCAGAATTGCGTGATATAAAGTCAGAATTGCGATATAATGTCAGAATTGCGTGATATAAAGTGAGAATTGCGTGATATAAAGTGAGAATTGCGAGATATAAAGTGAGAATTGCGTGATATAAAGTGAGAATTGCGAGATATAAAGTCAGAATTGCGTGATATAAAGTCAGAATTGCGAGATATAAAGTGAGAATTGCGAGATATAAAGTGAGAATTGCGTGATATAAAGTCAGAATTGCGAGATATAAAGTGAGAATTGCGTGATATAAAGTGAGAATTGCGAGATATAAAGTGAGAATTGCGTGATATAAAGTCAGAATTGCGTGATATAAACACAATTGCGAGATATAAAGTCAGAATTGCGTGATATAAAGTGAGAATTGCGTGATATAAAGTCAGAATTGCGTGATATAAACACAATTGCGAGATATAAAGTCAGAATTGCGTGATATAAAGTCAGAATTGCGTGATATAAAGTGAGAATTGCGAGATATAAAGTCAGAATTGTGTGATATAAAGTGAGAATTGCGAGATATAAAGTGAGAATTGCGTGATAGAAAGTCATAATTGCGAGATATAAAGTCAGAATTGCGTGATATAAAGTGAGAATTGCGAGATATAAAGTGAGATTTGCGTGATATAAAGTGAGAATTGCGTGATATGAACACAATTGTGAGATATAAAGTCAGAATTGCGTGATATAAACACAATTGCGAGATATAAAGTCAGAATTGCATGATATAAAGTCAGAATTGCGAGATATAAAGTCAGAATTGCATGATATAAAGTGAGAATTGCGTGATATAAAGTCAGAATTGCGTGATATAAACACAATTGCGAGATATAAAGTCAGAATTGCGTGATATAAAGTGAGAATTGCGAGATATAAAGTCAGAATTGCGTGATATAAAGTGAGAATTGCGTGATATAAAGTCAGAATTGCGTGATATAAACACAATTGCGAGATATAAAGTCAGAATTGCGTGATATAAAGTGAGAATTGCGAGATATAAAGTGAGAATTGCGTGAAATAAAGACAGTTGTGAGATATAAAGTCAGAATTGCGATATAATGTCAGAATTGCGAGATATAAAGTCAGAATTGTGATATCAAGTCAGAATTGCGAGATATAAAGTCAGAATAGCGAGATATAAAGTGAGAATTGTGATATAAATTGCGTGATATAAAGTCAGAATTGAGGTTTAAAGTCAGAATTGTGATATAAAGTCAGAATTGCGAGATATAAAGTCAGAATTGAGATATAAAGTCAGAATTGTGAGATATAAAGTCAAAATGGTGTTATAAAGTCAGAATTGCGAGATATAAAGTCAGAATTGCGTGGTATAAAGTCCGAATTGCGAGATATAAAGTCAGAATTGCGAGATATAAAGTCAGAATTGCGAGATATAAAGTCAGAATTGCGTGATATAAAGTGAGAATTGCGAGATATAAAGTGAGAATTGCGTGATATAAAGTCAGAATTGCGAGATATAAAGTCAGAATTGCGTGATATAAAGTGAGAATTGCGAGATATAAAGTGAGAATTGCGTGATATTAACACAATTGTGAGATGTACAGTCAGAATTGCGATATAATGTCAGAATTGCGTGATATAAAGTCAGAATTGCGTTATATAAAGTGAGAATTGCGTGATATAAAGTGAGAATTGCGAGATATAAAGTGAGAATTGCGTGATATAAAGTCAGAATTGCGTGATATAAAGTCAGAATTGCGTGATATAAAGTGAGAATTGCGAGATATAAAGTGAGAATTGCGTGATATAAAGTCAGAATTGCGTGATATAAACACAATTGCGAGATATAAAGTCAGAATTGCGAGATATAATGTCAGAATTGCGTGATATAAAGTCAGAATTGCGATATAAAGTCAGAATTGTGATATAAAGTCAGAATAGCGAGATATAAAGTCAGAATTGTGATATGTCAGAATTGCGTGATATAAAGTCAGAATTGCGATATAAAGTCAGAATTGAGATATAAAGTCAGAATTGAGATATAGTCAGAATTGCGAGATATAAAGTCAGAATTGTGATATAAAGTCAGAATTGCGAGATATAAAGTCAGAATTGAGATATAAAGTCAGAATTGTGATATAAAGTCAGAATTGCGAGTTATAAAGTCAGAATTGCGAGATATAAAGTCAGAATTGCGTGATATAAAGTCAGAATTGTGATATAAACTCACAATTGTGAGATATATAGTCAGAATTGCGAGATATAAACTCACAATTGCGTGTTATTAAGTCAGAATTGTGTGATATAAACTAATCAGAATAGCGAGATAAAAAGTTGCAATTACCTTTTCTTTTCTTTTTTTTTTATCTTGTGGCGTAAACAAGCTTCCATAGTCATAATGTATGAATAAGAGCTCATATTAAAAACTAATTTTATAGTTAAGTCATGGCAATAAACTGTACGCCTTTTAAAGACTTAGAGAGCAATATATTACTTTAGGGCGTGATCCTTGTCTTTTATTCTCAGTGTAGTAAAATTGAAAATGTCCTGGAAAAGTCCTGAAAAATGATCGCAGAACAAGAGGGGGAGCCCTGATTATTGCCAATATAAAATTAAGCAGTCATATCTCTAGTTACTTTCGTAATTTATACATAGACTCCCAATTGGGATCAAACAAGAATCCACTAAGAATCAATTAAGATCCTGCTGGATAAACTGGATTTTCAACAGGATAATTTGTCCTGTTGGATATTTTGGAATCTTTATTAGAAATGTACTTGTATTGGAATGATGTTTTGCTCATGACCAATTAAATGAAATTGGACAGGGAGGAAATTGGCCAAATCCTATCAGGAATTATGGAATTACTAGTTTTGTGTTTGGCGAAATTCTATAATTCTAACATTTCCAATAAGATCATTTAGGGTTGTTTCCACATTATGATATAAATTCCAGTAGAAATTCTTAGCATTTTTGACTAGGTTATGAATTTCAGCCATATTAGTTTCCTAAATTTTGTGATCTCCTCTTGTATCACAACTAAGACAGATATTTTTCTGTCTTTACGTTAAACTTTAGTAGCACAATTGATTAATTTCCATAAATGACTTTTTATGACTCAAAATTGCCCCACATGGCATTTTACCTACATTATAGCTAAATACTGTTTGTGTTATATAATATTTGTTTATATTGTTTAAGTAATTTCAGAGCAAATACGTATAGATAAATATTTTTTTTCTAGTTTTAGCAGATCTTCCCCAACAGTCATGGCTCATTATTACACTTGTGTCATTGCTAATGAGTCTACAGCCTGTTGGGTGAATTGTTTATTGTTTTTTGTATAGTCACACAAAACCGTGTTTATTGTGTCGTCCTTCACGGGTCAGAGACCGCGAAGGTCACAAGCCCAGGTTCCTCGAGGCCGTGGGTGCCAGAGACTCAGACGTCTGACGGGTTGAACGCAGCCTGAATGAAAATGAATGGGTGCGTTTGTGTGGCCATAGCATTTGAATTAGCAGCATCTCCGGTCTTATTTACAGTACAAGCTCCCCATCGAAGCGTCCTGCTCTCCACATTGGAGGCGTCCTGTGGTTAAGGAGGTTTGGAAAATTGACCCTCCTGTCTGACTTGCGGCTAGGCGGAAGCACTGTCGCCCTTTCCTTAAGTCCCTTCCTTCTGCTTTTCCCCCAAAAAATCCCCTTAAAGAGTGCAGGATGAGAAGGATTTCCTCTGGTTTGACGGCACATCTTTAATTTGAGTCTGCTCGTCTTCCACTCTTCTCCGAGCTCAAACCCCAGCCAAAGCCGACGGCCTCTGCGGAGCTGGCATTCCCCTTTCCCTGCCGCGTTGCTTTATTTGTCCTTCCCCGTTCTGCCTTCTCATCTCACCCCTCTCTGTGACGGATGGTGACGGACTGTCTGCTCTTCTCGGCTTCCACACCCTAGGTCAGCCTTTGTTGCTTTCTCACAGCACTACACACCTACATGGATCCCAGAAGATGAACCTTTACCTTCTTGAAGAATATTCAGACAACATTTAAAGCTCACTTATGGATCAGCTCTGTGTTCTTAACAAATGGGTTTTCTACCCACGGTCAGCCTTTGACCGCAGAACATTAAACATTGCTAATGGACATGTAGCACTTTTATCTCTTCTCAAAACAAGGCAGTTTTCGTTGTTACACATATTGTTTATTACAGAGTATACTATTTTTGTTTTGGTTTGGCCAGTGGTTCCTCAGCTGGTTTTGCTTCAGGATGCAAATTTTTGACCAATGCAGTACCAAAAGTATGAATTATACAAAAGTAAACAGAAACCTTGGAATCAAACAATGAAATATTGTAATATTACCAATATTATCTTTGAACTGCAAAGGGCCAACACTATGCAAAGTTTTTAACATAACATTGGCTAAACAGGAGGATGTTGGATACATTGGATGTGCCCTTGAGTTCAAGGCTGCTGGAGCAGCATGCTGGGGTTTGGAGATGCGTTTTTGACGTGCCGTCTTAAAAGTGTGGCATATATGTCACAAGCACTGAAAAACCAGGCAACACAACAGTCAAAGACCCACCAGTTGAGAACCATCCATTTAACCATCCTTTCTCCAAACTGCTTGCCATCTGGGTCTCTGCTTTTATCCAGCAGGAATTGTTTGGATGAGGAATAGTGGTCTCTTTGACAGGTGATTAGAGGGGGAGGGGTTGAGAATGAGGGCTTGGTGACGTCAACCAAAAAGTAAAGTCGTTTCAGAGTTAGGAACCTGGGTGTGCTCTTTGATACCAATCTTTCATTTGAAAGCGACGTTTCTAGCATCTGTAAAATTGCATTCTACCATCTTAAAAATATATCTAAATTACGGCACATGCTTTCAATGCAAAGTGCTGAATAGTTAGTTCATGCGTTCATGACCTCAAGGCTAGATTATTGTAACGCTCTACTGGGTGGTTGCCCTGCTCGCTTAATAAATAAACTGCAGCTGGTCCAAAACGCAGCAGCTCGAGTTCTTACTAGAACCAGGAAGTATGACCATATTAGCCCGGTTCTGGCAACACTGCATTGGCTACCTATTAAACATCGTATAAATTTTAAAATCTGGCTAATTACTTACAAAGCACTAAATGGTTTAGCTCTCCAGTACTTGAGCGAGCTCTTAACGCATTATACTCCATCACGTCTATTACGGTCTCAAAATTCTGGCCAGTTGATAATACCTAGAATATCAAAATCAACTGCAGACAGTCGATCCTTTTCCTATTTAGCACCTAAACTCTGGAACAGTCTTCCTAGCATTGTTCGGGAAGCAGTCTCTGTCAGTTTAAATCTAGACTAAAAACACATCTCTTTACTATGGCATACACATAGAACATTATCAATTTCTATTATTCAAATCAGTTAAATGATTGTTTTAGGCTGCATTAACTAGGTCAGCCGGAACCGGGAACACTTCCCATAACACCTGATGTACTCGTTACATCATAAGAAGAATGGCATCTACGCTAATGTTAGTCTCTCTGTTTATCCCGAGGTTTACTGCAGTCAGCCGGATCCGGGCTGTATCAGATCAGATGGTGGACCTTAGCCTAGACATGACCAACGCATCCCTGAAGTGTCTGTAGAGACCGTGTCAATTAAACTCCCCCCTGTAAATGCCGCATCGACACGACATCCTCATTAAACCCATCTCTGGCGTGACGACTCCAATCTTTCGAATAATCTTGCGAATATCTTTCGATCTAATATGACTTCTGACCTGTAATGTTGCCAGAATCATAATCATACACTATTTGTTCGTCGGCCAGAGGAGAACTGGCACCCCGACTGAGCCTGGTTTCTCCCAAGGTTTTTTTCTCCATTCTGGCCACTGAAGGAGTTTTGGTTCCTTGCCTCTGTCGCCTTTGGCTTTTGGCTTGCTCAGTTGGGGACACTAAAATTTCAACTATATTACTGATCTGCCCGCATTGACACTATATGATAATTGAAATGAGCTGATGACATCACCGTTTTCTCCAGAGCGGCCGAATCAAATTCTGTTGCATTATTTTCCTGTTACCACTGTGAAGCTGCTTTGATATAATCAGCATTGTAAAAAGCGCTATATAAATAAAGGTGACTTGACTTGACATGAAGTAAGGGCCGGTTCACAGAGAACGAAGATGCAGGTCAATGGAACAACAAAAAACTTGAGGTCAGGAGGAAAGTTTTTTAAAAGTTGAACTTCTTTTAACTTGAGTGCAAAAGACGCAGCATAATGGTTAAAGACGTCCATCTAGTGAAGTCACCTTCATTTATACAGCGCTTTTCACAACACAGATTGCTTCAAAGCAGCTTTACAGTGATAATAGGAAATTAATTTTGTTTTTGAAGAAAAGTTTTTAATAAATTTCTGTTGTAAAAACTGATTAGTTATTTAATTTGGTGCCATTTAAACAACACCATCTTCAATTAAAACAGAAAAGCCCCAATGCGTTCCGGACCCCATCCGCACGGCAACAGCTTCTGGTGGCCCGAGAATGCAAACCATGAAATAGTTTTGAAATAGTTTTAAAACTATACCATCATCATCCCCACGCAAACCCCTAAAAAGGCGAATCCGTGAAAACGGCGACAGCATGTACGCAAGCATTACGTGTTCAGCCTATAGGCAAGCGTGTTTGAATACGTACAGTGGGGAGAACAAGTATTTGATACACTGCCGATTTTGCAGGTTTGCCCACTTACAAAGCATGTAGAAGTCTGTAATTTTTATCATAGGTACTCTTCAACTGTGAGTGACGGAATCTAAAACAAAAATTCAGAAAATCACATTGTATGATTTTTAAGTAATTAATTTGCATTTTATTGCATACCATAAGTATTTGATACATCAGAAAAGCAGAACTTAATATTTGGTACAGAAACCTTTGTTTGCAATTACAGAGATTATACATTTCCTGTAGTTCTTGACCAGGTTTGCACACACTGCAGCAGGGATTTTGGCCCACTCCTCCATACAGACCTTCTCCAGATCCTTCAGGTTTTGGGGCTGTCGCTGGGCAATACGGACTTTCAGCTCCCTCCAAAGATTTTCTATTGGGTTCAGGTCTGGAGACTGGCTAGGCCACTCCAGGACCTTGAGATGCTTCTTACAGAGCCACTCCTTAGTTGCCCTGGCTGTGTGTTTGGGGTCGTTGTCATGCTGGAAGACCCAGCCACGACCCATCTTCAATGCTCTTACTGAGGGAAGGAGGTTGTTGGCCAAGATCTCGCGATACATGGCCCCATCCATCCTCCCCTCAATACAGTGCAGTCGTCCTGTCCCCTTTGCAGAAAAGCATCCCCAAAGAGTGATGTTTCCACCTCCATGCTTCACGGTTGGGATGGTGTTCTTGGGGTTGTACTCATCCTTCTTCTTCCTCCAAACACGGCGAGTGGAGTTTAGACCAAAAAGCTCTATTTTTGTCTCATCAGACCACATGACCTTCTCCCATTCCTCCTCTGAATCATCAAGATGGTCATTGGCAAATTTCAGACGGGCCTGGACATGCACTGGCTTGAGCAGGGGGACCTTGCATGTGCTGCAGGATTTTAATCCATGACGGCGTAGTGTGTTACTAATGGTTTTCTTTGAGACTGTGGTCCCAGCTCTCTTCAGGTCATTGACCAGGTCCTGCCGTGTAGTTCTGGGCTGATCCCTCACCTTCCTCATGATCATTGATGCCCCACGAGGTGAGATCTTGCATGGTGCCCCAGACCGAGGGAGATTGACCGTCATCTTGAACTTCTTCCATTTTCTAATAATTGCGTCAACAGTTGTTGCCTTCTCACCAAGCTGCTTGCCTATTGTCCTGTAGCCCATCCCAGCCTTGTGCAGGTCTACAATTTTATCCCTGATGTCCTTACACAGCTCTCTGGTCTTGGCCATTGTGGAGAGGTTGGAGTCTGTTTGATTGAGTGTGTGGACAGGTGTCTTTTATACAGGTAACGAGTTCAAACAGGTGCAGTTAATACAGGTAATGAGTGGAGAACAGGAGGGCTTCTTAAAGAAAAACTAACAGGTCTGTGAGAGCCGGAATTCTTACTGGTTGGTAGGTGATCAAATACTTATGTCATGCAATAAAATGCAAATTAATTATTTAAAAATCATACAATGTGATTTTCTGGATTTTTGTTTTAGATTCCGTCTCTCACAGTTAAAGTGTACCTATGATAAAAATTACAGACCTCTACATGGTTTGTAAGTAGGAAAACCTGCAAAATTGGCAGTGTATCAAATACTTGTTCTCCCCACTGTATGTGTGCATATGTGTTTTTAATCTGTTATAGGTTTTAGCCAGGTTTCTGTCAAACACAGCACATCTAGGTTATGATCTGTAATCATATCATTAACAATAAGCGCTTTTGAGGAAAGGGATCGAATATTCAACAGCCCAAGCTTTATCATTTGTTCATCTGTATTATATCTGTTTTTTATTTGTTGAACATCAATTAAATTTTTTCCCTTAAATGGGTTCGAGAGTTTTTTGTATTTACTAATTCGGGGAATAGACAGTCTCTATGTGATAATATATAGGTGAAAGAGTCTCTATGTGTTGGGATTTATCCGACTTCTGTGACGTGAGACAGGTAGCAGACGGTCGGTTAAGCCAGTCCGTCTGCTTCCTGACCTGGGCCCCAGTTAGTCAAGGTTCAACTCTAAGACTATGTGCCAAATTACTAGAGAGAAGAGCGGCACCATCCCAGGAGGGATGAATACCATCTCTTTTTAACAGGTCAGGTCTGCCCCAAAAGCTTTTCCAATTGTCTATGAACCCTATGTTATTTTGCGGACACCACTTAGACAACCAGCCATTGAGTGATGATAGTCTGCTAAGTATCTCATCACTACTTCTAACTGGGAGGGGGCCAGAGCAAAAAATGTTAGCTGCCATCGTACTTGCGAGTTTACACACCTCTTTAATGTTAATTTTGGTGATCTCCGACTGGTGAAGTCGAACATCATTAGTGCCGACGTGAATAATAATCTTAGAGAATTTACTATTAGCATTAGCCAGCACTTTTAAATTTGCTTTGATGTCAGGCGCTCTGGCTCCCGGTAAACATGTGACTATGGTGGCTGGTGTCTCTATTTTCACGTTCCGTGTAATAGAATCGCCAATAACTAGGGCACTTTCAACAGGATTCTCAGTGGGTGCATCACTGAGTGGGGAGAACCTGTTTGATGTTCTAATCGGAACGGAAGAGTGGTTTTTTGATCCGCGACTATGCCGTCTCACCGTCACCCAGTTGCCCTGCTGCACGGGCTCTACAGCCGGAACCGAACAATGTACAGAGTTCACTAAGCTATTTGCATCCAAAGCAGTGTCTAAAGCTGTTACATTCTCACTATTCTCAATAAAAGTTTGGATGCGTGTCTCTAATTCTGAAATCTTCTCCGTCAGCCTGACTATCTCCCTGTATTTATCACATATGAAGCCCTCTTCGCCGACAGAGAAGGTAATGCTAAACATGTAACAGGCAGTGCAAGTGACAATAACAGGAGAAGATGACATGGCTTACCGTGTTTGTTGACTAATCCAACTCGCCACAGTTGTTTGATGGACTCGTAAAAGGCGCGTAAGAGAAAAACAGGAGACCCGGATGCACGGCTGGCAGGCTAACAGGCTAGTGAAGTGCTAACACGTTGTTATAGTGATTTAGATTAAAAGCTAGCGATGTCAGATTTAATGTGATAGGCAACATTAGACAATATATGGTGATGAGTAAGTTATATTTAGCAGTATAAACAACAAGGAATTATATCAAATATAGATTCAAAAGCAAAGCTGTACGGAACTACAGACTCAAACACCCAGCAGCGAGGCAGACAGGAGCAATGTAGTGTGTGTTTACATTGAAAAACAATGGAAAAGTACACTGTAAAAAAATTCTCTGTAAAATAATGGTAAAGTACTGGCAGCAGGGTCACCAGCAATATACTGTAATTCTACGGAATGAATACTGTGAAATTACTTTACAGCCATTTACTGTAAAAAAAATACATTACATTGCAGTACATTTATGATTATTTCAATTTACAATACACTAAGAAATGGTGAGGTAACAACAACCCGATTTGAGTCATTTTGGCAACACAGCTCTAGGTCAAAAAGGGAACCCCAAAATAGGTTGAAAATTAAAATCACACGGGAAATGACTGCAGTAAAAAGACAGGCAACAGTAATAGACTAATAAAAAGGTGAACATTTATTCATAAGCAAGAACACTAAAAACAGACAAAAATATAGTAAAAGCAACGTGAACAGTTTCTGAAAAAATGCAGAAAAGAATACAAACTCGTACAGTTAAACGAAATTGCGTTGTAAAAGTTTTATAATCAATGTTTAAGAACAAATTTGACCAGTTATTTCGTTTATTTTCTATTTTTTCTCCCGCCAACAAGCACTACAGCCAAAACCATCAGGCTGAGTGCCAACAAGAAATACACTGTCTGAAAGCCTTAATAAACACTTCAATTTAGGAATAAATGATTTATTACAGTGAATTGACAGGATTTTACCCTCTCCATTCAATGTGTTTATAATCACTTACTTCACTCTCACCCTGGCTTGTTCAGTTCCAGCTTATCAGTCACCGTTCGACTGATTTGAATGTGAGAGAAAACAATCCAGCCAAAACCTCCAGTTTTAAAAGAGCGTTTCCTCTTTCCCTCACAACCAGAAACACACTTCTTTAGTGATGTTGTTGATTTCGTGGTCTAAAAACAAAATGCCAGCGAACTAAGCTCGTTGATGTGTGTGTGTGTGTGTGTGTGTGTGTGTGTGTGCGCTCGCGCATCCGGGAAAAGTGCCCATACAAGGAATTCCTCCTTTTATGACATCATACAGGGCCATACTCGGAAAAAACTTTCCGAAACTTGTTTGAATCCTGAAGGAGTGTATTTGGCACAGAAATACTCTGTCATACGTCCAACTCGTTTTTTGAAATTTTGGCCATGTTTAGCATGAGAATCAACTCTTTAACAGTGTAAATAAGTCAGAATGCATGACATAGCATTAGAGCCCCCCTTTAAAGTTACTTTCAGAATTTGGCCGTTATTTTACAGCAGTTTTTTACAGTGTAGCTCTGTTGTGGAACAGCCCCTAATACCGTGTCTACACCAGATGTAAGTGGGGCGACACGATGCGTCACATGCAGATAGAACCCATTATAATCAGTGATGCTGTGTATACTGGATGCGGCACAACACAACAGGACAAATCCCAGACAGTGGATTTGTTGTGCCCCGTTCTATTTCTGATGTACTACTTCAAGCGCTCTCACTACTTCAGACACGAGGGACAAATGGCTTTGCAGCGGTCGCTTGTCACTTCCAGTGTAGACAGAATCAAGCTGTTGCGGTGCGCATCCGGTCACTTCCGGTGTAGACACGGTGTAAGACTTGTAGTGTAATAATGTGCACTGATGGATTACCTGGAGCACATATAAAGAGAAAAGGAGCAGTTTTGTTGAGTATGTTTTATTCTACACCTTAAAGACAGACAAACAGAAATGAAGCACTAACTAAACCTCTAACCCACCAACTAACTAATCCTCTCTTCCTCTCGATGAGCTGCTCTTTCTTCTCTCTGAAACTCAGAATGTTCAGAGAGAGAGCTATTTTTGTGGCTTCGTCTCTTTCTTGTTTCTTTCTTGTTTAGACGCCTGTTTTTCTTTTTCTTTCTTTCTTTCTTTCAGTGTTTTTTGTCTGCTGGTTGCTCCACATCAGAGATGAGCAGAAGGCTCTTTTGTGTTTGCTCTGCCCTGAAGGCATTCATGTTGCAAGACAGATTAATAATTACAGACTACACAACAGTCAGGGAGAAACAATTTCTAGATCTTTTGATGTCAAACATGAGAGAGACCAAAATTACACAGAAAAGAGGCCATAGAAAAGAAAAAAACCTTTTTTTTTTGCATTTGTTTTGTTTTTAATTTCCTCTTATTGTTATGTCTGCTTTGTATGTGTGCGCTAAATGAGACAATAACTAAAGAAGGATGTCCTTCTCATGAACTGATGATGTTTATGTTTTATATATATATATATATATATATATATATATATGCTGTCAGATCGATTAATCGCGATTAATCGCATACAAAATAAAAGTTTGCATCCAAAAAATAAGTTGTTTACATAATATATGTGTGTGTACTGTGTATAATTATGATGTATATTTGAATACACACACATACATGTATATATTTAAGAAAAATGTGTTATATTTATAGATAAAATATTTATATATAATATAAATTATATAAATATATATACATAATAATTATACACAGTACACACACATATTATGTAAACAACTTATTTTTTGGATGCAAACTTTTATTTTGGATGCGATTAATCGATTTGACAGCACTAATATATATATATATATATTTTTTTTTATGTGTGTGTGTGATTTATTTTGTGTGTTTGTGTAAAAAATATTATTAGTTTTAAAGTTATAGTTATTATTACAAATCATAATTAAATATGTGTTGAAACAAAAACAATTCCTCACAATAAATATCTGATGTCATTGCTTGTCACGTTTCCTTTTTGTTATTGTTCAGTCAGTGGCTTTTTGGATGTGCTGGTTAACTTGTTTGATGAAGAACTAATATGTAGTTTCACTGGCCCTGGTGAATTGTTCTCTCAATGAAAAGTAATTACCACAGTAATTACACCCGTTTGAGGGAGGGCGAGATGTGCCTCACACACATCCTCACATACACGGATATAGACGGTGAAAGCAGGTTGACAAGCTCTTTGTAGCAGTTTGGCTTGCAACTGACAGCTCTTTTGGCGGTTATGTCTCAGCGTTGTTGTCAGACATGAGTCTGAGACGCTGTTTGTTTTGCGTCAACACACATTTGTGCGCTGAAGTTTTCTGTGTGAACATAAAACACTTCCCCAATCAGCTGATAAAAAAAAATGAGTATAAAGCACAACATGATGCTTTTATGTGACATGTCTTCCATCTCAGTTATGTTAGAGCACATAAAACAAGACTTTCACTCTACTTTCACTCTGTGCTCTTATTCCTAAGAATAATGCAAGCACGTAGGTATTCATGTGTAGCAGTCACAGGGTGACCCAGTTTGTGTGTGTTTTATGTTGTAGGGGTAAAGAGGAGCAGCTGGTTCGTCTTCGGGACAGTCAGAGACATCAGGCCCAGCAGGCTGAGAGTGCACTGGAGAACTTTAAGAAGCAGGTGGAGCTCAGTTCGGAGAAGACCTACGCTGACATGAAGCAACAGGTGAGTTGAGGGTGACACGCTACACTTTACACTGCGTCACAAGGACGTAGAGGAGAAATGCAAGGTCAAGCTTAGGGCTGCACGATTATGACAAAAATCATAATTGTCGATTATTCCTTTGAAATTGTAATTGCGATTATTTATTACAATTATCACAATTTACACTGAATGATGTTTTGAATAGCTTTATACCATTGTTTGAAGCAACTGCATGCTATATTGTTATATGAAAATAAGCTGAAAACATTCTTCCTGAAAAACTTTTATTGCTTTTCTACAGCATTAAGCCTCAAACGTCAACTATACATTGGTTTGATTTCTTTTTTAAATAACAAAAAGTAAAAATATGCATGGTATTATAATGTTATACTAAAACTAAAATTACAACAATGGAAAAAACCCTTAACCTGTAGAGAAAAAAAAAACACACATCTTAATCATGCAGAATAATGTAACTGGACATTTTGTTTTGTAATTGCGCCTTTGAACGATTATGTAATTGTGGCATCCGTAATTGTAATCACGATTAGAAATTCGATTAATTGTGCAGCCCTAGTCAAGCTGACGGTAGTCAGTCTCAACCTGTTTACTGATCCTCTGATACACAATCAGACTGAAATCAATACGCTTAAATCTACTACGCAGCTTCCAAAGGTATGTTTCTAGGCTGCTACAATAATCACTGGATTTGAGTTGATGGCATCATCCCCTAACCCTAACCCTAACCCTAACCCTATTTTGAGAATGTAGCTGTGATCCACACTCAAAATTCGAAATCCATTGAGTCACTTTATTTTACATGTTTCACAGGGGAATAATACAACAGGATGTTTCAGCTAGCAGGCCTTCTTCTTCAACACACTGAAATGTCTATTATTCCCCTATGGGATTGTATTATTCCCCTATGAAAAATGTTCTAATATTTCACATTTTGAGTACGGATCACAGCTATATTCTTGAAGTAGTTACAGTGGGGAGAACAAGTATTTGATACACTGCTGATTTTGCAGGTTTTCCTACTTACAAAGCATGTAGAAGTCTGTAATTTTTATCATAGGTACACTTCAACTGTGAGAGACGGAATCTAAAACAAAAATCCAGAAAATCACATTGTATGATTTTTAAATAATTAATTTGCATTTTATTGCAAGTATTTGATCACCTACCAACCAGTAAGAATTCCGGCTCTAACAGACCTGTTAGTTTTTCTTTAAGAAGCCCTCCTGTTCTCCACTCATTACCTGTATTAACTGCACCTGTTTGAACTCGTTACCTGTATAAAAGACACCTGTCCACACACTCAATCAAACAGACTCCAACCTCTCCACAATGGCCAAGACCAGAGAGCTGTGTAAGGACATCAGGGATAAAATTGTAGACCTGCACAAGGCTGGGATGGGCTACAGGACAATAGGCAAGCAGCTTGGTGAGAAGGCAACAACTGTTGGCGCAATTATTAGAAAATGGAAGAAGTTCAAGATGACGGTCAGTCTCCCTCGGTCTGGGGCACCATGCAAGATCTCACCTCGTGGGGCATCAATGATCATGAGGAAGGTGAGGGATCAGACCAGAACTACACGGCAGGACCTGGTCAATGACCTGAAGAGAGCTGGGACCACAGTCTCAAAGAAAACCATTAGTAACACACTACGCCGTCATGGATTAAAATCCTGCAGCGCACGCAAGGTCCCCCTGCTCAAGCCAGCGCATGTCCAGGCCCGTCTGAAGTTTGCCAGTGACCATCTGAATGATCCAGAGGAGGAATGGGAGAAGGTCATGTGGTCTGATGAGACAAAAATAGAGTTTTCTGGTCTAAACTCCACTCGCCGTGTTTGGAGGAAGAAGGACGAGTACAACCCCAAGAACACCATCCCAACTGTGAAGCATGGAGGTGGAAACATCATTCTTTGGGGATGCTTTTCTGCAAAGGGGACAGGACGACTGCACCGTATTGAGGGGAGGATGGATGGGGCCATGTATCGCGAGATCTTGGCCAACAACCTCCTTCCCTCAGTGAGAGCATTGAAGATGGGTCGTGGCTGGGTCTTCCAGCATGACAACGACCCGAAACACACAGCCAGGGCAACTAAGGAGTGGCTCCGTAAGAAGCATTTCAAGGTCCTGGAGTGGCCTAGCCAGTCTCCAGACCTGAACCCAATAGAAAATCTTTGGAGGGAGCTGAAAGTCCGTATTGCCCAGCGACAGCCCTGAAACCTGAAGGATCTGGAGAAGGTCTGTATGGAGGAGTGGGCCAAAATCCCTGCTGCAGTGTGTGCAAACCTGGTCAAGAACTACAGGAAACGTATAATCTCTGTAATTGCAACCAAAGGTTTCTGTACCAAATATTAAGTTCTGCTTTTCTGATGTATCAAATACTTATGTCATGCAATAAAATGAAAATTAATTACTTAAAAATCATACAATGTGATTTTCTGGATTTTTGTTTTAGATTCCGTCACTCACAGTTGAAGAGTACCTATGATAAAAATTACAGACTTCTACATGCTTTGTAAGTGGGCAAACCTGCAAAATCGGCAGTGTATCAAATACTTGTTCTCCCCACTGTAAATAGATTTACGCACCAAAACAGGATACAAGGTATGAGACAAGAGAGGGTGGTGTAAACTAACCATATTATCATATATTTTGAAAAATATGCATTGGTGATGTACTGACAGAGTCCAGTGGTGGCGTGCTTTACACCACTGCATCCCACGCTTTGCATTGCACTTGGTGATGTAAGGCTTGGATGCAGCTGTTTGGCCAGAAACCCATTCCATGAAGCTGTCTACACACTGTTCTTGAGCTAATCTGAAGGCCACATGAAGTTTGGAGGTCTGTAGCTATTGACTCTGCAGAAAGTTGGCGACTTCTGCGCACTGTGTGCCTCAGCATGAGCTGACCCCACTCTGTGATTTTACGTGGCCTACCACTTCGTGGCTGAGTTGCAGTTGTTCCCAATTGCTTCCACTTTGTTATAATACCACTAAGGGTGCTCCGATTGATCAGTTACCAATCGCTATCGGCCGATAATCGCTTTGGGATGATTGATCGGCGGACTCTATAAA
The DNA here is from genome assembly GCA_039654105.1 of Coreius guichenoti. Taxonomy (NCBI): domain Eukaryota; kingdom Metazoa; phylum Chordata; class Actinopteri; order Cypriniformes; family Gobionidae; genus Coreius; species Coreius guichenoti. The sequence goes on along the minus strand of CM077171.1, from coordinate 5,724,861 downwards.
GGCCGATCTCATAAGCCGATCTCATGCTGACGTCTCATAAAGACGCGCGCCTGCCGTGAGAGGTACGGCATGACATACAGCGGCACCGTCTCAATCTCTGTCCAGCTCGGGTAAAATAATTATAATGCTGAAGGTGAGGTACAATTCATATTTCTTTAATAAATAGCTTACACAGTAATTTGAACACTTTCTGTGAGACTCATTTCACAAACAGTGTGAGTGAATCACCGTGCGCTTCTCTCTCTTTCCCCTTTCAACGTGCAAATGTCTACACATCAGCACATCGCGTCTGCACTATAAGCAGGCTGCACGCTGCATAGGTGACGCAGGAATTGTCACTTGCACAACCAATGCAGTGCTGGATTCTCACTAAAGTTATAATTTGCATTTCTTTTTAAGTCTTGCCAGTGTTTAACCCCTCAGAACTCGCACGCTCTCTGAGAGACGGCGCGCTCATGAACACTCAAAGCGCACACGCATAGGCCGCCTCACAAACAGATCGTGAGAAAATTGCGCTTAAATGGTCAAATACAAACAAATGTATGAACAAAATTACTCTCCTGATGAGTATACACGTAAACACGGTTTTGTCTTAAGTGAAGGTATACAGTTGAAAACAGAGATCCGTGCAGCTCTTAAAGTGACAGTCACACACTAATAATCCTGCTGCTGTCTCTGTTTGTTTTCTTTGTCTTTTTTTTTTTGATTAACATTAATGACACTCAGTGCTCTTGAATCATTAAATTTTGTGACCTTAATTGTAAGGATTAATCTGTATTTAATTTATTCAGGGAATACCATCTAATATTATTTTACATTTGATTCCTTATTAAATTTCTTTAGTATTTCTTACCCCAATACTACTGTTAGACCTATCTGAAAAAAACTTAAAGCACTGTTTATTTTATTTGTATCTTTATTCTATTTATTTTTTTCATGTTACTGCTTGTTAATTGTTTTTGTTCTTATTTTATTACTCACTGTTTACTTGTCTTTTTTGTGAATTCATTTCAGAGTTTGAAATCAGGCTTGTGCTGTGTGTAAGCTATTGTAAAAACAAAAATGCACTGCATGATCAAACATTTAGGTGAGATAATTGTATATTTTTTGAAAAATGTCAAAAAAATGGCCCCCTCCACCTCAAATAAAAAACAAGAGTCACCTAAGGGGGGATTCAAAAAAGAAATTCAGGGCCTGAATAAATGTCTGTAAAAAATCCTGATTGGAGCATCCCTATAAATAATTCTACATGATAAAATGAAGGCTTCAAATAGATCGGTGCTTCTTGCGATCGGTGATCGGTGATCGGCTCCAAAAATCCTGATCGGAGCACCCTTAAATACCACTAACAGTTGACCGTGGAATATTTAGTAGTGAGGAAATTTCACGATATGACTTCTCCCACACTGTGACATCATGTAAAAACAGCTTCAACAGCAGTTACCTGTTTTTTTTTTTTTTTTGCAAGAGAATATAGAGGTGAATTAAGTTTTTAAGTTTTCTGTTATAAGTATTTAAGTAGTTATTATTATTATGAGGTTTGTGCTGCCATTAACAACAAAGCCACACATGGATCCATTATAAAAATTGCTGTAGAAACTAATCATTTTTGACTAATAGTCTGGGGAACAGCTCAGAGTAGACTCTCCAAGTGGTCATCTCGTTCCAATGAAATAAGAAATTTTGCCACTTGAAAAATCTACAATCCAGTCATTCTGTTGCTTTCCATCTAAGTGAGCATTCTTGACCAGAACAAACTGCATTGTGGCAGCAGACATTGGGCTGTAAACCATCTGACTATGTGAGACGTTCTTTCACTGATATCTCTGTGTGATTGAGTTCAGGATGTATTTGGCCTGTGGATTGTTCCAGGGAGTCCAGACAGCAAGCGATCAGTAATGCAGACCCGACGATAAATCACATCCCCTCGTTCAGTCTCACAGGATATCACTGCATTCCCCCATATGGGCAGTGAGCATCTCTCAGGCGACAATTCATATCAATGAAAAGCTTCCAGCATGACCTAATACTTAGCACATGTGCTCCAGTACATGGAGCTGTGGTGGTCATGCGGGCAATGCAGGTTTCATCGGGCTTACATTGTTCACTGATCTCTCTCCTTAAAGTGGGCCTATTGTGCATAATTCACTTTTATAAGGTGTTTGAACACGGATGTGTGTCCACAGTGTGTGTAAACAACCAGCCTATAATGGTAAAATCCCAATACTTTTTTTATAATCCATTATCAATCTCTCATAATGCGCCGTTTCATATTTCCCCCTACTCCTACGTAAGAGTAGGGAAACCCCGCCCATGACTGCTGATGATCTGCCCTTTTAGCATAGACACACCCCTGAGTGAGAAGCACAGAGACGCCATTTCTGTTTACTCGCTGTATCAGCGCTAGAGTATTACAATGTCTGCGCCAAAAAACATTACAAATGTTCTGTTGTTGGATGTACCAACGAACATGCGAGTCTCCATAGACTCCCGGTATCTGAGCCACTGAGGACACTGTGGTTGAATTATACACTCACCTAAAGGATTATTAGGAACACCTGTTCAATTTCTCATTAATGCAATTATCTAATCAACCAATCACATGGCAGTTGCTTCAATGCAATTTTGAGCGTGGCATGGTTGTTGGTGCCAGACGGGCCGGTCTGAGTATTTCACAATCTGCTCAGTTACTGGGATTTTCACGCACAACCATTTCTAGAGTTTACAAAGAATGGTGTGAAAAGGGAAAAACATCCAGTATGCGGCAGTCCTGTGGGCGAAAATGCCTTGTTGATGCTAGAGGTCAGAGGAGAATGGGCCGACTGATTCAAGCTGATAGAAGAGCAACTTTGACTGAAATAACCACTCGTTACAACCGAGGTATGCAGCAAAGCATTTGTGAAGCCACAAAACGCACAACCTTGAGGCGGATGGGCTACAACAGCAGAAGACCCCACCGGGTACCACTCATCTCCACTACAAATAGGAAAAAGAGGCTACAATTTGCACGAGCTCACCAAAATTGGACAGTTGAAGACTGGAAAAATGTTGCGTGGTCTGATGAGTCTCGATTTCTGTTGAGACATTCAGATGGTAGAGTCAGAATTTGGCGTAAACAGAATGAGAACATGGATCCATCATGCCTTGTTACCACTGTGCAGGCTGGTGGTGGTGGTGTAATGGTGTGGGGGATGTTTTCTTGGCACACTTTAGGCCCCTTAGTGCCAATTGGGCATCGTTTAAATGCCACGGCCTACCTGAGCATTGTTTCTGACCATGTCCATCCCTTTATGACCACCATGTACCCATCCTCTGATGGCTACTTCCAGCAGGATAATGCACCATGTCACAAAGCTCGAATCATTTCAAATTGGTTTCTTGAACATGACAATGAGTTCACTGTACTAAAATGGCCCCCACAGTCACCAGATCTCAACCCAATAGAGCATCTTTGGGATGTGGTGGAACGGGAGCTTCGTGCCCTGGATGTGCATCCCACAAATCTCCATCAACTGCAAGATGCTATCCTATCAATATGGGCCAACATTTCTAAAGAATGCTTTCAGCACCTTGTTGAATCAATGCCACGTAGAATTAAGGCAGTTCTGAAGGCGAAAGGGGGTCAAACACAGTATTAGTATGGTGTTCCTAATAATCCTTTAGGTGAGTGTATATGGCACTTCATATTTTGAGAATGTTTGCCAATTTCTTTTCTGAATGAGCTTTCTAGAATGCTGTACGGCTAATATGGCTAAAGTTACCATAGTCTTTGACTGTATTCACAGAGACTAGAGCTATGTCATTAGTTTTATCGCGAAAACGCTCACCGCCTGCATAATTCATAAACACACATTTATTATGCATTGTATAGTCAGGTGGCGGACGTGTTACGTTCCCACACAAGCACCTATACAACAATTTATAGACTAACATGACGGTCCATGCTAGACGATGAGTTGAATCAGCGTAACTCCACAATAACTGACATTACATAAATGTATCCACTAACCATTCAGAAATGTCCAGGTCTAAACGTCTAAAAGTCTGTGTCTCTCATCTGTGTCCGACTCCGGTTCAAACAAGGCTGCACTCCACACTGGTTATTTCTGACATTTTGGCTGAGTGAGATTTTCCTGTTTTGTTGTTAACGGAGTATCCGAAGCTTGTGTAAAGGATCCGCCCTCTTCTATTTTGAGCTGAAACTTCACAGACACATTCTGGGGACACCAGAGATTACATCTTGTGAAAAGGGGCATAATATGTCCCCTTTAAGTGGCAAATAGGCCAAATAAAATATTGTGTTACTCCGTTATCTTCCTCAGCTGCCACTGATTGGTATTCGATGAGCAAACAGGTCTCATTGTTAGTCATCAGGAATTGTTACTCATCCCGACATGTATGCAGTATGACTGTTTGTACATTCACCGTTTCCATCATAACAACTCCGCTGTTCAGTCTCTGCCCCACCACAGCATCAGCACTGCAGACACACATCACATCCTGCGCACAGATGCTGGAGCGGGCCGCTGCGGCGCCACCCGGGTTCACTGCCACAGCTGCGTCCAATGTGTGCACAACCAAACATTCACGCTATAGTTACCTAGCTGCTAAAAGCCTCTTATTTAGATTTATATAGCCTCCAGATCACAAATATCAATGTTCAAAACGAAATGATCCATTTAAAGTTAGCTTGGTTTACTTTCTTAATAAATATTACTGGTCTTGTTATGAATGATTCCTGAGTGCACGTTATTATAAAGAAAACATTAAACTAAAAATTAATAATAATCGTAATCAATTATCCATGATCCAGTCAAATCCTGGTCTGCGTTTCGCAAAAGTGGATTGTAGAGAGCGTTGGTGCTAAAGGTTTCTACAATCTGCTTAGGTTTAAGATGCTTTAGGAAACTTTGGGATGGATAGCATCAAATCTCGCCTTATATTATTTCCTGCTGAGTATTCCACCATATTTTCAAAAACTGTCTGAAATAGAATTGAAAAAATAAAAACTGGTTGGCCAAACAGATAGTCCTGCCCAAAACTCATGCCGTCAGTCAGTGTCGTTGTGTTGGGCTGGTCAGGATCCTCTCTATTGTTCATCGTGCATTCATCTGCACATTAAATGTATTGCATAGTATTGTTTATCCAGCATACAGTGGGGAGAACAAGTATTTGATACACTGCCGATTTTGCAGGTTTGCCCACTTACAAAGCATGTAGAAGTCTGTAATTTTTATCATAGGTACACTTCAACTATGAGTGACGGAATCTAAAACAAAAATCCAGAAAATCACATCGTATGATTTTTAAGTAATTAATTTGCATTTTATTACATGACATAAGTATTTGATACATCAGAAAAGCAGAACTTAATATTTGGTACAGAAACCTTTGTTTGCAATTACAGAGATCATACATTTCCTGTAGTTCTTGACCAGGTTTGCACACACTGCAGCAGGGATTTTGGCCCACTCCTCCATACAAACCTTCTCCAGATCCTTCAGGTTTTGGGGCTGTCGCTGGGCAATACGGACTTTCAGCTCCCTCCAAAGATTTTCTATTGGGTTCAGGTCTGGAGACTGGCTAGGCCACTCCAGGACCTTGAGATGCTTCTTACGGAGCCACTCCTTAGTTGCCCTGGCTGTGTGTTTCGGGTCGTTGTCATGCTGGAAGACCCAGCCACGACCCATCTTCAATGTTCTTACTGAGGGAAGGAGGTTGTTGGCCAAGATCTCGCGATACATGGCCCCATCTATCCTCCCCTCAATACGGTGCAGTCGTCCTGTCCCCTTTACAGAAAAGCATCCCCAAAGAATGATGTTTCCACCTCCATGCTTCACGGTTGGGATGGTGTTCTTGGGGTTGTACTCATCCTTCTTCTTCCTCCAAACACGGCGAGTGGAGTTTAGACCAAAAAGCTTTATTTTTGTCTCATCAGACCACATAACCTTCTCCCATTCCTCCTCTAGATCATCCAGATGGTCATTGGCAAACTTCAGACGGGCCTGGACATGCGCTGGCTTGAGCGGGGGGACCTTGCATGCGCTGCAGGATTTTAATCCATGACGGCGTAGTGTGTTACTAATGGTTTTCTTTGAGACTGTGGTCCCAGCTCTCTTCAGGTCATTGACCAGGTCCTGCCGTGTAGTTCTGGGCTGATCCCTCACCTTCCTCATGATCATTGATGCCCCACGAGGTGAGATCTTGCATGGTGCCCCAGACCGAGGGAGATTGACCGACTTCTTCCATTTTCTAATAATTGCGCCAATAGTTGTTGCCTTCTCACCAAGCTGCTTGCCTATTGTCCTGTAGCCCATCCCAGCCTTGTGCAGCTCTACAATTTTATCCCTGATGTCCTTACACAGTCTTGGCCATTGTGGAGAGGTTGGAGTCTGTTTGATTGAGTGTGTGGACAGGTGTCTTTTATACAGGTAATGAGTTCAAACAGGTGCAGTTAATACAGGTAATGAGTGGAGAGCAGGAGGGCTTCTTAAAGAAAAACTAACAGGTCTGTGAGAGCCGGAATTCTTACTGGTTGGTAGGTGATCAAATACTTATGTCATGCAATAAAATGCAAATTAATTATTTAAAAATCATACAATGTGATTTTCTGGATTTTTGTTTTAGATTCCGTCTCTCACAGTTGAAGTGTACCTATGATAAAAATTACAGACCTCTACATGCTTTGTAAGTAGGAAAACCTGCAAAATCGGCAGTGTATCAAATACTTGTTCTCCCCACTGTACTTCTTTGTTGACTATCAAAGATCAACAGAGCTAGCACTGCTATTTGTTCTTTTATGCCTCGTTTCCACCAAGCGGTACAGGACAGTACAGTACAGTACGATTCAGGACGGTAAACCCTGATCCGGCTTGCGTTTCCACCATCAACAGTACCCTTACTTGATAAGCGTGGTGTATGCTGGAAAGTAGCAATCGACATCATTCTCACGCGAAGAAGAAAGTGACAGAGTGATCAACAATGGAGGACATACAGCAGATCTTGTTCTTGCTTCTCAGCATGTGGCTGTTTGTCACGAACAAACGGTATTGTGTTTCAACTGTATATTAAAAAATGGCGCCTCTTGTGTTGTCATTCTCCTTGTAGCAATCTGACAGTTGAAACGGAGATAATTGCGTACTGTACTGTACCGTACCGCTCGGTGGAAACGTGCCATTTTACATCATCTTCCTAGCATCAGACAATGGCCACATACTAGTGTTGTAGTCAAGACCACCTAATCCGAGACCAAGACCAATGTGTGTTGAGACCAAGACCAAGGCAGGGCGAGAATGAGTCAAGACCAGGACCAGACCAGCACTCCTTAAATTCATAAAGATCCACATTACTGTCTGAGAAATTACTTATTTTTGATCAATAAATGTAATTAGAATAAGCCACTATATAGAGCTGTTACCAATCAAATGAAATCATTAACAACAAAATTCATCTTTGCACTGCAGAGGTGGTACAGAAAATGCATCTGAATTGGTAAATTACAAATGCATTAATAATGTTGAGAATAATGTTTTTAAAAAATATATATATATATTGAATGCTTGTATAAAAGCAATATCATGTTTGCAGTCAAGCTCGTTATAATATAAAAATCCAGATCTCATACAAGAACTTTTTTTGCAACAATATCTTGAATTTTGTGAGCATTTGTATTAATTTTGGTGACATTTTTGACACAATCCCTCATTAATTTCTGAACCAGCACAATAAACAAATCAAATTAGAAATAAGTTATTGATGCATCTGAAGCATTAAGTTTTACATCCAATCACATTAATGATGTTAATAAATAAATCAGACAATGCACTGGCAATTTATTAATATCCCAGCAGTTGTGGTCTTCACCGGTCTTGAAACAAAATCCATAGTCCTCTAAGTCTGAGACCGAGACAAGACTGAGTACAAATGTGGTCGAGACCAAGACAATACCAAGACCTTCAAAAAATGGTCTCGGAAAAAAACAGAAAAAAGACCGGTCTCGAGTACTACAACACTTTCACATATACACTCTAAAGTTTCAAGAGTAAAAACTTTGAATTTTTTTTTTTTAAATTATCGTTCTGTGTACGTACGGAACATGACTCACTCCCCAATTTGAGATGATTGACAGTGGTAACCATAGCAATGTTTTGGCTCGTGGCTGTGAACATGAAACATGAATTCCTATGGGCAGCCTTGATAAATTCTATAGACAACCATTTCTGTATCCACTATCAGTCCGCCACTTATAGTGCCTTAGATACACACCCTGGTTAAAATATATATATAAAAGAAAAAAATATATAGAAGAAAAAAAAAAGAAACATGAATTCAAAGAATTTATCCCATTATGCTAGCAGCTATTTTTGACCAAAGTAGTATTAGTGACCAAAGACTTTTTAACTAAATCAACACTATCTTACGTCATACAAAAGATGTGTTTACATCGACACCTTTTGTTTCAATCTTGCTTAAGGATGAATCCGAAGATATTTTGTTTCGGGTTGATGGGTTGATGTGCGTGTTTATATGTCACAAGCTTCAAATGGGATTTTTTGACGTGCGCACACTGCACGAATATACAGTTTCCCGCTGTTGTCACATACTAACCACCCTCCTTTTCTTTGTTTAAAAAAACAAGCTTCATTTTGATTTATTTTGAGTCCTAATTAGGAGACGACGAGCACATGAAGCTTTGTGCCTACTTATATTTATCAAGCACTAAAAACGGTCCATTCCCACTCCCAAAACAAGGCATCTGTGGACGAGAGTCCGAACCAAGGACTGATGGGACAACGTTGTCCTGCAGCACTTCACAGACGATGAGTAGAAGGAGTATTTTAGATTGACATGACAGTCATTTATGACACTATGGGCCCTATTTTACCGATCTGAGCACATGTCGCAGATGCACTTAGGGCGTGTCCGAATCCACTTTTGCTAGTTTATCGACGGAAAAAACGGTCGGCGCACCAGGCGCATGGTCCAAAAGGGTTGTACCTAGTCTCTTAATGAGTCATGGGTGTGTTTTGGGCGTAACGTGCAATTAACCAATCAGAGTCTCATCTCCCATTCCCTTTAAAAGCCAGTTGTGCTCGCGCCATGGCGGATTCGCTGTTTACATGGAGGAAAGACTGAACGCTTCTCCAGAGAGGAATCCTTTTATTTTTAATATTTAAAAATGTGTGTGTGCTGCTGTGCGTCCCTGTGTGTGTAATAAGCAGAGTGTACGTGTGCTGTGCACCGCCTATAGGCTCATATTACTAACACTTTAAATAACACAAAAAATACTGCACTATTGACTTTAGAGCAGGTTTGTGTTGGTCAATGGCGCAGTCGTTTTCAGTTCCTCAAAATAGCAACGCTCCAACAATGCTCCTGAACACACCTGGTTTTCAGTCCAGACGCCCATGGGTGAACAGATGGGCGCCAGTGCATTTGCTATTTAAACAACGTGACGCTGGACGTGAAAATGATAACTGTGTCGGGCTGAAACTACTGGCGTCGCATTGTGCCGGGTGTATGATAGGGCCCCAAATTTAACAACAACAGCTTGTTCCGTGCATCAAATGTCATTACGCCATTTTTGCCTCATTGTACATGCACAGAATTTTCTAGTTTCAGTTTTTTATCTGATCAAGTGTTTACATGTCCTATCGAATGGATCGGGGAAAGGTTTAAACCACCCCTTACAATCCAAATTAAATTTAAATCTGATTTGGACGAGTCTTTTGCTGTGGTTACATGTGGACTTTGCTACTTACAAACAGATTATTAGGGTCCATGTAAATGCAGCAGTTGTCAAGACTTGAATCTCTTTCCCTGTGTTTTTCTTGCACCGCACATACAAACGAGAGACATTTATTGTTTAAATAAGTCAGTAACAGCTGGTTGTTCATTTTTGGAAAATGTGGTTTAACTAGCTGAATTTTGACCTTAGTAAATTTGGTTGTAGATAGAATGCGGTTGTCACTGTGTGTGTGTGTGTGTGTGTGTACAGAACAGGATTAAGCACCAAAAGGTGAAGGGATAACAGAACAGCCATAGTGTGTACATAGCCAATGGAACACCTTGATGGTTGGAAGTCACTCGGAAGTAATACCCCACATCCAGAAATGGATGGAGCGCAGCGTTATTTTGTGTGTTCTTCTATGTGTTCTTCTATGTGTTTATGTATGATCAGAAATGACGTGAGTTCCCACAGGATGCTTTAACCAGGCTAGCATTAAGTCATGTTGGCACAGTGTGGGCAGAGTTCCTCTGCAGCGTTGCCCTGGGCAGACTGTGTGTGTGTGTGTGTGTGTGTGTGTGTCTGTGTTTACTAATGGTCATGTAGTTGTGGGCGAGTGTTAGGGGATCCTAAAGCTCTCTCTGGACTCCGAGCTGCTGCCCACATCCTGCTCATGTTCTTTCTGATTCACCTTTCTCTTTCCACCCTGTGTCTCCAGCGATCATCATGTGTCCAAGATTCAACCCACATCAAAGTGTTTCACACTTTTTTCCTGCCACCCCCTCTCTTTCTCTTTTCTGCTGTCCATTTGCATTCATCTGTTTATAACGGCATCATAGAAAGGAAAGTCCTCTGGATAATGGGACATGGCCTTGACTTACACATACTAAACTGTAAAGCGTATCTTCAGCCAGCTAAAATATTTAATCCATTATGCTGATCATGTCAGAGCTGAATACTAGTGTAGTGCTTACTGCGTACTGCAGAGAATATACTAGCTACTGAGTTGCTTACCTAGACACACAGTAAAAAATGGCAGCTGTGGATGCCAAAAATTCACAGTAAAATATACAAGCGGGACTTTTTTTTAAATTCTCATTTTGTGCTCCAAAAAAGACAGAAAGGCATATGGCATTAGAACAACACCAGGGTGAGTAAATGATGACTTAAAGGAGTAGTTAACTTTAAAATGAAAATTACCCCATGATTTACTCACCCTCAAGTCACCCTAGGTGTATATGACTTTCTTCTTTCTGATGAACACAATCAGAGTTATATTAAAAAATGTCCTGATGTTTCCAAGCTTTATAATGGCAGTGAAGGGGTCCATTGAGTTTGAAGCTCAAAAAAGTGGATCCATCCATTATAAAAGTGCTCCACACGGCTCCGGGGGTTAAGACCTTCTGAAGTGAATCAATGGGTTTTTGTAAGAAAAATATCCATATTTAACACGTTATAAAAAGTAAAATATCTAGCTTCCGCCAGACCGCTTTCCGTATTTGCCTCTCGCAGTTCAAAACGCTTACACTACGGCCATCGTCGCACCAGTTACGCTTTTTTCGTTTTAAATATGGATATTTTTCTTACAAAATTCCATTGTTTCTCTTCAGAAGGCCTTTATTAACCCCCGGAGCCGTGCGGAGTACTTTTATAATGGATGGATGCACTTTTTTGAGCTTCAAACTCAATGGCCCCCGTCACTCCCATTATAAAGCTTGGAAACATCAGGCATTTTTTAATATAACTCTGATTGTGTTCATCAGAAACAAGAATGTCATCACACCTAGGATGGGCTGAGGGTGAGTAAATCATGGGATAATTTTCATTTTCGAGTGAACTACTCCTTTAATTTTCATTAATTCGTCCTTTTAAAACCAAAATCTGTTTTTGTACTGGTAACCACCATGATAATGCAGGTGGTAAAAGTAAGTGACATATCAAAAAATATGACCAATACACATATATTGGCACAGGGTTATACACACAAACAAAAAACACTTCCTGAGTTCCCTCCTCTCAGGGAACCATGGTTACGTTGATTAACCCAAAACGTTCCCTTTTGAGTCAGTCTCTCAACATTACGATAGCTATCTATTAATTAACCAATTAACAATTAGGTTTTGACTAGCATTTTTACAGTATTTTTACAAATATTGCATTGTAAAACATCATTGGCAACAATATGGTGGACAGATACAAGAGTTATAAGTAAAAAATTATAAGTCATTATAAGTATATTTCATTCAATAGCAAAAAGTGTCAATCAATTATACATTAACTATTTTACTCAGTATTTGTGTGCTGTTTATTATTAGAACATTTCTTCATTAGATTATCAACATATTATCAATGACTACGTTTACATGTGCACCAATAATGTGATTTTTATTTTTTTTAAATAATCAGAATAAGGACTTAAAATGTTTTCATGACACAAGCAAAACTCCCGTCCCGTTTACATGCAATTTTCATTATTCTGATAATTCACTAAGAAGTGTGGTTATTTTTACCTCCATTCTTCATAATGTCACGTAGTTCATTCATGACGTTGTGTGAACGACACACGTCATCCGTGTACGTCCGAGCACATGCGCACTTCGGTCAGAGCGGTAATAATGCGATTAGGGTGTTTACGTGCCTGTTTTTTGCGATTTATTGCCACGTAGTTGAAATTGATTATGGTTACTACGATTATGAGCTTAATCACATTAAGATTGAAGTATTGTGTTTACATGAGGTAAAGTTTAATTGCAATGTTGTCAAAATCCCATTATAATTATGCATGTATCCCTTCTCATGAGGAGCGATTTTTGTGTACAAAAAGAAAAAAGATCTCAGTTGATGATAAAATAATATTATGTAGTATACTGTATTATAATATAACGCTGCCACTCTGTTTTCTGATTCCAGATGGAGAAAGTAGAGGCTGATCTGATTCGCTCTAAATCTCTGCGAGAGAAGCAGTGTAAAGAGTTCAGTTTCCAGCTGGAGGAGCTACAGCGGAGATACGAACAGCAGGTCAAATCCATTTACATTACATTAAGTGTGACTAACCATTTCCTTTTGGTAGAAATATAGATGAACAAATCATTTACTCAGATTCAAGCATTATTACAATGAGCCACACAGTGCATGTTCAAATGAAATGATTGGATGGGCTGTCGCAAGTTCAAATATAGGTTTGTTTTCACCATTTAAAATCCCTTATCATATCATTCCATTCAGTCACCAGTTCCACCTGATTAAAAATCTAATTTGTTCTCCATTTAATCAAAGTCCAATCAACTGATAAGATGCTACCTTTTTAACATTTTTATTGGCTGACAGGAATGTGTTTGCTATCTTCAGTGCAATCTTTTTTCTTTCTTTCTTGAAAATTGTGAAATATTGTTCACCTCACAATCTTATCACATTGCTATTTGCATTGAAGCACATTCTGTTGCCAGACAATGGATTTTAGGTAAAAGAAATAGAATAGAATAGAATATACACCGATCAGGCATAACATTATGAACACCTTCCTAATATTGTGTTGGTCCCCCTTTTGCTGCCAAAACAGCCCTGACCTGTCGAGGCATGGACTCCACTAGACCCCTGAAGGTGTGCTGTGGTATCTGGCACCAAGATGTTAGCAGCAGATTCTTTAAGTCCTGTAAGTTGCGAGGTGGGGCCTCCATGGATCGGACTTGTTTGTTCAGCACATCCCACAGATGCTCGATTGGATTGAGATCTGGGGAATTTGGAGGCCAAGTCAACACCTCAAACTCGTTGTTGTGCTCCTCAAACCATTCCTTAACCATTTTTGCTTTGTGGCAGGGCACATTATCCTGCTGAAAGAGGCCACAGCCACCAGGGAATACCGTTTCCATGAAAGGGTGTACATGGTCTGCAACAATGCTTAGGTAGGTGGTACGTGTCAAAGTAACATCCAAATGGATGGCAGGACCCAAGGTTTCCCAGCAGAACATTGCCCAAAGCATCACACTGCCTCCGCCGGCTTGCCTTCTTCTCATAGTGCATCCTGGTGCCATGTGTTTCCCAGGTAAGCGACGCACACGCACCCGGCCATCCACGTGATGTAAAAGAAAACGTGATTCATCAGACCAGGCCACCTTCTTCCATTGCTCCGTGGTCCAGTTCTGATGCTCACGTGCCCACTGTTGGCGCTTTCGGTGGTGGACAGGGGTCAGCATGGGCACCCTGATTGGTCTGCGGCTATGCAGCCCCATACTCAACAAACAGCGATGCACTGTGTATTCTGACACCTTTCTATCTGAACTTCTTGAGCAATTTGAGCTACAGTAGCTCGTCTGTTTGATCGGACCACACGGGCCAGCGTTCGTTTTTCCTGCTTCTAACACATCAACTTTGAGGACAAAATGTTCACTTGCTGCCTAATATATCCCACCCACTAACAGGTGCCGTGATGAAGAGATAATCAGTGGCTGTTTCTCAAAACCAAGTACACGAACTTCGGACTTGCATCCTTGGTAGTTCAGACTTGCCAAGTTCGACTCCGGAGAACGAACTCCCGAGGACGGGAGGACACAAGTTTAGTGATTCTGCTAATGGAACAGCAGCGTTCTTGATAGCGTCACTCGGCTCGCTCTAGCTACTCTGGTTATCTGTATATATATTTTAGGCTACAATAAAACAAAATATGTCATAAAACACCACTCTGCCTCTTTTCATTTAAAAAAAAAAATTAAACATGTTATTATGTGGTTAAATGTGCATATATATGATTATCTTCACTGTAATAAAATTAAATATGACATAAAACACAACCTAGTCTCTTTTTGTTAAATGTCAGTTTTAATGATCAATAATTATAAGTAACAGAAATAAAGCAAACAATTCAGTCAAACATATAAAGTCAGCGCTAGTAGGCTACAACGGTAAAGTTAAATAGCCTAAAAATATGAAGTTATGAAACTTCTCTTTGCCCTCAGCCAAAACGATTTGCCAGGGAAATTATAGATTCATGAGACCAAAGATCGGCCGTTAGATCTACACAAGACGAATTATATCTCATGTTTAACCACTACAGAGACGTCAGAACCAGCGGCAGACGTCAGAAGTACTAGCCGAGGAAAGGCTGCTTTCGGCGGGGTACATGAGCGCTGAGCGCCCGGTGATCGACTGGATCTCACAACTCCAAAAACGCCAGATCAAATGTTCAAATAGGCACTCTCTTTATAAATAAACCACAGATTTGAGCTTTAAACAAGTGCATTCTCAACTGAAAAAGTCTTAAAACTACATTTCGTGACACCCGGGTTTTCTCATCCGCTATTGACTCTTGTTGGTTGGTGTGAGATGCATTCTGGGATACCTGTCTGTCTCAAGTCCACTCGAGTCACCTCTCGATGCATCCTTGATAAAACGGGCGGATCAAGGACCCATCCGGGGATTTGAACTGTCCTTGGCTAGATGTGAACTTTGAATTGGAACAGTACTTGGGCAGCGACTGATAACGTTTCACAGAACGCATATTGAGAAACGGCCACTGTTATTCACTTCACCTGTCAGTGCTCATAATGTTATGCCTGATCGGTGTAGTTAGATATATAATTTATAATATAATTAAATATAATATAGATATACTTTTATAATTGTATAGATATATAATTTTAGGAATAAAATGTAAAATGAACAGTGGAAGAGGGATGTTTATGCTTTACAGATAAAAGAAGGAGGAGAAAAAAGCTCAGTCAAAATTCAGTATGGGAAGATGATCACTGGTGTATATATTTAGAGCCAGGCATGGCATACATTTTAGCAGATGCAATGCAAAGAGTTTTTACAACAGACATTTACCACTGTGCCACACCACCTATAACAATGCCTGTTGCCAAAGAGACATACTAAGTTGAGTGCATGCAAAGAAAATGTTGTTGCAGATACAGCCAAATGGTTTTAAAGTTAAAATTGGAGGGAGGAGAAGCAGAAAAACAGTCCACTAGGTGATTACTTGGTAGTGATGTCCCTAAACTGTATGGGCAACCTGAGGACATGTTTTGTTTCGAGGTTCGTTAACCTTCTCAGCGCATGATCCAAATAGGATATTTTGTGTTGGTCTCACACTTACAAAACCATGCATTATGCTGTATTTGTTATATACCATAATTTATGTGCTTTTTTACGTCTGTTTGCAAGAAATTGCAATAACTATAGAGAATTTGGGAGTAGACGTCACAGTTCCGTCAGTGCAGTTGTGCGGTCATTGAGGTGGCAGAAAACAGCGGTAACAAGTGGAGAAAAACAGGCAAGATCCACGGAATAAGAGAAAACATGTCTTGTGCCTTTG
Organism: Coreius guichenoti; assembly: GCA_039654105.1. Classification (NCBI taxonomy): domain Eukaryota; kingdom Metazoa; phylum Chordata; class Actinopteri; order Cypriniformes; family Gobionidae; genus Coreius; species Coreius guichenoti. Next base: position 5,708,824 of record CM077171.1, on the reverse strand, counting down.
GATGTCAGAATCGTAATGCAATAAAAGATCCTCTTCATTTTTACAGAATTCCGTCGTCGAAGACGCTCTTTGAAGCTAAACGCAGACGTTTATCCATTGAACAGACGGAATGGACTGATGAAACCTGTTAAAGCATGAATTTGATGTAAACAATAGATCTACTGTACTTAATATTCACATATGCAGTTCATAGAAGGCATAATGTACTAACTCTAAAGTTACAGCATGAAATAGTATTTCAACCTATAACATTTATACCTATAACATTTTTTATCTCACAATTCTGACTTTTTCTCGCAATTGCAAGTTTATATCTATCGATTCGGACTTCATAAACAGTTTATATCACATAACCTGTATAAACAGTGTATATCCAATTCTGAGAGGAAAAAAGGCAGAATATCGAGTTTATATCTTTCGATTCTGATTTTTCAGATTTTTTTTATTCTGTGGTATTCTGTCATTTTCTGCCACAGGTAGGCTCCGCCCACAAAACACATCATCACTGTTTGCAAACACTCAAATGGTCTATACCTCTTGCGAGAGGTGACAACCTCTGGTAACCATAGTGTTTGCAAAAACAGTTATTAGCTATGTTTCCAGCCACCTATTTGTATGCACATTTTGGGATATCGCATAACAAAATGCTGGATGGAAACGCCAAGATGTGCATAAATTCTAAAAAATGTGCAAAAAAAGAACCTATGCACACGATTGAGTCGGATAAATGTTTTATGCGATAAGAAAACATGCGCATAAACTACAACGGAAACACATTTACCGAAAAAATCATGCGCGATGGGACGGCATAACTGGACCAACCAGCGGACCGGTCTTTTTGCACAGCATCTGAAATGTTGTTTTGGTCTTTCTGAAAAAGTCTGGCATCAAAGTGGTTCAGTATAATTACCTGCCAGAACTGTCTCACACGACTGCGTTCCCAAACAGCAGACATCTTCTTCCTAAATGCATTTATTGCGTTTCGTCTGCGCTCCCTCTGAGACGCAAGTCTTTTATTATATACTGTGGCTTCTCCTACTTTTCTTAGTGATATTTAGCTCCAGTTAATCAGGAAGTGATGATTTTGTTCTCTTTAACTCACTGGATGGAAACACTGCTTTATTCGCAGATGTTTTATGTGATATTCCAATTTTGCGCATAAGTTAAATTCGCAACTTTTGGATGTTAATACAGTGGTGGCCAAAATTATTAGAACACACCTGACAGATCTGAAAATATTGAGCTTTTTTTGCCTCCAAAACATGGTTTCATTTCATAATGTTCATGAAACATGCAGATGGTTGCTCTGACCATCAGATGAAGTGAGTCGTACCGTTTTTATCCACTTTTAACTTTAATATTTGGTATGTCCACCTTTTGCCGCAATTATAGCCACACATCTCTCTGGCATAGTGTCAATATATTTCCTCTGAGAACTTCAACACTAATGTTATCCCGTGCCTTCTGCAACTGAAGCCAAAGGCTTTCCTTTGAATGTACAATAGATCTGTCCAGTTTATTTTCCAACTCGCCCCAAATGTGCTCGATGGGGTTGAGGTCCGGACTTTGAGGGGGTCAGTCCATCATTTTCAGTGTTCCAGCAGGTACTGTAGATCCGGCAATAGTTAGAAGAATGTTCTGGATCATTGTCCTCTTGGAAAATAAATCCAGGCCCAATATGACGACTCCCAAGTGCCAAGTGTTCTGATAATTTTGGCCACCACTGTATAACTTGGTAATTTGGTATAGATAGGAAAAATTCCTTAAAATGTTTTCAGATTCCATATGAATTTAAAGATGCAGTGTGTAGTATTTATGAGGATCTATTGACAGAAATGCAATATAATATACATAACTATGTTTTCAGTGGTGTATAAAGACCTTACATAATGAGCCGTTATGTTTTTATTACCTTAGAATGAGCCATTTCTATCACCGCGGGTCCTCTTACAGTGAAGTCGCCATTTTGCGCCGTCATGTTTCTACAGTAGCCCTAAATGGACAAACTTCTCTACAGAGCGCTAGCTACTCTCTGCTCTCTCCGACGGCGACATCTTTGTCTTGTGTCGGCCACCGTAGCTTCTCTATGTGCTTTGAAAGGGAGGGGTGAGCGGGGGGTGGTTGCAATTCAAAACCTCACCACTAGATGCCACTAAAATTTACACACTGCACCTTTAATGTTTTATAGCAAGCATAGTAACAATAAATACAGCACTGTGCCCATGTTAAATACATTTGCATTTAAACATTTAGCAGACTCTTTTATCCAAAGCGGAGAACAATAGAAGCAATCAAACCAACAATAGGGCAGCAATATATAAATGCTGTAACTAGTCCCAGTTAATCTATCACATTACTTTACGGCTCATTACTTTTGAACTTGCCCACATAATGCATTGTGGGCGCTCCTTGCTTTTTTTCTCTAGCTATTTAAAACCGAGGCAAATAAATTTCTTGCTGAATTTCTCATCTTTAGGTCTGGCTAGTGTGCTCAGCAGTGGGTTAGACGTGACATACTGTAAGAAACTACACTAAAGCCTAACATTCAAAAGGAAGGACAGACAACATGATCTCTTTTTTCCTGTGTTGTGAAAGATTCAATCCGCCAGCAGAATCCAATCCCTCTTTGACTCAAAGTCATTCATTTGTAAGGCCTGGTCAAACGCCTTTGGCGTTATCATGATATCCTGTTGTAGATAATCAAACGTAGCAGTGGCAGCTTGTTGTAACAGTATTCTGTAACCTCTGTTACACTCTTCTCTCTACTGTACTGTAACCTACTGTGTTTGTAAAACATGTGATGATTGGTAGTCAGCCTGGTTTTACTTGTGTAATGTGACATGTATGCACATAAAAACAGATCATTAACTAGAAACGTAGGGTGATGAAAAAACAAAATGGAGCCGCATGGTTGAAGGGTGGTCGACTGCAAAGACTGCAAAGTTATTATATTTTAACTTTTATCAGCGCCGCTGGTTCCGGAAGTCTTTTTTCCATTCATTTCTCCCATAGGGATTTCAAAAAAGTCTTTGTTAAAGCGTTATAATCCATGAATCAAGCCAACCAGCTATGAGGGGAAGCACAACATTACAAACTTTGATTTGAAGCAAAAAAGTGTTTGAAAATCGGACAAAGGTACAAGACTGTGAACTTAATGGATTTAGTGAGGGGAAAGAACTTCAATACAGCTTAATCAAATGTAAAATATTGGTTATATATATTTAAAAACAATATATTTTATATATGTTTATTGCAAAATATTTTTCATTATTTAAGTATTTTGAGAGTGTAGGGAGATTGCGGTGCTTCATGGGAGTGGGCGGAGCTAACAAGATCTTTTTGTGCATTTTACTTGATTTGACTCTCTGATTGGTGTCATTTTCTGTACAGCATCATGGGTAATGTAGTTTTTCACCATGAATTCTGCTGTTAAACACGATTATTGTAAAGCTAAGTTGAACTAACGCAGGTTAACGGTTTCAGCAGAAGGAAATCCCATCAACTAACAACCTCGTAGCTCACAGTCAGGCTGTCTTTAAAGGTTTACAAGTTATCGTTAAAAATTAAAAAATAAAAAGGAAGTTTTTTCTTCCGGAATCCGACTGTTGCACTCTATAAAGATTACAAAGACAAACAACCACTGTAAAAAAATCTGTTGTCAAATAAAAATCTAGTTAAAATATTCATGGCATGTTTTCCATGTTTTTCACTAAATTAACACAAAACAATATCCAAACATTTTGGTTTCTGAACCAGTACACCCCCATCAGCCAGTGAAACCTCATTTTGTGTCGCTCAGATCTTTTGGAAGCCTCAAACCCTTCTACAATATTCCTCCTTCATCAAAGTTCAAAAATTCAAGCTAGCGGGTATGCAGCTAGGTTAGCTCAGGGACGGGGAAGAGGCTTGTGAAAGGGAAAACAGGCATAGATGCGCCTCCTTTCCTAGTGTTTCCTGTGGTGGTCACAGCTAGCGGCAGACAGGTGGTTAGTGGGGAAGTGATTGAAACATGTTCCTATTGTTCCCACCCGCACGGTCAGACGTGCGCTGATGAATCATTCACAGTAACACCAGGAACATGGAGCCTTTTTAGAAAATAAATAAATGATATTTTATATGATTTATTTTATGTTTATGTTTGTGTTGAATTTTAATAATTTGACCTAGGATAAAAAACTGTAGTGGTGAAAAATTCTAATAAATATATAATTAGCATCATTGTGAACACCAGGCCAATCAATTAGCACTGTTTATTGATTAAATAACTGAAAATACACAGAAAGGAAAATGCTTGTTTGTTTGTTTGTTTTTTGTGAGGCTTGCTATTTATAAAAATGTAACTTTGTAGAAGGAGTGAAGAAAATATTTTATGATTTTTCATTTGAATATGCTGACATTGAACACCTGGGATGATAAACTTGGGATTTTTTTCTAGAGCAAAAAGTGTTGAATAGTTAGCAAAAAGCAGAAAAATCCTTTGAGCTGATGGTGGCGCTAGAGCAGGGGTATTCAATTAAAGCTCCAAGAGGTCCAGTCTCTATATTTCCTTCCCAGCGGAGGTCCGGACAATACTTTTTTGGAACAGTTACACATCCTAAACACTCAAAATAGTCATCAGAGATGAGAAAGTGATGTTTAAGAACTTTTACTAATATTTAATATTTACTAACATTTTTGCTCAAAGTAATAAACTATTAAAAACAAAATATAATAAAACTTATATAATAATAAAACTTACATAATAATAAAATGTTTACGTTTTTTTTGTCTTTCCTTGCCATCTCTTAATAATTTTCAAAATTATAAACATTGTTTATTATGAAATCCTCTTAATATGCTGATTAATAATGCTAAATCTATGGTGGGGGGGACAAAATGTCTAAAGGTGCCTCACGTTAACTTGTCACAAACCTGGTTTAGTCAAATGGTCAGAGTCATCTGTTTGACAGATACAAATAATGAATATTTGCTGCATTCTCTTTTTCTGCAGCGCTTTAGCAAAATTATCTAAATTGCTGCTCACTTTGTTTCTGCTACTTTTATTAAAGTAACCGCGCCATCTGCAGCTCTTAATGTGGCGCTTTAGCGTCTTCAGCGGGAGAGAGAAGCAACACGCACGGAGCGGAAAGAGCATTTGGCTCTAGATAAAAATATTAGGGGTTGTAGCGGTGAAAGATCATTACCGTAAACGACCCTGAGTCCCTCACTTTAAACTGGAGAAACGGCAAAATGCCATAATTATGTCCCGTGGTCCGGACGGGACATAACCACCGCCATTTGAAAACCACTGCGCTAGAGGGTGACCACCAAATGGGCCAGGGAGCTACACTCTAAAAAATGCTATATGGCTGACTTAAAATGAACCCAAAATTAAAATAAAATAATAATCAAAAGGTGAACATTTATTAACAAGATATTTAATAAATGTTTATTGTTTAATAATTAAACATGAATAAACATTAATTCCCAACAGACTTTGGGTTTATTTTAAGCCAGCTATACAGTCATTTTTAAACAATAGTTGAGTTAAATAAAACTACCCAGCAGGATGGGCAAACATTCAACCCAACCGCTGGGATAAAACAACACAATCACTGGGTTAGTCCATTTTCAACCCAACTTGGGTTGTTTTTAACTCAGCATTTTTTAGAGTGTATTCAGACATATCCCTGTTATTCACTATTCAGACTCAGCAGTCCCATAAACTGACTCTCATCAGTAAATGATGGGGGGAAAAAAATATATTATTTTTATTACTATGAATTATTGTCATGTCTAAAATATTACAAGCGACATATTAATGAATCTGTGACCGATTCAGTTGCCAAGGTAATATAACATTGTAATATAATATTTAGTGTCTAAACTGTTCAAACTGTAATGTCACTCACTTAAAGTTGACCAGACTAGTCATAATATGTCACAGTAGTGACAAAGAAATATATATACATTTAAGTGAAGTACTTTTACATAATTTTACATCATAATTGTCTTGAAAATGTCACACTGCAAAAAAAATTGTATTGTCCTAAACTAGGCATCATATTATTTTTTCAGGGTCAACTATGGCCTGATATGGACGTGATTTTATGATACTTACTCCACTCCTGTGTAGTGACTTATTGACTACACAATATTGTGATATTACAACAGACATTGTACTGATTTGTCAAGAGTTTAAGGAATTATTGTTAATGATTGTTAGCCTGTATTCTTCTTTGAGCAATTTTCAAGGTAAGTTCATAAAGCTCTGCTGGCCGGACTGAGCTGAGATGTTTAGTGCTGCTTTAATGAGTGAACTGTGCTCCGTGGGTCACTCTTAGCTATTCATGTGGACACAAAGAAACATTCCCCAGGACTCCCATCAATTGGACTTTAAAAGAGTGCATTTCTATAGAAGTGTTGTTTCTCTTTGACCTCCTCACCATTTGACGTCATGCCGGCTTGGTGTGCCAACACTGAGCTGATGTCTGAGGTCACAACAAGTAGGAAGTCAAGCAGTGTATGACGTTAACATCCCACTCACAACTTTGGAGGCTACATTTGGGGATCTATCCTATCTATCCACATCAATTCTCTCTTTCGTTCTTTCTCTTTTTCAATTTTTCAGAAAAATCTGCACACAAACAAATAGAAGGAATGGCTCTTTTTGGAGTATCTGTACTCTGAATAATAGAATATATTTTCCGCCACTCTTCTTTCTTCAAACAGAACCCCTACTGAGTGCCTCCTCTCCGATTCGGCGCTGTTTCTCCGAGGGGAGCCTCCTTCAGTCGCCCACCGCCCCATGACCTCAACGCTGGCGCTCTAGGAGGGGGCGCTAATCACATCTGCCCAGTGACAGCAGCCATTCAGCGCTGGCGCTTTAAGAGCCCGGCACCCAGCAGCCCTTTCTGTGACGTTTCAATGTTTTCAATCTCTCCCCCACCCTTCACTTTCCCACTGTCATATCGCCATATATTTGGTGTGGATTTTTACCCTGCGTCGAAAAAAATTAACTCAGAATTGTCAAAAACCAAAGCCTTGCTTTGTCGCTTGTCCGACAAGTGCTGTGGGACGGGTTTAACCCATCACAGCGAGCTGTACGCTGGGCGTTAAACTAAGGTAATCACTGATCACCGGTTATTCATCTGTCATGACGTGTGTATATATTGCAAATTGTGCGGTTGGATTGCAGTGTAACTACCAGTAGAGATCTCAGAGTCAGTGTGTTTACCCGAGTTCACATGGTGTGTTATGAAGAAATCTATCCTATTTCTTTAAGACTGGAGAGTTGCGTCCTTCGGTGGTCCCTGATCAATTAGTTGAGGCTCTTTCTGTTGGCTGTTCAGTTTCGCCCTATTAGAGACGTCTGCTTGCATCCATGTCTGATATATCTCTACAGTGTCGAAGGGCGAAATCGATAAAGCTTGAGAATGAGGAATCTCCTTCCCAAATCTTACTTCAAAATCCACTAAAATTGGGCTGTTTGAAGTGTCTTTTGTGGCCTTGTGCCTGATTGGCTGGGGGAATCTCTATTCCCATTCATCACCTACCCTCAATAGCACCACAGCAGCCTCTAGCTGGCAGGCCAGGTAGGGTGCCGAGCCGCACAATGTGGGGGGATTAGCTTAAAAACGGCCGGGACCAGGCCTCTCGCTGCAGGCTAACTGGGAGACGGGGGGCCGGACTGGCCAAGGTCACCATCTCCCGTCCAGAGGAGAGTGGGAATGGACCTTGGGAACCGTCGGCGCTGCCTCTCATCGCCAGGCTCGACTCACCGCACAGCAGGTGCAAGTCAGCGAGATAATGCCACTGCTAGCTTTTGTGCTCTTTCAACATTTTCCTTCTTGCTTTCAATGCTGACCACATTTTTTTTCTGAATAAGAGTTAGCAGGGATGCCGGGCGGATTGGAATATTTTAGTTTCTCTTAATTTTCCATTTTTGACAAAGCGCAACACTTCGGAAAAGGACTCAGAAGTAACAGTAAGTGGTTGTTAAAGTTGCGGTACATCCATCATGACAGTATGGACAGACAAGAAAATTCAAATTAAATGAATGAATGGGTGTTTTTTTGGAGCAGTGTGTTGGAATAAATGGGATTATAGGTAAAGATTTGCAATTATATAATATCACAGTTTTCTTTTTTGTTAACCTCTTGCTTCCTCGTCTTCTATGCAGCATATGATGATGATATTGGCCATAATTTTAAGCCAATTTTTGTGCCCAGTTTTTCTAATGAGAGCTGAAAGAGAGGCTAGCTTGTCATAATTAGCGCAGAAGTGGAAGGACAACAACATGTGAGGTCATAGTGACCCAAAAACTAGCGTAGGCTTCTTATGTTGTGAGGCAAGCCGTGAACTTTTTTCTTCGCTGAGCCATGCACAAGTTGTCATGACGACAGGGATGTTCCGCTGATGAAGTCTTGCTCCTTGTTGTCCAATCAGATTGTGGAACTGAAACTGCAGCATGAACAGGAGCGGACGCACCTACTCCAGACACACAATGCCGAGAAGGACAGCCTGGTCCAGGACCACCAGCGGGAAATCGATAGTTTGGACAAGCAGACGAGGGCCGCCATGGTCCAGCAGCAAACGCAAACCCAGGAGTGGAGGAAGCGCGACGCTCAGGTAGGGGGTCTCTTCCTTTCTGCCGCTTTCTGTCACTATTTTGTTTGGCTAATTAGGATGTTACAATTGATGGTTATTCTATTTACGCTGTGAATTGTATTACATTATCGTATTTTTCTACACTACATTGCATAGAAATTTGTTTTGAAGGTACTTTTTAAAAAATTGCATTTCGCACACTTTTTCGCAACAATGTTGTCATGTTTAGTGTGCAGTGTGGAAAAAAAAACAAGGATTAAATTCGGAAAAGCAAACTTTTTGCCCATTATTTTTATGTGCAACTTTACACTGCGGGATTTCATTGAAAATGTAATCATTTTCATTGAAAAAGCGGCTGAAACCACAGGCTGCCGGATGAAGAAGGTACATTTCCCAGCCCATTGTGGCTCTGGCCTTTTATTGGGAACCGTAGGGTGCATTCTTCTTTTCTTGGGATGCTTATTTTGGGGTTAGTTGTCTGTGCACCACCACTGAGTTCTACAGTTCTGTTTGCTGGTTTTGTCGCTGCGGTGTAGGTAGCATTTATCTGCTAATAAGTGTTATTCTCTGATATCTGAAACTGATGCAACAGGCATATGTTATTTGGAGAGTATTCATGAGCTCTATAGCCATAAGACCTCCATTTTGGTCACCAGCAGGTTTCTGGTGCCTGCTGTGCCAAGTGCCCCGTCCGCCGCTTCCCTCTCCAGCCTGGCTATCGTGAGATCCCTGTGGGAAGCCATTTGATAGACTAGCCCCCAACTGTGGATTCAGTGGACTTGTCAAACCCCAAGATTAAATGTAAATTGTCAGCATGGCTAAACCATATTTATTGGCTCCTAGCAAGAGAAACAAGTTCAGAGATGTTGACGCCGCATAGGACATAACATTACATGATGAAATATATTTGAGAGAAAAAGTATGGTAACGTGTTGATAATATTAAAATATGATGGGGTTTTTTTCTGTCTTGAGTGAAAGTTGTTTTCTCTTCATCAAATGGCCATTTTTAGTGGTTTGATATCAATGATCAATTATCTCACTAAAAACTATTTCAAAAGAGTTTATCAGTGCCGTGTTAAACAAGGAAGATCATGTTATACAAAAACTGAATAATAGTAAAAACGTAAGAAATGAGTGTCATAAGAAACTCAGTGTTGTTGAGCGTGGCCTGATCCAGTGGACATGTCCTTCATCAGCCGGTAGTTGGCACTTAAAGGAAGAGGTTTGTGGTTTGGCTGATCTGTTTCTCTTCTGTGATTCAATGATGCAGTTTTGGCCAAGTGTACATCAAACCTCTACGGCCCAAAAATCTCCATTCCAAATAACTCACTGAGAGTGAAACTCAACTCATGGAAAAGATCGCAGAAAATGTTTGCAAGAATATTGACGAGTAGAGAGCTGATGAAAGTTAATGCTATTTATGAAGCAAATAACTTGTTTTTAACCTCAACCATTAGAGACCTAAGTATTGATATTGATGATGTATTGGATTATGATTTTAGAAAAGTGTTGAAAAAATTGCAATGCTGGACTTTTAAGGTTACAGGTCACCGCTGTAATAATTCAGTATTACTAAAATTTGGAATAGAAAATCTCAGAGCAATCCTCTGAAACTCTCTAAAGCTTTAAGATCCTGGAATATTCCTACACCCCTCTTACACTTCCGAAAATTTAATTAGGCTATGATGAATATCACTTGGAATAGTTCATCTATGATTTACTGAATGAGCACTGTTGTGGGAAGAGCATCAAAATATTTGACCATAAGTCCCACTGTTGCATGTTGGCAACATTACAAAAATCTCAAAGGTTTATATTATATTCTCACTTTTCCAATGGTGGCAAATTTTTAGCAGTTTTACTGGTAGTCACTGTATGAAGAATATTTGGGTATAATATGTCACAGTTTACTTTATTTTGCTATCCTCACTTACATAAATGAACTATAGTGTCCTGCACACACTAGTAAAACATTATATCTGGTGTCTGAATCATTTTTGGTTTGACTGTAAATTTTCATCATTCATTCATCTTAATTTATGCTAATTTAATTTAATTTAATTAGATATCAGCCAACATGAACTCTAGATATGTCATTGGCAATTAATTACTATTATCTGTTCAGCACTACTCATTACTTCATGTAAAAAAGTATGCTATTAAGTTTCCTGTTTTTCAAATTTAGTGAATTGTGATTCAAAGGATGGATATGCATAAATAATGGATCTCCAACCACTTTAAGCATTGAGAATGGTCACATGTGACCGAAATGTTTGCCATTAAAGTGGCTTTATCTCGCAATTTTTGTCTTTTTCCTCATTGATAGCGTGTGCGGGCTTTTTTGAGTAATTCCCTTGGAGTATTTTGGTCTACGCACCTCATATGGACCGCTATTTCTCCGACCACTTCCCCATATGCCATTGGTAAAAAAAAAAAAAAAACACAAAAAGGTAGTCCCGCCATTGGTTGAGCCAGTATTACTGTGTTCTGGTTGGATACTGAATAGTATCTGTTTGGTAACAACTAAATTTAAAGTCATATTTAGAGTTGAGACAGGTTTTGGGTTGGGTTTTATAAAATTAAGTACTGAGTGGTATTAATAAACAACATGTACTAACTATAGGATTAGGGTTTGGTTTAGTGTTAGAGTAGTTGCTTGTAATAGGCCGTTTTTAAAGACTCTGATGGTGCTTTTCCACAGTAATTAACATCACAAATCTAGATTTGTAACACATTTATAACACTATACTGTGTGATGTGAGTGATGGCAAATTTCACATAATACTCTTTTCTGACTGCAGTGATCAGTCTCTCTATATTTTTCCCTCTTTTAGAAAGTCATGGAAACACTATCATGGATTTCTTTTTCTTTTGGAGCAAATGAGAACAAAATTTGCTGTCATCTCCCATTCACCGCTATAGACGTTTACCCAACTATGATGACTTCTGCTTCTGAGAACCCCAGAAATGTGAAAAGGGTCCATTATGCATAATTTACTGTTATCACTATAGGAAGTACATGTAACGTGTGACACAGAATATAAAGTGTTACCAAGACTTGTTTCTAGTCAGTCCTATACATGTGATTTTAATTTAAAGATGTAAAACAAAATGATTGTTATTGGAGGTGATGTTTGTCATGTCAGTTCACATTCCATAAACCTTCACACGCCACCAGCAGACAGTACAGGGTCATCCAGTGACGGGTAACATCACTCATATCTCTTCCTGGAATACATCAGAGGATACGCTGCAGAAAGCCGGCAGTGTGAATGGTCATTCTTCACACACAATGAAGATGAGCCATTCAGACTCATGTCTTGATGTGGTCAGGACATCAGGAGCGTGCAAGATGAGCAAATGACTCGTGCTTTCCTCACAGCACAGGGAGCTTTTGTTCCAGGTCGCGGCGACTTGTTTTCGCCCTGTACCGTTGGTTTGTCACGGCCCATTCTGTAACCCACATTACATGGTGTCAGCGTGTGTTTTCCTGTTAGTTGCAGGACATCACAGCACATCTGGTTTTACAACCATCATTGAAGAATTCAAGTTTGTCTACAAATCCAAATTCAGTTTCCATTCAATGGTCTGTTAGATTTAGTCCTATCACTTCCCCTCCTCTCATGCGTGTCTGTGGAGGGCTGTATCGATCTGAAGGAAGATGATGAGGGAGTTTAAATCCCCTCGTCTCTGGACTGGAGTCTGTGTATTAGTTTCCTTGGACTCTGCCGCCCTCCGGGTTCCTGTTTTCTTTAGTCTGTTTGAGGATGAAAAGACCAGAACATCAGGATGGTTCTCAGTAAATATAGTTGCCTGCAGCCAGCACAGTAAACCAATACACAGCAGACTCCAGAGACCAAATGCGCTTTAATGCCCATTCCACACGTTCACCACATGCAGGGCGCTATCATTATTATACCGGAAGAAAATAATGATCAGAATCTAAACTTTCATTTATTTGGACTTTTATCAGCCTGCACGCATTAAGCCTCGTTCACAATGAGCGATTTAATGTCGGTCTGTTCTGTTGGTCTGTAGGAAGCATTGCTACTGCTGAATGATTTAATGTTACTGGTAAGCTGCGGAACTGGACTTATCTTTTGAAAATCAGATCACAGATGAGAAGTATTTCATTTTATTTACCTATATAACCTATAATGAACTATAAGAGATGTGTGATGAAATCGTCCACAGCATCTTTCCGACACTCGACTGTAGTATCTGGTATATTTGTATATTTGTACAGTATATTTGGAAGTCACTGGAAATAGCTTCCAGCCGCTTTATCACTGTAGATTGCTTTGACCTTATTTGGAGTAATTTAATACATTAATAAATAATAAATATAAGCTAAATCATGGCTGTCGCTAACGATTATTTTGGTAATCAAGTAATCTGACAATTATTTTGATGATTAATCGAGTAATTGGATATATTTGGAAGTCACCGGAAATTGCTTCGAGCCGCTTTGTCACTGTAGATCGCTTTGACCTTATTTGGAGCAATTTAAGACATTATTAAATAATAAATATGAGCTAAATTAGGGCTGTCACTGACGATTATTTTGGTAATCGAGTAATCGGACGATTATTTTGACGAGTAATCGGATATATTTGGAAGTCGCCGGAAATTGCTTCCAGCGGCTTTGTCACTGTAGATCGCTTTGTCCTTATTTGGAGTAATTTAAGACATTAATAAATATGAACTAAATTAGGGCTGTCGCTAACTATTATTTTGGTAATCAAGTAATCAGTCGATTATTTTGACGATTAATCAAGTAATCAGATATATTTGGAAGTCGCCGGAAATTGCTTCCAGCGGCTTTGTCACTGTAGATCGCTTTGACCTTATTTGGAGTAATTTAAGACATTAATAAATATGAACTAAATTAGGGCTGTCGCTAACAATTATTTTGGTAAACGAGTAATTGGTCAATTATTTTGACGATTAATTGAGTAATCGGATTTATATATTTGGAAGTCACCAGAAATTGCTTCCAGCTCCTTTGTCACTGTAGATCGCTTTGACCTTATTTGGAGTAATTTAAGACATTAATAAATATGAACTAAATTAGGGCTGTCGCTAACTATTATTTTGGTAATCAAGTAATCAGTCGATTATTTTGACGATTAATCAAGTAATCAGATATATTTGGAAGTCGTCGGAAATTGCTTCCAGCGGCTTTGTCACTGTAGATCGCTTTGACCTTATTTGGAGTAATTTAAGACATTAATAAATAATAAATATGAACTAAATTAGGGCTGTCGCTAACTATTATTTTGGTAATCGAATAATCGGTCGATTATTTTGATGATTAATTGAGTAATCAGATATATTTGGAAGTCACCAGACATATCTTCCAGCCACTTTGTCACTGTAGATCGCTTTGACCTTATTTGGAGTAATTTAAGACATTAATAAATATGAACTAAATTAGGGCTGTCACTAAAAAATATTTTGGTAATCAAGAAATCAGTTGATTATTTTGACGATTAATTGAGTAATCGGATTTATATATTTGGAAGTCACCGGAAATTGCTTCCGGTCACTGTAGATCGCTGTGACCTTATTTGGAGTCATTTAAGACATTAATAAATATTAACTAAATTAGGGCTGTCATTAAAAATTATTTTGGTAATCAAGTAATCAGTTGATTATTTTGACGATTAATTGAGTAATCGGATTTATATATTTGGAAGTCACCGGAAATAGCTTCCAGCCGCTTTATCACTGTAGATTGCTTTGACCTTATTTGGAGTAATTTAATACATTAATAAATAATAAATATAAGCTAAATCATGGCTGTCGCTAACGATTATTTTGGTAATCAAGTAATCTGACAATTATTTTGACGATTAATCGAGTAATTGGATATATTTGGAAGTCACCGGAAATTGCTTCCAGCCGCTTTGTCACTGTAGATCGCTTTGACCTTATTTGGAGCAATTTAAGACATTATTAAATAATAAATATGAGCTAAATTAGGGCTGTCACTGACGATTATTTTGGTAATCGAGTAATCGGACGATTATTTTGACGAGTAATCGGATATATTTGGAAGTCGCCGGAAATTGCTTCCAGCGGCTTTGTCACTGTAGATCGCTTTGTCCTTATTTGGAGTAATTTAAGACATTAATAAATATGAACTAAATTAGGGCTGTCGCTAACTATTATTTTGGTAATCAAGTAATCAGTCGATTATTTTGACGATTAATCAAGTAATCAGATATATTTGGAAGTCGCCGGAAATTGCTTCCAGCGGCTTTGTCACTGTAGATCGCTTTGACCTTATTTGGAGTAATTTAAGACATTAATAAATATGAACTAAATTAGGGCTGTCGCTAACAATTATTTTGGTAAACGAGTAATTGGTCAATTATTTTGACGATTAATTGAGTAATCGGATTTATATATTTGGAAGTCACCAGAAATTGCTTCCAGCTCCTTTGTCACTGTAGATCGCTTTGACCTTATTTGGAGTAATTTAAGACATTAATAAATATGAACTAAATTAGGGCTGTCGCTAACTATTATTTTGGTAATCAAGTAATCAGTCGATTATTTTGACGATTAATCAAGTAATCAGATATATTTGGAAGTCGCCGGAAATTGCTTCCAGCGGCTTTGTCACTGTAGATCGCTTTGACCTTATTTGGAGTAATTTAAGACATTAATAAATAATAAATATGAACTAAATTAGGGCTGTCGCTAACTATTATTTTGGTAATCGAATAATCGGTCGATTATTTTGATGATTAATTGAGTAATCAGATATATTTGGAAGTCACCAGACATATCTTCCAGCCACTTTGTCACTGTAGATCGCTTTGACCTTATTTGGAGTAATTTAAGACATTAATAAATATGAACTAAATTAGGGCTGTCACTAAAAAATATTTTGGTAATCAAGAAATCAGTTGATTTTTTTGACGATTAATTGAGTAATCGGATTTATATATTTGGAAGTCACCGGAAATTGCTTCCGGTCACTGTAGATCGCTGTGACCTTATTTGGAGTCATTTAAGACATTAATAAATATTAACTAAATTAGGGCTGTCATTAAAAATTATTTTGGTAATCAAGTAATCAGTTGATTATTTTGACGATTAATTGAGTAATCGGATTTATATATTTGGAAGTCACCGGAAATTGCTTCCGGTCACTGTAGATCGCTGTGACCTTATTTGGAGTAATTTAAGACATTAATAAATATGAACTAAATATTTATTGATTCATATGGCATGGTTATTTGATTTAGAAATAGATGGCATAATGTGGACATTTCTTACAAACGATTATTTTAAAGGCTAAACAGATCCATTAACATTGGGACTTGGGATCATGGTAAGCATTAAAATTATTAGTTTCTTTTACTTTTACCATAGCTATATTGTTCACACCAACACATCAATTTAACAATATTATATTATTATTATTATTATTATTAAAATTTAGTGCCATATTCCGTATTGTTCTTGTTTAAATAATGCACCATTTTTGTGGAGTAATTATAATTTATGTATTACTTGTCTATAGGTTGTTTTTGTTGCGGATTGAGAATTGCTGCGTATTTCATTTGATTTGATCTCCAGACAGATGTTAATGTCTCAGACACTTACAAAAGAGACAATCAGTTCATTCCATTTAGTACCACTGTACAGATGCTTCATTCTGCCATTCAAATCTATTATTATGTTTCCTTGCGAATTTCATTCTTGACAAATTCCATGTTTTTTTGTTTTGTAGTTTCATTTCTGAGCAGAGTTCAAACAGCATGGGAGAATATCTGAAATCCTTGGAGTATAACATAATGCCGCTCTGATCGGCAAGTTAATGAAGCTGTCAAACTTTCAAAGAACTTGATTCCCCAGTAAGAAATTAGAACACAGAAAAATCAGACCTGCTTTCTGATGTGCCAAAAACAACAGGCTTCTTGACGGCGGTCACGTTATCTCTTGCACCAGCAGGGGGTTTGGATTCAGCCGGTCGGATTGCCATGCCGCCCAAGTAATCTCAGAGCTGTTATCTAGGCAAAGGCTGGCTGCTTTGCAGAAGCTCCAATAGAGTACAGTTTTAAAAAAAAAAAAAAAAGTGAATGTAGACATTTGGAAGAAGGCTGTGTATCAGTATATTGGATCTGTGCATTAGGTCTTAAAGTGACAGAAGCCTAATAAACCTGCTGCCGTCTGTGTCATTAATGTTAATCAAACAACAAAAGAAAAAGAGAGAATCACTCGCTGCTCTTGACTGAATAACTTTAGTAGCTTTAATAAGAATCAAAGCAAGTTAAACTGATATAGTAAGGACTATGCTGTGTTTTTTATACTTATTTATTCAATTTATGTAGTAGGCTAGTTGAGAACTATAGATATAGACTTGCATTGATATCATATCATCTTTATTTTCAGCAAAATATACTTGATATATATGGCTATTGTGAAATAATCATGTTAAATATTTGTGACCAAAATAATCATGATTATGATTTTCATATGATTGTCATAATCGAGCAGCCCTATTCCATGATTGTTTCACTTTTCTCTCTTGTACGAGAGTGGAAGCTCATCCAACTCAGCCTTGCTGCATATCACCCCCCCGCCCCATTTCAGGACATATGGTTGACACAAGGGACTTTTTGCCAAACCTCGGCTGTTTTTAAGCAGTCATCTAATGGCATTGTCTTAATTTCAGCTGCTCTTTTCAACTCTGGATATCAAAACAGCACCATCATGAGTCCATCCATCCAGCTGTGATGGGTCACTGAAGATGGGCTCCAGCAGACGGGCTCTCACCACCAGATGGGCCCTTGATGATGAAAAGCGTTTTAATCTCTGGCCAGACATCACTGAAGCTTTTCACTAGGCTTCACGTTGAACTCTTAAAGACATGCAAATGCATTTCAGCCAAAGATTTGGATCGCACCATCCGTCTTTCATCCAGAATGGTGCTGTAGTCCTTGAAAATGCAAATTGAGGAGCATGTCACACATATAATACCTCAGAAGGCCAATTCACACTGCACCGACAGATGCCGACCAATGCCAACAATCACCAGATTACAGTACATCACTTCTCAGACATTCCGTGGCCTAAAAAACACAGATTTATCATGTTCAGTCTGTGAAAATGAGAACCGACCAACAGTGGTAATACACTAATCTGACAAAACCGACAAAGTCTCTGTTGCCATCTGTCTGAATTGGCCTTAAGAGAGCAGGGACCGACATACTCCGTCTTATCTGTTTCCCTGAGCAATGCATTTGGGATATCTCACTGTTTTACAAAAGCTGGTTAAAGCTTGATTTCAACTTCACAGAGACACACTCCTTTTCAGAATGTTTAATCCCATTCTGTACACAAAATTCAACTAATGACGACCACATTTAAATCCTCGTGGTATGTACATCTAGCTGTTAATACAGTGAGGCAGGCGTTTCTGCCCGACTGCTATATCCAGTTGTATCAGGTGGTGGATCACATGAGCTTCACTGTCTGTAAAATCAAATCAAAATCAAATCACCTTTATTTATATAGCGCTTTTCACAATGGCAATTGTTTCAAAGCAGCTTCACAGTGGTAACAGGAAAATGATGCAACGGAATTTGATTCGGCTGTACAGCCGCTCTGGAGAAAACGGTGATGTCATCCAGCTCATTTCAATTATGATATAGTGTCAACGCGGGCGGATCAGTAATATAGTTGAAATTTAGGTGTCCCCAACTGAGCAAGCCAAAGCCAAAGGCGACGGTGGCAAGGAACCAAAACTCCTTCAGGGCCAGAATGGAGAAAAAAACCTTGGGAGAAACCAGGCTCAGTCGGGGTGCCAGTTCCCCTCTGGCCGACGAACAAATAGTGTATGATTATGATTCTGGTAACATTACAGGTCAGAAGTCATATTAGATAAATAGATATTCGTAGGATTATTCGAAAGATTGGAGTTGTCACGCCGGGGACGGGTTTAATTCGGATGTCGTGTCGATGCGGCATTTACAGGGGGGAGTTTAATTGACACTATTGTCTCTACAGACACTTCAGGGATATGGTCGTCATGTCCAGGCTAAGGTCCACCATCTGGTCTGGATACGGCCCGGATCCGGCCGACTGCAGTAAACCTCGGGATAAACAGAGAGACTAACATTAGCGTAGATGCCATTCTTCTTATGATGTAACGAGTACATCAGGTGTTATTGGAAGTGTTCCCGGTTCCGGCTGACCTAGTTAATGCAGCCTAAAACAATCATTTAACTGATTTGAATAATAGAAATTAAAAATGTTTTATGTGTATGCCATAGTAAAGAGATGTGTTTTTAGTCTAGATTTAAACTGACAGAGTGTGTCTGCTTCCCGAACAATGCTAGGTAGACTGTTCCAGAGTTTAGGTGCTAAATAGGAAAAGGACCGACCGCCTGCAGTTGATTTTGATATTCTAGGTATTATCAACTGGCCAGAATTTTGAGACCGCAATAAACGTGATGGAGTATAATGCGTTAAGAGCTCGCTCAAGTACTGGGGCGCTAAACTATTTAGTGCTTTGTAAGTAATCAGCAAGATTTTAAAATGTATACGATGTTTAATAGGGAGCCAATGCAGTGTTGCCAGAACCGGGCTAATATGGTCATACTTCCTGGTTCTAGTAAGAACTCTAGCTGCTGCGTTTTGGACCAGCTGCAGTTTATTTATTAAGCGAGCAGGGCAACCACCCAGTAGAGCATTACAATAATCTAGCCTTGAGGTCATGAACGCATGAACTAACTGTTCAGCATTTTGCATTGAAAGCATGTGCCGTAATTTAGATATATTTTTAAGATGGTAGAATGCAGTTTTACAGATGCTAGAAACGTGGCTTTCAAATGAGAGATTGGTATCAAAGAGCACACCCAGGTTCCTAACTGACGACGAGGACTTGACAGAGCAGCCATCGAGTGTTAGACAGTATTCTAGGTTACTACTTGTGGAGTTTTTTTGTCCAATGATTAAAAATTCAGTTTTTTCTGAATTAAGTTGCAGGAAATTAGCAGTCATCCAATTTTTTATATCAGCTATGCATTCTGTTAATCTTGTGAATTGGTAAGTTTCGTCAGGGCGTGAAGAAATATAGAGCTGAGTATCGTCAGCATAACAATGAAAATTAACGCCATGCTTCCTAATAATATCTCCCAGTGGTAGCATGTACAGGGTGAAAAGCAACGGTCCTAGCACTGAGCCCTGCGGTACTCCATACTGAACTTGTGTTCGGTGTGACATCTCTTCATTTACTGCTACAAACTGATAACGGTCAGATAAGTATGATTTAAACCATGCCAATGAAGTTCCACTAATGCCAACATAATTTTCGAGTCTATTCAAAAGAATATTGTGGTCGATAGTATCGAATGCAGCGCTAAGATCGAGTAACACTAATAGAGATATACAACCACGATCGGATGATAAGAGTAAATCATTTGTTACTCTGATGAGAGCAGTCTCAGTACTATGATACGGTCTAAATCCTGACTGGAAATCCTCACAGATACCATTTCTTTCTAAAAAAGGAGCATAATTGTGAGGACACTGCCTTTTCTAGTATTTTTGACAGAAAGGGTAGATTTGAGATTGGCCTGTAATTGACTAATTTTGTAGGATCAAGTTGCGGTTTTTTAATAAGTGGTTTAATAATAGCCAACTTAAAAGTTTTCGGTACATATCCTAATGTCAAGGATGAATTAATGATATTAAGGAGAGGCTCTATGACCTCTGGAAGCATCTCTTTTAGTAGTTTAGTCGGTATGGGGTCGAGCATACATGTTGTTGATTTTGATGATTTAACGAGTTTAGCCAATTCTTCTTCTCCTATAGCAGTGAATGAATGTAATTTTTCCTCAGTGACACTACAATGCACTGTCTGATGTGATACTGTAGTAGACGGCTGCATGGTTATAATTTTTTTCCTAATATTATCAATCTTACAGGTAAAGAAGTTCATAAAGTCATTACTGCTGTGCTGTTTACAAACATCAGAAGGTGAAGCTTTATCTTTGGTTAATTTAGCCACTGTATCGAATAAATACCTAGGGTTGTGTTTGTTTTCTTCTAAGAGAGTCGAGAAATAAGCAGATCTAGCAGTTTTTAGGGCCTTTCTGTATACAATCATGCTCTCTTTCCACGAAATGCGAAAAACTTCTAGTTTTGTTTTCTTCCAGCTGCGCTCCATTTTTCTGGCTGCTGTTTTAAGGGCCCGGGTGTGCTCGTTGTACCACGGCGTTGGACTATTTTCTTTAATCTTCTTTAAGCGCCGGGGAGCAACTGTGTCTAAAGTGCTGGAAAAGAGAGAGTCAATAGTTTCTGTTGCAACATCGAGTTCCTCTAGGCTATCTGGGATGCTGAGGAGATGAAACTGATGAGGAAGATTATTTACAAAGAAATCTTTAGTCGCAGCAGTGATAGTCCTGCCATATTTAAAGCGAGGGGACGGCTTTGCAGCCTTTGCTAAATTAAGTGTACATGATACTAGGTAATGATCTGAGATGTCATCGCTCTGCTGCAGAATTTCAATGGTATCAACATTTATTCCATGTGACAGTATTAGGTCTAACGTATGATTGCGGCGATGAGTGGGTCCTGACACGTGTTGCCTTACTCCAATAGAGTTTAGAATGTCTCTAAATGCTAATCCCAGTGCGTCTTTTTCATTGTCTACATGGATATTAAAATCACCAACAATTAGGACTTTATCTGCAGCCAGTACTAACTCTGATAGAAAATCAGCAAATTCTCTGGTAAAGTCTGTATGGTGTCCTGGTGGCCTGTATACAGTAGCCAGCACAAATGTCAAACGGGATTTATCGATTTCACTACATAACGTTACATAAAGCACCAAAACTTCAAAGGAATTATATCTGAAACTAGACTTGTGAGTAATACCGAAGATATTATTATAAATTACAGCAACACCTCCCCCTTTACCTTTCAGACGCGGCTCGTGTTTATAACAATAATCTTGGGGGGTGGACTCATTTAAAGTAATGTAATCGTCAGGTTTTAGCCAGGTTTCTGTCAAACACAGCACATCTAGGTTATGATCTGTAATCATATCATTAACAATAAGCGCTTTTGAGGAAAGGGATCGAATATTCAGCAACCCGAGCTTTATCATTTGATCATCTGTATTATATCTGTTGTTTATTTGTTGGACATCAATTAAATTTGTACCGTTGAATGGTTTTGATGGTTTTTTGTATTTACTAATTCGTGGAACAGACACAGTCTCTATGTGATAATATCTAGGTGAAAGAGTCTCTATGTGCTGGGATTTATCTGACTTCTGTGACGTGAGACAGCTAGCAGGCGGTCGGGTAAGCCAGTCCGTCTGCTTCCTGACCTGGGCCCCAGTTAGTCAAGGTTTAACTCTAAGACTATGTGCCAAATTACTAGAGAGAAGAGCGGCACCATCCCAGGAAGGATGAATACCATCTTTTTTCAACAGGTCAGGTCTGCCCCAAAAGCTTTTCCAATTGTCTATGAACCCTATGTTATTTTGCGGACACCACTTAGACAACCAGCCATTGAGTGATGATAGTCTGCTAAGTATCTCATCACTCCTTTTAACGGGGAGGGGACCAGAGCAAAAAACGTCATCTGCCATCGTACTTGCGAGTTTACACACCTCTTTAATGTTAATTTTGGTGATCTCCGACTGGCGAAGTCGAACATCATTTGTGCCGACGTGAATAATAATCTTAGAGAATTTACGATTAGCATTAGCCAGCACTTTTAAATTTGCTTTGATGTCAGGCGCTCTGGCTCCCGGTAAACATGTGACTATGGTGGCTGGTGTCTCTATTTTCACGTTCCGTGTAATAGAATCGCCAATAACTAGGGCACTTTCAACAGGATTCTCAGTGGGTGCATCACTGAGTGGGGAGAACCTGTTTGATGTTCTAATCGGAACGGAAGAGTGGTTTTTTGATCCGCGACTATGCCGTCTCACCGTCACCCAGTTGCCCTGCTGCACGGGCTCTACAGCCGGAACCGAACAATGTACAGAGTTCACTAAGCTATTCGCATCCAAAGCAGTGTCTAAAGCTGTTACATTCTCACTACTCTCAAATAAAGTCTGGATGCGTGTTTCTAATTCTGAAATCTTCTCCGTCAGCCTGACTATCTCCTTACATTTATCACATGTGAAGCCCTGTTCGCCAACGGAGAAAGATATACTAAACATGAAACATGCAGTGCAAGTGACAATGACAGGAGAAGAAGACATGGCTTACCGTATTTGTTGATTAATCCAACTTACCACAGTTGTTTGATGGAGTCTATTTACTAATCCAACTCACCACAGTTGTTTAATGAACTCAGAAAACAAGAGACCCGAGTGCAGAGATGGCAAGCTAACAGGCTAGCGAAATGCTAACGCGTGATAGTGATTTAGATTAAAAGCTAGCGGTGTCAGATTTAATATGGTAGGCAATATTAGACAATATATGGTGATGGGTAAATTATATTTAGCAGTTTAAACAACAGGGAATGATATCAAATAAAGATTCAAAAGCAAGCAGAGCACACGCGAGCACAGCAGTCAGAAGGACAAACAGGAGGCAGACAGGAGCAATCGATCAAGCAGACAGGAGTAACACTCTCAGGTTATGGACACCCATTTGTACTCCCATTGGTAATCTCTGGATTGTTTCGCTGCTCATTTGCAACTGTTGAAAACTGTAAAACCATCTCTTGCTCTCAAGTCATCTCACATTGGCGTCTCTCATTGAAAAAACTTCCTATCATTTTTCCGCTACTCAGTGTAAACACCCTTTAAAGGGATAGTTCACCCAAAAATTAAAATTACCCCATGATTTACTCACCCTCAAGCCATCCTCAGTGTATATGACATTCTTCTTTCCAATGAACACAATCGGAGATATATTATACATGTCCTGGCTCTTCCAAACATTATAATGGCAGTGAATGGCAGCCCAAAATTTGATGCCCAAAAAAGTGCATCCATCCCTCATAAACATACTCCACACGGCTCCAGGGGGTTTAAAAAGGCCTTCTGAAGCGAATCAATCGGTTTTTGTTAGAAAAATATCCATATTTAGCACGTTATAAAGTAAAATATCTAGCTTACGGCGGACCGCCTTCCGTATTCAACTTATGATAACAGCGTAACTGGCGTTGGAAGTAGCGTAAGCGTTTTTAACTGCGAGAGGCGTTACACTTTCTGCGCAAGTTGAATACGGAAGGCAGTCCACCGGAAGCTAGATATTTTACTTTATAACGTGTTAAATATGGATATTTTTCTTACACAAACCCATCTATTCGCTTCAGAAGGTCTTTACTAACCCACCGGAGCCGTGTGGAGTACTTTTATAATGGATGGATGCACTTTTTTGGGCTTCAAATTTTGGGCTGCCATTCACTCCCATTATAAAGCTTGGAAGAGCCAGGACATTTATTAATATAACTCTGATTGTATTCGTCTGAAAGAAGAAAGTCATATACACCTAGGATGGCTTGAGGGGGAGTAAATCATGGGCTAATTTTCATTTTTGGGTGAACTAACCCTTTAAGGCATGGAATGGGACTGATGTAGAATGCCATCTGATGCCATAGAAGAACGATTTTTGCTTCTCCAAAAAACCTTTCAGTGATCAGTTCTTAAAAGAAACATTTTTTCTAAGTGTGAAGAATATTTTAAAAACCTTTTTCCACCATAAAGAACCTTTTGTGGAATGGAAAGGTTCTTCATGGAATCATAGACGCCACTAACGAACCTTTATTTTTAAGAGTTTGGTCAGTGGAACGACACTGACAGGAAGTACTGTACCTCTGTGAGGAAGCTTGTGTAGCCCCTCACAAAACTCTGTCTGTTCCTGTTTGCCGAGGAGTTCACAGCAAGCCCCGTGAGCACAGTTTTTGTGTGTATTTTCTTTTATTGTATTTTGTTTGTCAATGAATATGTGCATAAATAACGCAACACATCACAGTCTGTCCTACATTCCATCTCTCTCACTTCATTTTAATTAAATTCGTTTGTTAAAGCGCTGAAGTTACATCATATATGATGCGACGTTCTCTGTGGTTATTGCCTTTGATTTTCTGTGCTAGTTTCTCAGCTTCTTTTCATAAAAGCACGTCCAAGCCCATCAAAGATGCATCAGAAAATTCTTCCCAGAGTCCAGTTTAAGAGGGAATTATAGATTAAAGGCTCCTCCGAGCCGAGATCTAATAGCTTTGTGCCGTTGCAGCAGCATGTGGGCTGGTGCTGCTCTGCTCTGGCCGTATTGGACCTGCGCGCAGTCTTGGCATCTGGGTGTTTGTGTGACACGGCTTTGAAGTTCGCTGCTATTCCCCCAAGTGGCCGCAAAACAACTTCAGATGCTTTTCCGACAGACGTGCCACGTGATGCACTTAGCAGTCTCCTCCCATGGATGTTTGCGAGCGCGAGGTGCAGACGAGGGACTGCCAACATGCCAGACTCTACCACACGCCACCATCTGCGCGAGGGTTAAATGTTTTGGGAGCACTGATTATTCTATATCAAGATGTCACTTTATTATTACGGACGGGGTGTGCTGTTGTGCATACGGCTGTTTGCTTCAATTGTGCTTTTAATTGCTAAAGTACAATATTTTATGTAGACTTAAAGGGGTCATGAAATGCAGTTTCAGATTTTTATATTGTTTCTTGAGGTTAGTTTATAAAGTTAAAAAAAAAGGTCCAATATTTGTGACCCTAGAGCACAAAACCAGTCATAAGTCGCACGGGTATATTTGTGGCAATAGCCAACAATACATTGTATGGGTCAAAATTATCGATTTTTCTTTTATGCCAAAAATCATTAGGATATTAAGTAAAGATCATGTTCCATGAAGATATTTTGTAAATTTCCTACCGTAAATATATCAAAAATGTATTATTAGTAGTAATATGCATTGCACTAGCCAGGCTCGCAGCGACCGAACCAGCGGGACCAACAGCACCACAGACGTACCCGCAGCGGGGCAGTAAAAGGCAAGGGGGCGGGCAAGGCGATTTACACGTTGCACTACGCCTCAGCCACCCGGGAAAGCATGGCTGTCAAGTCTGAATCTGATTCAGCATGAGCACACACTATTATAGTGGGAATCTCAGCCTCATCTTCATTTCCAGCACATAACAGCCCTCTCTCCGATGTAGCGATTGACATCTGTCCTCTGCTAGAGCCCCAAATGAAACGCTAGGTCCCTTTTTTAAAGACCAGCAATTCCATTTGAAAGCTACCAGCAGGCAAGTGAGACAGTGAGCGTGGCCGTCAGATGGCACGCAGCGCGCTGGACACTTAAGCCCCTATGAAAAAGGCAAGGCGAACAACGCGCTGACGTGGCCATGCTCTCATGAGAGAACATGACCACCCACGAACACAGTCTCAACATGCTCGCGATGCGATAGAGGAGTGGGGCCCACGGAGATGTACTCGGCAGGGAAGCCCCACTGTAATCCTCAGGTCACCCAGGCTTATTAGAAGAGAAACTATTACCAGAAGAGAAACTAGATCGGGGAATAGGTGAAGGGACTCAGCCCCGTTTGAGATTTCGAGTCTCGACCGCGCATCTAAAGCGCCGAGTGACGCGCTGGGTTGCCGTGACAACCCGCGCTGTCAGCTGGCAGCAAGACGGCACAAACCTTACGAGGAAGGAGAGACGAACAGCACGCCGACGTGATCACGTTCTCCTGAGAGAACCTGGATCACCCATGAACGCAGTCTCAACATGCTTATGTGAGAGAGGTCGTGGCCATCAGTAAGGACAGGAAACAACCGCATCCAGAAACGCACGGGTGGAATGACGTCTTGAAAAAGACGCAGTGTCACACCCGTGTACTCTTTTAGGGGAAAAGCTCTTTTAACGTGCTGAAGCACCCAGGGAGATAGCCGCGACAAAAACGCAGGGAATAGTGCAGCCTGTGTTTTGTACTCAAAGTAATGTGAACGCCCACCGAACTGACAGAGTTGTTGTAATAACAGCAGTTTTTGCTCTCAGTGAGCTCGCGGCCCTCTGCTTGAACTGCTTGAATTCGTTCAAACGCAGGACAGCGGTACCACTGAAACATTTTCAGAGGCTCCTGGGGTAACGCCGCTCGAATTGCTTCATAAGCAAGTGCTTCCGGGAGAGTGGAGACTCCATCCCCAGGTGGTCCAGCTGATCTGGAGTCGCTTCGGGACCGCACAGGTAGACCTGTTTGCCGCCCCGGACTTGTCCCACTGCCAGTTGTTTTATTCCCTTATATGTTATATTGTTTTAGACCCTCGGCTCGGATGCGCTGGCACACAGCTGGCCCCGGGGTCTACGCAAATATGCGTTTCCCCCAGTGAGCCTTCTTGCACAGACACTGTGCAAAGTCAGGGAGGACGAGGAGCAGGTCTTGTTGGTTGCACCGTATTGGCCCAACCGGACCTGGTTCCCGGAACTAGTGCTCCTCGCGACAGCACCTCCTTTTCCAATTCCTCTGAGGAAGGACCTTCTGACTCTGACCCAGACTTGGACGCGGGTGACAGATATTTGTAGAGCTGCGGGCTGGGCGACACCTAACACGTTCGCTAGATTCTATAGCCTCCGTGTAGAGGCGGTTTCTTCCCGTGTGCTCGCTTCAAATAGCCAGTAACACCGAAGTGCCCGCTTTTGTGTCGGTTTGCTGCTCCATTCCCCTCCTCATGGGCCGGATACGTGCGCTGATATGCTCCAGTCGAGTTCCCCAGGTTGGCGAACCCTGTTGAGTTCCTCCGCAACCCGCGGCAGTCAGACGTGGCGGAGCGTCCGATGCCAGGTCTAACACTCGTATGCATTGGTGAAACTTGTGTTAGGCTGGGTATCCATATGTTGTGATCCCTACGGCGGTCCCATATGTGTATTCTTCCACAGTACGGCGAGCCCGTGTCTTTCCCTTGGCAAAGCTCGCTCTGCCGTCTCTGTGCGGTGTAGTCCCCCGCCTGCATTGGCCGGGGCCACCCCTGGGACTTCCGTATGTTGTACTGCCCACGGCCAGTCCATACGTGTATATTCCACATGATACCTCCCACTCTGTTGGAAAAACACTCAATTTCAAGGTGCGTTATCTCTTGCAGAAACAGAAGTAAACACCCACTGCTGTGATTGGTTTACTTCATCACACTGTATCCACACCCTTCTTCATAGTATGTCATGCGTTTTGACACTCGCGATGGCAAGCGCTGTGATAGAGCGTATATGTTTGAGCCTGAGTCAGATCCCGAGGTAGAAGAAATAGAAACAACCGGGTATGTACTTATTTTATTAGCACCACTTAAACAATGATATGCTTGGTGTTTTAATTGGTGTTTATTACAAATGCACTGTAACACCATGCCTACACAGGGCGCGACAATAGACATCAGAACCCATTATAATCAGTGATGCTGTCTACACTGCAGCGCAATGCAACACAACAAATCCCAGACAGTAAACTGATGTCTCGCTCTATTTCTGACGTACTCCAAGCGCTCGTGCTACTTCTGACACAAAGGACAAATGGATTTGGAACGTTTGCTTTGGTGTGTAGACAGTGTAGACGCGGTGAGATTAAGGATGTGTTCACACTTGGCATGTTTGGTTGGATTAAAACGAACTCTGGTGCGATTGCTCTGTTAGTGTGGTTCATTTGAATAAGTGTGAATGCTGCCATCTGAACCAAACAAGCGGACCGAGTCTGCTGAAAAGATGGGTCTCGCTCCGCTTCCAAATGAACTCTGGTGCGGTTCGACTGAAATATGAACGCAGCATGGACCAAAGACATGTAAACAAACCAAAAACAGGACATGATGTCACAAGATGTGACCCTAAAAAGGACAGAATACTCAATCATACCTGTTTTTTCTCGTCATAGTTGTGATCCATCACAGTTCGGTACAGGCTTCAGAACCGCGTCTCCTCGCAGCAGAAATTGGTTTGTGTGTGTGACATTTTGTGTGTGTGACAGTTACACATTTTATAAGCTCTTCACGAGTTCTCAGATGGTCAAAATACCATCATATGTAGCTACGCACACACAACGAGCATGTTTAGCCCAGAATACAGAATTGTTTTGGATGTTCGGTAAGTTCAGTCACGAAATATATGTAATAAAATCTGACCAATCAGGTTGTGAACATATTCCTGTGCCTTTAGGTTCGGTGTTAAAATGCCAATGTGAAAGCTAAGCAAACAAACCAAGCGAACCAAACTGCAAGTGTGAACACACCCTAAAAATAAATGTACTTATCAGCCTTGCCTCAGAGGACAAAATGCTTGGCACCGCCATATCTTTCAATAAAAGATATTTTGAAAAACTGGCAGCATGTTGAGAATAATTCACAAAACAGTTCAGTTGTTCAGGCTCACGTCATTCAAAGTAAACTTCAGCCACACATTTCCAATGCTTGGATATTTAGAAAAGCTATTTAAAGTTTGTGGAGGTGCAGTTTCTTTACATCCACTGACAGAACAATGTCTGTGTTTGACCGTTTCAGTATCTTTATCCAACAGTAGTATCGATCTTGTTATTGGTGGACAGACATGAGTTGTTCAGAACACACCTCCTTTATTAAATATGTTAATGACGCAAGTCAAGGGACGTGTCAAGGAGGGTCGTGACATCACAATATTCTCAATTTCAAATCTGGGTGTTCAGAAGGGTAGAAAAGAATAATTCATATTTTAAACTGGGGAGTTAGTTTTGAGTTCTGAAACTTGCAGTGTTTTTGTTGTAGAGTAACCTTATGTGTGTAAATATAAATGTACTTCCTGGTCTTAGTGCATGACTCGTCAGTTCTTGTTATTTTAAAGAGAGAAATATCTCAAAACTGTCATCAGCATGTAATAATGACTTTTGCGACTTTTTCTGTTTGCATATCCAATGTCACAGGGGTGGGGGAAAACAATATTAACCAATGAAATCATAAACCCAATTTTTACAATCTTACCTAATCCCAATAGATACAATCGAGTCAATATTTTCTGCTAAATTGTTTACTCTGATTATTCAGAAGTATTTGGAAATATGTCAGAATTACAGAAGTAATGTGTGAATGCAGTTTTGGTGGCTTAGACATATGTTTTGCCCCAGTTACTACTAGTAGTGATTCTCCATAATTCTCCTTATGTACTCAAGTTTCAGCAGACGGTTCTTGACTCTCTGAACGAGGTCTCCAACAGGTCCATCAAGGGCTAATTCCCGTGGTAATGCCTCTGATTTCTCCTCTTTTTTTAGCAATCCATCTACTCTCTTTCACCTGCTTTTACAATAAAGCAACAGCTCATTGGTAAGTGGTCTCGATGAGGTTTTTCATCTTCCTGAAATAAGAAATGGCAGCGGTACCTCGTCCCCATGGGTAACTGACCTTTGATTTGCACTAATTTTGGTCATTAAATCAAACCGCTGACCTTTATGGAATGCCGAGCTTTGATGTTGAACTCTTGTGGCTCAGAGATCAGAGGCTGTGGTGTCTGTTTCCCTCTTCCTAGAATGGGCACAAATGCACCACTGGTCCTGCTTGGCTTGTTTCTCTTATCCTCCCTCTCTCTCTCTCTCTCTCTCTCTCTATCCGGACTGTTCTGTCTTTTTTTCATTTTGCATTTGTTTCTGTTTTGCAGTCTAAGCGTTGTATTCCCAGATTCAGTATTCTATAAACACATCATCTGTTCCATATATGGGTTCACCTTAACGGATTTACAAATTTCGTTGATTGTGTTTCTCACCAGATCATCTCCGATCTGGAGGCCCAGGTGCATTCTCTGAGGAAGGACCTACTGGCAGCCCACAGTCAGAGGAAACAGCAGCTGACGGAGTTGGGTGTTCTGCGGGAGGAGGAGCGACAGCGGGCCGCTCAGGACCAGCAAGTAGCTCTGGACCGCCTGCGGGCCGAAATGGATCAGGTGCGGCAGGACCTGGAAAGAACCCACAAGTCTGAAAGAGAGCTGGCACAAGAGAAGGTTGGTGTGGAATTCAATTCAAATTGACTTTTTAGGTCGCAATTAAAGTTTCACAACCCACAAGGTTACTCCTGCATGATTTATATAATGTAACATATGGGTGACCTGTCAGCCTTGTTCCAAACCCTAGCGAGATACTGTCTAAAGAGGAAGCCACATTCGTTGGCACATCCCACACATTACACATAGAGACTCAACTACTACTATAGTAATACATAGATGCCATATACACCACTGCCATCTGGTCAACAGGGCCTGTTTGAATGGAAGTCAATCGAGAAGATGCCTCTGAATTAATTGGTTTTGGGTGAAAACACATCATTGCACAATAAATCAACTGCCTAGATCCTAATCTTCATGATACATTGATTTTGAAGATGACAGTATTTAGAGTTTACTACAAAAAAAAAGAAGAAAATGTCTGTCGTATTGTCGTAATCAGTAACAGTTGCTAATGCTGTATCTATGCATTAATATCTACGATTCCCACAGATTCTGACATTAGAAAGTTGCTAGGCTAACGTCATGATAATCTAATAAGCACAAAAATGCACAATATGCATATTACTACATTGAGGGGGAAACACAGCATTCCGATAAGTGATTCCAATCAATATGAGCTTTTCAAAGGCAGATTGAAAGGCTGATGGTAACTGAAAGGTTGTAGGTTCGAACCCTTCAAGATTTGAATTGCAATTCACAGAGATAAATATTTACTCACCTTTCTGTCTCAAATCTCATTCACTTCAAATATGGTGTGCCAGGTTTGATGTCAGTGTTGAAATAATTGAGATAATAATGTGATAATTGACCTTACGATGAACGACTGACACCCCAAAATAGCTAATCAAATCGTTGCGCCGAGACGCCTTGTTGCAATCCACCATTTTGTCCATCAAGCTTTAATGAATTGTCGGACACACAAACCTTCTTTTTTGGCAAATTCTTTTAACGATAGCAAAAGTAATTTGGATACTAGGTATCCAGAGTGGCTAGTCAATGGAGTTTTGTTCGTTCTGTTCCCGAAATCAGCACTTCCGTCATTCCATGAGGTTTTCTTCATTGAAATAAAAAGATTGTACGAATAAAGCGGGTGAGTTTGGGCAGATTTCATTAACACTAGATGCAATTTAGACGATTACATGGAATTTAGTAAGGTTTATCTTTTGATAATTTAAGGATGATATTTGGTTTATTTCCTCCGTAAACATCTATCTACTATTAGAGTAAACATCTTTATACATGCGCATGGGCTTCATCCAAGATGCTTTTGCATCTGTTGAATTCATCTTATGTGTGGATTATTTGGTTTTATTTGAAAAACATAAGCATGCTTAATGGACTCTGGTGTGAATCTACTGTTCCAGCATCTCTGTGCTCTGATACGTTATAAATAATATGACATGCAGAAGAAAAACACACACAAAAACATTATTTACCCCGTTTGCATCTGTAAAGCCTCTGTTATGCCACCTTTTTGACACTTTGGGTAGATTTTTCCTTGTAATTTCACTATTTTCTCATGTTCTACCATTATATTTAGCGGTTCAATATAACAACATGAATCATGATACAAAAGTTGTGCTTTTTGTGTGATGTTAAACTAGGATATACTGCATCAGGTACATCAGTGAGCGAGCTGACTCGCGTCATCATTTTGTTTGACGGACATAGACAGAGTACCTGCTCTTGAAAAGCTGTGGGCATGGTAGAGTAGCCGTTGTCGTATGGTCAATTTATGATGGGTGAGTGGAAGATTTTGAGCAAATGGCTTCAGAAGACTATGAACATAGCACATGGAATACTTTTATTAAGTCTTTATACAACTAGTTCTGATCCTCCAATCTGACTGACATTGTGTCTATGTGGTTACTCAATATTCACATGACACGTTCCACAATCCAAGAATTTATATACACAAGTTTTGGGATGCCTGTCTTTACATGCACATGAACTTTAATGTCATCCCATTCTTAATCCATATGGTTTATTATGGAGTTGGCCCACCCTTTGCAGCTATAACAGCTTCAACTCTTCTGGAAAAGGCTTTCCACAAGGTTTAGGAGTGTGTTTGTGGGAATTTTTGACCATTCCTCTAGAAGCGCATTTGTGAGGTCAGGCACTGATGTTGGACGAGAAGGCCTGGCTCGCAGTCTCCGCTCTAATTCATCCCAAAGGTGTTCTATCGGGTTGAGGTCAGGACTCTGTGCAGGCCAGTCAAGTTCCTCCACACCAAACTCGCTCATCCATGTCTTTATGGACCTTGCTTTGTGCACTGGTGCGCAGTCATGTTGGAACAGGAAGGGGCCATCCCCAAACTGTTCCCACAAAGTTGGGAGCATGAAATTTTCCAAAATGTCTTGGTATACTGAAGCATTAAGAGTTCCTTTCACTGGAACTAAGGGGCCAAGCCCAACCCCTGAAAAACAACCCCACACCATAATCCCCCCTCCACCAAACTTTACACTTGGCACAGTACAGTCAGGCAAATACCGTTCTCCTGGCAACCGCCAAACCCAGACTCGTCCATCAGATTGCCAGACAGAAAAGCGTGATTGGTCACTCCAGAGAACACGTCTCCATTGCTCTAGAGTCCAGTGGCGGCGTGCTTTACACCACTGCATCCGACGCTTTGCATTGCACTTGGTGATGTAGGGCTTGGATGCAGCTGCTCGGCCATGGAAACCCCTACCATGAAGCTCTCTACCCACTGTTCTTGAGCTAATCTGAAGGCCACATGAAGTTTGGAGGTCTGTAGCTATTGACTCTGCAGAAAGTTGGCGACTTCTGCGCACTGTGCGCCTCAGCATGCGTAGCATAAGGCAGTGACAGTGCCGGAAGATTTTTCAGCCTTCTAAAAGGACCAAATCTGAGGTATGGTCTTATTTTGGCTTTTACAAAAGTCCTGAGGGAAACTCAATCGAGGATGGTCACCCTGTCTGCAGAACATGCAAAAATAAAGTCGCTGCTATAGGGGCAAACACTTCAAATCTGCTGAGTCGTTTTCGTGACCATCACCCACTGTTGTATGGCGAACGCAAGGCAATTGGACTTTGACCTCAATATCAAAACTACGTCTGGGAAATAATTGGACACAAAGTTTTGAGTTAAAATATTTTATCTCACTCACTTGAAATTAATGTGAAGCTTCCGTGAAGAAAAGTTCACAGAAAGTGGCTTTGAGCCAAAGACGAACGAACAAGTTCAGACAAGACCAGGGTGACATTTAAGGGATAATAATGTATATTCATTGTACACTTATTACACAGATTTTCTTTACCACATAAATAATTACGGGGACATTTTGAATTGAGATTAATGTTTTAAATCTTACCTGTTTATAAATCCATTTTGTACAGTGTACAAAACAATCGTCCAGACAAGATGATCACAAGAAGTTATAGTAATAATTATAGTAGTATTAATAGTAAAGTCCTCTGATTTCATTTTCAATACAATCAAAAACAGAGACGCAAGATGCAAGCTGCATTTGAATGAAACAAGAGAGCCAGTCCGTTGTGATATGTGGATGTGCGCTGTGTTATAATGCGTTGCTATTGACGACGGCCATTATAAGGAAGGGAATCCCACAGAATAGAATCTTGCTTAAAAAGTGCATAGAGCTGCTTGTTTTATTTGTTGTTTGTTGATTTTCAAATATAAAACTTGTTGAAATGTTTTCAGTGTGTGCATCTGTTCTTTTTGAACACTTTCATCTCATTTGAACAAAACCGTGATAATATTGATAATCGTGATAATTTGGGTCACTATAATTGTGATATGAAATTTTCATACGGTTCCATCCCTAACCTGTGGCTATGGAAGTGATTGGAACACCCGAATTTAATGATTTGGAGGGGTGTCCCAATACTTTTGGCAATATAGTGTACAAACCTGATTCCAAAAAAGTTGGGACACTGTACAAATTGTGAATAAAAACAGAATGCAATGATGTGAAAGTTTCAAATTTCAATATTTTATTCAGAATACAACATAGATGACATATCAAATGTTTAAACTGAGAAAATGTATCATTTTAAGGGAAAAATAAGTTGATTTTAAATTTCATGGCATCAACACATCTCAAAAAAGTTGGGACAAGGCCATGTTTACCACTGTGTGGCATCCTTCTTTTTCCCTCTTCTTTTTATAACAGTCTGCAAACGTCTGGGGACTGAGGAGACAAGTTGCTCAAGTTTAGGAATAGGAATGTTGTCCCATTCTTGTCTAATACAGGCTTCTAGTTGCTCAACTGTCTTAGGTCTTCTTTGTTGCATCTTCCTCTTTATGATGCGCCAAATGTTTTCTATGGGTGAACGATCTGGACTGCAGGCTGGCCATTTCAGTACCCGGATCCTTCTTCTACGCAGCCATGATGTTGTAATTGATGCAGTATGTGGTCTGGCATTGTCATGTTGGAAAATGCAAGGTCTTCCCCGAAAGAGAGGACGTCTGGATGGGAGCATATGTTGTTCTAGACCTTGGATATACCTTTCAGCATTGATGGTGCCTTTCCAGATGTGTAAGCTGCCCATGCCACACACACTCATGCAACCCCATACCATCAGAGATGCAGGCTTCTGAACTGAGCGCTGATAACAACTTGGGTTGTCCTTGTCCTCTTTAGTCCGGATGACATGGCGTCCCAGTTTTCCAAAAAAACCTTCAAATTTTGATTCGTCTGACCACAGAACAGTTTTCCACTTTGCCACAGTCCATTTTAAATGAGCCTTGGCCCAGAGAAAACGCCTGCGCTTCTGGATCATGTTTAGATATGGCTTCTTTTTTGACCTACAGAGTTTTAGCCGGCAACGGCGAATGGCACAGTGGATTGTGTTCACCGACAATGTTTTCTGGAAGTATTCCTGAGCCCATGTTGTGATTTCCATTACAGTAGCATTCCTGTATGTGATGCAGTGCCGTCTAAGGGCCCGAAGATCACGGGCATCCAGTATGGTTTTCCGGCCTTGACCCTTACGCACAGAGATTGTTCCAGATTCTCTGAATCTTTGGATGATATTATGCACTGTAGATGATGATAACTTCAAACTCTTTGCAATTTTTCTCTGAGAAACTCCTTTCTGATATTGCTCCACTATTTTTCGCCGCAGCATTGGGGGAATTGGTGATCCTCTGCCCATCTTGACTTCTGAGAGAAGACTTCTCTTTTTATACCCAATCATGTTGCCAATTGACCTAATAAGTTGCAAATTGGTCCTCCAACTGTTCCTTATATGTACATTTAACTTTTCCGGCCTCTTATTGCTACCTGTCCCAACTTTTTTGGATTGTGTAGCTCTCAGGAAATCCAAAATGAGCCAATATTTGGCATGACATTTCAAAATGTCTCACTTTCAACATTTGATATGTTATCTATATTCTATTGTGAATAAAATATAAGTTTATGAGATTTGTAAATTATTGCATTCCTTTTTTATTCACAATTTGTACAGTGTCCCAACTTTTTTGGAATTGGGTTTGTATGATTAGACGTTGTCTGTGGCAGAAAAAGTAAATAAATAAATCACAACCACACCTTGAGCATGCAACAAATAAACAACTTACAAACAGATGAATAAATACACAAGACAAGATTCTCACCTAATCATGTCTGTGTTGTGTACAATATACACAAACACATCCACACATGTTCGCTGATGGCCTGTGTTCGCTTGAACTCCAGCACTGAGGGAAGAGATCACGTTAGTATTTAATTATACACATTAGCCCCTCTTTGCTCCGGCTCTATCAAGGTTGAGCAAGCAGACTTGGGCGACTATACCGGAAATCCTGCATCCTTTCTGTTTTTAAAGCTCTTGATTCCAGCCACAGAAACGAGGGCTGGAAAGTGGCTGTAATCCAGTGCAGGTTGGCCAGGAACCGGCTAAAGGTGGTATTGATCAGAGGGTAATCCTGATTAGGCCCATCAAAGCGATTAGTTTTCATTAAACACATGCACCACTGCTGACTGCACCCTCCCCCAGGACATCTGCGGCACATTAGCGTGCCATTTGGCCTCTTCATAAATCCTGGGCCTCCATTTTGGAACCATATGTGAGTGCATTGCTGCACATAAATCCCATCTGAAGAGAATTCCGCCTTGCTTTTCCACTCTCAAGCTGACACGTAAGGCTTGTTTACAAAATCAGTCTCTGTTTCTGCCACCCCTCATCTGATACTCATCCTGACCTGCGGCTGAAACACTCCTCTGAAGAGACGTCAACTATGTCTGTCTCTGAGACTGATTGACACACTTCAAACCAGAGCTGCCAGAGTTAATTTGTTTTCATGTTTTAACACTGTTTCATATTATGCAGTTAACACATTCATAATCTGACAATAAATTAAGCTTGTTATAGTTTTTACTTTTGTAATATGCATACCAGGTTTTGTTTGTGCATGATTCATCAATGCATATCATTAAAAATATAAGAATAGCTTGTTTGGCCTCTCAAATTTCCAGTTTAGCCAACTTTTAAATCACAGGATAAAGTCAATCAAGCCCTTAAATTTTGTTGCAGTGTCACTTTCCAAAAGTAGAATAGGTTGCTGAAATAAATGCATTAAAACTAAGTGAAGTACATTTTGAGCAATGTCAAATGACTCCAGTAAGACGAAAAACACTTAGGTCTTCAACCCTGCTCCTGTCCTGCAAAGTTCAGCTCCAACCCTAATCAAACACACCTGAACCAGCCAATCAAGCTCTTCAGGATTGCTTGAAAATCACATGCAGGTGTGATGAAGCAGGTTGCATATAAACTTTGCAGGACAGTGGGTCTCCTGGAGCAGGGTTGAAGACCTAGAAGACCTAGATTGCTATTTAGACTAATAAATGCCCCCTTGAAGAAGACCCTTTGTGGAGAACCAGCAGAATTTGCCACACAAGTTCAGCCAAAAATAATAAATAAAAATAAATGTGTACTTTCTTTAGAGGAACACACAAGTGAGGTGAAGGTCTCAATCATTTACACCATTTACCATTAACTAAGAGATTTAATTAAAGTGAATGGTCATGTTTAAACATCTCTTTTTGTATTTCATGAAAGGTCAGAAAGTCATACAATTTTGGTAGAACTGTCCCTTTATGGCATTTCTCACAGAGTGATGTGGATTAGTAATGAAGAGACACACAACAAATAGATGTTGTTATCAAGCCCATATGTATGTTGCGTAAGTCATGACTTGTGAGTTAAGTATTTTCATGATTACTAATACAGACGTAGATAAATATGGCATAGATGATGTTAGTGTAGGCCTGCGAGAGTGACCAGGCTATTATAGTACAAGGTAAAGGAGCTAAACCGGCTCTCTGATCTCTCTCTGGCCAGAGGTGCAACATCAAACTCATTCCTCCAGAGTAAATGTGCTCTGTCCTCTGAGGATTAACCAAACATCTGACTCACACACTCATTTTGCCAGTGTTTTGTAGCTCCCCAATGCAATCCAATACATGAGTCATCCGTGATGTTTGCTAAATCAAGCATCTCTATCACTTTTACTCATATTTAGGGTTAGGGATTTGAACAAACCTCTAACCCTAAGTACTAAACTTTGGTACATACATTATATTGCCAAAAGTTTTGGGACGCCTGCCTTTACATGCACATGAACTTTAATGACATCCCATTCTTAATCCATAGGGTTTAATATGGAGTTGGCCCACCCTTTGCAGCTATAACAGCTTCAACTCTTCTGGGAAGGCTTTACACAAGGTTAAGGAGTGTGTTTATGGGAATTTTTGACCAGAAGCTCCCTACGCACTGTTCTTGAGCTAATCTGAAGGCCACAGGAAGTTTGGAGGTCTGTAGCTCTTGACTCTGCAGAAAGTTGGCGAGTTCTGCACACTGTGTGCCTCAGCATGTGCTGACCCCGCTCTGTGATTTTACGTGGCCTACCACTTCAGTTGCTGTTGTTCCCAATTGCTTCCACTTTTTTATAATACCACTTATTATAACAACAGTTATAACAACAGTTTCAGTTTACCGTGGAATATTTAGTAGTGAGGAAATTTCACGAATGGACTTATTGCACAGGTGGCAACCTATCACGGTACCACGCTTGAATTCACTGAGCTCCTGAGAGCGACCCGTTCTTTCACAAATGTTTGTAGTGCTTGATTTTATACGCCTGTGGCCATGGAAGTGATTGGAACACCTGAATTCAATGATTTGGAGGGGTGTCCCAATACTTTTGGCAATATAGTGTATGTTGAAAGATACAACACAACTTACTGAAACGTATTATATCTTGTGTAATCGCTCAATGTTTCAATGGTGAAAAAACATTAATAAAACAGCTTGTAAACAATGTCACAGTATGTTCTTTCGCTAAATATATGCACTATATTAGCCTATATATTTCATTATATACTACTTAACCTGTTAGTGATGTTTTGATTATTTAATATATGTTTAAATAAATCTGTCATGAAAATGACAGCCACTGTGTAAATGGAATTGGAGTAAAAACATAATTTTCTAATTAGATTTACAAAACCGATTCC
The DNA here is from genome assembly GCA_039654105.1 of Coreius guichenoti. Classification (NCBI taxonomy): domain Eukaryota; kingdom Metazoa; phylum Chordata; class Actinopteri; order Cypriniformes; family Gobionidae; genus Coreius; species Coreius guichenoti. Next base: position 5,669,789 of record CM077171.1, on the reverse strand, counting down.
AAAAAAGTTGGGACACTGTACAAATTGTGAATAAAAACAGAATGCAATGATGTGGAAGTTTCAAATTTCAATATTTTATTCAGAATACAACATAGATGACATATCAAATGTTTAAACTGAGAAAATGTATCATTTTAAGGGAAAAATAAGTTGATTTTAAATTTCATGGCATCAACACATCTCAAAAAAGTTGGGACAAGGCCATGTTTACCACTGTGTGGCATCCCCTCTTCTTTTTATAACAGTCTGCAAACGTCTGGGGACTGAGGAGACAAGCTGCTCAAGTTTAGGAATAGGAATGTTGTCCCATTCTTGTCTAATACAGGCTTCTAGTTGCTCAACTGCCTTAGGTCTTCTTTGTCGCATCTTCCTCTATGACGCGCCAAATGTTTTCTATGGGTGAAAGATCTGGACTGCAGGCTGGCCATTTCAGTACCCGGATCCTTCTTCTACGCAGCCATGATGTTGTAATTGATGCAGTATGTGGTCTGGCATTGTCATGTTGGAAAATGCAAGGTCTTCCCTGAAAGAGACGACGTCTGGATGGGAGCGTATGTTGTTCTAGAATTTGGATATACCTTTCAGCATTGATGGTGCCTTTCCAGATGTGTAAGCTGCCCATGCCACACGCACTCATGCAACCCCATACCATCAGAGATGCAGGCTTCTGAACTGAGCGCTGATAACAACTTGGGTTGTCCTTGTCCTCTTTAGTCCGGATGACATGGCGTCCCAGTTTTCCAAAAAGAACTTCAAATTTTGATTCGTCTGACCACAGAACAGTTTTCCACTTTGCCACAGTCCATTTTAAATGAGCCTTGGCCCAGAGAAAACGCCTGCGCTTCTGGATCATGTTTAGATATGGCTTCTTCTTTGACCGGCAATGGCGAATGGCACAGTGGATTGTGTTCACCGACAATGTTTTCTGGAAGTATTCCTGAGCCCATGTTGTGATTTCCATTACAGTAGCATTCCTGTATGTGATGCAGTGCCGTCTAAGGGCCCGAAGATCACGGGCATCCAGTATGGTTTTCCGGCCTTGACCCTTACGCACAGAGATTGTTCCAGATTCTCTGAATCTTTGGATGATATTATGCACTGTAGATGATGATAACTTCAAACTCTTTGCAATTTTTCTCTGAGAAACTCCTTTCTGATATTGCTCCACTATTTTTCGCCGCAGCATTGGGGGAATTGGTGATCCTCTGCCCATCTTGACTTCTGAGAGACACTGCCACTCTGAGAGGCTCTTTTTATACCCAATCATGTTGCCAATTGACCTAATAAGTTGCAAATTGGTCCTCCAGCTGTTCCTTATATGTACATTTAACTTTTCCGGCCTCTTATTGCTACCTGTCCCAACTTTTTTGGAATGTGTAGCTCTCATGAAATCCAAAATGAGCTAATATTTGGCATGACATTTCAAAATGTCTCACTTTCAACATTTGATATGTTATCTATATTCTATTGTGAATAAAATATAAGTTTATGAGATTTGTAAATTATTGCATTCCTTTTTTATTCACAATTTGTACAGTGTCCCAACTTTTTTGGAATCGGGTTTGTAGAAGTTAATGCAAAAACTGCCTTATGTGAAGTTTACATGTTTGCATACAATTTGTTATTTGAGTGTTGATTATTATATCTAAAAAAATAACTGAATTTAGGCTCATAGTTTGGGCTCTGTTGTTAACTTTTAATATTACAGTAACATGCAAATAAGGGCAAAAAAAGGGTAACTTTTAAAGAAACTTTTAATTATAATTGAATTCATTTAAAGACAGAGAGACAGTTTGTTCATTTAACCACTGTTTAATTAAAAAAAAAAAACCAATTTTATGTTTAGTTTTCACCCCCTGCTGTACCGAACCGAACTGTGACTTCAAAACCGAACCTTCAGTTTTGTGTACCGTTACATCCCTAGTTTTCAGCCTGCAAGTCAGTGAACTGTTATTCCTTTTTTTGTGAGAGCAGAAAGATGGAGTAATTTACCACAGCCCACAAACAAACTTGCCACTCACAGACTTTGTTTATGAGTCTAGTTGCATAAAGCAATCTAGGTTTGTTTTGTGTTGTTGTTATTTAATACTACTTGAAGGCGTAATCCTGCACTGGCCTCTGATGTGCATAGCTGAGTTTTCTGACCCAGGTCTTTTTTCTGTGGAAACAGTTCCCAGATTGGACTCTGGAATTGGAACTTGGACTAAAAAGGTAATTGAAGGCTCTTTTGGTTTAGGCTAGTGGGCAAGGACACAGTACACCTCAGCATCCTAGCATCGTGGAGACGAGAAAGCACCACTGCACTGACATTCTCTTCGGAAAATATAAAAACTAGTTTTTCCTTGTTGAATGATGGTAGAAACAGTACTGAGATAAATCCTATTGGTTTCAGAGATTATTAGCCAAAATGCTTTAAAGGCAGCTAATGATTTCATTTGCGTTATCTCTCCCCAACTGCATCAGAGCTGTATGTTTCAGAGGGAAAAGTTTAGTTATTTTCATTTGGAAGTTTTCAAGCTTTTAGATTCGTAGTGACTTGGCATGTTTCTAAGCTTAAATTTCTTATTCTTTTGATGGTGAGAGAAACGCTGTCCTCGGCAGTCAGCCGCTGCTGAAATGGCCAGCCAGAGTTTGAAGACAGGTCCAGAGAAAAAGGAAAGAGAAATCCATTAAATCCATGAATGGGTTTTCATGAAAGACACAAGCTTTTTGAAGGGGAGCTTGTGGAATAAAATAATAAGAAACAGAATATGAGCGATAAGATCATGTGTTAGATTGTTCCAACGTCAGACGCTTAGTGAAAAGAAAGGAAGATAAAAGTGAATTTATTCAAGTCTCTGTTAACAACAGAGGTTTATCTGGCTGCGGCGAGTGTGTGTGTGTGTGTGCAGCCACCAGTACCCAATCTCCATCCACCACAGAGAACCCTGGGAGCCTTGTTCCTCCAGATAAACCTGACTTCTCTCTGCAGCTCACAGCCAGTGCCTCTGATGCTCAGATGTTCTTTGTACTTTCTTCTTCTTTAGCTTTGGAGTAACGGCTCTACAAATCACGGCTTCCTGTCCTGATTTCCTCCGGATTCAGAGCTTTCCATGTCTCCTCTTTTACTGCAGATTCCTCAACGAAATCTGCCAATAAGAAAACTTATTAAGCTTAAAGCTGATTTTTAGATCAGGGTCTCTCTTTAATCACTACATCCAGTTCAATTGGATCCCAAGAAGGAAAGCCGTTTTTATTTAAATATGGCATACATGAACATTATCTTGTTTTTATGAGTTTGAGAATCTCAACTACAAACAAACATAAAGACTGTAGATTGTAAATAACTTTAGATTATACACATTATACATGGAGGGGTCAGAGAGCTCTCGGATTTTATCAAAAATATCTTCATTTGTGTTCTGAAGATGAACGAAGGTCTTACGGGTTTGGAACGACATGAGGGTGAGGAATTAATGACAGAATTTTTGACAGAATTTTACCAGGCACTAAATGTACTGGTTTATTGTTGCGACATAAGGCATTATCATGAGTATTTCTTTGTAAAAGAGACTCATAAAATGAGCTGGGTTTAAAAACGCCATTGCTGTTTGTGTGACACAGTTAACTTTGGTCCTGGAGGGTCACCTTGCAGAGTTTAGTTCCAACCCTGATAAAACTCACCTGCCTGTAGCTTTCTAGTAATCCTGAACATATTGATTAGCTTGTTCATGTGTGTTTGATTAGGGTCGGAGCTAAAATTGGTGAAGCAATGCTATACTGTCCCAGTAAAGTGTGTGGTTGTCTCCTCCATCCACCATAGCTTAGGGAATTGCAACATTTAAATTGTGAGCATTCATTTTGTAGATGCTTGCACCATACCAGATTTGCTGAATTTCTGAAGTGAATCGGGTTCTAATTAGTGCTGTCAATCGATTAAAAAAATGAACTAATTAATCGCACATTTTTCCTGTAATTAATCGTGATTAATCGCAATTAACAACATCTGAGTTTTTAATATTTTTATTTTGTGATAATTCCACAGTTACTCTCCAAATCAATGTGGAAACAACTTAAAGAGAGTATATTTTAAATATTTGTTGTAATGGCATCTTTTTATGAATGAAGGCCAGTATCACTGATACTAAAACTGATACTGATGTCTACTAATGTTTTAACATTAATGATGGACATTCAACATTACAGTATAATTGAAAGCTATCATCTTAAAACAGTCTTCACATAAACACATTATAATAAATGTCACATTTACCTGTGGCCTTCTAACAGAAATACAGAAATTGAATAAAGTTATCAAACACTTTACAGTCTTAACTGCATAAATTATGAATTAAATATAGATTAATCCTTATTAAAGCTACAATTTTCTCTGTTCCCTTTGTTCTTTGATGAACATTATTGACAGACATCATTACCGTCACTTTAGGATCTGCCGCTGCCGAACATGACGCGGATCTGATGCGCTGTCACACGCATCTCATTTCCTCACAACTCTTTAAGACGTTATTTAACTCATTTAAGACAATATTTAACTCATTTAAGACGTTATTTAACTCATTTAAGACTGCTCTTATGAGGATACTCGACAAAATTGGCATTTTGGCATAATTCTGTGTGTTACTGTTTGTTCAAGCGCAAAAGAGAACTCGATTCTGGCGCGCGTCTTTCTGAGCGTCGAGTGTGTGTCAGAGTCAGGACATTCACAGACAGCGCGTTCTCTTCTGTCTTTCTGAGCGTCGAGTGTGTGTCAGAGTCAGGACATTCACAGACAGCGCGTTCTCTTCTGTCTTTCTGAGCGTCGAGTGTGTGTCAGAGTCAGGACATTCACAGACAGCGCATTCTCTTCTGTCTTTCTGAGCGTTGAGTGTGTGTGTCATAGTCAGGACATTCACAGACAGCGCGTTCTCTTCTGTCTTTCTGAGCGTCGAGTGTGTGTGTCATAGTCAGGACATTCACAGACAGTGCGTTCTCTTCTGTCTTTCTGAGCGTCATGTGTGTGTGTCATAGTCAGGACATTCACAGACAGCGCGTTCTCTTCTGTCTTTCTGAGCGTCGAGTGTGTGTCAGAGTCAGGACATTCACAGACAGCGCGTTCTCTTCTGTCTTTCTGAGCGTTGAGTGTGTGTGTCATAGTCAGGACATTCACAGACAGCGCGTTCTCTTCTGTCTTTCTGAGCGTCGAGTGTGTGTGTCAGTCAGGACATTCACAGACAGCGCGTTCTCTTCTGTCTTTCTGAGCGTCGAGTGTGTGTGTCATAGTCAGGACATTCACAGACAGCGCGTTCTCTTCTGTCTTTCTGAGCGTCGAGTGTGTGTGTCATAGTCAGGACATTCACAGACAGCGCGTTCTCTTCTGTCTTTCTGAGCGTCGAGTGTGTGTGTCAGTCAGGACATTCACAGACAGCGCGTTCTCTTCTGTCTTTCTGAGCGTCGAGTGTGTGTCATAGTCAGGACATTCACAGACAGCGCGTTCTCTTCTGTCTTTCTGAGCATCGAGTGTGTGTGTCATAGTCAGGACATTCACAGACAGCGCGTTCTCTTCTGTCTTTCTGAGCTTTGAGTGTGTGTCATAGTCAGGACATTCACAGACAGCATGTTCTCCTCTGTCTTTCTGAGCATCGAGTGTGTGTGTCATAGTCAGGACATTCACAGACAGCGCGTTCTCTTCTGTCTTTCTGAGCATCGAGTGTGTGTGTCATAGTCAGGACATTCACAGACAGCGTGTTCTCCTCTGTCTTTCTGAGCGTTGTGTGTGTGTGTCATAGTCAGGACATTCACAGACAGCATGTTCTCTTCTGTCTTTCTGAGCGTCGAGTGTGTGTGTCATAGTCAGGACATTCACAGACAGCGCGTTCTCTTCTGTCTTTCTGAGCGTCGAGTGTGTGTGTCATAGTCAGGACATTCACAGACAGCGCGTTCTCTTCTGTCTTTCTGAGCGTCGAGTGTGTGTGTCAGTCAGGACATTCACAGACAGCGCGTTCTCTTCTGTCTTTCTGAGCGTCGAGTGTGTGTCATAGTCAGGACATTCACAGACAGCGCGTTCTCTTCTGTCTTTCTGAGCATCGAGTGTGTGTGTCATAGTCAGGACATTCACAGACAGCGCGTTCTCTTCTGTCTTTCTGAGCTTTGAGTGTGTGTCATAGTCAGGACATTCACAGACAGCATGTTCTCCTCTGTCTTTCTGAGCATCGAGTGTGTGTGTCATAGTCAGGACATTCACAGACAGCGCGTTCTCTTCTGTCTTTCTGAGCTTTGAGTGTGTGTCATAGTCAGGACATTCACAGACAGCATGTTCTCCTCTGTCTTTCTGAGCATCGAGTGTGTGTGTCATAGTCAGGACATTCACAGACAGCATGTTCTCTTCTGTCTTTCTGAGCATCGAGTGTGTGTGTCATAGTCAGGACATTCACAGACAGCGCGTTCTCTTCTGTCTTTCTGAGCTTTGAGTGTGTGTCATAGTCAGGACATTCACAGACAGCGCGTTCTCTTCTGTCTTTCTGAGCATCGATTGTGTGTCTCATAGTCAGGACATTCACAGACAGCGCGTTCTCCTCTGGCTTTCTGAGCGTCGTGTGTGTGTGTCATAGTCAGGACATTCACAGACAGCGCGTTCTCTTCTGTCTTTCTGAGCGTCGAGTGTGTGTCAGAGTCAGGACATTCACAGACAGCGCGTTCTCCTCTGTCTTTCTGAGCGTCGTGTGTGTGTGTCATAGTCAGGACATTCACAGACAGCGCGTTCTCCTCTGTCTTTCTGAGCGTCGAGTGTGTGTCATAGTCAGGACATTCACAGACAGCGCGTTCTCTTCTGTCTTTCTGAGCTTTGAGTGTGTGTCATAGTCAGGACATTCACAGACAGCGCGTTCTCTTCTGTCTTTCTGAGCATCGAGTGTGTGTGTCATAGTCAGGACATTCACAGACAGCGCGTTCTCCTCTGGCTTTCTGAGCGTCGTGTGTGTGTGTCATAGTCAGGACATTCACAGACAGCGCGTTCTCCTCTGTCTTTCTGAGCGTCGAGTGTGTGTGTCATAGTCAGGACATTCACAGACAGCGCGTTCTCCTCTGTCTTTCTGAGCGTCGTGTGTGTGTGTCATAGTCAGAACATTCACAGACAGCGCGTTCTCTTCTGTCTTTCTGAGCGTCGGGTGTGTGTCATAGTCAGGACATTCACAGACAGCATGTTCTCTTCTGTCTTTCTGAGCGTCGAGTGTGTGTGTCATAATCAGGACATTCACAGACAGCGCATTCTCTTCTGTCTTTCTAAGCGTCGAGTGTATGTCTCATAGGACATTCACAGACAGCGTGTTCTCTGTCTTTCCGAGCGTCGTGTGTGTGTCATAGTCAGGACATTCACAGACAGCGCATTCTCTTCTGTCTTTCTGAGCGTCGAGTGTGTGTCTCATAGGACATTCACAGACAGCGTGTTCTCCTCTGTCTTTCCGAGCGTCGTGTGTGTGTGTCATATTCAGGACATTCACAGACAGCACGTTCTCTTCTGTCTTTCTGAGCGTCGAGTGTGTGTCATAGTCAGTACATTCACAGACAGCACGTTCTCCTCTGTCTTTCCGAGCGTCGCGTGTGTGTGTGTGTCATAGTCAGGACATTCACAGACAGCGCGTTCTCTTCTGTCTTTCTGAGCGTCGAGTGTGTGTCTCACAGGACATTCACAGACAGCGCGTTCTCCTCTGTCTTTCCGAGCGTCGCGTGTGTGTGTGTGTCATAGTCAGGACATTCACAGACAGCGCGTTCTCTTCTGTCTTTCTGAGCGTCGAGTGTGTGTTATAGTCAGGACATTCACAGACAGCGCGTTCTCTTCTGTCTTTCTGAGCATCGAGTGTGTGTGTCATAGTCAGGACATTAACAGACAGCGCGTTCTCTTCTGTCTTTCTGAGCGTCGAGTGTGTGTCATAGTCAGGACATTCACAGACAGCGCGTTCTCTTCTGTCTTTCTGAGCGTCGAGTTTGTCTCATAGTCAGGACATTCACAGACAGCGCGTTCTCTTCTGTCTTTCTGAGCGTCGAGTTTGTCTCATAGTCAGGACATTCACAGACAGCGCGTTCTCCTCTGGCTTTCTGAGCGTCATGTGTGTGTGTCATAGTCAGGACATTCACAGACAGCGCGTTCTCTTCTGTCTTTCTGAGCGTCGTGTGTGTGTGTCATAGTCAGGACATTCACAGACAGCACATTCTCTTCTGTCTTTCTGAGCGTCGAGTGTGTGTGTCATAGTCAGGACATTCACAGACAGCGCGTTCTCTTCTGTCTTTCTGAGCGTCGAGTGTGTGTCTCATAGGACATTCACAGACAGCGCGTTCTCCTCTGTCTTTCCAAGCGTCGTGTGTGTGTCATAGTCAGGACATTCAGAGACAGCGCGTTCTCTTCTGTCTTTCTGAGCATCGAGTGTGTGTGTCATAGTCAGGACATTCACAGACAGCGCGTTCTCCTCTGTCTTTCTGAGCATTGTGTGTGTGTGTCATAATCAGGACATTCACAGACAGCGCATTCTCTTCTGTCTTTCTGAGCGTCGAGTGTGTGTCTCATAGGACATTCACAGACAGCGCGTTCTCCTCTGTCTTTCTGAGCGTCATGTGTGTGTGTCATAGTCAGGACATTCACAGACAGCGCGTTCTCTTCTGTCTTTCTGAGCGTCGAGTGTGTGTCTCATAGGACATTCACAGACAGCGCGTTCTCCTCTGTCTTTCCAAGCGTTGTGTGTGTGTCATAGTCAGGACATTCAGAGACAGCGCGTTCTCTTCTGTCTTTCTGAGCGTCGAGTGTGTGTCTCATAGTCAGGACATTCACAGACAGCGCGTTCTCCTCTGGCTTTCCGAGCGTCGTGTGTGTGTCATAGTTAGGACATTCACAGACAGCGCGTTCTCCTCTGTCTTGTCACGCTTGAATGGTTTAAAATCATTTGCATGAATAAGATCGTGATCATATATTGTAATGCTAGCCAAAGAATGACAGAAAAAACATGCTGTGTTAATTGTGTTAAATATTTTAATGCGTTAAACTGGAAAAATTAATTGCATGTGCTACTGTAATTTTGACAGCACTAGTTCTAACACAATGCATACAGCATGTACAAATAAACAATGCTATCAGTAGGCCAAATTTATTCTGTGCATTCTCCTCTAGAACAGGCATTATGTTGTTTCTGCAAACGATCCATAATAAAAATTACTGGAAAACTTAAGATATTTAGCAACATTATTGCAATCTCCACAGCTAATCACCAAAACTTGCTGTAGATTTCAAAGCAGACAAGAAGGGCTCTATTTATCATCTCTCTTGTGTTCTCATAGCCATCAGCTCAGTTCACCTGTTAACACCATCAGGGGTGCGTTTCCCGAAAGCATCGTTAGCCAACTATGGTCGCAAGTTGTGTTGTTATCAGCATAGTTCAACGAGTCAGTGTTTCCCGAAACCAACGAACATTCGCAAACAGCATCGCAAAGTTGAGTGGTTGGAACGACGTTTCTCGACCTGTGGTTAGAAGCTTAGTTTCTTAATAAATCCTTATCTTGAGCAAAATAAGCAAGCGGACATTCAGTACAATCTATATCTTTTATTTCGAATACATACAAATGTCATTTAGGTATTTTAGTTTGTCAAGAGATTCAAAGCACCATTTATGAGTGAGCATGTGTGTACATGCTCTAGTACGTAAGAATGAGCCTCTAATTGAATCTGAAAATAAAGCAAAACAACTGAGAAAATGAGAATTAGTCCTCGGATGCCTTGTCCGTATTTTATAGCAAAAAAATCTAGCATTAATTCGATCTCAAACAAATTCATTAAAAGAAGTTATTACTCCACCATCATTAAAGGGATAGTTCACCCAAAAATGAAAATTACCCCATGATTTACTCCCCCTCAAGCCATCCTAGGTGTATATGACTTTCTTCTTTCAGACGAATACAATCAGAGTTATATTATAAATGTCCTGGCTCTTCCAAGCTTTATAATGGCAGTGAATGGCAGCCCAAAATTTGAAGCCGAAAAAAAGTGCATCCATCCATTATAAAAGTACTCCACACGGCTCCGGGGGTTAATAAAGGCCTTCTGAAGCGAATCAATGTGTGAGAAAAATATCCATATTTAACACGTTATAAAGTAAAATATCTAGCTTCCGCCAGACCGCCTTCCGTATTCATCTTACGAGCGTATGGAGTATGTTTATGAGGGATGGATGCACTTTTTTGGGCTTCAAATTTTGGGCTGCCATTCACTGCTATTATAAAGCTTGTAAGAGCCAGGGTATTTTTTTAATATCACTCTGATTGTGTTCGTCTGAAAGAAGAAAGTCATATACACAAAGGATGGCTTGAGGGTGAGTAAATCATGGGCTAATTTTCATTTTTGGGTGAACTATCCCTTTAACCAACGTGGCTGAACAACAAATTTGCGACAATGCGGTTTCAGGACTAGCTAGTTGATTCAACAATGCATCGCACTATGGTCGTTAAACAGCGATTTATATCGTTGTACGGGAAAGGGATAGAGATATTCAGGCATGAACTCTTGTCTTAAGACTTAAATGAGCAGGAATAGTTTGGAGGAACACTTTGGCTCTGTTTCATATGACAGGATGACAGTTTGTCATGTTCAATCCAATTGTATTAAACTTTCATTTACAGACATATTCCCAATTCATTTTGTTTGACCTCATTCCTGCAGTATTTCCACACTTTTTGAGTTTCAGGGTTTCTCAGATGATGCAACTTCAGAGTTTAACATCAGAGGGATTGGTCATTTCAGGGGAAAAATGAGCAACGTTACAAACTGTAGCTGTGGGCACTTAACTGGATGTGGTTGGTTCCCTTTTTTCCCCCAAAGCCAAAGGCTCAAGGGTTTGCCCTGATAAAAGGCACCAGCCTAACCTACCCTGATACACTGGAGCTGTCAGACCAAGCCCAGTGCCATAGATTTGACATGAGAGCGGGCTCAGAGCATAGACCTGTGGCACCTCTCATGAATGGCTTCAATATGGTCACGTTCTGTTTTATTCAGTTGACCCAAAAAATTACAATTTGCATCATTTACTCACCCTCACATTGTTATAAATCCATATGACTATATTCCTGCAGTGGAACACAAAAGTAGAAAAGGTGACAAATTCACTGGTTGTTCGAGACAATGAAACTAAATGAGGGACTGGGCTGTCAAACAAACAAACAAATACATAAATAAAAACCACAATACAATAGCCTTGTGGTCCCAAACGTAAGTTGTCATTTAACCAGAGGCTGTTAAATGTTCTTCGGGCTAGGCTGAAATTGAGAGGAGACCGTGCCTTTGCCATTGCTGCACTGAAACTTTGGAACAGCTTACCTGTTTCTATTAGAACTGCCTCTACACTGCATGAGTTTAAAGCAAAACTCAAAAGCCTATCTTTTTTCTTTGGCTTTTAATTGTAGCTGATTTGTGCTGTGTCTGGTCTGGTCTGTTCTGTCTTCATTTATGTTTTACATGGTGCTAAATGTTGATGGTACTTGATATAATGTACAGCACCTTGGTCAACAATTGTTGTTTTTAATGGTGCTATATAAATTGAGTTGAGTTGAGTAAGTCATTATTCACAGATAATGTTTAATGGAATACAACATAATATCTAAGAGTGTCCAGGATATATATTTTTTTCTATAGGGCCTGTGAAATTTTGTATCTTTTCACAGATTCCATGTTTTCTGTTTTATTTTTTGTGGATTACTTTCCAATGATTTAATGCTTAATTAATTGAAACCATGAATGAGTTATTAAAATTGTAACAATAGTGCCAAATGAAATGTTTTTCAGAAATTAAACATTTATTAATACACATTTATTATCAAAAACAGTGGCAAACAAATGCATAAAACTTTAACAATTTAATTAATCTTTTAAAATGTATTCAAATTAAATTTTGGTGCTCCACACGGTGCTGCACAACAGAGGTTTACAGTTTAAATTAAAACATATGAAATATTGTGATGCTGTTTCGTAAAAAGTTTTAATAAAAATATAAAAAATATATATTTTTGTTATTATTACTTAATGTACAATAGTAATATAATTTCTGTCATAATTTCCACAACAATTCATTACTTTTATTTTGGCAGGTTGTAGTGAAGACCTTTAAGTTTCTGTGTGTATCTGACAATAGTTTTCTCAAATGAAATGGTGAAAAGCTGGTGAAGTGCTCTGCAGATGAAGTTCATGTGTTCATATAGTGAGACGGCAGACGAGCAGGCTTCAGTGTGTGCGTGGTAGACGAAACTGTGGCGCTCTTTCACACAGAAACATGCAGAACAAGCAGGCTTCATATTTGAATAGCATTTTTATTGCGGTTTAATATTCACAGACACTAGTCCATATCGCGATTTGATTAAGCAAGACCTACTTTTGATTTGTTCATTGATATTCTTTCTCTCAAACACATGGTAATTCTGTAGGGCCACTGCATCTATGCTTCCAGCTACATGGTCTCTGTACATGCATGAGATCACCATGGTAACAAGGTGTGCAGCACACAACTGATGCGGTTATTTTGGTTTCCTCACTGTGACAAAGAACAGAAGAAAAGTGGAAGACAGAGGTAGAGATATTGCTTTGAAAAGTCAGCACATGCTTTTTTGTGCCGTTCCTCTGCAGCGTAGCAGGAGCCAACGTGAAGAGCCATGTGTGGTGAAAGCATCCGACTTTACGCTAGTTGAATAAAATGTAAATACATATGAAGTGTATTTGTGAATGATCCGGGAGGAAGTTGTCAGAATGTTTCACCTGCCTTCTGTTTACACAGTGTTTGCCCACCATCCACAAACATCCCCCAGAAATGCTGACTGCGTTACAGAGATGTGACATATCAGAAAGACCGCTATCCCAGACTTCCTTCCAAGACCGTCCAGACTGTGGGCCCTATCATACACTCGGCGCAATGCGGCGCCAGGCGTGACGCAAGTGTTTTTTGCTAGTTTCAGCCCGACACAGTTATCATTTTCACGTCCAGCTCCACGTTGTTTAAATAGCAAATGCACTCGCGCCATCTGTTCACCCATGGGCGTCTGGTCTGAAAACCAGGTGTGTTCAGGAGCATTGTTGGAGCGTTGCTGTTTTGAGGAACTGAAAACGACTGCGCCATTGACCAACGCAAACCTGCTCTAAAGTCAATAGCGCAGTATTTTTTTGTGTTATTTAAAGGGTGTGTTAGTAATATGTGCTTATAGGCGGTGCACAACGCGCGTACACTCTGATTATTACACACACAGGAACGCACAGCAGCACACACACATTTTTAAATATTAAAAATAAAAGGATTCCTCTCTGGAGAAGCGTTCAGTCTTTCCGCTTGCAAATTCCTCCATGTAAATAGCTAATCCGCCATGTTGCGAGCGCAACTGGCTTTTAAAGGGAATAGGAGATGAGACTCTGATTCACGTTACGCCCAAAACACACCCATGACTCATTACGAGACTAGGGACAACCCTTTTGGATCATGCACCAACCATTTTTCCCATCGTTAAACTAGCAAAAGTGGATTCGGACACACCCTAAGTGCACCTGCGCTGTGCGCTTTAGATCATCAAAATAGGGCAGTTTACGACAGAATATGAACACAAACAATAAGCAGCAACTCAACGACAAAGCTAAAGGACCCATTGCACACATTCTGTGAGTCTGTTGCACATAAAACCTGGCAGGAAACTGGTCAAGATGATTGCATGTACACATTGCATAATGAAATGCACCTGTTGACAAAGAAGGATATGTGGCATTGGTACAAGATTTCCATTGAGCAGTGACAGGAGGGATTAGAGTGAATCAGGCCCTGAGAACATGGCTGCTGCTGCTGCTGCTGTCTCGGAGAACGCGGTAAACACACGCTCACTTCAAAGACGCGTCAGTATACCCAGTTCCCCCACGGCGCGCCTGTCAGCTGTCATTCCAGCCCGAAGTTCGGATGTTGCCTCTTTTTAACTTTATTTATTTTTTGTTAATGTGCCACCACCATTTTTAGTCTCTGTTTAACATTATGATTCATACTTTCTCTCTTTCTTTCACTCCTGACGGAAGATGGGGATGTTGCTGTCATTGTTTGTCTTCACTTTTTTTGTCCCTGCAAACTTATTAATTTCTGTCAACTGCTTTCTCTGCCATTTGGAGATACACCAAATCCCATTATTTTTGGTCATGGATTACAGAGAGCAAAACAGTGGGAGAATATGATCAAAGACACCTCCCCATCACCTCGGAGTGGCAGATCGAGAGAGGGAAATGGAGCTTAATAGCAGAAAATCAGATTTAGACCAGCCAGGCATGTGGATGGATTTGGTGATTCTATTTTTCTTTCTTCTGCGGAGATGAAAGTTATGCCGTTTTTCCCTCCCATCCTCCAGTTTTTCTCATTCTGTTTCTCTCACGGTGGCTGGGAAAGTCGGGGACACCAGAAAAGCCTGCCACAGACCGGCAGTGTAGAGCTGTGGAGAAAGCTCTGGCTTTAGAGAGCTGCTGCCAACCGAACGCATCCACAATGCCATTGGCCACTCACTCATGTCCCTTGAGAAGAAATTCTCAACCTAGTTTTGTACAGATCGACTTTTGACAATCAGCATGAAATGTGGTCCATATAGCAGCTTATTTAGACCAAGATCCGCCAAGATTTAGAAGCAATTACATCTATAGGTAAGGGATAATGCAGCTGGTTATTATCACAAACTTAACTCAGACATGGTGATAAATGGGGTTTGTTTTGCAGTAATGGCCAGCTAATTATATAATACACGGCTGCTTTCCAAATAAATAAAAATAATGCTATGAACATTCCCGGATGAGCATGTACACTGTGGTAAAAAAAAAAAATCTGTGAAATGCATGGTTTAATAAAACAGCAGCTGTGTTTGCAGAACCTGCCATAAAAATACAGTAGGAACTTGAGTTTTACAATGTTTTACAGATTGGAATTAAATGTGACCCTGGAGCACAAAACCAGTCATAAGTCTCACGGGTATATTTGTGGCAATAGCACACAATACATTGTATGGGTCAAAATTATTGATTTTTCTTTTATGCCAAAAATCATTAGGATATTAAGTAAAGATCATGTTCCATGAAGATATTTTGTAAATTTCCTACCATAAATATATCAAAAATGTGTTAGTAGTAACATGCATTGCTAAGGACTTCTTTTGGACAACTTTAAAGGCGATTTTCTCAATATTTAGATTTATTTAAACCATACATCAATGGAAAGCTTATTTATTCAGCTTTCAGATGATGTATAAATCTTAATTTCAAAAAATTGACCCTTATGACTGGTTTTGTGGTCCAGGGTCACAAATATATATAACAGAAATAATGTTAATATGCCAAATTCCTAAAATATGTTGTTACCCTTATTTTTCATTCTTGTTAAAAAACTGTAAAATGTAGTATTTTACTGTTAAATTACACTCTAAAAAATAATGTGTTGGCTCAACAAAAAAATTAACGCAACAGTTTGCTTTTTTTTTTAGTTATGACAACTTTGAGTGAATTGAACAAACTTGAGCTTGTTCAACTAACAAGCTACATTGAGTTAGGGGAACTTGATAATTTGCAGCACAAACACACATTTTTAAGTCGATTACTCAAAAAAATTAAGTCGCTCCAACTACCAGAGTTCTAGCCCCGGAACCAAATAATCTTATCTATTTCAGTTCAAATCAACAGCTATCATAGCACATGCTAACAATATGTATATTTAATGAACAAGTAAGATATTTCTTGTCACTGGCATTATTGAAACATGCTTATAGAGTCAATGTAGTGTTTACCTTCATGTATCTACTCTTCAGCACAATGATAACCACAAAAGCCAGAAACAGAATTACAGAAACTCTTTTAAATGTCAAACATAACAGCATTAAACACTAACAGGTCTTTCCCTTCACTAAAAACAAATAAATTTACACTATGGGCCCTATTTTAACGATCTGAGCGCATGGCGCAGGTGCACTTAGGGCGTGTCCGAATCCACTTTTGCTAGTTTAATGAAGGAAAAAATGGTCGGCGCGCCAGGCACATGGTCCAATAGGGTTGTGCCTAGTCTCTTAATGAGTCATGGGTGTGTTTTGGGCATAACGTGCAATAAACCAATCAGAGTCTCATCTCCCATTCCCTTTAAAAGCCAGTTGTGCTCGCGCCATGGTGGATTCACTATTTACATGGAGGAAAGACTGAACGCTTCTCCAGAGAGGAATCCTTTTATTTTTAATATTTAAAAATGTGTGTGTGCTGCTGCGCGTCCCTGTGTGTGTAATAATCAGAGTGTACGTGCATTGTGCACCGCCTATAAGCTCATGTTACTAACACGCCCTTTAAATAACACAAAAAATACTGCGCTATTGACTTTAGACCAGGTTTGTGTTGGTCAATGGCGCAGTCGTTTTCAGTTCCTCAAAATAGCAACGCTCCAACAATGCGCCTGAACACACCTGCACAGCATGCTGGGAACTAGAAATCCACTGCTAATTTCCAAAATTATCAAGACAATTTCATTGTTACCACAACCTAATTTTTTTTTTTTTAAAAAGCAGGAATTTGAGTTTAAATTACAGACGATATTAAGTTGATGTAATAATCAACATGTCAACAGAACTCACAAAATAATGTTTGCAACTTAAAAGGTTTAATTAAAACAATAAATTAGAATGTTTAACTAAGTTGTGGTAACAGGTCCCCTGAATTACTTTTTAGAGTGTACATGGAATTCCCCATTAGATTCATTTCAGTTTTTCACTGTATAGAGTACCATTAACCAATGAATTACTGTAGTTTTCCATTAAAATTATAATAATTGTTTTACAATGTCATTATTCAGAAATATGACCGCTGAATGCTGTGATTGACCAATCAGAGTCAAGTATTCCAGAGATCCGTGTAATAATATTGGATATTATTGGACTTCATGAGTCAAAACCATGAACCTCACAAAATGTGAAACATGACTACTGGCCAATCAGATTGCAGCTTGCAATTTTGAGAAAGTCATCACATGTGTGCGATATGGACCAGATGGTCTTTGAACAGTCAATCTGTGGCCGTTGCATCTGCGGCTGAGACCATCCTCCACCTATCACCAAAAAGACACAAATGAAGTGCTAGACAAACTAATGCCTGATAGCACAAAGGCCACCTGTCAGCGGGAACTTGATCAGTATTGAGTGATTACTCTGGAGTCTCCGCTGTCTCCTCCTCCTCCAGCTGAAGGGCGATGATAGATGGTGTTGTGAAGCACTCAGTGTTTTCTGCTCAAAGTGGAGAGTTAACGGCCTTAAAGTTGAAGGTTTACCGTTATTTACAGGTCAACTCCACACACTTCTGAATTGTTGATGAAGCCGGCATGAAGAAAGCTGCCCACCCTCATCAGAGCGCTCTAATCACACCACCAGATGGAGATGGCGGCTCTGGGGTCACCAGCCAAATAAAAGGCTCCTATTGAATCCCTAAGCTGGCCTTTGTATTGTTGCCCCTGGCGGCAAATCAGCACCCAAGGTCATCAAATGGGATGGATTGCAGGAGGTCCCAACTTAAACTACCCAGCAGCCTAAATCCTCACTCTGATGCATTCATGGCTATGTTCCCATGATCCCTGCCGCCAGTCCATTGATCCACCTGCTAACAGAGGTGTGACAGATCCCTGCCCAAAAACAGACTTCGGAAGCCATGATGAAAATCAAACAACCCTAGTCACACACACAGGCTGGGGGTGTAGCCACACCTGCCAGTGTAATACGCGAGGACGAGGAAGGACGAGTGAGGATTGATGTGTTTTTCATTAGCATGGTGTCACCTTCACTGACTTGGCGTGTTCACAGTAGGGCCGAGCAATATAGATGGACAAAAAAAAATACATCTCAATATTTTTTTGCCTTTTCATGATACCCAATATTTATCCCCATATTTATATATTTGATAGATGTATGCGTTTTTAACCAAATAATCCATCATTTTAACTGAAATTGCTAAACTAAACAGTAAAAATCTGAATTTTATTTTAGAAAATCATATAAAAATTAAAATATATGGCCTGTTTTCAGCAATATTTTTTTTTTTTAAATCATGAATAATGCCTACATATTCTAACACTGGTTTTGCTAATGAACTATAAATCTGAGACAGTATAAAAACACCTGGTAACACTTTATTTTACAGTGTCATTGTTGCATATGTTACATGTAGTTATTAAATTAATAACTATAAATGATGCATAATTACATGCAACTAACCCTCTACCAAACCAAACCCTAATCCTAACCCTATAGTAAGTACATGCAGTTACTTAATATTATTCAGTATTTAAATGTATATTTACAGTGTAACAGACAAGTGTAACCAAACATCTTAACATCATATTATCGTGTGGACAGTGCTCTAATATATAGCACAACAGCAGCACTTCCTGTCTCTCTCTACTGTACTCCAAAAAAGCCCAAAAAATATAACTAAAAAGAAAACGCTGGTTAAATGAGTTTAATGATTTAGTCCAAAGATGATGAAGATAGGCAAAGGGTTTCAAAATAGAAGAATAGTTTATTAAACAAAGTAACTCAGGTAATCTAATTCAAATAAACTTAACAAAACAGCATTTTTTTTCATCCGTTTTACCAGTTGAAAATCTTGCTCAAAGGCCCTAAAATTGTGCAATCTTTTTTTGAGCCAATCCATAAATGTCACGTGACTGATCACACTATAGGGGCTCTATCATACACCCGGCGCAATGTGACGCTAGGTGTGACACAAGTGTTTTTTGCTAGTTTCAGCCCGACGCAGTTATCATTTTCACGTCCAGCGCCACGTTGTTTAAATAGCAAATCCACTGGCGCCATCTGTTCACCCATGGGCGTCTGGTCTGAAAACCAGGTGTGTTCAGGCGCATTGTTGGCGTGTTGCTATTTTGAGGAACTGAAAACGACTGCGCCATTGACCAACACAAACCTGGTCTAAAGTCAATAGCGCAGTATTTTTTGTGTTATTTAAAGGGTGTGTTAGTAATATGCACCTATAGGCGGTGCACAACGCACGTACACTCTGCTTATTACACACACAGGGACGCTGTGTGTGTGCAGCAGCACACACACGTTTTACAATATTAAAAATAAAAGGATTCCTCTCTGGAGAAGCGTTCAGTCTTTCCTCCATGTAAACAGCGAATCCACCATGGCTCGAGCGCAACTGGCTTTTAAAGGGAATGGGAGATGAGACTCTGATTGGTTTATTGCACGTTATGCCCAAAACACACCCATGACTCATTAAGAGACTAGGTACAACCCTTTTGGATCATGCGCCTGGAGCGGCAACTGTTTTTCCCGTTGTTAAACTAGCAAAAGTGGATTCGGACACGCCCTAAGTGCACCTGCGCCGTGAGCTTCAGACCATGTGCTCAGATCGTTAAAATAGGGCCCAATGTCTGATTGATTAGAAAGAAGCGAGTAACAGCTCACCTGTCTTCAATAAGATGCATGTGAATAATGAATAGTAACTAAAGTCATGTCTTAACACATCTCTGTTTGATAATGGTCTGAATGTAGCGTGGTGAGTGATTTATCTGATGCTTACAGTCTGGACAAATATTTGCTCATCTCTGTAACATGAAAAACCTTGACTATGAGTGTCTTTGACTGTCCCAGGTCTGAAAACGCCAAATCTCAGTGGCCTTAATGCACACTAAACCCACACTTCGGAGTGGTATTCGAGGCTAAGCGTATCCCATCATGCATCATGTTCAGGAACTCGCGATATCAATATCGAGGAAAACATTCCACTGTAAATTAGATTAATTAGATATTACATGCACTGTAAACCCGAATAAGCTGGCAAAACTCATATTTTTAAGTTAAGAAATTTAAAGTTTAAGTAAGCAGAACTTGCAGATTTCAATTGTTCTGAACTTGAAATATTTGAGTAAGCTAATTCATACATTTAACTTAAAAATATCATATAATCTCACATTTTTAGTAGAGGAAACTCGACGCTTTAACTAGCTAATTCAATAAATGCCACCTTGCTAATTGGTTACACAATGGTTAATGCTATAGCATTAGCATAGCATTTGCTGAATGAGGACAGCAATATAAAACATTTATCATAAATCTGTCTTCAAACCAAGCTCATTCTCCACTCGTCACATGATGGAAACCCTACAAAAAACCAACATAACAGAAACTCTTCTAAACTAGCATAACAAAACATTAAACACTACTAAATCTCCCACTTAATGTTAATCTTGCACAAAAAAAAAAATGTCTTAATCTTGCACATAATATAACACTTAATTTTGGCATTTACTGTCCCTTGTGAGTGTCATGGCAAAGCATGCTGGGAAATAGAAATCCCAGTCCAGTTTCGGTTAAATTTAAGTTAGTCTAAATTAAAAGAAAACTTCAGATTACTTAAAATGTGTCAGTTTTGAGAACTCAAAAGAAAAAGAAAGTTCTAAATACTCATAAAAGTTCATTTGTTTGAACTAATCTGTTTAATTTGAGTTGGCTCTACTCAAACCAATTCATTATTTTGAGCGTTAGGGTTTACAGTGTATTTGGTAAAACATAGTGTTGCACATTTTATTGGTGCAAAGATGAGTATGTGTATTTTGTACAATATTTGCAACCACTTTGTATCGCTTGATTAGAAGCACCACAATTACTAAATTGTGTCATTGTCATGGGCTGGCTTGTATTGATAATCCACAAACAATGTCTCTTCACGCCCACTTGAACACTTGGGCCAAATCCAGGAAATACTTCATGTATGTAGACAAGTGATCAAGTGAAAAAACCCGTAAGTGTGGGTATTTGGACAGGCCCTAGACCGTCCCATTTAACAACGCTCGGTTTGACCGTCGCAGAAGTCCGCGTCCTTCGAAGGATGAAGCCTCTGAATTGGGACACAGCTGATGTTCCCTTAACGGAAGCGCCAAACATAAATCGTGTGAGCGAATCAATAATAACAGTAAAATTAGTAATAATAGTAATGTCTTGCAATGCAAGTTTTTTCAACTGACAAAATGTTGATAAAGCTAGAAGTACGCTGCTTCTCAGTTATGTGTAAAAAGATTTCAGAGACCAAATAATTATTACAGGAAATAAGTAAAATAACCTCAAATGGTACTATTTGGTAAATTACCAAATAGTGCCATTTGAGGTTATTTTACTTATTACGTTTAACTTGGTGCTTAGCTCTTGACTTGCTTGAGGTGAACCACTGACATGACTTGACTTGTCTAGCTGGATTATGACTTGCATATTTGTGGCTTACTCCCACCTTTGCTTTTATACTATTTAATTTGATTTTTTGTTGTTGCCCTTTTTTAGAGTTTGACAACCCTTGGTCTTTGTATACGCTATTGTATGAAAAAGAACAACTAATACTGGATTTAAAACGACATGAGGGTGAGTAAATGATGGCAGAATTTAACATTTTGGGTGAACAATTCCTTTAAGTTTCAGTCTTCATCCTGCTATTTCTTTCCCCAACACCATGAACCAATAAACCCAAGGCAGTTTGGATACATGAGAGCGCCCATTGCTTTTAAAATCATGTTTACAAAAAAAAAAACAATCTGAAAAGCTCTCCAAGCTACACAATCCAATGGAGCAAGCCCTGAAAATCTCCTCTAAACACACACACAGACACTCACTGCAAAAATGTGTAGAAATGCCTGGCAACCTTGTACTTATACTATTCCCATTTTGAAAAAAATAATAATAATAATAATTACATCTCCTATTATCCGTGTAGGTGTATGCGCTGCTGTTTCCATCTGTTTTAATGTGTATGATTGGAAGGGTGAGTGTTGTGATTGCTCAGTTCCAGAATTAGATTGCTAATGAAGTTTGGCTTGGCGCTGCATGCTTTGTGCTTTCAAATACAGTAACGTTCAAATACAGCGTTCACACTTCAAAGGCCGTGGACTCACACCGGCAGCATTGTGAAGTGATTGCAGCACCTGATAGAAGCTCAAAGCGCCTGTAGCTCTAAGATGCCTTTGGCGAGGTACAGATATTTGCCAGGAAACACACACAAAGCAGCCCAAATGCTTTATCTTCCAGCTTTCTTACTCTTACTGTTTGTTTTTCCATACTTGTGTGAGTATATCAGTGCAGGTCCATTAAGCACCCTTTTTTATCGAATCGTCTGTTCTTAGTTCATTCAAAAATGAAAGTTCTGTCATTGTTTACTCATGTTGTTCCAAACCTCTATGACTTGCTTTCATGGAACACCAAAGGAGAGATTTAGAAGAATATTCATGCTGTGCTCTTCCATACAACAAAAACATACAGTGACCAGGGGCAGTCAAGTCTAAAAAAGGTAAATAAAAGCAGGGGTTTCAGTCCACAAATCACCAACATTCACCATGGATTTAATGTAGTAACACCACATGGTATTCTGGAAGAAATAGTCAAATTGTTTTTTACATTATTCATCTCAGGGTTCGTACAAACTTTTGAGCGTGAAATTCAAGCACTTTTCAAGGGCGTTCAAGTGCTTCACACTTTTTCCAGCACTTCAAAGCTCTAAATATTATCCGATTTTAATGTTATTTTTAATGTGATGATTTGTAAAACTAAAAGTTTAAAGGTGTAGGAAAACTAACACTGTGGAAAACAAGCACTTTTATTTAAAAAAAAAAAAAAAAAAAAAAAAAGACATGAAATGACCACTATAACTAGTAGATGGCGACAGAGGAGCGCTTATTAGCCATTTCCACTCCCCTTTCTTAATATATGGAAAAAAGTAGGAAGTCTTATGAAAAACAAAAACTTTTTTTCAAATTGTGACTGAATTACACAGAAAGCAAGTAAAGAGCGCTCCTTTTATAATCACTGAAGCTGTCGGTCAGTTCAAGTGTAATAATATAGAACAATGGTACATTTAATAAGAGCAGAATATTAAATTTTTCCTATAAAAATGAGGTTTTTGCACATATACTGTCAATAAAAGTACATTTTATCTGCATATTAATTCAAGCTCAGTGCTTCACCGTTAAATTTCCAATAAAAAACGTATTATTAGTGAAAAAAAAAAAAAAAATATTAATAGTAACTGCACTTATTAACAAAACAATAGTACATTTATTATTAAATCAACTTATAAATTTTCCTAAATCAGGTGCTGGCGCCACCATCTGTAGAACTGTTAGTCTGGAGAATGGATGGAAAATGGAAGCTTTGCGAACAGACCAAAATTTAGGTCCTAAATGTAAGGATTTTGTCAGATCTGTCCTCATGGAAACATATCCTAAACATATCCTTGTGTGTTCTGTGGAAATAATGTCATGAAAACGTTTGGGACAACGTGAGGGTGAAGGTGAGATCCTTTAAGCTTGAGGAAATTCATAAAGGCAGACATTTGACGTTCAAAAAGTCTGAGGATGTTATATTGACTGTTCCTTCACACAAACTTCCCCATAGAAAGAATCAGCAGAATTAAAGGAACGTAAGGTCTCTATGGCAACACAAGCAGCAAAAACCGAAGCATATCCTTTTTATAGATGCTGGAGTTGCTTTGTTTCTCTCATCAATCTGAAGGGCTCGAGGGGACATAAAGTGACTGACAGGAGGAGAGAGGGAGGGCCCAGGGTGGATCTGCTTGTACATTTGCTGGTATGGATGTGTGTGTTTTAGCTGTAGCTCATTTATTGATGTCTCCGGCCTGCTGGATCAGTAGCACCAACCTCAGCAACCGACGTTTCATATTTTGTCTGAGGGCTTTTCACACTAGAGCTTTTGGTACAAGCCTTTCTGAGTTGAGCTCAGTTCGTTGGGTTGGTTTGGAAGCTGTGTTGTGAACTTCATGTGGACTTTTGCAAAATTCTTTATTAACGGCCATTAAAAATACTTTTTTTTGCCAGCCACACATAAACCAAAAATGCGAGTGCATTTGCTATTTAAACAACATGGAGCTGGACGTGAAAATGATAACTGCGTCGGGCTGAAACTAGCAAAAAACACTTGTGTCGCGTCTGGCGCCACATTGCACCGGGTGTATGATAGGGCCCCTATAGTGTGATCAGTCACGTGACATTTATGGATCAGTTGATTGGCTCAAAAAAAAGATTGCACAATTTTAGGGCCTTTGAGCAACTGCCGTTGAGATGAATGCAAATGCTAATGGATAGCTCTCTATCTAAATATGGTAATATGAGGGAAAATGCCCCCCTTAAGAACAAGGTGTATTTACTTTTAAATTGTAACATATTTAGATATAAGTTTAGCATGTGCAGGATGATGATACATCAGCCAATGTGTTATTAAGGTACATTAATAGAAACTGTTAATTTAGTTGTCATAATACAAAATGTGCTACTGGGGTAAGATGGCCCGTGACCTGGGGCAAGAAGCTAACTCACTAACTTATTGAGGGTAACACAATACAATTAACATGTGTTATATAATCAATTACTTTTTTCCAAGTAGCTCATTATTACTTTTAAAATGTCTTTCAAAGTAATGCATGTTACTTTTCTTTACCATTCATTGAGTATTAACTGAGAGAAATCGTGAGTAAGTGCAGAGCCATTGTGTGCGCTGTGTGTGTGAACATGTTGGTTATTGTAGCTCTAGCTCTAAATGTGAACATGCATTTACTCATCTCACCTGCACAAAAACACATTCAGTATTCCTCAACATGAGTAAAAACAGTGAAATGCAAAACTGTAATAATTAAATATGTTAAATTACACAAATATACTTGATGTATTTAATCTCACTTTATTAACCAGTGTCTTTGCTGCTGACTTTAGATTATCCAATTCAACCATATGAATAAGAAAAAAATGACTTTAGATAAAATCACATTTGCGTTTCTTTTTTCCCCCCCCCTCTTTTTTTATTGCTGAAGCAATAGTGTTGAACTTTCTTCACATGTCCTATTCTTCTGTGGTCCAGAATGGCAGCACAGCTGAAAGGTTTGTTTGAGCTGCGCCCTCTGCTGTACAGGAGTGAATGTGCATTTCCTTCAGCCTGAGGCTTATTCATTTCACTTTTGCTTTGAAAGTGCCAAAAACATTTGCCAAAAAATAGAATCTAAAAACATCAAATCTGTCCCCACAAATCCTTCATTGACAAATAGAAACAAAAACCGTTGATATTCAACCCAATGCTGTGTCACAGATCAATATTTTACAGAGACACAAAATTAGTTTTGCATTGCAGTGGTGGATTGCAGCTCAGAGCGTCAACAAACCAACCAGCAGTAAACTCTATCTTTTTATCTGTCAATCTCTCACTAATATCAGATCTGTGAGCAAGCGACAAAAGCACATATGTCTGTTCACTAAAAATAACCCTCGTATACTCATTTATCTCTTTGTTTTTTTGTCACTTTTCATGTTCTTGCTCATAAAAGCTTACAGCAGGGGGTTTTTTCATGTCATATTCTTGTTTTGCAGATAACGGTGTGATATTATTCTCTCTCTTCCTGTTAAGTGGTGATAAGTTGGCTTCTGATGAAAGGCCCGTGTGCTGTTGTGGTGTCAGGCCTGGCCCTGAGCCCAGAGCTCCAGCCACACGCATGCCAACATGCCCGTCAGTCGCAGAGGTCACGGCGAAGCGTCTCGCTGCACTTCCTGCCAGCCGATCTGGTGTCATGTGTCCACGCTCTCTGTTTCTAACACCCTCCTCTTCTGTGTTCTCTTTCGTTACAGACCAACAGCAGGATAAAGCATCTTGAGAAGGAATATAATCAGAAGCTGGCCAAGTCTGCACAGGTAAACACACGATTGTTTGAACACGGCATACAAATGTTCTGAGGCAAGCGCAAAAAAAGGAAAAACAGTCCTGCTATTACGGCCTGATGGATGGATGGGTACGATAGATAGATAGATAGATAGATAGATAGATAGATAGATAGATAGATAGATAGATAGATAGATAGATAGATAGATAGATAGATAGATAGATAGATAGATTGCATGAGGGAAGAAACTGTTCCTATACCTGGCCGTTCTTTTGTTCAGTGCTCTGTAGCGCCGACCAGATGGCAAAAGTTCAAAGAGGAAGTGGCCTGGGTGTGAGGGGTCCAGAATGATTTTGCCAGCCCTTCTAATCACTCTGGATGAGTACAATTCTTAGAGAGTGGGGAAGGGTTGTACCAATGATTCTCCCAGCAGTCCGGACTATCGTTTGTAGTCTTCTAAGGTCTGATTTGGTAGCTGAGCTGAACCACAAACAGGATCCTCACATAAGTCCCTGGTTTGTCCAGATGTTGTAGGATATAATGCAGTCCCACGTTGACTTCATGACTACAGATGTTAAGGCAACAGGTCTGTAGTCATTCATTCCTGTGATTTTGGGTTTCTTTGGGATGGGGATGATGGTGGAGCATTTGAAGCAGGAACTTGAAGTGATCTGTTGAAGATTTATGTGAAGATAGGGGCCAGCTGGTCAGGATTTCAGATAGGCTGGCGAAACACCGTCTGGGCCTGGTGCTTTCCTTGTCTTCTGTTTCCGTAAGACCCGACACACATCTTCTTCACAGACCTGAAGTGCAGGAGTGGGGGAGCTGGAGGTGTTGATGGGTGTATGGAGAGAAGGTCAGAACGGTGTGGGCTGTGAGACAGGGTTTTTCAAATAAAACTCATTCAGATAGTCGGCCGGTTGTTGATTCGACACAGTGTTGGGGGTGATGTCTTGTAGTTAGATAGATTGATAGATGCCAATGGCTAGTATGGCAGCGCTGCTTAATACGGTTGCATTCATAAAAAAAAATTTCATACGTTTTTTACGAGTGTGACAACCCCATTCTATAACTAAACTGACACCTGCACTTCAGGACAAACGACAAACCTACGTTGAATTAACGGACCCGCACTGAACAACTAGTTGTCTACCTATAATATGAGAGCAACAGTGAACTGTATAATCATGACGGGTTGAGTTTACTCGCAGAGACGGAGAAATGATTTGCATTCTACCGCAGATCGATTGGCGAAGTATTCATGCATTTAAAGGTTAAGTGAACATAAGAGGTGAACTTTATCCTTTTCATTTTACTTCGATTTCAGGGAATGTTGCCATTTTTGTCATGTCCCTTGGTGCTGCTGTAATTTCTAGAATGAACAAACTATTAATTTTATTTACTTAAATATTTTTAACCATCATTTCACATGTTTAATACCACTAATACGCCTCAGACCAGAACTCATACCATAAAACATCTCAGAATTCAGATCAGCACATCATCACAGATCAGTCGGTAATATTTGTTTATGCTTTTGTTTCCCCACTAAAAATAAATGAAATGAGTGAATGATTCAATGACTCACTCATAAAGCCACCTGCTAGCTTAACAGTGTTAACTGTAGAGAGTCAAATACAAATATCCAAATCCCCCTACTGACCCACACACTGGAACAAACACAGAAAAGCGGAGTGATACAAACAGTGAAAAGTCCCAGTGCTGTTGGATTCCTCAACAGTTTTTTCCCTTCCGCCTTCATAACACAACTTGTCCTCATTTTATAGCCCCTGATACTATTCCTACTTGTTGCCCACCCTCCGTTCCTGGCCGAGACTTCACACTCAGAAGGTCTGAGGGTATCTGAGCGCTTATCTCTCCTCTATATCCCATCATGTGTGTTACTGAGGCCGGCCTCTGCCATGTGTTAAACATTAGATTCAATCTGCTCAGACTCAACGCCATTACACTCGCTTCAGGTTCAGAAGAATAACCTTCATTCTTCTCTGTGTGTACGATTAACACCGAGCTGAACTCCTCAAACACTGTAGATGTTGTAAAATCGCACCGTTCAGCGTGAGGTTGTGGGCCTGTCATAATTGCCTCTCATTACCTTAGTCCCAGCTCAAACACTCGCTCTTCTTTCACGGCCCCATTTTCGGTTCTCTCCACAACACAGAGCGTTGAATGTCAGGTTGACAAGCAGATGTTGTGTGAAAACACAGGCCTATTAAATTACACAATGCTTGACATCAAAAGAACACACTTGGAGTGTGTGAGAAAAAGAGTTCACAGGCATTTTCCCATTTCTAAATAACCTCTGAGAAGGGCCACTGATGATTAATTCCTTTTCCGAGGCACAAAATTGGCATTCGCTGGATAAACATAGTTTTTCCTCTCTCTTGTTTCCCACTCGCATTTGGTGGGAACACGTCTTTGTTTAATACACATCAAATGCGCCTCCTCCACACCAAATAACTTCTTCCTCTTGTTAGGAATCGTTCGCCCAAATGGACAAAACAGAAACAGGGTTCTTATAGTAACTTTTTTTTTTTTTTTTTTTTTTGGGTTTGGTTTGGTTTGGTTTATATTAGCAAGTAAAATTAAAAAAAATGTTTAACAGTGTTACATTTCTAGATTTATTGCTATCTAATGGCATTTTAATGTTTAATGCAGGTGGTGAGGGTTTCCAATTTTTATAATATGTATCTAAAACTACATTTTATTTGTGGCCATTTTTATTCTATTTTTATTAGTTTTGTAGTCATGAAAATGCCATTTTGGAGCCCCTGGCAGTGTTAATTTTGACAGCAAATTTTGATTTAGTTTTAGTCATAGTCTTTTGACTAAAATGGCATTTAGTTTTATTCATATTTTAGTCACCTGAGTTGTTTTAGTTTTAGTCTAGTTTTAGTCTAGTTTTAATCGACTAAATATCATTAGATTTAGTCGACTAAAATCTAATGAGTTTAGTTAAATTGTAATGAATTAAGAATTTAAGCATTACATAACCGACGTTTACTTGAATACGTCAAAACTGACATTTTGACAAAATTTTGTGTGATTTTGACCGCAAAAATACACAAAAAGTTCAGCTCAATTCAGTCCTTGTCAGGGCTTGAAGGAGCACATATGCTCCTAAAAATTGAAAAATGTTGGAGCGCATTTAGAAAATTGTGGGGCACTATGAAAAAAATACACAAATATATATTGATATTTTAGTATCACTGATGTACTATTAGTTTTTGATTAGATTTTATTTTTGTTTGTGTCTTTTTATGTTTTTTTTTTTTAAACGTCTATATAGTTTATATACATTTTTGTTTTAGTTAGTATATCAGGTTAAGCTAAAGCTTCAAATAAGTTTATTTATTTTTTTATTTCAGTTAGCATTTATTTAATTTCAAGTAATGACGATTTTTTTATATCCCTGATACTTTGGGATTGAATAATATGTGTAAAATAATGTTCTTAGTCTTTCCTCCTTACTAAGAATTAAATGGGAATGAAATTAAATACAGTTTATTGTGTAACCAAAAGATCAATAATGACCAGGGAAAAAATGTATATATAATGCGTGACTTTTAATTATAAACAAGCTCGAAATAAACCGTGACTCTTATTTTGAAATGTCTGCGCCTTACTATTGCAGTTGCAGCTGCTCATTCAAGTACAAATATGCATTGTTACAACCGCCTAAAACATATTACCATATAAACATCGTAAAGTAAACATTTTCATTATTCATCAGCATTACAATTGCCTGGCATAAATGTAAGCTATTCATTAATTGCGATCCGCTCTGAAGCGCTGTCGCATGAGCCTGAAGAACGCGCAACAGCGCCGCGTTAGATCAGCACATTGCAATTCAAATGTGCGCATCTATTACACAGGACATCAGTACTGACTGGATCTCTTCCCTAATCGTCCCTCCCTAACATTTTCGTCTCGTTTTTATTCATTGACGAAAATGACAGTAGATTTTCGTCATAGTTTTTGTCATCCAAAACTGGTTTTTATTTAGTTATCGTCTCGTTTTCATCAGTGAAAAAATGTCACTGGCCCCATTCTGTATAAAAGAAGAGAAAATTTCTCCTTTTGTGTTCCACAGTAGAATAAAATAAAGAGTAGCATAATGTTTTGGAATAAAATAATGACAGAATTTCCATTTTTGGATGAACTATTCCTTTGTGTCTATTTGGCCTTGGAAGAATAACCGTGGAAGAATACAGTTAGCGTCCCATAAGGCATCGCAAGGTTGTAGAGACAAGTGTACTTTGAACTTCTGAAGCACACACTAACCTATGGCATCAACAGGCATCTCTCAGATGTGCCCAGAGCTATGGAATTGCATGTGAAATGCGGCAATTAAATCCATACCATGCCATACATGGTCTAGAGGGATCTCGGCTCTATGACTGTTCGCTGTACTGGAGCGTCTTTAATTAGCATTTTGGAAATCCAGCTCCTCTTTCACTGACCTTTAATCTCGCTCGTGTTTGAAGCTCTCCAGCTAATGATGAGGCAACACAAGGTGTTGTCCAAACAGAGATTTGCTTTCTACAGTAGATCTCCTTTCATCACCACTATCGTATGGATATGTGTGCAAGAGCATTATTATGCATGCGCATATGAAATCAGTACATCTCTGAGATTCACACATCTCACTTTTTTAGCTGTATGCGCAACAAACTTCCGTATTCTGTAAAACAGGTAGCATCGCTTCCGGTTCAGCTCTTTTGTGTGTGCTTTGTTAAATATAGAGCCGTAGTAGTTACCAGTTCGTTTTACTGTTTGAACTTGGATATTGTGGTGTAAATTTAGTAACACACTAGTTGTTAACCTCCTTAGCTCTGGGACCATTTTTGGGGATTTCCGCCTGGATTTGGCCTACCCAAGTTCAAAAGCTTCCCATACCCACATACAGTGGTCTAAATACACAATTTTTGGTGTTATTTTACAGGAAACCCTTTGAAGTTACATAAACACTGCTAAAAGTGATAAACATTTAAGTATATGTTGTCTGAGCTGTAATAAACCAAAAAAGAGGCGCTTTTTTTGGTTATGAATTTATTTTTGAAAGTGTATAATTTAGGCTCTGTGTGCTCTAGCACCCTGCAGACAGTTCTGGCTTTTTCCACTAGATGGCAGCAAATACTGGAAAAAGGGCCTGAGATATACATTTTCAAAAATGAATTTATAACCAAAAAAAAATCAAAAATTAATTTATAACCAAAAAAATCAAAAAGCGCCTCTTTTTTGGGGGGTTTATTACAGCTCAGACAACATATACTTAAATGTTTATCACTTTTAGCAGTGTTTATGTAACTTCAAAGGGTTTTCTCTAAAATGACACCAAAATTGTGTATTTAGACCACTGTATGTGGGTATGGGAAGCTTTTCAATTTGGGTAGGCCAAATCCAGGCGGAAATGGAAATGCCAATGTGATGCATATCTCCAGAAAGTAGACATTCTAAGCTTTCAAATGGTACCAGATATGAGTTCAGAGCTCCTCCACAGACATTTTAAATTTAAAGTATATACATTATATATTTAAATATCTTCTAAACTGCTACATCAAAGCTAGCTCTTAATGCTTTTGGTTTCTTCTAATTTCTGGTCCCTCTAAAGCAGTGTTATCCTAAATGACCTGTTATTTTTTTTTATTTTATATTTTGTTGTATCGCTAAAATTTTAATGGGGAAATTAGTTCGGCTATACTACTTAGTGACACGAAAAAGAATTGTGATAAAATCGTGGATTGTGATCCTGGCTGAAAAAAATTGTGATATGATATGTTTGCCCTATCGCCCACCCATCATCCCCAATGTCTCATTATATCACTGAATCTTTCGGTTTTATCTCATATACTGTATATTGTTTTGTTTTTGCCCATATCAATACTTCAGTCATCCATCAGAGAGAGGATGTCAGTTTAACACCACATACCTACAGTATAACATTTCCACCAATCTAAAGAGAGGCTTTAAAATGAAAGAAGACGTGCTGAAGCCATTAACGGCAAAATTCCCAAATATCAAGAGCGAGGAATAACAATCAAGGGATGAGTGTGTCCCTTCAGGCAAAAGAATCTGTATAGCCAAATAATTATTACCATGAGAACTTATGTTACCATAATAATGGGGCGTTTGGTGCTTTCATGTGGTTCGCCCACTGACAAAATAAGCCTAATCTCTCCCTCTGTGTCCGCTCCAAGAGTTCACTCCCAACTCCCACACAATGAACGGATTCCAGTAAAACCGTTCCTCCGAACATTTATGCACAATAAACAATTATCTGTCTAGCCCTGAGCTTCGCCGCTGCCCTGCGCTCCACTGCTCTCTTGGCTTCAGTTGAAACAGAATCTGAATTCGGACTGCGAGATTTCAATGAGCCAGTTTTTCTCATTTTCATCTCGCCAGAGCTTCATTAAACAGTCCATCTTCTCTCGCTATGCCCCTCTGTTCTTTTTCGGCTTGGGTTTTGTGTGTGAAATGTGAAGGGCGACTGTAGTGATGCAGGGCTGGTCTTTTGGGATTTTACTGTACGGCTCTGATTTGGACCCTAACAACACTGATTCTGACAGGACTCTGGAAGGGCTAGAGGCTAGACCTTCATCTGCGCTTGACAGAGACAGATTTTAACAGCCATTAAGTGTGTTTACGTGGGCAACAAAACGATAAACATCAAAATCTGTTCATTATTAAAAGCCAATAATGCATTACATGAGATTTCACAGTTGACTTTTTTTCTCTGGTCTTGACATCGAATCGTAAACAGAGAAAGGCACATTGCATAAGCTGACAGAATGCAAATAAGGATGCAAAGAAATTGGAATAATGGGCAGAAGTCTTAACTTTTTTTTATTTATATAATGCCTTTCACAATACACTGCTTCAAAGCAGCTTTACAGAAAACCATGATGTTAGTGTTTATAACATCTTATCATGCCTTATAGTGACATTTAGCACTTGATTACACTGGGCGATAATACAGTTTAGATTTAGCAATTGAGAGTTGCTATATAGCTAGTATACACTGATCCGGCATAACATTATGACAGGTGAAGTGAATAACACTGATTATCTCTTCATCACGGCACTTGTTAGTGGGTGGGATATATTAGGCAGCAAGTGAACATTTTGTCCTCAAAGTTGATGTGTTAGAAGCAGGAAAAATGGGCAAGCGTAAGGATTTGAGCGAGTTTGACAAGGGCCAAATTGTGATGGCTAGACGACTGGGTCAGAGCATCTCCAAAACTGCAGCTCTTGTGGGGTGTTCCCGGTCTGCAGTGGTCAGTATCTATCAAAAGTGATCCAAGGAAGGAACAGTGGTGAACCGGCAACAGGGTCATGGGTACCAGGGATTTTAAGGTATGGTTGCTGGTGATTTTGTTTGGGAACCTTCAGAAAACGTGATTTTTCTCAAAATTGACTTTGCTGACTCTATCGACTTCAAACAGGTGTAGCTCAGTCATTTTTTGTCTGCAATTTTAAGGTTTTTTAATAGAGGATGTAAAAATAACAGTAACTCATTTTTGAAAATGTGCTCATTGCGACTCATTTTGCCAGCACGGGTCACAAATGTTTTTCGGTAGTGTGTCAACCTCAGTTGAGTCAAAGGTCAGAAACAATTGTTGAAAGTCCTTTCTTAGTGGTGTTTTTAAATCATTGATCATTAAATCATTGGGTGTGGCAAAATAAGTTAAATACCATCTGTTTTCGGTCATTTAAAAATAAATTGCATTGTTTACTTATTTCATATAAATTAGTCAAGTCAAGTCGCCTTTATTTCTATAGCGCTTTATACAATACAGATTCAAAGCATCTATAATGATTCAGTGATGCAAACAGAGTTCAATTCTGCTGTAAAGCAGATCTAAAAAGACAATAGTGTCATTGTTCAATTGAAATCAGTTCAGTGTTGATTCAGTTTGGTCCAGTAACTGTGTACAGTTCATCAATTATGGAATTACAGTAATTCAAGATTGATGCTTTCACTATTGAGATCCTCTCAGTTCAGCACTGCTCACATTTATTCCCCTATAATCTCATACTTATGAAATTACAAGTTATTGCCTCACTTTAACAGCTTCAATGAAGTTAATATTTAGTGTAGTTCACTACTTCAAATTACAGTAGCTTCTCCACCTCTCACCCATTTTATCTGCTTATTGGTTCATCTGCATCCAGAGCGTATATTAGAGGCGATTGATTATGTAACACCAGCAGCTGAATTGAGATCTTGGCTTCCAGTGAAAAAAACATCTGCTGAAAACCTCAAAGACATTGCTGGAGACTTTGACTCCAGCTGGTCAAGCATTCAATTAAGCAGAATCCATTATCTGAGTGATTAGCACAGACCCCAAGGAGCTTTACTGATCACTGTTGCTATAGTCTCCCTGACATATCTGTTAGAAGATGAACGTGTGTGTGTTTGGATGTGTCCACACAGGTGATCGCTGAGCTGCAAACGTCTCTGAGCAACGTCAAAGAAGACAGCCGGCAGACGCAGCAGGGTCTAGAGAGACAAATACAGGAAGCTCAGAGCCGCTGGGACCAGGAGAGGAGACAGCTCAACAGAGATGCTGACCAAACCAACAAGGTCAGGAAACGCAAAAACTGATTGTTTACAGGCAGCTGCGTGATAATAAAAGTATATTGATGTTAAAAAGCCCATATCATGTAAAACAGTATTATACTGTAGACATACTGTACCTTTCAGACACATTTTTTGAAAGTAAGGGCCCTATTTTAACGATCTGAGTGCATGGCGGAGGAGCACAGCACACAGGTGTGCTGTGGCGTGTCCAGATCCACTTTTGCTAGTTTAACGACAGAAAAAACAGAGTCTCATCTCCCATTCCCTTTAAAAGCCAGTTGTGCTCGCACCATGGCGGATTCACTATTTACATGTGAGCGGAAAGACTGAACGCTTCTCCAGAGAGGAATCCTTTTATTTTTAATATTTAAAAATGTGTGTGTGCTGCTGTGCGTCCCTGTGTATGTAATAAGCAGAGTGTATATGCGTTGTGCACCGCCTATAGGCTCATATTACTAACACGCCCTTTAAATAACACAAAAAATACTGCGCTATTGACTTTAGAGCAGGTTTGTGTTGGTCAATGGCGCAGTCGTTTTCAGTTCCTCAAAATAGCAATGCTCCAACAATGCTCCTGAACACACCTGGTTTTCAGACCATGGGTGAACGCTGGACGTGAAAATGATAACTGCGTCGGGCTGAAACTAGCAAAAAACACTTGTCACGCATGGCGGGTGTATGATAGGGCCCTTAATCTTTATTATTATGTCACAACAATAATAAGATATAACATGTCTGCGAAATTTGTCGTTCTGACATTGAAATAGCCATTCATGTGATTTGTTAACTCCGCTGTAAATGCTGTATTTTTGCATTTTCATAAGCGCCACCTACTGTCAGAGAGTGACTTTATTTCTGTGGTCCACTTTAGATAGTCTACTAACTATAAGTAACTTTGCAACTACATGTTAACTAGTATTAGTAGACTGTCTGCTTAATATCTGCTGACACTTTATTTTGATGCTCCCAACAGATATTCTACTGACTAGAAGTAACTTTACTACTACTACATGTCAACTTATTCTACTAACCCGAACCCTAACCCTAACCCTAACCTAACAGTCTACCTATACTCTAATGAGAGTTAGTAGAATGTCTAAAGTGAACTATCAAAATAAAGTATAACCTGAGGCTACGTCTACATTAATCCGGATACATTTGAAAACGGTGTTTTCGCTTCAAAACACTCTCCGTCCACACTAGCGTTTTCAAGCGTTTTCCAAAAAGTTTCCCATGCACACTAAAACGTCAGAAACGTTAAACTCACCTTACTACGCATGCGTAAACCCTCATAAAAGCTCACTAAGATGATACAGATGGAACAAGACATAATAAAGATATCACACAATTCTTCAAGCAGGATAATTTTATTTAGCAAAACATCTCAGCATTCACTGATGCGTCCAGGTCGCACACACTCACCATTAGCCTATATGTTTGGTCTAAAATGCAACTGCTCTCATGTTTTGCCGCAGGACAGCAAATGCGAGTACATTTTCTGTCATCTTTGCAGGACTGTGATGTAAAGAGTGTACAAAGTAACATACACTGTATTGCCGAAAGTATTGAGACACCCCTCCAAATCATTGAATTCAGGTGTTCCAATCACTTCTATGGCCACAGGTGTATAAAATCAAGCACCTAGACATGCACACGCTTCTACAAACATTTGTGAAAGAACGGGTCGCTCTCAGGAGCTCAGTGAATTCAAGCGTGGTACCGTGATAGGTTGCCACCTGTGCAATAAGTCCATTCGTGAAATTTCCTCACTACTAAATATTCCACGCTCAACTGTTAGTGGTATTATAACAAAGTGGAAGCAATTGGGAACAACAGCAACTCAGCCACGAAGTGGTTGGCCACGTAAAATCACAGAGCGGGGTCAGCACATGCTGAGGCACACAGTGCACAGAAGTCACCAACTTTCTGCAGAGTCAATAACTACAGACCTCCAAACTTCGTGTGGCCTTCAGATTAGCTCAAGAACAGTGTGTAGAGAGCTTCATGGAATGGGTTTCCATGGCCGAGCAGCTGCATCCAAGCCTTACATCACCAAGTGCAATGCAAAGCGTGGGATGCAGTGGTGTAAAGCACGCCGCCACTGGACTCTAGAGCAGTGGAGACGTGTTCTCTGGAGTGACCAATCACGCTTCTCTGTCTGGCAATCCAATGGACGAGTCTGGGTTTGGCGGTTGCCAGGAGAGCGGTACTTGCCTGACTGCATTGTGCCAAGTGTAAAGTTTGGTGGAGGGGGGATTATGGTGTGGGGTTGTTTTTCAGGGGTTGGGCTTGGCCCCTTAGTTCCAGTGAAAGGAACTCTTAATGCTTCAGCATACCAAGACATTTTGGACAATTTCATGCTCCCAACTTTGTGGGAACAGTTTGGGGATGGCCCCTTCCTGTTCCAACATGACTGCGCACCAGTGCACAAAGCAAGGTCCATAAAGACATGGATGAGCGAGTTTGGTGTAGAGGAACTTGACTGGCCTGCACAGAGTCCTGACCTCAACCCGATAGAACACCTTTGGGATGAATTAGAGCGGAGACTGCGAGCCAGGCCTTCTCGTCCAACATCAGTGCCTGACCTCACAAATGCGCTTCTAGAAGAATGGTCAAAAATTCCCATAAACACACTCCTAAACCTTGTGGAAAGCCTTCCCAGAAGAGTTGAAGCTGTTATACCCTGCAAAAAATGCTCTTCTTATTTAGTCATATTTTCTTGTTTCCAATCCAAATATCAAAACATTCTTAAATCAAGATGCATTTACTAGATGAGTAAAATGACATAAGATATTATTTCTTGTTTTCTGGGGAAAAAAAACAAAATGAAGTGAGTTTTTGCTTAAAACAAGCAAAATTATCTGCCAATGGGGTAAGAAAAATAATCATATTTCTGTTTGGGACAGAAACAAGAAACAAGATTTCATTCAGAAACAAGATTATTTTTCTTACCCCATTGGCAGATAATTTTGCTTGTTTTAAGCAAAAACTCACTTCATTTTGATTTTATTTTCAAGAAAAAATATCTTGTCATTTTACTTATCTAGTAAATGCATCTTGATTTAAGAATTTTTTTGTATTTAGACTAGAAACAAGACAAAAATACTAAATAAGAAGAGCATTTTTTGCAGTGTAGCTGCAAAGGGTGGGCCAACTCCGTATTAAACCCTACGGATTAAGAATGGAATGTCATTAAAGTTCATGTGCATGTAAAGGCAGGCATCCCAAAGCCTGAATTCAATGATTAGGAGGGGTGTCCGAATAATTTTGGCAATATAGTGTATCTTTAGCAACAGTGTGACCGTGACTAGGGCATAACAGGAACAATACCAGTATAAACATGAATATCTATCAGGTCAGTATGCGTCACGAATAAACATGCGTCATCGTTTTCAAATACCTCAGTTTTCACAGTCCACACTACAACACGAAAACAGTGTTTTAAAATTTATCCACTTGGGAGTGCATTTTCAAAAAGCTCAGTTTTCGCAGACAAAAACGCCGTCTCAGTGTGGACGGAAGGCCAAAGCGGAGAGAAAATAATGCATTTTCAAACAAAAATGTATTAGTGTGGACAAGGCCTGAATTAGCTTTTTCATTCAGCCCATCTGCCGTTTTTGTTCACACCAATTATATATAACATGCATGCTTTATCGTTTTATAAAACTCTTTGTTTTTGCAAAAACTTGTATTATTTGAACTGTAAATATGTTTAAATCGTAGTTTTGCTGGTCATTTTACAGTTTAGAATGTTTCTATAACATTGGTGTTGTTTCAAAACAACGTTGCTGCCTAAACATGTAGTTCTATTCTATTATCAGAATTTTCAGAAACGTTTCCAAGAAATCACCCTTTTCGCCGATCCGGACACCTATATCAATACCATTTGAGTATTCAGGTTAGGGTCTTGTAACTCATTTCATATGCAAAGAGGTTAGCCAAATACATGTACATATGGAAGTCTTAAAGGTACAGTAACAAAACAGCCTGTTTAATTCCAAGGGTCAGGGAGAGGGTAGAAAATGCTCATGAAAAAACATTTTTTGGTGAAGAAACCCTGACTAGCATTATAAGAGGACTTCAGATGCCACAGATGTGTACAATATGGCCAGCAACAAACATACTTTGATATAAGATGCAGATGAAAATGAGCTTAAAGTGTGACACCCTTAACAAAGAGGCTTCTTTAGATTCATCCAAATGATTTGTTGTGTCGTTGTTTTGACCAATCCATCATGGCTGACTGAGTGTTTTCAGCTCTTTATGTGTGTAACAACTGAAACAACTGCGCACAAAAGGCCTCCAACATGCCTTTTTGCATGACAGAGGTGCCGGAGTCTGGCCTGGGCTTTTATTGAGTAGACATGACTCTGCTGTCCTTTGTGGAGCTTTCAAAGAGGGTTTTGGGATCGTGGCCGATTGGAGTGTGGTGTTTTTACGAGGGTGACTCCTGCTTTGAACTGCTCCGTTTTGTCACCGAAGCTGTAATGCCCTCTGTGTTCAGGGTCAGCCTTTCCTGTACTCTCCCAAACATAAACATTGTCATAAACATTATAAGCACATGCTGAAATACACTGCAAAAAATGCTTTTCTTATTTAGTATTTTTGTCTTGTTTCCAGTCTAAATATCTAAAAATTCTTAAATCAAGATGCATTTACTAGATGAGTAAAATGACATACGGTATTTTCTCGTTTTCTTGTTTTTTCATTCGCAGATTATTTTGCTTGTTTTAAGTAAAAACTCATTTAATTTAGATTTTTTTTTTTCCCAGAAAACAAGAAAAAATATCTTATGTCATTTTACTTATCTAGTAAAATCATCTTGATTTAAGAATTTTTAGATATTTGGACTGTAAACAAGTCAAAAATACTAAGTAAGAAAAGCTTTTTTTGCAGTGCATTTTAAAAACAATAGTATGTGACACAGTATGCAACAGTAAACTATATGATTTTTTCATTGTGTATTCTAATAATGCATTTAAAAAAATAGCATGTTATAATAGATAATAGAGCTGCACAATTAATCGATAAAAGATTGCGATCTTGATTCAAACACCCATTCCTAAATGACAACGTTTCGCCTGTGTCTATTAAACCTTTGACAAAATCACACCGGAACATTCAAATCTGTGTTCACGCAGCTGCTGAGCCAGAGAGAGCCATTGTCATGTACATTATAGGTATGAAACAGCTTCACAAACACTTTTTTCAACCACACAGCATCATTATTTCTGTTAAAATAATTCAAATTATTACAGAAGTACTGGGATAAAAGTTTAAAGTTCAGATAAAAACACTGATGTCTACGGTAGTTGCCAGGAGAGCGGTACTTGGCTGACTGCATTGTGCCAAGTGTAAAGTTTGGTGGAGGGGGGGTTATGGTGTGGGGTTGTTTTTCAGGGGTTGGGCTTGGCCCCTTAGTTCCAGTGAAAGGAATTATGCTTCAGCATACCAAGACATTTGGGACAATTTCATACTCCCAACTTTGTGGGAACAGTTTGGGGATGGCCCCTTCCTGTTCCAACATGACTGCGCACCAGTGCACAAAGCAAGGTCCATAAAGACATGGATGAGCGAGTTTGGTGTGGAGGAACTTGACTGGCCTGCACAGCGTCCTGACCTCAACCCGATAGAACACCTTTGGGATGAATTAGAGCGGAGACTGCGAGCCAGGCCTTCTCGTCCAACATCAGTGCCTGACCTCACAAATGCGCTTCTAGAGGAATGGTCAAAAATTCCCATAAACACACTCCTAAAGCTTGTGGAAAGCCTTCCCAGAAGAGCTGAAGCTGTTATAGCTGCAAAGGGTGGGCCAACTCCATATTAAACCCTACGGATTAAGAATGGGATGACATTAAAGTTCATGTGCATGTAAAGACAGGCGTCCCAAAACTTTTGGCAATATAGTGGAACTTGCCACTTCAAATAACAATTGAATCGATTACATTGTTACACCAGTAGGTGGTGACAAGTGACTGTTAAAAAATGTATTTGTCATTGAATCATTTATTCATGGAATTTGTTCAAAAAAACACTGATTTATCCAGTAATGAAAGAGTCGTTGAATCATTCATTCAACCGTTTTTTAAAATAATTCATTCAGATTAATTAAACACTGCAGCAACTAACATTTAGTCAGAAACTGTAGTAAATTACACTGCAAAAAAATGCTTTTCTTACTTAGTATTTTGTCTTGTTTCTAGTCCAAACATCTAAAAAATCTTAAAACAAGAAGCATTTACTAGGCAAGCAAAAATTATTGTCTTGTTTTGGGGGGAAAAAACTCAAAATTAAGTGAGTTTTTCCTTAAAATAAGCAAAATAATCTGCCAGTGGGGTAAGCAAAATAATCTTAATTCAAACAGAAAACAAGATTATTTTGCTTACCCCATTGGCAGATTACTTTGCTTATTTTAAGCAAAAACTCACTTAATTTTCAGTTATTTTTTCCCAAAACAAGACAAAAACTTTTGCTTGCCTAGTAAATGCTTCTTAATGTAAGAATTTTTAGATATTTGGACTTAAAACAAGACAAAAATACTAAGTAAGAAAAGCATTTTTTGCAGTGTACATGTTATTTTGTTATTTAGTTGTCTGTTCAGAATCGTGGGAGAATCGTGATCTCAGTTCAAAACAAAAAATAATTGTGATTCTCAATTTAAAGAATTTTAAGAATTGTGCAGCTCTAATAGATAAGTAGTAAATTGGCATTTTCTTCATAATACTTGTTTTCTTTAGACGTAAGTGCAGTAGCCCTCAAGAGGTAATCTCGCAGACATGAGACGGACTGCTAATATTACTATGAATGGGAGAAATTGGAAGGCTCTTGTAAAGTAAGTCCCACCTTTTAAATAGAGCACTGCAGTCAAGACAAGTAAAAGCTTTTTTTTTTTTTATATATCACAAGGGGATATTACTGATGTATTTTATATTGTATAATAAATCGTGAAAAAATCTTGAGCTTGTGTTCACCACAGACCTTATTTCAAGCAACCCATTGACTCCAGAAAGTGCTAAAACTCAGTAAAAACTCAATAAAAACAGACAAACGCCAATCTGCACTGCCTGGTTTTGGTTGAGAGTACGAAACAAAGTTTATGACACAGTTCATGTCAGATTTTATTGCTGATTTAAAAAATGTTATTGAAATGTGAGGTTTTTGAAATAGTTTTTGAGATTTCAATAATTCAATTAGACAGGAGCTATACTTAGAGTGAAAGATGGCCACAGAGTTTACCGACTGTTACACTGTGAATAGCATTGATCTCCTGATGTATGTCTGTCCCTCTGCTAACACTGGATTTAGTTTCATACTTAATTTCTAAACCATACTTTTTAGTTTATGATCAAAAGCTCAGAGTTTTATCAATATGAATGAGTTGAATCAGAAGGGTCTGACAGGATAGACACTGAAATGATGTGCAAGTGTGGAAACGATACCAGCTGCTGAAAGCTTCATATGAGCTCATAAAAGAAATCTTTCCAGACCTGCATGCATCATGTGTTTCCCACAGTCTGCTGGTCGTTATGAATACAGTGTGTGACATGGATGTACAATCAATGTCAGTATGTGAAAACACTCTCAGTACTTTAGAAACATGGTTTTCTCTGCACTGTATCTCATAACACCTGTTTTTTAAAGGATTACCGGCTACAATTTAAAGTCGTGGTGACGTATGCAGGACTTCTCCAATCATTTCGTCCACTTAAACCCCTGCAAACTCGTTCATCCGCCACTTTTGAGTGCAATGCCCACATCTTAACATCTAATCATAGATCTTAGTAATCCGTTACACCAAACGGAAGAAGAAATCTGTGGCTCCTTCTATTTCATCACATCATCAGTGACTTCATGGTGTCGATTAAACATTTTGATTCATCCCTTGCTAAAATACACTATATTGCCAAAAGTATTGGGACACCTCTCCAAATTATTGAATTGAGGTGTTCCAATCACTTCCATGGCCACAGGTGTATAAAATCAAGCACTAGGCATGCAGACGCTTCTACAAACATTTGTGAAAGAATGGGTCGCTCTCAGGAGCTCAGTGAATTCAAGCGTGGTACCGTGATAGGTTGCCACCTGTGCAATAAGTCCATTCGTGAAATTTCCTCACTACTAAATATTCCACGCTCAACTGTTAGTGGTATTATAACAAAGTGGAAGCAATTGGGAACAACAGCAACTCAGCCACGAAGTGGTAGGCCACGTAAAATCACAGAGTGGGGTCAGTGCATGCTGAGGCACACAGTGCGCAGAAGTCACCAACTTTCTGCAGAGTCAATAACTACAGACCTCCAAACTTCGTGTGGCCTTCAGATTAGCTCAAGAACAGTGCGTAGAGAGCTTCATGGAATGGGTTTCTGGCCGAGCAGCTGCATCCAAGCCTTACATCACCAAGTGCAATGCAAAGCGTCGGATGCAGTGGTGTAAAGCACACCACCACTGGACTCTAGAGCAGTGGAGACGTGTTCTCTGGAGTGACCAGTCACACTTCTCTGTCTGGAAATCTGATGGACAAGTCTGGGTTTGGCGGTTGCCAGGAGAACGGTACTTGCCTGACTGCATTGTGGCAAGTGTAAAGTTTGGTGGAGGGGGGATTATGGTGTGGGGTTGTTTTTCAGGGGTTGGGCTTGGCCCTTTAGTTCCAGTGAAAGGAACTCTTAATGCTTCAGCATACCAAGACATTTTGGACAATTTCATGCTCCCAACTTTGTGGGAACAGTTTGGGGATGGCCCCTTCCTGTTCCAACATGACTGCGCACCAGTGCACAAAGCAAGGTCCATAAAGACATGGATGAGCGAGTTTGGTGTAGAGGAACTTGACTGGCCTGCACAGAGTCCTGACCTCAACCCGACTGAACACCTTTGGGATGAATTAGAGCGGAGACTGCGAGCCAGGCCTTCTCGTCCAACATCAGTGCCTGACCTCACAAATGCGCTTCTAGAGGAATGGGCCAACTCCATATTAAACCCTACGGATTAAGAATGGGATGTCATTAAAGTTCACGTGCATGTAAAGGCAGGCATCCCAAAACTTTTGCCAATATAGTGTACATCTGCAAGACTTTTTGCGGATCATGTATTATGAGATAAGTGCATCAGAGTCACTTACTTTGTCTGGGTATATTCAATATTCCTGTTATGACTATGTCAAGCCAGCAAACACAGTCACTTTTGATATTGGCAAAGACACCAGAGAAGTTGAACCTGTGCTCCTGCTCTCTCATTATGAGTGTGTTTCAATTGCACTCTGAGTTTTAGACTTACACACACTTCAGATTTTAGGAGCATAATGGAGTCCGAATGGCTTTACCAGATTGTAGTACAGTTACTATGTGTGTTTGACCACTCAAAACCTTCAGTGTTCTGAGCCCAGAGTGTTAACTGCTGTTAATGAGGGTCTAATTAATGACTGACTAGCTGATATAAGTCCAGACACATGTATAGTATTACTTATAAAACAGAGAGAGAGAGCGGACAGAAATGAATGGTTTGCACAGCCTGTGTGTGTTTGGTTGGTAAGAATAAGCGTGTCACACACTGACATTGTTGCCAAGTAGCTCACTTCAAAGGCGGATTATGAAAGCTGAAGGGCTTGAGACAAAAAAGAGCAGAAAGAAAC
Source organism: Coreius guichenoti (assembly GCA_039654105.1). Classification (NCBI taxonomy): domain Eukaryota; kingdom Metazoa; phylum Chordata; class Actinopteri; order Cypriniformes; family Gobionidae; genus Coreius; species Coreius guichenoti. Next base: position 5,625,872 of record CM077171.1, on the reverse strand, counting down.
ATCAAAGTGCGGCACATTTGAATGCAATAATCCCAAAACAGTTGTTCTGATTGCGTTATCTGCTATCAGATGTCTCTGTTGCTCATATTGCTTAAGATTAAATGCGTGTTTGTTTGTCAAGTCTCCTAAAGTCCCACTTTCTCCACCCGAAAGCTTTAGAAGGACTGTCTGTGAAAACTTTCTTTCTGTCTTTAATCGACTGTCTTGCATATGTCTGTATAAGGACCAAAATAGTGCTGTCAGGTAGAGTATATGTGTTACCACTCTATGATTTTTTCATCCTTTCCTTTATATTTGCCCAGCTCATAGAAACTTCCTGAAATGTCCGAAAACATGTGTGACCCTGGAGCACAAAACCAGTCATAAGTCTCACGGGTATATTTGTGGCAATAGCCAACAATACATTGTATGAGTCAAAATTATCGATTTTTCTTTTATGGCAAAAATCATTAGGATATTAAGTAAAGATCATGTTCCATGAAGATATTTTGTAAAATTTTGCACCCTCAGATTCCAGATTTTCATTCCAGTAGTTGTATCTCGGCTAAATACATCTCGGTCGTTGACACGACATCCTCATTAAACCCGTCCCCGGCGTGACGACTCCAATCTTTCGAATAATCCTACGAATATCTATTGATCTAATATGACTTCTGACCTGTAATGTTGCCAGAATCATAATCATACACTATTTGTTCGTCGGCCAGAGGAGAACTGGCACCCCGACTGAGCCTGGTTTCTCCCAAGGTTTTTTTCTCCATTTTGGTTCCTTGCCACCGTCGCCTTTGTCTTTTGGCTTGCTCAGTTGGGGACACTTAAATTTCAACTATATTACTGATCTGCCCGCATTGACACTATATGATAATTGAAATGAGCTGGATGACATCACCGTTTTCACCAGAGTGGCTGTACAGCCGAATCAAATTCTGTTGCATTATTTTCCTGTTACCACTGTGAAGCTGCTTTGAAACAATTGCCATTGTAAAAAGCGCTATATAAATAAAGGTGATTTGATTTGATTTTGATTTGATAAATATTGTCCTATCCTAACAAACCATACACCAATGGAAAACTTATTTATTCAGCTTTCAGATGATGTATACATCTCAATTTTAAAAAATTGACCCTTATGACTGGTTTTGTGGTCCAGGGTCACATATAAAGCATACAAGACTTGTTGTCGACAGCATGTGCTTCTCTAGAAGACACAAGACAGTATAAATTTAACTTTAAAAAAGAAATAATCATGTTTAAATGCCAAATCCACACTGAAGTACTACACTACCCATAATCCTGAAGAGAGATCCACCAATCAGAGATGTCGCTATTACCGTGACAATGAATTATGGAAGAGTTGTGGTAAACTTTGAAATGTACAACAAATAAAAAGAATAAAGATTAGTGCATAACTCTTTATCAAAGATTTATTTGTAATGCCGATGGAGAAAATTAATGGAGAACAAACTTTCAGAACGAAAGTCGCTGTTTGACCTGGTCTGCTAACGCATATGCCGAACGATTGCTGATCATCTGCTGTTCATGAATTATAACTATACAATGAATATAAGTGTTCTTTATTGTGTTTGTATTGTAACAGATCAAATCAAATCAAATCACCTTTATTTATATAGCGCTTTTTACAATGGCAATTGTATCAAAGCAGCTTCACAGTGGTAACAGGAAAATAATGCAACGGAATTTGATTCGGCTGTACAGCCGCTCTGGTGAAAACGGTGATGTCATCCAGCTCATTTCAATTATCATATAGTGTCAATGCGGGCGGATCAGTAATATAATTGAAATTTAGATAGTTGAAACAGATAGTTGTAAGAGTGCAGCTGGCAGTAGTAAAGCATAGACATTTCAAAATAAGTGTCCTAGCGTATTTTGGGCTTGTTTATAATTAAAAGTCCCACATTCTGCATAATTTCTGATCATTATTGGTGTAATAACTAGTGTAAATAAGTGTATCTGGCATTTAAAGGTGTAGTTCACCCAAAAATGAAAATTCCCCCATGATTTACTTCCCTTCAAGCCATCCTCGGTGTATATGACTTTCTTCTTTCAGACGAATGCAATCGGAGATATATTAAATAATGTCCTGGCTCTTCCAAGCTTTATAATGGCAGTGAATGGCAGCCCAAAATTTGAAGCCCAAAAAAGTGCATCCATCCATTATAAAAGTGCTCCACACGACTCCAGGGGTTAATAAAGGCCTTCTGAAGCGAATCGAAGCGTTTGTGTGAGAAAAATATCCATATTTAACACGTTATAAAGTAAAATATCCTTCCGTATTCAACTTATGAAAAAATTTTGGGCTGTCATTCACTGCCATTATAAAGCTTGGATTAGCCAGGATATTTTTAAATATAACTCCGATTGTATTTGTCTGAAAGAAGAAAGTCATATACACCTAGGATGACTTGAGGGTGAGTAAATTATGGGATAATTATGGGATGGCACAAAAATCTTTTTATTGCACTTTAAACACATTATTATCATATCAGCAAAATACAATATCAGTAGACCTTTAAATAATATGTTTTGATATATTAATGCATAAACCAATTTCAGTGCATGTTTATACTGAAAAAAACTTGAGTTGCAGTTCCCCTGTTTTGCTGATTGTCCTTGTTAAATGTGTGGCGCAGCCTGTTAATATTGAGTACCTACAGAGTAGTATTGCATCCTTCATATCTCCCTTTTATCATATTTATAAAAGACAGATACGCTGTACCGATTTTTTCCGAAAACAGCCGAACTCGTGGAGGAGTGCAGTGGGCTGAGCTAAAGAGACACACACACACACACACCTATGACAAACACACACACACACACACAATACATCATGGCATTATCCCTGGATAACCTTTGATTTACTATACGTTCGTGTTGTTCACATTATATGCACTTACGCACCGATTGCCAACAAAACACACACATTTGATGCAGTTTAACTCAACGCCTGCGGTTTCCACTCATGACCGGGAACAAACACACACACTTGCAGAACTCCGGAAAAACAAACTGCATCCACTGTTTCCTTAACGCTGGGTTATTTGGGAAGCTGAACAAGGTTATCTTTCCCTCACAACCAGAAACACACTTCTTTAATGACGTTGTTGATTTCGTGGTCTAAAAACACAATGCCAGCGCCACCGACGGCTCCCATAACCCAAACGAAGCTCGTTGATGGACGCGTTCTTGCTCTCGCTCTGGTTGATGTGTGTGTGTGTGTGTGTGTGTGTGTGTGTGTGTGTGCGCGCTCATCCGGGAGAATGTCATACAGGGCCATACAGGCCATGATGTCATACAGGGCCATACTATGAAAAAAAACTTTCCGAAACTTGTTTGAATCCTGAAGGAGTGTATTTGGCACAGAAATACGTCCAACTCGTTTTTTTTTAATTTTGGCCATGTTTAGCATGAGAATCAACTCTTTAACAGTGTAAATAAGTCAGAATGCATGAAATAGCATTAGACCCCCCCCTTTAATGAAGTAAAATAATCTGAGATACATGATTTATTTCACAATTGTATGGATTTGTTCTGTATGGTATTTATTTTATTTGTTTAGTTCATAAATTCGATATCCTTTGTCATTGTCACAATGCATTCTGGAATTGCTGTATCAAGACTAAATGTGACCGTAGTTAATTGTGCTACCTACTATTTAGAAAGCGTTTCACATTCAGAGCATGTCTATGATGCCTTAAAATGTTGCCTAGGTAGGCTGCTGTCTCGCTGTTGAAACAGAGCGAGTGCGTGTATTTGATCTCCTGCTGTTTCCTGTTTTCCTTCCTCTCTCTGATTGGCAGTAGCATGTGCCCCAAACACTCGTTTGCAGATATGACTGTGGCTGTCCTTCCAGATGCGTATCTGTGATCAAAGCCACTCCGCCACATTGTGACTCACCTTGGTGCAGTTGTGTTCCTGCACACAGATGACACCGAAGGGCGCGGGTGCTGGTCCGGTTTCAACCCCCTGCTTAAACCCAGCAGCCCCATCATGCACAGCTGCTGTTTAAGCCTGGCTTTGCTCTCGACTTCTGCTGCCATGCCTGGCTGTGACATCAACAATAGTTCCCCACCTCCAGTGTCAAACCGCAGCACTTTGATCAGTGCCTCCATCGCCACGGGAGCCCTGCCATGCTGCACTCCTGCTCTGACATCACTCACGCAGCATGCGACACATCTCATCCGGGCCGCATGTGGCATGTGTCATTCTGATGCTGACTTTTCTATTTATAACCAACAGGAACACTGCATGTTTGTGCTTTGTTGGCATGCTCATCTGATCCACAATGGCAGTGTTCTTTTATTGATTCATTATTTTCAGAATTAGGGCATTAATTCAAAAGACTTGTGCTGCTCTTATTACAGCAGTGGTTCTCAAAGTGTAGGGCGTTTTTAAAAGATTAAAGGGGGGCGTGACCAAAAAAGTTTGAGAACCACTCTATTACAGGTTCAGTCCTCCAAGAGTTCAGAATCCGGATTTTACATTGAACAACAAGTGGTGACCCAACACAGTACCACAATTGTTGATCATCAGGGGAAAAAATGTCCTGAGAATCAAACATTGAAATGCAAATGGCCAATTCTATGCAAAATGGTTGTTACTGGTTTTAAAACACAATGGGCCCTATTATACACCCGACGCCAGGCGCGACACAAGTGTTTTTTGCTAGTTTCAGCCTGACGCAGTTATCATTTTCACGTCCAGTGTCACGTTGTTTAAATAGCAAATACACTGGCACCATCTGTTCGCCCATGGGCGTCTGGTCTGAATACCAGGTGTGTTCAGGAGCATTGTTGGCGTGTTGCTATTTTGAGGAACTGAAAACGACTGCGCCATTGACCAACACAAACCTGGTCCAAAGTCAATAGTGCAGTATTTTTTGTGTTATTTAAAGGGCGTGTTAGTAATATGCACCTATATAAACCAATCAGAGTCTCATCTCCCATTCCCTTTAAAAGCCAGTTGTGCTCGCGCCATGGTGGATTCACTATTTACATGGAGGAAAGACTGAACGCTTCTCCAGAGAGGAATCCTTTTATTTTTAATATTTAAAAATGTGTGTGTGCTGCTGTGCGTCCCTGTGTGTGTAATAATCAGAGTGTACGTGCGTTGTGCACCGCCTATAGGCTCATATTACTAACACACCCTTTAAATAACAGAACCAATGAGTTTTGTTTCTGAGGATGATGAGATGGGTGAAAAAATCCCACACACATACATTTAAAAAGGAGCCTAGCCATATACGTGTTCATAATGACACAGGGATTGGACAACTGCCCAGAACACATTAGCAACCACATATAAGCGCATTGACAACCCCAAAGTAATGCAGTAAACCGCTCAGAACACCCTAGCAACTGTCTTGATACGCGCTGGCAACCATACAGATACCATACAGGCAAACACCACTCACACTTTCTTCAGATTATGTAAAACTCTGATACACACGATACTTTCCATTCCACAGGTGCAGCCCTCCACTGCGAGTCCTGTCTGTAATTGATTCTTTCATGTGTGCTCTTTTAACCATGTGTTCATTTGAGGTTGGGGGATGATGTGTGTATTCTCAAGGCTATCTTAAATACACACACACACTTCAAGTGTAAGGTGTGTGTAAGACAGCAGTGACACGTTAAAACACGTCCGATGAGAGAATGCGTCCTGACATGCGTTACCTCTCTGACTCATACAACAGCAGCTTTATTAGAACCGAGAGCAGAGTCAGGATGTGACAGCAAGTGTTTCTCAACTGCTTGATTGTTTATATTGTTTAAAATGTAAACCATTTGAATCCCTCCACTCTAAGTTAGATATTTAAGTATGTCCAACTTTATACGCATACATACTGCGGGACATAAATAAAGGGATATATATTTAGCAAATCTCACCTGCTTGATTGCTTACATCGCTGCCACAAGTGAAATATTTAGAAAATAAATTTGATTAATCATCGTCTCTAAGAGAATATGCGCCGTTAATGCAGCGTCGGATGCCATAAGCTCGGTTAGTTTTTACTTTCAGTTTCTGTAGTAAATAATTGACTTGCGTTTGAGACTTCTTCCCCGGCAGTGTTGGGGAAAGTTACTTTATAAAGTAATGCATTACAATATTGCGTTACTCCCTTAAAAAGTAACTAAATGTGTTACTTAGTTACTTTTTAAGAAAAGTAATGCGTTACATTACTTTTGCGTTACTTTTTTTTTCACCTGGGCCACCAAAAGTTCTATTTTTGAGCAAATGTAAAGAAGTGAAATAATAAGCCTCAGGTAACACTTACTTCACCAATAAAAAGTCATTTTTGCGTATGGTTTAACTGAATCATCGAAGGTCAGCAGCAAGTACATTGGTCAATAAAGTGAGATTGAATGCATAAAAATATTTGATTTATTTAACATATTTAATTATTGGAGGTTTGCATAGTATTCTGATTTCACTGATTTTATTCATTTTGAGGAATACTGAATCTCTTTTTTGTGTGCAAGTGATTTTAGTAAATGTACGCTCACATACAATACTACAATAACCATCATGTTTACACACAACGACTCCGCACTTACGATTTGTCTCAGCATTGGGACAGGAGAGCTGTTAGTCAATAAATGGGAAAACAAAGTAACTTGCGTTACTTACTTGAAAGTAACTCAGCTATTTTGTTGTAAATTTTAAAAGTAATGCGTTACTTTACTAGTTACTTGAAAAAGTAATCTGATTACGTAACTCAAGTTACTTGTAATGCGTTACCCCCAACACTGCATAACTCTCGTGCAAAGTTTGCACATTGCGATATGATATCCACTGGCTCGCCCTCATGGTTTAAGATGAAAATATTTTCAATATTGTGACGTGGCATTTTTCTTTATCATCAAGTTGCTCGCAAAATGATGGACAAACAATGATTCGCATTTCGAGCGCGTCATTTCCCATGATAACAAAATGAAGTCAATTATTAAATAGGCTACATGAACAAGCAAACTTAAACTAGTTTGCTTAAAATTTCTGCAAATAATTTGCTGATGTAGGTAGAAAAAAAAAATCTTGCCCCCCCCAGCTCGAGTCAAATGTCGCCCATGGTTAGTGGTGTTTGCTGAGGCTATTGATATTGCTCATACTTAGTATTATGTTTGACTCTTAACTTGTCTCACTCCATTTGTGCTTCAGACAACTTTTTGAGGAGAGATGTTCTATTACTTTTATAGGCTAAATGAAAAAAAAAATCACCATTCCATCTTTTTTCTTCTTTGGAACACAAAAAAATATATTTCGTTCTCTTTAATATTAGGTGTTTACTAATATGTACTTGCGTCCAAAAAATGGGTCCCACTTAAGCATCTGTAACTACTTTATACTAACATTTACAGTCAAACCAAAAATGATTCAGACACCAGATATAATGTTTTACTAGTGTGTGCAGGACACTATAGTTCATTTATGTAAGTGAGGATAGCAAAATAAAGTAAACTGTGAGTTATTATACCCAAACATTCTTCATACAGTGACTACCAGTAAAACTGATAAAAATTAGGGAGCAAAATGATTCAGACACTTTGACCTGACCATGTTTTGCTGAAGTGTTTTTTCTTTAATTGCTAATGCGACCTTTCACACCACAGACTGAACAAAATGAAGCATTGCTTGGTCATTGGTTGACCTAAATTGGTATTATCTAATTGTGTACTTAAATTTAACAGCTGATTGGTTGATTGTAATCCATTAAATACCTTTCTATCAAAGTTATCTGACATTATCAAGATGAATTTGTTCTGACACAGTTTAACTCTGAGTTCTTGTCATATTTTATTACCATTTTCTAAACTATAGTGAATAAACTGTGATAATGTGAGAACATGTTTAAGGTGTCTGAATACATTTTAGTTTGACTGTATATGAATCATTTATTGTGTACATACATTGTACTTAGATTTAAAATGCATGCATGTAATTATATCTCTAATTAATTTCTGTAATGACATCTATAATTACGCTGTTGACCTTCCCTGACCCCTTAACCCCCCCCTTAAATCTACCCATACCACTAAACCTGTCCTAACCTTACCCGTTTTCCACCCCAGGTTTTGCAATACAACATCAACACAATGAGTACATTGAACTTTGATCAATTTTTGGTCACACTCTATATTAGGTGCCTTTAACTACTATGTACTGTAATTGTGTCGCTGTTGTATTGCAAAACACTTGTGCTGCTAATGAGGTGGAAACAGGTAAGGTTAGGAAGGTTTAGTGATATGGGTAGGTTTAAGGGTGGGTTAAGGGGTAAGGGAATGGTTTATAGATTATAGATATAATTACAGAAATTAATTACTGCGGTAACACTTTAGTATGGGGAACACATATATACATATTCACTATTAACTATGACTTTTGCCTCAATAAACTCCTAATTTACTGCTTATTAATAGTTAGTAAGGTAGTTTTTGTGGCGTTTAAGTTTAGGTATTGGGTAGGATTAAAGCGATAGTTCACCCAAAAATGAAAATTACCCCATGATTTACTCCCCCTCAAGTCATCCTAGGTGTATATGACTTTGTATAAGCTTGGATTAGCCAGGATATTTATTAATATAACTCTGATTGTATTCGTCTGAAAGAAGAAAGTCATACACACCTAGGATGACTTGAGGGTGAGTAAATCATGGGGTCATTATCATTTTTGGGTGAACTATCCCTTTAATGGATGTAGAATATGATCATGCATTAATATGTACTTCATAAATACTAATGAACAGCCAATATCCTAGTAATATGCATGATAATAAACAACTAGTTAATAGTGAGAATTGAACCTAAAATATAGTGTTACCATTATAGCTGTCATTACATGCATTTTTTTTTTTAAATAAGTACAAAATAAAACCGCACACAATAAGTGCAATGTATCAAATGATTAATTTAAAAGTCAATACATAGTTGTTAAAGATGCAAAAGAGAAAAAAAAATCATATAGGTTTGGAACAACATGAGGAGTAGATTTTTGGGTGAACTGTAATTGGATGTACCCGTTTTCGTTTTTCTGTCTGTTCAAGTTCAAGCACATGGTGTCTGGAACTAATGCGCCCTGTTATTCCCTAATTCTTTCTCCGACCCTGCCGTGACCTCTGAGCTGCTTCAGTGATCTGCCGTCATATGGTTAAGGTTTGACACAGACTCTCACAGCCACAGGAATGATGAGTTAGCATATCTGGTGAGATTTGAGTAAGATAACCTTGAGCTTTGCCTTGGTGTGTGTGTGTGTGTGTGTGTGTGTGTGTGTGTGTGTGTGTGTGTGTGTGTGTGTGTGTGTGTGTGTGTGTGTGTGTGTGTGTGTGTGTGTGTGTGTGTGTGTGTTTGGAGTTTGGGAAGAGGGTAGCTGATAAATGAGTGGATGAGGGATGGGGCAGATTTCCAGAACCCTTTGAACCACGTATCACAGGAAGCAGCATGTGATAACGTCCCAGTGGCCTGCGTGAGAAAAGCCTCGAAAGTGCAGCTCTCACCCTCACACACTGTCAGACAGCCCTCACCTCCCGCCTGAGCCCAACACATTTACTGTCCTCGTTTTTTAAAAAGAATAACGAAGTAGAAGGAAACATTATCTGAAGAAAATGTGAGTGGCAGTTGCCAGGGTGCTCTAGAACATTTGCTATACATATATTTTTAAGGTCTTTTTTTATTGAGAAAGCAAGAAAGATGTGTGTAAACATATCATAACTTTAGTAATAAAGAGAAAGAAAAAACAAACACACCCCTACCCTATCAGAAGAAAAATAGAGCCAATAACAGCCAAAAGATCCTACATGTACAGTAAAAAGCTACCATAGCTGCCATATTTTCATTGGGTTTCCAATTGGTAAAGAATATCCAAGCGGATCCTTTCATGGAATATCAGATGTTCTCCAGTCCTTAATGGGATAGATCCCCAAAAAAATGGAAATTCTGTCATTGATTCACCCTCAGGTTGTCCCAAACCCATAGAACTGGTTAATCGTTCAAACACAAATTAGATATTTTGAATGAAACCTGAGATATTTCTGTCCCTCCATTGAAAGTAACCAAAGCTTAGAAGGTCCACAAAGGTCATAACATATGAACCAAGCTGTTTAATCAGAGTCTTTTAAAGAGATTTGATCACTTTATATTAAGATATCATTTATTATATTAGAACATTTTCTGAAGTATCATGTGACACAGAAGACTGAAGTAATTGCTGCTAGAAAATTCAGCTTTGCATCAGGAATAAATTACATTTTTAAAAGAACTGTTTTCTATATTAAATTGTAATAATATTCAACAAGATTGCTGGTTTTTTTTACTGTATTTTTTTTAATCAAAAAATGCAGTTTAGTGAGCATTATAGAGACTTTTTTTTTTAAATCATTAAAAAAAAATTTTTTTTTGACTGATTAGGGTTGGGTACCGAACTCTGTACTTTTAAGGGCACCAACCGAATTACGTCGGTACTATCGAGTACCAATTCAATCAGTGCCAAATTTCGGTACCTGAGAACGCATCTGGTGATATATACTAGTGTCTGTGAATATTAAACCACAAAAAGACTATTTAAATATGAATCCTGCATGTTCTGCGTGTCTCTGTGTGAATGAATGGCGCAGATGCGCGGTTTAATTTACCTCACACACACACACACACACACACACTGAAGCGCGTGTGACGGTCTCATATGAGGACATGAATGCATGAACTTCATCTCCAGAGCCGCTCTAAGAGTCACTTCATCAGCATTTTACTGTTTTATTTGAGAAAAACTACCGTCATATCATAAACACACAGAAACTCAAAGCTCTTCACGGCAACCCGTCAAAATAAAAGTTCGGTTTAACTTGATAAATATATTACTGTTGCTGTACAGTAGAATTTAGATACGTCTCAATGTAATAATAATACTAACACTAATGTAATAATAATAAATTATCAAAACTTTCATTTTTAAGTAATAATCACTTTTTTTATTTTTTTTTATTACAGTGTACAAACATCACAGACAATGTCAGACAGCGACCAAGGCAGCTCTGGCATAATGTCAATAACACTTCTATAAATGACTTACAGTTTCTTTACAGTTATTGAGGTAAACATCCTTAAAATACCGAAAAAAGGTGCCGCTGGGTACCGGCACTGAATTTCAGGCACCGGTACCGGTAAAAATGAGAGTGGTACCCAACCCTACTGGTAGCATATGGTTTCATGTGATCAGAGCAGATCTGACCTGTTATACCAAGAGTCACTGATAGTAGAAGTCCTACAAGATGAAAATAAAATGTAGTTTGAACATATAAGTAGCATATCTGTCGCCATTATAGCAGAACCTTATGTTCTTTACTTACAGGCCTGACGTAAACCTGATCCAAATCCGACCTGACATCATTATTGTAAGCGTGCCGTAGTGAATTCATGTTTGAACACTGATTCAGTAATGTAATTTTCTATTTAATTTTCATCAATTTATCCACGGTGCAGCTTTTAGTAACAACAACAGCAATAGCAAAATCTGTCTTTTCTCTTTCAGATGTAGCAGTGTGTAGTATCTGTTACTCAAGGGCAGTTAAACACAGTCGTTTGCTTTCATTTTTTCTATTTCCTGTTCTCAAAAGACTTCCAAGCGTCAGGTCTGTTTTAATTACACTGCACACTGCACTGGACCCTTTTTTCTCCTACAAGCTGCTTTGTGTGTTTGTAGTTTGCTGAAGGATTTGTGAAGGACATGTTGGCGAGCTCAGCTCTTGGCACGGGAGAGTATGGATGGTATTGAACTGTGATTGTTTGAAAGCAGCAGTCACTGTGTCAGAACCACAAAACACCAAAGCAAGAAAGAAAATAAAAGCTCAAACACTGCTTTTACAAACCCAATATCTGCCTCATAAAGAGTCACAGGGCCACTGCCAGAAGAATATGTCTCTCTATTTTAACTTCTTTTTTCCCCTCTTGGCAAACGGGTGAAAAAAAAAATCACAAAAGACTTACATTGAAGACCTTGAAGGTGGCTTAACTTGAACCAGCAAATTCTGTACGGACAAAACAACGCTCATTTTCTTCAGAAAATGAAAAAATTGTAGTTGGTTATTATATTTGTTTGAAACTGTATATATTTTTTCCTACCCTATAACCTTTGTTACATCGATATAAAAGTCATGTCAAGAATAGTTTAAAAAGAGTATGAACATATTTTTTTTCTTTAGAGTAAAGGTCCTTGTGCGCTGAGTCCGAAATTTTCGCGCATTAAAAAATAAATACGACCTCACGTGTCAATCACATTTACATACTGCCTCCGAAACTTTTGTCCGTCATTAAAAAAATCGTATCGGGTTCGATTTTCTGCATTTTTCGTAGCAAGCATTTTGAGAGGTGTTTTGACCATTCAGAGCCACCGTACAAGCGAACGGCAAAATCCAGAATGGCGTCTGACGTGTTGATTCACTTCGTCTCGCAGCACAAAGCACTCTGTGACAAAGTGCTCCTAAAATTATACAAATATTATTATAGCACACACAAAATAATGGTGTTGGATTGTATGCTGTAGCCTATGTATGCTGGTTTCAATGCCTGACGTGCACCTTTCCGATGCCGTGTGTGTGTGTGTCCATGCCTTAGACAAAATCGTCCTCACTGCTTAAAGACTCCATTTTGTATTGTTTTGCTTTTTTTTTTTTTTTCTCGCAACGAATTAATTAATATTAGTGCTGTCAATCAATTAAAAAAAATAACGAATCGCACATTTTTTCTGTAATTAAAAACATCTGCGTTTTTAATAGTATTATATTGTGATAATTCCACAGTTACTCTCCAAGTCAATGTGGAAACAACTTAAAGAGAGTATATTTTAAATATTTGTTGTAATGGCATCTTTTTATGAATGAAGGCCAGTATCACTGATACTAAAACTGATACTGATGTCTACTAATGTTTTAACATTAATGATGGACATTCAACATTACAGTATAATTGAAAGCTATCATCTTAAAACAGTCTTCACATAAACACATTATAATAAATGTCACATTTACCTGTGGCCTTCTAACAGAAATACAGAGATTGAATAAAGTTATCAAACACTTTACAGTCTTAACTGCATAAATTATGAATTAAATATAGATTAATCCTTATTAAAGCTACAATTTTCTCTGTTCCCTTTGTTCTAAGATGAACATTAATGACAGACATTATTAGTGGCTGCCGTCACTTTAGGATCTGCCGCTGCCGAATATGGGACGCGGATCTGATGCGCTGTCACACGCATCTCATTTGCTCACAACATTTAAGACGTTATTTAACTCATTTAAGACTGCTCTTATGAGGATACTCAACAAAACGAGCATTTTGGCATAATTTTGTGTGTTATTGTTCGTTCAGGCGAGAACTCGATACATGTGTCATAGTCAGGACATTCACAGACAGTGCGTTCTCCTCTGTCTTTCTGAGCGTCGAGTGTGTGTGTCATAGTCAGGACATTCACAGACAGCACGTTCTCTTCTGTCTTTCTGAGCGTCGAGTGTGTGTGTCATAGTCAGGACATTCACAGACAGTGCGTTCTCCTCTGTCTTTCTGAGCGTCGAGTGTGTGTGTCATAGTCAGGACATTCACAGACAGCACGTTCTCTTCTGTCTTTCTGAGCGTCGAGTGTGTGTTTCATAGTCAGGACATTCACAGACAGCACGTTCTCTTCTGGCTTTCTGAGCGTCATGTGTGTGTGTTATAGTCAGGACATTCACAGACAGCGCGTTCTCCTCTGTCTTTCTGAGCGTCGAGTGTGTGTGTCATAGTCAGGACATTCACAGACAGTGCGTTCTCTTCTGTCTTTCTAAGCATCGAGTGTGTGTGTCATAGTCAGGACATTCACAGACAGTGCGTTCTCTTCTGTCTTTCTGAGCGTTGAGTGTGTGTGTCATAGTCAGGACATTCACAGACAGTGCGTTCTCTTCTGTCTTTCTGAGCGTTGAGTGTGTGTGTCATAGTCAGGACATTCACAGACAGTGCGTTCTCCTCTGTCTTTCTGAATGTCGAGTGTGTGTGTCGTAGTCAGGACATTCACAGACAGTGCGTTCTCCTCTGTCTTTCTGAGCATCGAGTGTGTGTGTCATAGTCAGGACATTCACAGACAGCACGTTCTCTTCTGTCTTTCTGAGCATCGAGTGTGTATGTCATAGTCAGGACATTCACAGACAGCATGTTCTCCTCTGTCTTTCCGAGCGCTGTGTGTGTGTGTCATAGTCAGGACATTCACAGACAGCGCGTTCTCTTCTGTCTTTCTGAGCGCTGTGTGTGTGTGTCATAGTCAGGACATTCACAGACAGCGCGTTCTCTTCTGTCTTTCTGAGCATCGAGTGTGTATGTCATAGTCAGGACATTCACAGACAGCATGTTCTCCTCTGTCTTTCCGAGCGCTGTGTGTGTGTGTCATAGTCAGGACATTCACAGACAGCGCGTTCTCTTCTGTCTTTCTGAGCGTTGAGTGTGTGTGTCATAGTCAGGACATTCACAGACAGTGCGTTCTCCTCTGTCTTTCTGAGCATCGAGTGTGTGTGTCGTAGTCAGGACATTCACAGACAGTGCGTTCTCCTCTGTCTTTCTGAGCATCGAGTGTGTGTGTCGTAGTCAGGACATTCACAGACAGCACGTTCTCTTCTGTCTTTCTGAGCATCGAGTGTGTATGTCATAGTCAGGACATTCACAGACAGCATGTTCTCCTCTGTCTTTCCGAGCGTCGTGTGTGTATGTCATAGTCAGGACATTCACAGACAGCGCGTTCTCTTCTGTCTTTCTGAGCATCGAGTGTGTGTGTCATAGTCAGGACATTCACAGACAGCACGTTCTCTTCTGTCTTTCTGAGCATCGAGTGTGTATGTCATAGTCAGGACATTCACAGACAGCATGTTCTCCTCTGTCTTTCTGAGCATCGAGTGTGTGTGTCATAGTCAGGACATTCACAGACAGCACGTTCTCTTCTGTCTTTCTGAGCGTCGTGTGTGTATGTCATAGTCAGGACATTCACAGACAGCATGTTCTCCTCTGTCTTTCTGAGCGTCGTGTGTGTGTGTCATAGTCAGGACATTCACAGACAGCACGTTCTCTTCTGTCTTGTCGTGCTTGCATGGTTTAAAAGCATTTGCATGAATAAGAGCGTGATCATATAATGTAACGCTATCCAAAGGATGACAGATTTAATTTCATTAAATATTTTAACTCATTAAACTGAAAAAATGAATTGCATGCGTTAACGCGCTAATTTTGACAGCACTAATTAATACGCATCAGACTTTTTTATGATGACGAATACAAAAATACTCATACGAAAATTTCGGACTCAGTGTGCAAGGACCTTAACATGCATGGATGAATGGTTCACAATAAGACCAGAACTTTTAATTAAGAACGTGCATAGTTCATTTTAATTCCATCCGTTAAATGAATATCTGGTCTTGATAAATAAGTTGTTGTTGCAAGAAAAACTCTTCCTCACATCCATCGTTCAATAGTCAGGTTAAAGACATTATATCTACCACATCCACATTCCCTGCTGTCATCATCAACCTCACATGTGCGCAGCTGGAAGACAGAGCGAAGGGAGGACCGTCTGTAATTTAGCCGTGCAAGCTCTCTCACACGGCCACATTGATGTGTGCACAGCCCTCTGGGCCAGAACTGCACTTCTGTAGCTTTAAAGTGCTCTGGCTTGTCGTCATTAGTGGATCTCTTTAATCTGACGCTTGGAAAACTTCTTAAAGCAGCACACTACAAATAGAAATTCCACATGAATAGCCGGCTAGTGCTAACAAAACACGGGCTGCAGTTTAAAGAGGCCCTCTCTTTTCTCTTCTCTCTCTTCTATTGCCTTTACCCGAGGGAGACATACTTGCCTTATCGTTCGAGGTGGACCACCCAAGAAAAATGACTCAGGTCTCACCTTTGAGCGTGAGTGAGCTTTTCAGCGCATCAACATCTATGCAGGTCCGTACGTGTGCGAACGCCGTATTAGTTGTGTGTTTTAGTAATCTATGGGGATAAACAGCTGTTGAAGAAAACCAAGAAGGCCGAGACAAGAAAGTGAGAGAATAAAGGCCACTGCCATGCCTCTCTCTCCATTCAATCCCCCTTCCCTTGCCCCCAGGAAATCAAATGTTCCACGTTTGCCGCTTGTTTAGATTGATCCCGCTCTGGCTGGCTGATAAAGAGCGTATCGCCCTGGCCATCTGGACCCTGTTTGGAGAGATTCACCATAGAAAATCACACGTTCACGCAGAGAGGAACAACAGCTGTGAGGCTGCTACGCTTCCCTCGGAAGGTTTCGAGGGAAAACACAAGGCGGTATCAAGGTGTATCCTAGATCAAGTGCAGCTCTGGAGTCCAGGAGACCTAGGGTTCGCGGTGAAGTGGCCCATTGAGTGCTCTCTCTGTCCTGGGAGATCAAATGAAATGGAGTCCTGTAGAGCATCGGGCCACAAATCCACTTTTAAGAGCTTGTCTTTACTGGCCTCCCTCACCTTCGTGCCCGGCTTAGCCGGTGACCTTTATCCCGTCTGGAAGAACCCGATGAGCTCTTCTGGAGAACATCGGGACAAAGGGATCACCCACAATGACTCATTCAGGCTGTTTATTAATGAGAGCCGCAGATGACAGGGTCCTTTTATGACAAAGACAGAGATATTTCCAGCCCCTCACCCCACCCCGGCACTCGACTGTTTCGTAAATCTGCTAGGAACCACATGAAAGACTCGGCTCATAACTGTCAGCACTCTTCCAGGAAACATCACCACACAAAGGCTGTTACAGTTCTGGGGTCTGCTGGCGTTTGGGTTACTGGCTTGTTGTGTTTCATTAGATGTGGACTACTATACGGTGAAGGTCATGACTTTGTCATCCTTAACGCAAGCTTCCTAACTTTTCCTTTAGGCCTGTCCAAAATGAGCTTGCCACACCTGCTGATGGACCTTAGGTCGACACCATATTTAATTTGATGCTGATGTAAATGAGGCTGTAAGGGACGGAAGTACATTGGGTTCACAACTTGTGTGTTATGAAGAGTTTTTTGTCCACTGGAAATGTTTTTGTAAAACTTACTGTTTCAATGTTTTGTTGGTTGAATGATCGACACAGAGGTACACAACTGTTTGTTTCTCTTTGATTACATCAGTACAGGCTGAAGGTGGGATTTAAACACTGTAATATGTTGCAATTTCTCAAAAAGGCAGCTCATATTTTTTTTGCTTGGCATAGCGTTCATTTTAGACCCTGTGTAAATTTAGCAGTCAATTCCATTGCATTACACCATCACTGACCTTTCACCCTTCACAACCAGAAAGTCAGGCTTTGTACTCAGAAAATAAAACTATGCTGGAGCTTCAGTGATTGCACTGCAGAAGAGTGAAGTCCACTTATAACATTAGGCAAGGTTTCTTGCACCAAAAAACGATTTTCCACAAGCATTTTACACCCTACCTTTTACAATTAAACAAGGCTGTTTTTGCTTGTCTCTTTAAAGGGATAGTTCACCCAAAAATGTAAATTCTGTCATTAATTACTCAACCTCATGTCGTTCCAAACTCGTAAGACCTTCGTTCATCTTCGGAACACAAATTAAGATATTTTTTATGAAATCCGAGAGCTCTCTCACCCCTCCATAGACAGCAATATAATTACCACTTTCAAGGCCCAGAAAGGCAGTAAAAACATCGATAATATAGTCCATGTGATGGTGAGTTGGCGACTGACGTAGAACTATGAATCGATGCACTTGCGGTAACAACGTAAACTGCGTAGGACACTGACACAGACGAGAAGAAATTGTTGCATAGTCGTTATTTTTGTTTGTTTTTTGTGCACAAAAAGTATTCTCATCGCCTCATAACATTAAGGTTGAACCACTGGAGTCATATGGACTATTTTAACAATGTTTTTACTACCTTTCTGGACCTTGAAAGTGTTAATTATATTGCTGTCTATGGAGGGATCAGAGAGCTCTCGGATTTCATCAAAAATATCTTCATTTGTGTTCAGAAGATGAATGAAGGTCTTACGGGTTTGAAACGACATGAGGTTTATTTGGAATTAATGACAGAATTTTAATTTTTGGGTGAACTATCCCTTTAAGACCTCCAGCTAATTTCCATGTACTGTCCTTCATCAGGTCAGGGCAGGTTTCAGGATGCTAAATAGGTGCTGATATGCAAATGTAGGTTTTTATATGTTAATGTTAATGATGAGCTGTCATCAAGCTGTTTGTGTAGCTTAGTGTTGTAATAAATTGTCTGAAGGTTATAGAATGTAGTATGAAAATAATGTTTCTTTATGCCCTCTTTAAAGATGTGCAACAGCTTTCCAATCAGAATTTTGCAATTTTTTTAAATGGATCTAGCAGACCTCTGAGGCAAACAACTGCTTTGCTAGCATCCTGCTTGTTTTACTAATTTTCATGGTGGATAATCGGAGCTGAAGTGTACAGATGTGCTAGAAACATCTGCTTCAAAGTGACAGGAACTGTGCCAGTTTCCACTGTGATTGCAGGATTATTTGCTGCTTGGCCCTTTAGAAGAATGAATGGCTGATTTAGTTTTAAATGATTTTGAAATTAAATGATAGGCTGTCGGCTGATCAAACTGTTTGATTTGATACCCTTCGTTATGGATCTGATCAATGCTCGGCTTTATTGACAGTGATGCTTCTTTTCTTTCTCTTTGTCTAACACTCGATTCACAATTTTCCCATTCAGGTTCTTCAGGAACGTGTGGAGACCCTACAGAGACAGCTGCATGCCGTTGAGAAGAAGTTGATGAGCCGCGAGTTGGAATACCAGGAGCAGGTAAAGTTACAAACGGCTTGGACCCCAGAGTGTGTACCACGGCCCCTGGAGGGCCAGGAAGAAGCCACGTCTCCTCACTGAGTCACCGATATGCCCTGTGCACATTTTACACATTCCATGAGATCCGGCTTCAAGAGCCAGAGCCCTGGGCCAGGAATGCTGTCCTCTTTTCAGAGGGATTTCTCGATAATAACAGGCCACTTTGACCTTGAGTTAAGGAAAAAGACAGAGAGAGAGCTAATTAGCTGATTAATAGCTCCGGGAGGGTCTCTGAACCTGGTATGTGTGTAGAAACGCCCTTTTGTCCTGAAAACCTCTGGTGACCTTTACCGGGCTCTTCAGACAGTTGTTGGGATGTGCCCTGGGCTGAAGTGTCTGTTAAACTACAGGCTGGCTCTCTAGAGGAACAGCTGCACTGAGTTGGCACCATATTCTGTGGAAGAGCCCCAAAGATGCCTTTTGTCTGACTGAGAGCCAATAGATTAGTGGTCAGATTGTGTCATGACGCCTTATAATTAGGGACAACGAGATGGTGTGTAGATGATAACACATCTTGCTGTTTGCTGAAGATATCTGGGAGGTTAAAATAAAAGCTTCAACCTTAAAATCAACATGAAATTAATATGTTAAGAAAGTAAACAGGCATGAATATCAAATTTATTTATTTATTTTTTAAGTTGCAAAATACACTATATTGCCAAAAGTATTGGGACACCCCTCCAAATCATTGGATTCAGGTGTTCCAATCACTTCCATGGCCAAAGGTGTATAAAATCAAGCACCTAGGCATGCAGACGCTTCTACAAACATTTGTGAAAGAATGGGTCAAACTTCATGTGGCCTTAGCTCAAGAACAGTGTGTAGAGAGCTTCATGGAATGGGTTTCCATGGCCGAGCAGCTGCATCCAAGCCTTACATCACCAAGTGCAATGCAAAGCGTGGGATGCAGTGGTGTAAAGCACGCCGCCACTGGACTCTAGAGCAGTGGAGACGTGTTCTCTGGAGTGACCAATCACGCTTCTCTGTCTGGCAATCCCATGGACGAGTCTGGGTTTGGCAGTGGCCAGGAGAACGGTACTTGCCTGACTGCATTGTGCCAAGTGTAAAGTTTGGTGGAGGGGGGATTATGGTGTGGGGTTGTTTTTCAGGGGTTGGGCTTGGCCCCTTAGTTCCAGTGAAAGGAACTCTTAATGCTTCAGTATACCAGGGCATTTTGGACAATTTCATGCTCCCAACTTTGTGGGAACAGTTTGGGAATAGCACCTTACTGTTCCGCCATGACTGCGCACCAGTGCACAAAGCAAGGTCCATAAAGACATGGATGAGCGAGTTTGGTGTGGAGGAACTTGACTGGCCTGCACAGAGTCCTGACCTCAACCCGACTGAACACCTTTGGGATGAATTAGAGCGGAGACTGCGAGACAGGCCTTCTCGTCCAACATCAGTGCCTCACCTCACAAATGCGCTTCTAGAAGAACGGTCAAAAATTCCCATAAACACACTCCTAAACCTTGTGGAAAGCCTTCCCAGAAGAGTTGAAGCTGTTATAGCTGCAAAGGGTGGGCCAACTCCATATTAAACCCTACGGATTAAGAATGGGATGTCATTAAAGTTCATGTGCATGTAAAGGCAGGCGTCCCAAAACGTTTGGCAGTATAGTGTAGTTCAGCATTTAAAATGCATCTCCAAAAATTACTTGTGCGCTCTTGTACCAACAAACACAATGTTTGTTGCAACGTCTTTCAAAGCATATTAACGTTTCTCCATGTCTTCTTTCTTCTGCTTTATAGCTTTAATATTATAGCCCAATGATCACGAGCCAGTTATATCACAAATAATAAAGTCCCGCTTACATTATGCCACCGAAATAGGTCACATTAGGAAAGTTAAAGTCCAAATATAGATATAGAGCTTTATATAGAGCTTTTCACAATACACAATGTTTCAAAGCAGCTTTACAGAAAACCATGTTGTTAATGTTTATAATATCTTAATGCCTTATGGTCGCATTTTGCAACGATACAAGCAATCAAGCACTCGAGATATGCTATATAATATTGCACTATACGCAAGCTTTTGCAAGCCATTTTACTTCCGCAATGTTCTGTAATGCACATTTCTGAGTGAATCAGGATGTTCAGTGAGAAAAATTAGCTGAATTAGCTGTTCTTTTCCACAGAACAGCAGTTCATACTACCCCTATAAAGGACAAAATAAACCACAAAAGCTTGACAGACATGGTCACTAAGCAGTGTTGTTGCATAGAAAAGTGCAGCATGAACAACTTCTTCCCAGCTTTGATATGAGGGCGACATAATGAGCTGTGTCTAGGGTCAATTTTGATTTCATTTTGACTTCAACCAGACGAGACCTCTGCTTTGGAATGCGATCGCCCACCCCAGACCACCTTAAGAGACGGAGCGCATGCAAAGAGCATCTACTCCCACCTCATAAACCCTCACAGCACTCCACATCTCAAACGCTGTGAATGTGTTCGTGAGAGAGGGAGGATATGTGGAAATAAAGGCTGAGAGGCCTGCTCTCTTTTCAGTGCAGTGATATTGCCCCAGTTTATCTTCCAAGACAAGTCTTTGTAATGCAATCCTCGGCATGCAAAAACAGCCCTCTTTTTGCCCAGACTTCAAACAGATGTTCCTTGCTCGGTTGCTCCGGGCCCCTCCACGCCTGCTTGGCATGAAATGTCGGCATGGCAGCGGTGTGTTTCTGCGCAGTCTCGCTGGCACGCAGGATGAGACGATTACAGACACAAAGCCTTCGAAACAGTTAAGTTACGAAGTCCTCCAAGAGGTTTCCTCCTGAGGCGCAGCAAGGTGTTATTTTCATATTAGGATGGATTTGACATGTTAGTTAAACAGGAGCTATTCGCTGCATGCTAAGTGTGCTGACGACTGCAGTGCCGGCATTGAGTCTTAATCTACCGAATCTCCCTTCTCTGCTGGTGAGGGCGAAGCCGAGCTTTTGATGCAAGCATGGGATTTCAGTGATGTCAGCGAGGATGAATCTTAACGCTCGCATTGCTAAACGTACAGTATGCCATTTCTCTATCACCAAACGGATTGAAAGAAGAGGAAAACAATATAGCGAGATTGATTACGTTGGTCGGAAGAGAGAAAGATATCAAATTTGTCTTTCATCCTTCCATGCAACAACCAGTGCTGGGGAGATCACTTACAAATTGTAGTCCGTTACTGATTGCAAATTGCATCACGAAAATTGTAGTTAGTAACATAATCTATTACAATACGCATTTTAGTTACTTTTTGACACTTTTGACCTAACTCGTTTATCACGTTCATTTGAAAATAATCTTGATATAAAAGTACAGAAAATATTTAACAAGCAAGAACATATATTCCATTCTTTGTTATTAACTTCATGATTTGCATGAAAAATTACATTACGGGTTTCTTAAACTAAGGTTCTTGAAGGAACTGCAGGGGTTTCATAATTTGATGAATCATAAAAATATAAAATTAAAATAAATAAATAAAAGCAAATCAAAATTAAACTCTTACTAAAAAATGAAATGTTTTATTTGTTTACCTGCAGCTCAGGTGACCGTTGACCGACATCTCTGAACCACCAAGAAAATGCTAAATTATTTATTATAATTTAATTATAAGACTTAATTATTGAAAGTAATTATTGAGAAATTTTAAATCTCAGGAAGTTCCTCGAGTAAATATATTAGGTCAAAGAGGTTCAGCTGACTAAAAAGTGTGAGAATTTTTGGGGAAAAAATTGGGAATACATTTAAATATGGAATGATGTGAATCTGTGCATTTTAAAAAGATAAAAAAGGAGAATCAATGAATTATGAATAATTTACTGCCATTGTGTGAATAATATGTAATCAATAAAATAACTGTAGTCTAATTAAAGTATTTTAAAATGTAATGAAATCCAATTATAAGTACTTAATTTTTTTAATCTGATTACATAAAGGGCCCTATTTTAACGATCTGAGCGCATGGCGCAGGGGCACTTAGAGCGTGTCCGAATCCACTTTTGCTAGTTTAACGACGAAAAAAACGGTCGGCGCTCCAGGCGCATGGTCCAAAAGGGTTGTGCCTAGTCTCTTAATGAGTCATGGGTGTGTTTTGGGTGTAACGTGCAATAAACCAATCAGAGTCTCATCTCCCATTCCCTTTAAAAGCTAGTTGTGCTCGCGCCATGGTGGATTCACTATTTACATGGAGGAAAGACTGAACGCTTCTCCAGAGAGGAATCCTTTTATTTTTAATATTTAAAATGTGTGTGTGCTGCTGCGCGTCCCTGTGTGTGTAATAAGCAGAGTGTACGCGCGTTGTGCACCGCCTATAGGCTCATATTACTAACACTTTAAATAACACAAAAAATACTGCGCTATTGACTTTGGACCAGGTTTGTGTTGGTCAATGGCGCAGTCGTTTTCAGTTCCTTAAAATAGCAACGCTCCAACAATGCTCCTGAACACACCTGGTTTTCAGACCAGTTGGGCGCGAGTATATTTGCTATTTAAACAACGTGGAGCTGGACGTGAAAATTATAACTGCGTCGGGCTGAAACTAGCAAAAAACACAAATGCTTTTTCTTGTTGACTTTAATACTGTATATTTGCATAAACAAATTCAATTCATGTACTACATACCAGTATAGTTAGTATTATTTTTTTCCAGTGACAGGGACATTAGATTTGGCTTTACATTTCCACAAAAAAACACGCCTGAACCTTAGATCTGTTCCACTCCTGTGCCAGCGCACCGTAGAGAAAGTGCCGTCATTTTCCATTAGCTTCCCATTACGGCACCGGTGCTTCTGCGGAGCCCCACTCCACTGGAGAGGCACTTCATAAATCATACTTCTGCCTCATAACTTCATAAAGAGTCTCCTCCAACCTCTAATTTCTGCTCACATCGCTCCCAGCCTCTTGAAAATGCTCCTTTTCAGTTTGCGTGCTCTTCAGAGAGCTTCATACTTAACCGGTGCTCTTGACTCCAGAACCGCCAATTTTGAGACGCAAAACTTTGTGAGTGGTGCCGGTTTTTGATGTACCCTTGTGAATCTGACAATGTTTTTGTCACTTTGCTGTTTTTTTTAATGCTTGTGCACTCTTTCCCTCCCCTCCACCCCTTCATTAGCATACATCAAGCTCCTGACGACATGACAAACTTTATTTGAACATTCAAAGTGCCGAGGTCTTGCTGCTTTCAGCTGGCAGCTGTCAAAAACTCCAGCTAGTGACACATCCTGCGTCATGCAAAGTCAAATGCAGGCACAATCTAAAGACTATATATAGATGAAATAGCGTCATTTTAAGTGAGAATGCTGCGGAAAAGAGACTGCTGCTCAGTCTTCAAACAAAGAACACCTTTTAAAAAAAGGAAATGAAGATGAAATCGTTCACCAATCATATTGTTCAGCTGTGAAATCTGGAAGCTTTTATATGCGGTTCATTAGCTGATGGAAGAAGATCAAAAATAAAGCACAAATCCTTATCCTCAAAGTGACCCGGTGTTTCAGCTGTGATTTGTAAGGACCTGTCAGAATTTATTGAAAAACAAAACCTGTATAAATTCAGAATGATTATGTCCCTGGGAATATACTGAGTTTCTTTGTACTTCATGCCAAACTCGAGAATGTTTAAAGGGATAGTATACTCAAAAATAACATGTTTGGTGAAATACAATGACAGTCAACTATGTTGTTTTGAACCCCACTGACTCTCATTGTTTAAGCAAAAGCATTTCTTCAGAATATCTTCTCTTGTGCTCCGCTGAAGAAAGAAAATCCTACAGGTTTGACAGAATTTTCATTTTTGAGTGAACTAATCTCTTTAACACTAATCTAATGGACATTTATGTTTCTTTTTTATTTATCTGTACGTCTGTGACTTCTAAATATATAGTGTTTTTTGCTAAGACAAGCATCACTATTGCTCCTTTTGATTAGTGATCTGAACAGCTCTACCAGCTGAGCTACGGAAACCTCAGGAACGGTTGATGTCACATCAAAACTTTCCTTCCAAAGAAGGTATTTTACTAGTGATGAATCAACTGGTATTGATAAGAATTTTTAAATTAAGAGGTTAAAAAATGCATGTATCTAATGCATGTATGAATATACACCAATACACCAAGTGAATAACACTGATTATCTCTTCATCACGGCACCTGTTAGTGGGTGGGATATATTAGGCAGCAAGTGAACATTTTGTCCTCAAAGTTGATGTGTTAAAAGCAGGAAAAATGGGCAAGCGTAAGGATTTGAGCGAGTTTGACAAGGGCCAAATTGTGATGGCTAGACGACTGGGTCAGAGCATCTACAAAACTGCAGCTCTTGTGGGGTGTTCCCGGTCTGCAGTGGTCAGTATCTATCAAAAGTGGTCCAAGGAAGGAACAGTGGTGAACCGGCGACAGGGTCATGGGCGGCCAAGGCTCATTGATGCACGTGGGGAGCGAAGGCTGGCCCATGTGGTCCGATCAAACAGACCGTTGCTCGTAGCTCAAATTGTTCAAGAAGTTAATGCTGGTTCTGATAGAAAGGTGTCAGAATACACAGTACATCACAGTTTGTTGTGTATGGGGCTGTATAGCCGCAGACCAGCCCATGCTGACCCCTGTAATTATAAAATAATTATTTCGAGCCTACTTATTCATAAACGTCCATATTACAGAAATAGTGTTTAGAGATTTAGGGCCAGATTTTCTAAACAGGGCAAATTAGCGAGAGAGCACAATTTCATAAAAGCAGATGGGAATGGAAAGTTCTGCGCGTGATCTACTGACGCTGCGCAAATTAAAGCACACGGGCGCAACCAGATCTTTTCCATAATGACCAACGCAATCTACCAAGAGCAGCGCAAATTAGCGTCTGGTTTAAGACATGCTTTTTTGGACGGTAAATAACGGCACAAACACCAGTAAACTGACAAGCGCAAATCTTAGTAAATCACCTCGATTCATTTGATTCATTTAAATACTCTCCTCCCTTAAATTTTGCGTCTGAAAGGGAAACTCCTACAAATGCATATGCAATAAGGTCAGCCGCAAAAATAACCCTGTCCACGCTTTTCAGCTCTGATTTTTCACTGCATGTCTTTAGTAAATCCTGACAGTAGATTTTAAACGCTAAAAGAGGGTCTGCGCTGGCGCAAGCTGTTAGTAAATCTGACTCA
Organism: Coreius guichenoti; assembly: GCA_039654105.1. Classification (NCBI taxonomy): domain Eukaryota; kingdom Metazoa; phylum Chordata; class Actinopteri; order Cypriniformes; family Gobionidae; genus Coreius; species Coreius guichenoti. The sequence goes on along the minus strand of CM077171.1, from coordinate 5,599,873 downwards.
TAGTTGTTTTAGTGCAAATGCACTGGTAATTCTCACTTTGCAGTAGTTTTGATTAGAATACATCACATAACAACACACAGTCAGGCGGCTGCATGCAGTTTAGCCACAAAAGCTAAAGTATTTCAACATACCCGAAGCTCAAATCGGATCCGAAAATTCTGCATATGCATATAGCCTGAACTCCACGTAGCTCCCGTACTACTCTCCATCTGAAATGAATGACTTCCGCTCTGTCGTTTGTCAGACATGGTATCAAGGCGGCTTTTCTGTCAGCTTTCTGTAGCACAGGTGTCAGGACTTTCTGCAAAAGCATCTAGCATCCTGACACAATATGAAAACTGATATTGCTAAACAAACCAGACATATAAGATAGATACTTCTGGCTTTTTTTTTTTTTCTTGTTTTCCATATATAGTAGGGGTGTAACAGTACACAGAAGTCACGATTTGATACGTACCTTGGTTTTGGGAGAACAGTTCGATATGAGTTCGAAAAAAGCAACAAATCCCCAATGCTAGGTTTCTTTTCATTTATTTTGAACTGACAGTAGTGCAAATTACAGTTTATTTGAGGCATTTAGTCCTCTAGTTGGTTCAGTACAGCCTCCTTTAGTGTATTAAGCACTAAGCAGTGAACAGAATGCACTCTCTGCATAGATTTTTTTGTAGGGCTGATAAAAAAAGTTATTTGGTCACAATCAGCTGCAAAACTGAAAAGCATCTCTTGTGTTTTAAGTACAAAATAAATAGAACTTGTGCAGATACTAGTTTTCTTTGTGCGTGAGAGTTCATTAACATTCGGTAACAATGGCGGATGCACAAAGTTCAATATTACGCTTTTTCAAGAAATCACAGAAAGATTAGTGAGAAGGAGAAAAAGTGCCATCGACATCTGAGTGTACTTCACTTTTCCATGAGGAGACAGTGAGTGAAGTGGCACCTGCGGCTTCCCATTTCCAGGACACGCATATTTCATCACTGGACTTTAGTAAGACTTCCACGACACAAATCGGCACAATGCCAAATCATGTTGTCTCATTATAACAGCAGAAACAACTTAAAATGCGCCGTCATTTATGGTCATACAGACACAATAAAAACAAAACATTGTGCATTTGTACAAAAATAAAGAAAACAAACAGAATGCCGCTTTCTGCCGCCCTGGTCGGTGAAGTTAGTGGAGCGTGTCACAAAAATGAATGGAAACTCAGCGTATAGGCTACTTGCAAGCTCTTGTGTGCCATCTGAACTCTTGTTTTGGGTTGGTGCATAGATCGTCTCTTCTTCTTCTGCTCTTTTTCCTGTTGTGGCTGTTAGAAAACAGCGTTGCATTACTGCGCTCCGCCTTCTGGATTGGAGTATGGATCGCCTGTGACTGACTGTATTCATCGTCTGACTGTATGCACCGTACCGTGACGGTTTGGGACGAATACATGTACCACAACACCCCTAATATATATAGTTAATAAGAATACTTCTTGTTTGCTAATTGACAGCAGTTTGTGAGCTACCTGATTAGGAAGCGTGAATGTCAAATTTAAAACCATTGCATTTGTTTAACACTCATACAAAATTTAAAACAATATTCAGGGAAGACAGTTTGCCTATAAGGGCTAATTAGGGAACCGGATAATAGATATGGGCTTCTTGGAGCTATAGGGCCTAATAAAGTCTCAAGGTTGGCATGTGCAAACTCCACTGGCCTTTTCTTTAGAAAATATTTAAATTAAAAGTACAATAAAGACTCCTCACAGAGCTGCCGTTATAAATGAAGGCCAAACCTCTTCTAATCACTGACACTTTGCCAAAGGTGAGCGTTCAGCTATTGAAGGGTCCTCCACACTCTCATGCATTAACACCAGTACTAGTAAACCCTCTATCAACCCACTCTTACAAGTCTGTTTAGCCATGGTGCTGTTAGCATTCAGCTGCCAAGAGCCGCCTTTCCCTTGCACAGTTTTGCTGCACCTCGTGCTGAATACGGTTGCGCAAAGAAAGCTGTACGTAGCAGGCTATTAGCTAGACACAGCGCACCACGATGGCTCCTATTCTTAAGAAGTTGTCTAGCTCTATATGAAATCCACTCCCCCCGTTTCCTTTCCCTCACAGATGCCTTTACCTCCCACTCTCTGAGGCAAACATTCATGGCATGTCGACTTCAATTACACGTGGGCCTCCCGATACAGTACGCAGGGCTGCGTCTGCTGTAATGTGTACTAGCTGTGTTGCATGGAATGTGTATGATGAAGAGGGTAATTGAGATAAAGTCTTTGGGCTTGGAGGCTAGTGTAGAGCAATACAACATGCTGTTATGAGTCCAGCATCAACCACTAGATCTCAAGAGCCCTTGGACCAAATACGGTCAGCTAAGAGACACTCAGAGTTGTCTCGATAGCCAGTGCTAGAGTTCATGTGGGTTAAATTCACTTAGACATAAAAAATAAGTAAATTGATTGAGGCGTCTTGTCAAATGAAGAGGAGGGCAGCAAATGGGGACAATTGGCTAAGTGGCAAAGGCCTGGTCTACAGCTCACTGTGGGACAAAAAAAGAACAGAGAGCTGTGTTCAGATAATGTATACTCTTCCTCTTTGAAGTGGCTTCCAATCCTTTCATTGTACCCTGAAAGATTAATTATAGAAAGCCAGAACAATCAGTTAAATCCACAACAGGAAAATTATTTTGGGAAAGGCAATCATCTTTCTTGTTGCGCCTCTGTTCCCTCAAACAAGGTTTTTAACTTAATATGGTGGACAGAGCCTGCCAAAGACCTCAATGTCTGTGACACAGCCAGCAGATCAAAGCCAGAGGAGCCAGAGTTGAAGTCAAGACCCAGATCCCTTAAGACCTAAACCCAGACCAATACCAGACCCCTTAAGACCAAGACTAGAAATCGTCTTACATTCTCACATTCACTAAACTTGCCATCAAGAAAGACTGGCACATTCTAAAAACCAGCATAGACTAGCCCAACATTACAATACAAATCTACAGAGCATTTTATGTGCACATTGTAAAATGTAAAATGAGGCTGCATCATAATAATTGTAACTTTAAGGCCATGTGTCCACCAAAGCGTTTTTTTCACACGGCTGGCATATTTTTCTAATTGTTTTCAATGGAGCGCCATGTTTTTAAAACGCCATGAGTGTAACGAGACGCTGAGCGTCTATTTCACGCTTAAGCTTCATGACAACTGTGAGGGGGTGAATTTTTTTATAACTCATTCGTTTAAATTATATTAAGCCTTAGAGTTCTGCATAATTAAGGGCGTGGCCACTTGAGTGACAGGTGGATTGCCGTTTTTCTGCTGTCTGTTAGCCATCACTTCACCTCAGCTCCACCCACGTCCCGCCTCTTTGCCCATTTTCAGTTATCTGGGAGTGACGCGTGGGGACGCGCTGCCAAGATGGCGACGGCCGACCTTTAGGTTTCAAAAACGGTCTTCAGAAACCTACGGGTGACGCCACGGACATTACGTCCATATTTTTTTACAGTCTATGAGTAAAACGCAGCGCTCATCACTGTCCCTTTTTACCCAGACGTCCAGTCACAGTGCAGGAGGGGCGGGACAAATACAACACCGACCAACCGCCACATTCTGCTTGTACAACGTCAACAGACGACAACAACAAGCATAATAACGGAACAAAATCATTTAAAACAAGAGCCAGAGCAAATACTTCACATTGTATCGCCATTTTTATATAGAAACAATACAGAAACCAACTATCTGTGAAATGAGATACAAGTAACAAGTATGATATGGAATGATATTCCATATCCATAGCAATGTCATATCATAGCAAGCAAAGCGTCAACTGAAGGCTAAAAACGCTTTGGTGGACACATGGCCTTAGTCTAAAACCGTGTTCTAACCAGACACGATGCCGCAACGCGATAAAATGTATTTTTTCCATGTTAATCAGAGTTTTTGTCTTAACCAGGCGACAATACACGACGAGCGACAGGGGATTGTATTTTGGAAACTCCGCCCACATGCTCTTCTGATTGGCTATCATATATGCAGTCATTTGTGTAATTGTGTATACTGCACCAAGAGACTTATATCGATTTGTTTTGGTACAGATACATGCACAATTGCAGCACTGACCATGGTACAGATGTCCATGTGACAAATAAAATGTAGACTCTTATCAGTTTGGCCTCAGAAAAAGGCATAGTTTTGTCTTTTCTCTGAAAGGTCCTCTCAAACCCCCTCTAGACATGACCTTGCTGTATCTTCAGTGAAGTATGTCTTGTTAATTCCTCAGTTTGTTGACAAAAAGTGTCTCTCTACTTGAATGTGTGTGTGTGAGGGGGATACCTAACCAAACTTGCCTGAGTTGTATGTTCATACAACATACAGTCAAACCAAAATGTTTTCAGACACCTTAAACATGTTCTCACATTATCACAGTTTATTCGCTATAGTTTATAAAATGGTAATAAAATATGACAAGAACTCAGAGTTAAACTGTGTCAGAACAAATTCATCTTGATAATGTCAGATAACTTTGATAGAAAGGTATTTTTGATTACAATCAACCAATCAGCTGTTAAATTTAAGAACACAATTAGATAATACCAATTTAGGTCAACCAATGACCAAGCAATGCTTCATTTTGTTCAGTCTGTGGTGTGAAAGGTCACGTTAGCAATTAAAGAAAAAACACTTCAGCAAAACTTGCTCAGGTCAAAGTGTCAAATTTTTTATCAGTTTTACTGGTAGTCACTGTATGAAGAATTTATGGGTATAATAACTCACAGTTTACTTTATTTTGCTATCCTCACTTGCATAAATGAACTATAGTGTCCTGCAGCCACTAATAAAACATTATATCTGGTGTCTGAATCATTTTTGGTTTGACTGTACATGTGTATAGTTTGTACTTGCCTTAGTTTGCGGTAGTCTTGCCACAGCTATAGTTTACTGATGACTGACCACAGTGTTTGACAGCCTGATGGAGCCGTTATTACTGGGCATTTTTAAACTCTTCCCATCTCTTCTCATGTAGATCACACATGTCCGTCAGGAGTGTGAGTTGAAGATCAAAGGCCTGATGCCTGCAGAGCTGCAGCAGGAGCTGGAGGACACCATCACCTCGCTTAAGTCACAGGTGATCAAACAAATACACACGCCACAAGAGCTCCCACTGGACACACACGCACAAATAGGCAGGTCAGAAAAACCACCAACACAGACACATCTGGACATTGCATAGTTTCATATACATGAACTCGATCTCAACCGATTCATAAACACACCTGGATCTCTTATATACCACTACAAGCTTCAGTGCTAGGACCGCTGCAGCTCTCTCTCCATTTATATCAGATTGCTTAAAGCAGTTGTCCAGTTAAGTCTTTATTTATTTATTTTCACTTCATTGTACTTTATTCATTCAAAATTAATTGAATAATGATTCAAATTTGTTGGAAACAAGGGGCCCTATCATACACCCGGCGCAGTGTGACGCCAGGTGCGACGCAAGTGTTTTTTGCTAGTTTCAGCCCGACGCAGTTATCATTTTCACGTTCAGCTCCACGTTGTTTAAATAGCAAATGCGCTGGCACCAGGTGTGTTCAGTAGCATTGTTGGAGCATTGCTATTTTGAGGAACTGAAAATGACTGCGCCATTGACCGCAGTATTTTCTGTGTTATTTAAAGGGTGTGTTAGTAATATGAGCCTATAGGCGGTGCACAACACACGTACACTCTGATTATTACACACACAGGGACGCGCAGCAGCACACACACATTTTTAAATATTAAAAATAACAGGATTCCTCTCTGGAGAAGTGTTCAGTCTTTCCACTCGCAAATTCCTCCATGTAAATAGCGAATCTGCCATGGTGCAAGCGCAACTGGCTTTTAAAGGGAATGGGAGATGAGACTCTGATTGGTTTATTGCATGTTACGCCCAAAACACACCCATGACTCATTAAGAGACTAGGCACAACCCTTTTGGACCATGTGCCTGGCACGCCAACCGTTTTTTCCGTCGTTAACCTAGCAAAAGTGGATTCAGACACGCCCTAAGAGCATCTGCCGTGAGCTTCAGATCATGCGCTCAGATCGTTAAAATAGGGCCCTAAGAATCAAAATGCTATTTTTCTTTCATCCACAAAAGACAAAACATTACAATTAACTCCTACAATGAAATAAGAACTATGTGATAGACTGGCCATCCATCCCTGTTTCCCTGCCTGAGACACTGGGATAGGCTCCACCATCCCCACGACCCTACATGGGCCAAGGCGGTTCAGAGAATGGATGAAGGAGCAGGACTAAAATATCACTGCAAGTCTCTTCATTGGCTGCCAGTTCCTTCTAATTGCATGCAAAACACAAAAGCCAATGCATCACATTCAACACATCATCAAACAGCTCACCCAAGCCTGGCTACAATTAACTAATTCTGGCCACACAACTCTCCCTTTTCTCCACATGAAGAGTCCATGTTTTGTCCAGATCATGGAACTTCTGATCTTTATTCCTCAGTGGTGGAACCAACTCCCGACAGCTATGAGAACAACTAACACCCCAACCACATCCAAACAAAGCTTGAAGACTCAGCTACTCTAGACCTCACACACTAAAAACATAAATCGCTGAAAAAAACCAACCTAGGCTGGCTACATTTTTGTAAAACTGCAAAAACGTACCTATACATACAATTCACTGCAGTTTACAGCTGAAATAAACTCCAAAGGCAGTAAAACACCAACAACTTTTGCTCCTTTTTACCCAAATGATGATTATAGTGGCCAATTATCAATTAATAAAGACTTTTTTGCACAGTTCCTTAAACAATAATTATATCACCACTTTTACCAAAGTGCATGATTTGTAAACTAAAATCAAATCAAATCAAATCACCTTTATTTATATAGTGCTTTTTACAATGGCAATTGTTTCAAAGCAGCTTCACAGTGGTAACAGGAAAATAATGCAACAGAATTTGATTCGGCTGTACAGCCGCTCTGGTGAAAGCGGTGATGTCATCCAGCTCATTTCAATTATCATATAGTGTCAATGCGGGCAGATCAGTAATATAGTTGAAATTTAAGTGTCCCCAACTGAGCAAGCCAAAAGCCAAAGGCGACGGTGGCAAGGAACCAAAACTCCTTCAGGGCCAGAATGGAGAAAAAAACCTTGGGAGAAACCAGGCTCAAATAGTGTATGATTATGATTCTGGCAACATTACAGGTCAGAAGTCATATTAGATCAATAGATATTCGTGGGATTATTCGAAAGATTGGAGTCGTCACGCCGTGGACGGGTTTAATGAGGATGTCGTGTCGATGCGGCATTTACAGGGGGGAGTTTAATTGACACGGTCTCTACAGACACTTCAGGGATATGGTCGTCATGTCCAGGCTAAGGTCCACCATCTGGTCCGGATACGGCCCGGATCCGGCCGACTGCAGTAAACCTCGGGATAAACAGAGAGACTAACATTAGCGTAGATGCCATTCTTCTTATGATGTAACGAGTACATCAGGTGTTATTGGAAGTGTTCCCGGTTCCGGCTGACCTAGTTAATGTGACCTAGACCTAGTTAAACCTAGTTAAACTAATATGTTTTGGTATTCGTATCACATAACCAGCTTCATATGTGTGGCTTTTCTGATGTGATAACCTTGCTCGGTAGCTCGACGTGTACAGTTGCACTTGTGATGCTGAGAGCTCAGGTAGTGACTGATTTGTGTTCACAATGGACATTTTTAGCGAACCATACCATAACCATACCCAGACAACCTTCCGAGGTGGTCTCGGTTCAGTTCGCTTTTAAGGGGTCTGAGATGGTTTGGAGTGTTCACATATGGGACAAAAATCACACAAACTGTGCTTAGACCCCTGAAAAGGACCAAGTGTGAAAACACCCTGAGGGCGCAATGTGATGCCAGGTGAAAGTGCAAAGTGTTTTTTGCTAGTTTCAGCCCGACGCAGTTATCATTTTCATGTCCAGCTCCACGTTGTTTAAATAGCACATGCACTGGCGCCGGCGCCATGTTCACCCATGGGCGTGCTGGTCTGAAAACCAGGTGTGTTCAGGCGCATTGTTGGAGCGTTGCTATTTTAAGGAACTGAAAACGACTGCGTTGACCATTGACCAACACAAACCTGGTCTAAAGTCAATAGTGCAGTATTTTTTGTGTTATTTAAAGGGTGTGTTAGTAATATGCGCCTATAGGTGGTGCACAACGCGCGTACACTCTGCTTATTACACACACAGGGACGCACAGCAGCACACACACATTTTTAAATATTAAAAATAAAAGGATTCCTCTCTAGAGAAGCGTTCAGACTTTTCTCTCACAAATTCCTCCATGTGAATAGCGAATCTGCCATGGCTCGAGCACAACTGGCTTTTAAAGGGAATGGGAGATGAGACTCTGATTGGTTTATTGAACAGTACACCCAAAACACACCCATGACTCATTAAGAGACAAGGGACAACCCTTTTGGACCATGAGTCTGGCACACCGACCGTTTTTCCTGTCGTTAAACTAGCAAAAGTGGACCTGCGCCATGAGCTTCAGACCATGTGCTCAGATCGGTAAAATAGAGCCCTAAGTGTGTTGTTGTTGCAGTCACATTTTACTGTTTCTGAGAAAATTTAGTACTTGAAATATACCCAAAACAACATATTGCAGGTTTTGCAGAAATGTAGCCAGAGGGTTGGAAAAACAGAATTGCTCTTTGATATTAAGGTCTAGTTTAATTGTTCTGTATGTCATGATGAGCAAATTTACAGACCTGCCCCACTGTTTTACTTTAAATGACATTGATTGTTTCTAACGTGTGTTTTAAAGTCATTTGTTCATATGGACCAGCCGTTTTTAATGTACAGAATGCATTTTACAGTCCTGTGGCTCTGCACATGTGATCAGTCCTCTTCAGTAACCCCACATTTGGTGTCTTGTATGCGATCGCAGCATCATGCTTCCTGTCCCTCAGCTAATAATGCCGAGCAGTCAGACCTCACGTCTTTGAACTCAAGTGGCTCTTGTTTATTTGATTTCTTGGGAAGGGGAGGGGGTAACAAGTGCTGCGAGTTCCTCCATAGACATGGATCTAATTTGGCCACGGGGCTTTGAAGTCTCCGGTCCAGTTCATCTCCTTATGTGCAATTACACCCGCCAACCACATTAATACAGGCTTCAAGGGCTCCGGCCAGGGTCTTATTAGTTACAGTCGGTCTTGTTCTACACGAGTCTGTGGCAAGAGCATTTTTGTTAAACATTTCGAATCTAAACAATAGCTCCTTTTTGTCAGGCATGGTCCGGGGCCCCTCAAACAGCATTTCGAGATCACAGTTCAAAGACCCTGGCGCACGCCTCTGAATAGCTCTGACTAGATTCTTTTGGAATCGCAGCCACAGCTCTGTGATCTGATATGTTTATGCGTTGTAATTGGTGACCAGCGTGGCCTCCAGTGTCCTTGAATATTTCGAGCATTGCACATTGCAGTGCATTATTTTAACAAAACCAGCGGCAGTTGAGGAATCTAACCATAGTCATTCTTTTCAGAGTCAGAGGCATGCATTTGCAAGGATGGTAACATTAGATTTGCTTTGAGGTTTGCTCTGTGTATCTTTGTTTCCTGGAAAATCGTCGCAGAACAATGTACATTCTTTTCAGGCTCATACAAAAAAATTGAAGAAAGACAGAATTCACCAAGTGCATTCCTTTAAGAGGAAATAAAACATGATTTTGCTCACTTCATTGCTGTAATGGCATACTGTAAACATTTGTGTTACACACTATTGTTACAAGGTCAAAGTAACTGTTAGACTTTATAGGGGTCTTCCAGAGAACTAGGAGCTTGGCCCATAATGCACTGAGATTGCTTAAACATGACCCTAATGTAAATGGTTTTGTTGCAAATGATTTTGTTGTCAATGCATGGGAAAAGTAGCCATTTAAAGTGATGTGGTAAGTGGTTTCTAATATAATAAACATACACTAAATTGCCAAAAGTTTTGGGATGCCTGCCTTTACATGCACGTGAACTTTAATGACATCCCATTCTTAATCCGTAGGGTTTAATATGGAGTTGGCCCACCCTTTGCAGCTATAACAGCTTCAGCTCTTCTGGGAAGGCTTTCCACAAGGTTTAGGAGTGTGTTTATGGGAATTTTTGACCATTCCTCTAGAAGCGCATTTGTGAGGTCAGGCACTGTTGGACGAGAAGGCCTGGCTCGCAGTCTCCACTCTAATTCATCCCAAAGGTGTTCTATCGGGTTGAGGTCAGGACTCTGTGCAGGCCAGTCAAGTTCCTCCACACCAAACTCGCTCATCCATGTCTTTATGGACCTTGCTTTTTGCACTGGTGCGCAGTCATGTTGGACAGGAAGGGGCCATCCCCAAACTGTTCCCACAAATTTGGGAGCATGAAATTGTCCAAAATGTCTTGGTATGCTGAAGCATTAAGTGTTCCTTTCACTGGAACTAAGGGGCCAAGCCCAACCCCTGAAAAACAACCCCACACCATAATCCCCCTTCACCAAACTTTACACTTGGCACAATGCAGTCAGGCAAGTACCGTTCTCCTGGCAACCGCCAAACCCAGACTCGTCCATCAGATTTCCAGACAGAGAAGCGTGATTGGTCACTCCAGAGAACACGTCTCCACTGCTCTAGAGTCCAGTGGCGGCGTGCTTTACACCACTGCATCCCACGCTTTGCATTACACTTGGTGATGTAAGGCTTGGATGCAGCTGCTCGGCCAGAAACCCATTCCATGAAGCTCTCTACACACTGTTCTTGAGCTAATCTGAAGGCCACATGAAGTTTGGAGGTCTGTAGCTATTGACTCTGCAGAAAGTTGGCGACTTCTATGCGCACTGTGTGCCTCAGCATGCGCTGACCCCGCTCTATGATTTTACGTGGTCTGCTGTTCCCAATTGCTTCCACTTTGTTATAATACCACTAACAGTTGAACGTGGAATATTTAGTAGTGAGGAAATTTCATGAATGGACTTATTGCACAGGTGGCAACCTATCAGGGTACCACGCTTGAATTCACTGAGCTCCTGAGAGCGACTCATTCTTTCACAAATGTTTGTAGAAGCGTCTGCATGCCTAGTGCTTGATTTTATACACCTGTGGCCATGGAAGTGATTGGAACACCTGAATTCAATGATTTGGAGGGGTGTCCCAATACTTTTGGCAATATAGTGTATGTTGTAAAATTAGTTTATCGTTGTAGTTATAAATATAAAACAAAGTTTATTGGAGTATGTTTTACAAGAAAATACTAATTTATTCTTTCTACTTCAAAACTTCACATTGCATACATATGTTAATAATTATTTGTGAAATTTACTAGCAATTTCTGAGTGAAAATTGAGTTCCATTTTATTTTAAGGTGTCCTCGAATGATATTAATTAACAACATGTACTTACTATAGGGTTAGGGTTTGATTTAGGGTTAGTTGCATGTAGTTATGCATAATTTACTGTTATTACTATAGTAACTACTTGTAACGTGTAACAAAGACACTGTAAAATGAAGTGTTACCAAAAATTAAATCCCACACCAATATTTTTCCCATGTACCACTAAGCTTGAGCTGTGTTTGTCTGCAGGTCAGCTTCCTGCAGAAGAGAGCGTCAGTCTTACAGGAGCAACTGGATGCTGGCCACATCAGGAGGTGAGGGCCTGGACATTTATCCACATTCATTCAGTGTGTCAGCTGTGTTTTGTCTGTTTATATATACACTCGTGCCAGAATGATTGTGACAGTGTTTCCACCCCCTTTGCTTTGGCGTTTGGGTACGGTATAATTACTGATACACAAAGGGTCCAATCGCAGTTTGTTTTTACATGCTGTTAAGAGGTCATACAAAGTAAACCTGTGCAACTTGATGCCAAGATGTTGCCTAACAGCCTGACTGGAGCTTGTGATGTTCACAAGTGCTGTCCAGTTTCATGATCAGCATGCATCGGACTCTGGATGTGCTGACTGAGCTTCATAATAAAGAACCACGGGTGTATATTGGCCCTGTTGATCAGAGTGGAATAAACAAACCATGTCAGATGTCTTTCACTTTAATTGTTCAGTGTTTACCGCTGGGACAGCCTGAGAAAGAGCACTTTCTTTCTTGTGTTGCACTCACAGTGCACATGTAGTGAATAATGTATCTAGTGATGAAATCAAGACTGAAAGTGGTTGGAGACAGTGATGTGTCTCGCCTGACCACTTGTGATCGGACCACCCGAGGGTTGCCACTCAATGCCAGCTACAAACAGGGCCTTTGTGTGTTGCACTGACCTGAGGACATTTACAGGCCTCACTGATGCAGCACTGATGCCGTCAGATCTGGAAAGTTACTATTGAAAAGTTTTGGTGTCTCGAGAAAAAATCTGCCCTAGGGCCCTATCATACACCCGGCGCAATGTGACGCAAGTGTTTTTTGCTAGTTTCAGCCTGACGCAGTTATCATTTTCACGTCCAGTGTCACGTTGTTTAAATAGCAAATGCACTGGCGCCCATCTGTTCACCCATAGGCGTCTGGTCTGAAAACCAGGTGTGTTCAGGAGCATTGTTGGAGCGTTGCTATTTTGAGGAACTGAAAACGACTGCGCCATTGACCAACACAAACCTGGTCCAAAGTCAATAGTGCAGTATTTTTTGTGTTATTTAAAGGGTGTGTTAGTAATATGCAACGCGCGTACACTCTGCTTATTACACACACAGGGACGAAGCAGCACACAAACATTTTTAAATAATACAAATAAAAGGATTCCTCTCTGGAGATTCAGTCTTTCCGCTCGCAAATTCCTCCATGTAAATAACGAATCTGCCATGGCACGAGTGCAACTGGCTTTTAAAGGGAATGGGAGATGAGACTCTGATTGGTTAATTGCACGTTATGCCCAAAACACACCCATGACTCATTAAGAGACGAGGTACAACCCTTTTGGACCATGCGTCTGGTGCACCGACCGTTTTTTCCATCGTTAAACTAGCAAAAGTGGATTCACCTGCGGCATGCGCTTCAGATCATGCACTCAGACTGTTAAAATAGGGCCCCTAGAGACGTTTCTGTTCAGAATTTTGTGTGTATCACAAATTCTGTATCTTTCGTAAAATGAAGAGAGCAATGAGATTATTGAAATCGGCCAGTCTACTGCTTGGTAACGTCACAAATAATTTCATTTGATTAAAATGTGAGTAATAAAATAATTAATTTTCAATTTCAACATTATGGTTGAGCTGCCCTGAAATGACATGGCCTATTCACCTGCAGTATGCAACTTGAAGTTCATGGGGAAAAATTTAATTTAGTTAGGCCATTTCCCTATGTATGAAGTCTTATCTAGACAACATTTATTTGCTTTAAAAACCCTTTTTCTCAACAAAAAAAAGTTTCCGAACTTTAGGTATCAACATAGAATTTATGCGCTAAAGTTGAAGGATAGTCGAGTCAAGTCAGCTTTATTTCTGTAGTGCTTTATACCATACAGATTGTTTCAAAGCAGCTTTACAGTGATAACAGGAAAATGATACTTGAGAATGTTTGAATGTTTGATATTTGGAAGAATGTTTGTAACCAAGCAGATCTCGGCAGCCATTGACTACCATAGGATTTTTTCCCCCACTATGGTAGCCAATAGCAGCCGAGATCTGCTTGGTTACAAACATTCTTCCAAATATCTTCCTTTGTGTTCAGCAGAAGAAAGAAATTTATACAGCTTTGGAACAATTTGAGCGTGACAGAATTTTAATTTTTGGGTGAACTATCTCTTTAATTTGGATCCACTTCTGCCATGATTCTTCAACTGGCATGTTTTCTTACATGAAAATGAGTTTGCGGTGCTTAAATTTGATGTTTAAAATATTTAATGAACTAGTTAAAACCATCTTTCTTTTTATTTCTCATAATCACTACCCCTCTCTCTCTCTCTCTCACTATATAGGTAGTGGATTAGGTCCTCATAATATGTCCTCATGCAGACTTGTAAGGGAGCCGTCCTGATACACACCCATCCTCATCCTCCTTTCACGCTGCATTCGTCCTATGTGCCACATTTTTTGAGCCATATTTATGTACCAAGTCATTGTATTTATTTTTATTTTTTGTTGTTGAATTCATTGTTATGTTCATCTGTGAAATACGTCAGTTGTTTTTATTATTATCATTATTATTAAATGGTTTCTTAAATTTCAGACTTTGCATTGTTGTCATTTTCTTGTTCAGCCTTTGTTTAACCCTTAAATGCATGAATGTTTCGCCAATCATTATTACATACTTGGGTTTTAGCGACCCGGATCTATATCTAACACGGATGGATCTCTACCTGTCACGATAATATAAAACTCCCCTGATATTAGAGTAACAATTACAGAAGAATAAAATAAAGCATATTTTGTTATCTTCTGGAGCTTGGAAGGGTTCAGTTTGAGCAGATGTTTTATACCATCATCTCTGTCCTCGTCAGAGCTCATTTCCCAGGACATTCAGCATCTGCCTCATATTCACAATCTCAAACATATTCTCAAAACTATCATTTTCAGCATCTTCAACATCAATATTTTGATCGCTGACAAAATCCATCCAAATCCAGATCCATCATCAAGTGACAGTGACACTCATTTGATTATGGAATAAATGTGAATTGCACTCAGTTGTCAAATATTCAATTATTGTTGTGCAGAAAAAAATATACTTACACTGTTACACACCTCGAGTTGTTAGCGACCCTATACAATTTTTACAAAAACTGTATGGAAAAACAGGCATTCTTTTATAATTTTATTATTTTTTTCTTGTTATATTGTTCATAATGAATTGATTGAGGAATACTACGAAGGTCGCTAAAGACCCGAGGTATGCATTTAAGGGTTAAAGGTGAAATGTGTGGTTTCTGTGCCACTAGTGGAACTAAATGGAATTGCAAAAAATAACAACCATTAGAAAGACTGGTTTAGCCCCGTCTGCTCCGCCCCCATCTGTCACCTGACACAAGGCTAGCCCCGCCCCAAACTCACAGTTGATGAGTCAGAAGTGGCCGTGTCAGGCTGCTCAAACAATGCTTTGAAAGAGTCACAGTCACACTCTTCATGAAGAAATGGCTAACTTATTTTGACTCTTTTAGCAGAGACAATTACACACATCAGCATTAATAATATTATTGAACAGTAGGATCCATGTCTCCAGTCTTATGTCTCATGTCTATGCCGTTACACCTCCAGAGTTTACAGTTGCACATTGAAATGATTAACTCTCTCTTTGTTAAAACGGTTAATTCAGCATTTTTCACATTACAGTCAAACTGTTTTTCTCCAGAGTGAAAGATTTATTCGTCCTCCCTTCAAAATTAAATCATGTCCATCATCCTTTAGCAGAAATCGTGAACAAATGTTTGTCAAACAATGTTTTGGTAGCACCGCAGAGTCACAGTGTTTACATTTTCTGATGGCACGTCGTCTCCCACTGCTGTGCCATTCCTGAAATCCCTGATGCAGTGCATGCTGGTCATTTGAAAGTAATGTGCTATGTTACTTTTGCGTTACATTTTCTCACCTGGGCTAGGCTTGTTTGTTTTTTTAATAACAAAAAATATATTTTTGGCAAATTTAAAGGCCCTTTCACACCAAAAGTGAAATGCAAAAAGAAATCAAATTCACGCCTGTACAGTAGAGGGCACAGCAAAAGACATCAGTTAATAAAGTGAGAATAAATACATAAAGTATATTTGTGTAATTTAACATATTTAATTATTGCAGTTTTGCCTTTCACTGTTTTTACTCATGTTGAGGAATACTGAATGTGTTTTTGTGCAGGTGAGATGAGTAAATGCATGTTCACATTTAGAGCTAGAGCTACAATAACCAACATGTTCACACACACAGCGCACACAATGGCTCTGCACTTACTCACGATTTCTCTCAACATGAGGACAGGAGAGCTGTCAGTCAATAAACGGGTAAACAAAGTAACTTGTATTACAAATTTTAAAAAGTAACTCAGATATTTGATTGTAAGTTTAAAAGTAATGCGTTACTTTACTAGTTACGTGGAAAAAGTCATTTACTTCTGTGATCAAAGCTGAATTTCAGCATCATTACTCCAGTCTTTAAAGTCACATGATTGCTGCTCAAGAAACATTTAACCAGTGTTGAAAGCAGTTGCTTAACATTTTTTTTCAGGATTCTTTGATGAATAGAAAGTTCAAAAGAACAGCATTTATTTTAAATAGAATCTTTTGTAAAAAAAAAGTTGAAAATTGCTTAACTTATTTTGATGAGTTAAAGCAATGTAAAAACATATGTTGTCATCATTTATTGATCATATAATTTTTACAGTGCACTGTTCACTTTTATGTGCACACACTTGTAGACTTATCACAAAATCAGGATCAAACCGACGACAGAGAGTTTATGACAAGTGCCGTGGTATCACTTCAAATTTTTACAATGTACATTATAATGCCAAAAGTATTGGGACACCCCTCCAAATCATTGAATTCAGGTGTTCCAATCACTTCCATGGCCACAGGTGTATAAAATCAAGCACCTAGGCATGCAGACGCTTCTACAAACATTTGTGAAAGAATGGGTCGCTCTCAGGAGCTCAGTGAATTCAAGCGTGGTACCGTGATAGGTTGCCACCTGTGACCAATCAAACTTCGTGTGGCCTTCAGATTAGCTCAAGAACAGTGTGTAGAGCGCTTCATGGAATGGGTTTCCATGGCCGAGCAGCTGCATCCAAGCCTTACATCACCAAGTGCAATGCAAAGCGTGGGATGCAGTGGTGTAAAGCACACCACCACTGGACTCTAGATCAGTGGAGACGTGTTCTCTGGAGTGACCAATCACGCTTCTCTGTCTGGCAATTCGATGGACGAGTCTGGGTTTGGCGGTTGTCAGGAGAACGGTACTTGCCTGACTGCATTGTGCCAAGTGTAAAGTTTGGTGAAGGGGGATTATGGTGTGGGGTTGTTTTTCAGGGGTTGGGATTGGCCCCTTAGTTCCAGTGAAAGGAACTCTTAATGCTTCAGCATACCAAGACATTTTGGACAATTTCATGCTCCCAACTTTGTGGGAACTGTTTGGGGATGGCCCCTTCCTGTTCCAACATGACTGCTCACCAGTGAATGAACAATACAAAATGCAACTATTAATGTTAAAATCAAGGTTTCTAATGAACTCTTTTGGATCTTTCTCTATAACATTTAAATGTCACTTGGTGACTGATTTGAAGCACTCTACATAGGCAGCAACTGTAGTGTTCCTCATATGAGTCACACTGAGTTTCATGATAGTGTGTTTAATAACATACTTTATGATGCCTTGAAATGCTGTCTCACAGCTCATCTCTTGTGCTGCCCTGTGCTTTGCAACATAAGAATAGTTACACAGCAAAACAGTAGAACTTCGACAGACAAGAACGCAAGCATTAAAAGCTTCAGCATTTTGAAGTGGCTGTGTTCTTTTCAGAAAGGTCTGCATTGGAGATTACAATCTTTAACACATCTACCCACTCGAATTCCTCTGCTCCATGATCTGATCTGCTTTTTCCAAAGGTAACACGACACTGCCAGATATTTATTTGATGTGCAGATTTTACTGCTGGAGCAGAATGGGCGAATGCTAGAAGAAGTTCTGAGAAACAGGAGCTGGAAAGAGCTTGGAGGAGTTGTGGTTGGAAACCCTGCTCGAAGGATCATCAAGAACCTGTGTCTCTCCAGTCCTGAGCGCTGCTTTATCAAGCGTCGGCTCTCTGTGAACAGGGGACCCAGGGTCTTTTGCTTTGGTGCTCTGATTCCCACTGTTTTCATCAGCCGTAGGTTTGGCACTTTCCATGAATATTCTGCAAAATAGACTGTTTTCCTTCATCTGTTTTCCAAATGGTCAGCGAAAGGAGGTGCATAAATTAAGTCAATGGAATTAATTCGAGGCACACTTCCAATTAAAATCATTAAAAAGCCTGAAGTGTTTCCAGATAAGTGTTCTATATGCATCAGACGTTCATCCAACGGTCCGTAAGCGTGACGTCTGAGGCTGAGACTACACCTACCCCAACCCTAAACCTACCTAACCCCACCCCCTGGATCCGGAAATTTCCATCAATGGCAGGGAAAGAGTTAAATAAGAAAACAAATAGTGAGCTGCAAACTCATACGTTTCTGCAACTTCAGGGTGTAACCTGCAAACACAATGATCTCTCAAAAAAGACTCTACCATCCTAATCTGAAATGGATTTGAGCTTGACGGGTGACGGTGTCAGTCTCATTCTGTAAACGCCTCACAAAACTTTGGTTGTGTTTAGAGCTGTCCAATAGAAAATAAATTTTGTATCACTCATTAAAGGTTGGGTAAATAAAAAATCACATCATTTCATAACATTAATTCAACTTTTTTTTTAAATTGAATGAAATTAATTGTGTTGCATGGAAGAAAAAAGTAATAGGCTTGAAACAACATGAGTGAGAGAAATGTTTGGTATGAGTTTATCTTACATATCTAATAGCTCTCACTATAAAAACATGGGATTTGTAAAAGTAATGGGACTATTAGAGGCATTGACTTTTCTCTCTCTATTGCTTCCCACTCATCTGTTGCTGTACCGCACAGAACGCCAAGACAGCGGGATATCTGTTAAACAATAACACAGGAACTCTCTGCGGCCTCCATTATGCTCCGATCTTGCCCCGTACCGCAGTCACCAAGTCCATCCAAACAAGAGGTCACATATTTAACGTGACCGCTCTCTACGGGACTCCACAATGGATCCTGACTGCAGCCAGAACCAAAGCTATTTTCAACCTTATCAATATTTTTCATCTTTGGAGTATTGGGAGGATCAAAGGTTTTTCCACACACTGTCTCTGTCTTATCTGCCGATCAGGAGGGTGTAGCGCTGTGTGCCATTACCTCATAAAGCCAGATTACAGTCCATGGAATATCCCGTATATCCCGGCTCTGGAACAGGAGGTGGCAGCTGGGTTTCCATACCTGTTGACATTATAGGAAACTAGCTAGCATTCACTTCGGTCAAAGTTAGGATTTGTGTTTGGAAAGCCAGTCTAATGCTGCCTTCAAGTGATATCAGAATGATCATGTTTATGGAGATGAACGCACCTATACTTTATTGTCCTCGTCAGGAAATATGTTGCTGCATGGACATAATAGTCACCGAGACAAATAGAAAAATACTGATAAGAATAGTAATGCTGAAATTGGCTCACCCAGGGTATATTATTGCTTACATTTTAGCGGCATCTAGCGATGAGGTTGTAAATTGCAACAGTCCACCGCTCACCCCTCCCTTTTGAAGCACATAGAGAAGCTACGGTGGCCGACACAGGACAAAGATGTCGTCGTCTGAGACAGCAGAGAGTAGCTAGCGCTCTGTAGAGAAGTTTGTCCATTTAGGGCTACTGTAGAAACATGGCGGCGCAAAATGGCGGCTTCACTGTAAGGGGACCCGTGGTGTATGTAGATAGAAATGGCTCATTCTAAGGTAATAAAAACACAACGGTTCATTATGTAAGGTCCAAACATAGTTATGTATATTATATTGCATTTCTGTCAATAGATCCTCATAAATACTACACACTGCACCTTTAAAAACGATTTATGACCAACGATATTACCAATTAACTGCCATGTTTCTTGACACATTCCCAACCAGGAAAGTTGGGGCTCCCAGTTTCTGACTGTACTAAAGCATAAAACTACCATCATGTTTGCAGATATTTAAGAAACATGCTAAGTTCACATACTCATTTATCTGGAAAACAACACTACAGCCAGTTATTCTACTTTGAAATGTGAGTTCTGTGTCAGAATGTCTGTTTTTGTTTTGGTCTGTGTGATCCCGCCCACTGCCAATTTACCCAATAGAGGGTATGCATTGACGTCACTTTCCCACCGGAACACGCCCCCTCAGCCGGACTGAGTGGCAGAAGATCAGGGTTAAAAAGTAACCTCAGCCATTATTTGGCTCAGTCGAGCAAATAAAACAAGCAAACAGACGTGTGATGGCATGTTTCATTTGGATCTGAACCAAATATGATCTAAGTTAATGAACTATTCATGCTTTCTCTTTATAGTTGAATATTGCTCATGCATCCCTCAACATTAATTCATCTGCTTTTTTATTACACAATAATGTATTCATGTAACTTTCATTTAAACTGATTGTTTATAATCGCCATCCAGGTTTTCAATTACTGTCATTTAACAGGAGAAAGGTGAAACTACACCAGTGTTTCCATGTACAGTTTCCATGTTTTTATGAGTCTGATCATTTGGAAAGATTCTCACAAAAAAAAAATATTATTTTAGGTCAGTCACACCCTTATTTGGGGCGGCACGGTGGCTCAGTTGGTAGCACTGTCGCCTCACAGGTCCCCGTTCAAAGAGTCCCGGCTCAGCCAGGAGGCCTTTCTGTGTGGCTCCGGTTTCCCCCACAAGCCAAAGACCTGCAGCGTAGCTCAAATGAACACACCAAATTGTCCGTCGGTATAAATATGTGTGTCTGTGTGTGAGCCGTGCGATGGACTGGCCATCCATTCAGGGTGTTTCCCCACCCTCAGGCCCAAGATGCTGGGTTAGGCTCCAGCCCCTTCCGACTCTAATAAGGATAAAGCGGTTTGGATAGTGGATGGATGGACACCCTTATTCTCTCAGTCTGTTTGTAATCAGTTTCTGTCTATAACACAGTTCTAGTAGAACTGTATGGGTTTGAGTTGGAACAATTACGTGAACAAAAGACTGGAGCCACAGGATATTAGAGAGATAACTAGATCCTAATAGGAAAGTAATGTATTTCTACTTGGTGTATGTGTAGCACCTACGCTTATAATTCTCATATGCATACTCTTTTAGATGGACTGAACATCATAAGAATGTGTGTGAGCATGCCAGCAGTTCTGTCACACCAAATCAAGAAACTACAAAAGAACAATTAAAATGATAAGAATTAGGCTATAAGTCTGAGATCCATGATCAAATTGATTTACTCAAAACTGCATTAGAAAACTGCATGTGACACACTAAAAAGTGTGAAAGTGATTCATCACACCAGTCTCGTGCTAAAACACAAAGGAGGGCTCGTAATTGTTATCTGCCACTGACATGGACCATATTTAGGAGATTAATGGTTGATTTTAATGGCCTACTCTTAAAGGGATAGTTCACCATAAAATGAAGTCATCATTTACTGGTGTATGCCCTTATTTCTTCTTTGGACCACAAAAGGAGAAAAATAAAATGTGAATAGTGACCATGCGACATGTGTTGTATATTTCAGGTGTTCTGCGGATATATACGATAGGGTTTGGTGAAAAGCAAACGAAATGTAATGTATTATTTAATGAAAATCCTGACCTTGGCCATCAGTCTTCTGTGCTCGACTGCGTTCATGAGACTCTATTAGCGCCGCAGGTCACTCCGACACAGAAAACCACAGAAAGTTGTGAGAAATCAAGATTAATAAAAACGCTACATGAAATACAATCCATGATGTTCTCTGTACATACACCGATCTGGCATAACATTATGACCATTGACAGCACTGCAAAAAATGCTTTTCTTATTTAGTATTTCTGTCTTGTTTCCAACCTAAATATCTAAAAATTCTTAAATCAAGATGCATTTACTAGATAAGTAAAATGACTTAAGATTTTTTTTCTTGTTTTCTGTAAATATATATATATATATAAAAAAGTGAGTTTGGGACAGAAACAAGAAACAAGATTTCAATCAGAAACAAGATTATTTTTCTTACCCCATTGGCAGATAATTTTGCTTGTTTTAAGCAAAAACTCACTTCATTTTGATTTTTTCCCCCCAGAAAACAAGAAAAAATATCTTATGTCAATTTACTCATCTAGTAAATGCATCTTGATTTAAGAATTTTTAGACATTTAGACTGGAAACAAGACAAAAATACTAAATAAGAAAAGCATTTTTTTGCAGTGATGTGAAGTTAATAACGCTGATTATCTCTTCATCACAGCACCTGTTAGTGGGTGGGATATATTGCAGAAAGTGAACATTTTGTCCTCAAAGTTGATGTGTTAGAAGGATGAAAAATGGGCAAGTGTAAGGATTTGAGAGAGTTTGACAAGGGCCAAATTGTGATGGCTAGACGACTGGGTTAGAGCATCTCCAAAACTGCAGCTCTTGTGGGGTGTTCCCGGTCTGCAGTGGTCAGTATCTATCAAAAGTGGTCCAAGGAAGGAACAGTGGTGAACCGGCGACAGGGTCATGGCTCATTGATGCACGTGGGGAGCGAAGGCTGGCCCATGTGGTCTGATTAAACAGACAAGCTACTGTAGCTCAAATTGCTCAAGAAGTTAATACTGGTTCTGATAGAAAGGTGTCAGAATACACAGTGCGTCACAGTTTGTTGCATATGGGGCTGCATAGCCGCAGACCAGTCAGGGTGCCCATGCTGACCCCTGTCCACCACCGAAAGTGCCAACAGTGGGCACGTGAGCATCAGAGCTGGACTATGGAGCAATGGAAGAAGGTGGTCTGGTCTGATGAATCACGTTTTCTTTTACATCACGTGGATGGCCGGGTGTGTGTGCGTTGCTTACCTGGGGAACACATGGCACCAGGATGCACTATGGGAAGAAGGCAAGCTGGCGGAGGCAGTGTGATGCTTTAGGCAATGTTCTGCTGGGAAACCTTGGGTCCTGCCATCCATGTGGATGTTATTTTGACACGTACCACCTACCTAAGCATTGTTGCAGACCATGTACATGGAAACGGTATTCCCTGGTGGCTGTGGCCTCTTTCGTCTGTTGACTGACATTCTGACCATCATCTAAAAACCAGAGTTCTGATCCGGAGTACACAGATACTGTTTTTTGGGATTTCTAGGCATTGCATTTTATGTCGCGTTTTTATTAAACTTGATTTCTCACAACTTTTGTGCTTATTCTGGGTGAGTCGGAGTGAACTGCGGTGCTAATAGAGTCTCATGAACGCAGTCGAGCACAGAAGACTGATGACCAAGGTCAGGATTTTAGTTAAATAATACATTAAATTTCGGTTTGTTTTTCACCAAACCCTATTGTATATCCGCAGAACACCTAAAATATACGACACATGCCACATGGGATCATTCTGTGATACTTTTGCATCTTTTTTTTTCAAAGCTTGATACTGGTAGCTATTCACTACCATTATATGGACGAGCACGAGCATTTTCTTTTTTTTATTCTCCTTTTGTGCTCCATAAAAGAAAGAACTGCATTAGAACAACACCAGGGTGAGTAAACTATGACTTGATTTTCATTTTAGGGTGAACTATCCCTTTAAGAGTAGGCCAAATGCACAAGTTAAGAATCAACCATTAATCTCCTAAATATCTGAGGTGGTTATGGCCCTGGTTACAATCCCTTTGCCAGAGATCACAGACACTTCTGCTCAGATCCTGTAAGTGTCCCAGTGGATTCCAGTGAGGATAGGGATAGAGAGCTTCTGATGTTTGGGCTGATGATGTGATTTAATGATTGAACAGGCACATCCACAGCTTTTTATTCAGAGTTTTGTTGTTTGCTTGTGTTACTTCCAACACCAGCGTGTTGTCTACAGGGCTACATAGACTTCTTGAAGTGTGGTGTTAAGTGAACCTGCCATTGCACCTTGACAACAACAGTCTGAGTGTAAATGTGTGTGACAATCTCTTCTGTTTCTCTGTCTCTCTGTCAGTCTAGTTTCTGTTCCATGTACACAGGACAGGTTTCCTTTTTTCCGCTCTGTTTGTGTAGGGCCAGACAAGTTCACAGTTGTCTGTTTCCCATCGTTAATATTGATGTATTGCATTATGAGCCTGACAGTCATAGCACTCTTGTGAAAGCTGAGTGTCTGTCTGCTGTTGTCAGTATGAGCGGCATATATAAAATGACCATGTTTTTACATTAGTTTAATAATGCTGAGGCAATAACCACCACATCATGTAGCCGGTTCATATTATCGCCCAGTTGAGGACACTTTTATAGACAAGCCCATTTAAATGAACATGATGTTAATTCCATCTTCCCACAATGCCTTGCTGTCCAGTGTCTGTCAAGCGACTTGGGATGTTAAGTGTCCAAAAGACTGAGAACATATTGAAAATATGACATTCAAAGTCTAATTTAAAATAAACAGAATGCTTTGAAAAATGTAAAGCAAACAGACAACACTGCAAAAACAATGAAATTCTTAAATTCATGCACATTTTCAATTCATGCCATTTTTACTTGATTATACAGGTCTATGAGCTCTTTTATCGTGACTTGTGTTTCACACTTTCCGCATTGCTGTGCCATTGCTATCGAGCAAATTTACTGTCTAAAAAGCCATACATATGAAGCTAGTTATGTGATGCAAAGGTCAAAATGTATTAGTTTTGAGGTCATAACATAGTATTGTGCAAGGAACTGTGTGAAAATAAGTGTTTATTAATTGATAATCTGCCCCTGTAATCACAATTTGTGTGAAAAGTAGGGGCGTAACGGTACACAAAACTGACGGTTTGGTACATACCTTGGTTGTGAAGTCACGGTTCGGTACGGGTTCGGTACAGCAGGGGAGAGAAAACTAAATATAAAATTGCTTTTTATTTATTTTTATTAAACCGTGGTTTACTGAACAAATTGTGTCTGTCCTTAAATGAATTCAATTATAACTAAAGGTTTCATAAAGATAATGCTGTAAACTATATAGGGAGCCCTTACTTGCACATTACTATAATATTAAAGGTTAACAACAAAGCCCAAACTATGAGCCTAAATTCAGTTGCTATTTATTTTTAGATATAATAATCAACACTCAAATAACACATTGTATGCAAACATGTAAACTTCACATAAGGCAGTTTTTGCATTAACTTCTAAATCTAATTATAAAATTATGCTTTTACTCCAATTCGTTGTTGAAATATAATCATTTATACACAGTGGCTGTCATTTTCATGACAGATTTATTTAAACATATATTAAATAATCAAGACATCGCTAACAGGTTAAGTAGAATATAATGAATATATAGGCTAATATAGTGCATATATTTAGTGAAAGAGTTGATTTCTCTAGTGAACTCACAGCTGTGGACACTGAATGACTGCCTGAGGTAAATGTGATGCTACGTGACATTGTTTACAAGCTGTTTTATTGACGTCTTTCCGCGGTTGAAACACTGATTGAGCGATTACACGACATATGATACGTTTCAGTAAGTTGTAATGTATCCTCAACATACCTTCAGATATTAATTTATGTTTATTCTTTAGGAAGAGATGATCGCGTTCACTCGCGCGCCGCGCCTATACAGTGACCTGTCACGTCACATTAAAGAGCGTCAAAACGGCATTTATCCTTTGAATTTCGTGATAAAATGTACAGAATACTTAATATGTTCGTGTGGGAACTCGGATTGAAGTATGTTCTGCGCGTATAACAAGCCTACTGTTAACTGTTAAAGATTGCATTCGGTACCGTTCGGTACACACGTGCACCGTACCGGAAGCCCTGTACCGAAGCAGTCCGGTACGAATACGTGTACCGTTACACCCCTAGTGAAAATGGATAAAAGTTGTTGCGGTTTTACTGCCTCTAGTGTTCATTTCAGCTGGAAACTGTAGGGAATTGTATGTAAAGGTACTTTTTTGCAGTTTTGCAGAAATGTAGCCAGAGTCACGTTTTTCCAACAAGGTTTATTTATTTATTTACTTACTTATTTTGTGGTGGTGGGCCATCGCTACAACACACACTCATCACTACGACACACACTGTGTTCTGGAATTGATCCCGGTAACGTTACCGGGGGCTAATGTTACCGGCATCCTATTTTGCATTGACGCAGAAAGCTCACCAGCAATTTGACACCAACTTTCTGGACACAAAGCCCACTGTGAATCTTGACTGTGGCCATAACCTTGCCTCTCCCCCAGACAAATTAAGAAACAAAGAGGATGGGGAAGAACCTTTAGGATGTCTTCATCTTCTGCCCACCACTGGCAGAGGAAATGAAAATCATTTCTACAGATGTGCTCCCTTTCATGGCCAAAAAGGGATTAGAGAGAACATCAGACATTGTTTCTATGTATTGTTTGACTTTAAAGTCATGCGCAAAATGGGATTAAAACAAAACAAAAAAATGCAGATAAATAACCTTCAGTACCCCACCCCTCCTCGGCAGAAGACTAAACCAGCTTCAAATAGCAACCGTGTTTGTGACAGTGTCCCACTGCTGCTATCACCTCAAAGGCCATTTTCTTCAAATCTTCCGTTTCTAACAAGATCCTCTTAAAAGCCCTTAACAAGCAGATGAATTGTTGCTCTCTTCATCTGGAGGGCTGTAAGACACCATGTCTAACTTCAAAGTTCATCTTAACGCTACACTTTAATTGTATCTTCTCCGACACCCTGCATGTCATCTGATTCTGCTGACTGCACTTACTGCACTTAACACTAAGAGTTTTTTGGGTCCAGTCATCCCTTTATTTGAGCCATGCACACTTAAAGGGTTAGTTCACCCAAAAAATTAAAATTCTCTCATCATTTACTCACACTCATGTTGTTCCAAAGACATTTGTTCATCTTCGGAACACAAATTAATCTTGTTGATGAAATCCAAGAGCTTTCTGTCCCTCCATAGACAGCTATGCAACTAACACGACGTTTCAAATAGTTCATAAAGAGATCATAAAAGTATCCGTATGAATTGCACTGTTTAGTCCAAATTTACTGAAGAGACCAGATCACTTATATGATGAAGCTCAAATGTGCTGCGTAACAAGAGAATGAACCACATTGGTTCTTGCTGAAGCTCAAACGTGCTGGGTAACACATGAGAATGAATCTCATTGGTTCTTGCTGAAGTTCAAACGTGCTGGGTAACACGAGAATGAACCTCATTGGTTCTTGCTGAAGTTCAAACAAGCTAGGTAACACATGAGAATGAATCTCATTGGTTCTTGCTAAAGCTCAAACGTGCTGCGTAACACATGAGAATGAATCTCATTGGTTCTTGCTGAAGTTCAAACGTGCTGTGTAACACGAGAATGAACCTCATTCGTTCTTGAGGAAGCTAAAACGTGCTGCGTAACACAAGAATGAATCTCATTGGTTCTTGCAGAAGCTCAAACGTGATATGTGACACGAGAATGAACCTCATTGGTTCTTGCTAAAGCTCAAACGTGATGAGTAACTCATGAGAGTGAACCTCATTGGTTCTTGCTGAAGCTCAAACGTGCTGCGTAACACGAGAATGAACCTCATTGGCTCTTGCTGAAGCTCAAACGTGCTGTGTAACACGAGAATGAACCTCACTGGTTCTTGAGGAAGCTCAAACGTGCTGCGCAACACGAGAATGAACCTCATTGACTCTTGCTGAAGCTCAAACGTGCTGCGTAACACGAGAATAAACCTTATTGGTTCTTGCTGAAGCTCAAACGTGCTGCGTAACACGAGAATGAACCTCATTGGCTCTTGCTGAAGCTCAAACGTGCTGTGTAACACGAGAATGAACCTCATTGGTTCTTGAGGAAGCTCAAACGTGCTGCGCAACACGAGAATGAACCTCATTGGCTCTTGCTGAAGCTCAAACGTGCTGCGTAACACGAGAATAAACCTTATTGGTTCTTGCAGAAGCTCAAACGTGTTGCGTAACACATGAGAATGAACCTCATTGGTTCTTGCAGAAGCTCAAAAGTTCTGCGCAACACGAGAATGAACCTCATTGGTTCTTGCTGAAGCTCAAACGTGCTGCGTAACACGAGAATGAACCTCATTGGTTCTTGCTGAAGCTCAAACGTGATGCGTAACACGAGAATGAACCTCATTGGTTCTTGCAGAAGCTCAGACGTGCTGCGTAACACGAGAATGAACCTCATTTGTTCTTGCTGAAGCTCAAACATGCTGCGTAACACGAGAATGAACCTCATTGGTTCTTGCAGAAGCTCAAACGTGCTGCGCAACACGAGAAGGAACCTCATTGGTTCTTGAGGAAGCTCAAATGTGCTGCATAACACAAGAATGCACCTCATTGGTTCTTGCTGAAGCTCAAAAGTTCTGCGTAACACAAGAATGAACCTCATTGGTTCTAGCTGAAGCTCAAACGTGCTGCGTAACAAATGAGAATGAATCTCATTGGTTCTTGCTGAAGCTCAAACGTGCTGCGTAACAAGAGAATGAACCTCATTGGTTCTTGCAGAAGCTCAAAAGTTCTGCGCAACATGAGAATGAACCTCACTGGTTCTTGCTGAAGCTCAAATGTGCTGCATAACACAAGAATGCACCTCATTGGTTCTTGCTGAAGCTCAAAAGTTCTACGTAACACAAGAATGAACCTCATTGGTTCTAGCTGAAGCTCAAACGTGCTGCGTAACACATGAGAATGAACCTCATTAGTTCTTGCTGAAGCTCAAATGTGCTGCGTAACAAATGAGAATGAATCTCATTGGTTCTTGCTGAAGCTCAAACGTGCTGCGTAACAAGAGAATGAACCTCATTGGTACTTGCAGAAGCTCAAACGTGTTGCGTAACACATGAGAATGAACCTCATTGGTTCTTGCAGAAGCTCAAAAGTTCTGCGCAACACGAGAATGAACCTTATTGGTTCTTGATAAAGCTCAAACGTGGTGGGTAACACATGAGAATAAATCTCATTGGTTCTTGCTGAAGTTCAGACGTGCTGGGTAACACATGAGAATGAATCTCATTGGTTCTTGCTGAAGCTCAAACGTGCTGCGTAACACGAGAATGAACCTCATTCGTTCTTGAGGAAGCTCAAACGTGCTGCGTAACACAAGAAAGAACCTCACTGGTTCTTGCTAAAGCTCAAACATGCTGGGTAACACATGAGAATGAATCTCATTGGTTCTTGCTGAAGCTCAAACGTGCTGGGTAACACATGAGAATGAACCTCATTGGTTCTTGCTGAAGCTCAAACGTTCTGCGTAAAACAAGAATAAACCTCACTGGTACTTGCTAAAGCTCAAACGTGCTGGGTAACACAAGAATTAACCTCACTGGTACTTGCTAAAGCTCAAACGTGCTGCGTAACACAAGAATGAACCTCACTGGTACTTGCTAAAGCTCAAACGTGCTGCGTAACACAAGAATGAACCTCACTGGTACTTGCTAAAGCTCAAACGTGCTGCGTAACACAAGAATAAACCTCATTGGTTCTTGCTGAAGCTCAAACGTTCTGCATAACACAAGAATGAACCTCACTGGTTCTTGCTAAAGCTCAAACGTGCTGGGTAACACATGAGAATGAATCTCATTGGTTCTTGCTGAAGTTCAAATGTGCTGGGTAACACATGAGAATGAATCTCATTGGTTCTTGCTGAAGCTCAAATGTGCTCCGTAACACATGAGAATGAACCTCATTGGTTCTTGCTGAAGCTCAAACGTGCTGCGTAACACGAGAATGAACCTCATTGGTTCTGGCTGAAGCTCAAACGTTCTGTGTAACACGAGAATGAACCTCATTGCTTCTCGCTAAAGCTCAAATGTTCTGCGTAACATGAGAATGAAACTCATTGGTTCCCGCTGAAGCTCAAACGTGCTGCGTAACACGAGAATGAACCTCACTGGTTCTTGCAAAAGCTCAAACGTGCTGTGCAATACATGAGAATGAACCTCATTGGTTCTTGCTGAAGCTCAGACGTGATTCATGACACGAAAATGAACCTCATTGGTTCTTGCTGAAGCTCAAACGTGATGCGTAATTCATTAGAATGAAACTCACTGGTTCTTGCTGAAGCTGAAACGTGCTGCACAACACGAGAATGAACCTCATTGGCTCTTGCTAAAGCTCAAACGTTATGCGTAACACGAGAATGAACCTCATTGGTTCTTGCTGAAGCTCAAAATTCTGCGTAACATGAGAATGAACTTCGTTGGTTCTTGCTGAAGCTCAAACGTGTTGCGCAACACGAGAATGAGCCTCATTGGCTCTTGCTGAAGCTCAAACGTGCTGTGTAACACAAGAATTAACCTCGTTGGTTATTGAAGAAGCTCAAACGTGCTGCGCAACACGAGAATGAAAATTATTGGCTCTTGCTGAAGCTCAAACGTGCTGCGTAACATGAGAATAAACCTTATTGGTTCTTGCTGAAGCTCAAACGTGCTGCGTAACACGAGAATAAACCTCATTGGTTCTTGCTGAAGCTCAATTGTGCTGCGTAACACGAGAATGAACCTCACTGGTTCTTGCTGAAGCTCAAATGTTCTGCGTAACACAAGAATGAACCTCACTGGTTCTTGCTAAAGCTCAAACGTGCTGGGTAACACATGAGAATGAATCTCATTGGTTCTTGTTGAAGTTCAAACGTGCTGGGTAACATGAGAATGAATCTCATTGGTTCTTGCTGAAGCTCAAACGTGCTGCGTAACACGAGAATGAACCTCATTCGTTCTTGAGGAAGCTCAAACGTGCTGCATAACACAAGAATGAACCTCACTGATTCTTGCTAAAGCTCAAAATTCTGCGTAACACAAGAATGAACCTCATTGGTTCTCGCTGAATCCCAAACTTTCTGTGTAACACGAGAATGAACCTCATTGGTTCTCGCTGAACTCAAACGTTCTGCGTAACACGAGAATGAACCTCATTGGTTCTCGCTGAAGCTCAAACGTGCTGCGTAACACGAGAATGAACCTCATTTGTTCTTGCTGAAGCTCAAACGTGCTGCGTTACACGAGAATGAACCTCATTGGTTCTTGCTGAAGCTCAAAAGTTCTGCGTAACACGAAAATGAACCTCACTGGTTCTTGCTGAAGCTCAAACGTGCTGCGTAACACATGAGAATGAACCTCATTGGTTCTTGCTGAAGCTCAAACGTGCTGCGTAACAAATGAGAATGAATCTCATTGGTTCTTGCTGAAGCTCAAATGTGCTGGGTAACACATGAGAATGAACCTCATTGGTTCTTGCTGAAGCTCAAACGTTCTGCATAACACAAGAATGAACCTCACTGGTTCTTGCTAAAGCTCAAACGTGTTGGGTAACACATGAGAATTAATCTCATTGGTTCTTGCTGACGTTCAAACGTGCTGGGTAACACATGAGAATGAATCTCATTGGTTCTTGCTGAAGCTCAAACGTTCTGCGTAACACGAGAATGAACATCATTGGTTCTTGCAGAAGCTCAAACGTCCTACGTAACACATGAGAATGAACCTCACTGGTTCTTGCTGAAGCTCAAACGTGCTGCGTAACACAAGAATGAACCTCATTGGTTCTTGCTGAAGCTCAAACGTGCTGCGTAACACGAGATGAACCTCATTGGTTCTTGAGGAAGCTCAAACATGCTGGGTAACACATGAGAATAAATCTCATTGGTTCTTGATGAAGTTCAAACATGCTGCGTAACACATGAGAATGAATCTCATTGGTTCTTGCAGAAGCTCAAACGTTCTGCGTAACACGAGAATGAACATCATTGGTTCTTGCAGAAGCTCAAACGTGCTGTGTAACACATGAGAATGAACCTCACTAGTTGTTGCAGAAGCTCAAACGTGCTGCGTAACACGAGAATGAACCTCATTGGCTCTCGCTGAAGCTCAAACGTGCTGTGTAACAAAAGAATGAACCTCATTGGTTCTTGCAGAAGCTCAAACGTGCTGCGTAACACGAGATGATCCTCATTGGCTCTTGCTGAAGCTCAAACGTGCTGCTTAACACAGGAACGAACCTTATTGGTTCTTGAGGAAGCTCAAACGTGTTGCGTAACACGAGAATAAACCTCATTGGCTCTTGCTGAAGCTCAAACGTTCTGCGTACCATGAGAATGAACTTCATTGGTTCTTGCTGAAGCTCAAACGTTCTGCGTAACACGAGAATGAACCTCATTGGTTCTCGCTGAATCCCAAACTTTCTGCGTAACAAGAGAATGAACCTCATTGGTTCTCGCTGAAGCTCAAACGTTCTGCGTAACACGAGAATGAACCTCATTGGTTCTCGCTGAAGCTCAAACGTGCTGCGTAACACGAGAATGAACCTCATTAGTTCTTGCAGAAGCTCAAACGTGCTGTGTAACACGAGAATGAACCTCATTGGTTCTTGCTGAAGCTCAAACGTACTGCGTAAGATGAGAATGAAACTCATTGGTTCTTGCAGAAGCTCAAACGTGCTGCGTAACACGAGAATGAACCTCACTGGTTCTTGCAGAAGCTCAAACGTGATGTATAACACGAGAATGAACCTCATTGGTTCTTGCAGAAGCTCAAACGTGCTGCGTAACACGAGAATGAACCTCATTTGTTCTTGCAGAAGCTCAAACGTGCTGCGTAACACGAGAATGAACCTCATTGGTTCTTGTAGAAGCTCAAACGTGCTGCGTAACACATGAGAATGAACCTCATTGGTTCTTGCTGAAGCTCAAACGTTCTGCGTAACACATGAGAATGAACCTCACTGGTTCTTGCTAAAGCTCAATCGTGCTGGGTAACACTTGAGAATGAATCTCAATGGTTCTTGCTGAAGTTCAAACGTGCTGGGTAACACATGAGAATGAATCTCATTGGTTCTTGCTGAAGCTCAAACGTGCTGGGTAACACGAGAATGAACCTCATTTGTTCTTGAGGAAGCTCAAACGTGCTGCGTAACACAAGAAAGAACCTCACTGTTTCTTGCTAAAGCTCAAACATGCTGGGTAACACATGAGAATGAATCTCATTGGTTCTTGCTGAAGTTCAAACGTGCTGTGTAACACATGAGAATGAACCTCATTGGCTCTTGCTGAAGCTCAAACGTTCTGCGTAACACAAGAATGAACCTCACTGGTTCTTGCTAAAGCTCAAACGTGCTGCGTAACACATGAGAATGAACCTCATTGGTTCTTGCTGAAGCTCAAACGTTCTGTGTAACACAAGAATGAACCTCACTGGTTCTTGCTAAAGCTCAAACATGCTGGGTAACACATGAGAATGAATCTCATTGGTTCTTGCTGAAGTTCAAATGTGCTGGGTAACACATGAGAATGAATCTCATTGGTTCTTGCTGAAGCTCAAATGTGCTGCGTAACACATGAGAATGAACCTCATTGGTTCTTGCAGAAGCTCAAACGTGCTGCGTAACACGAGAATGAACCTCATTGGTTCTTGCAGAAGCTCAAACGTGCTGCATAACACAAGAATGAACCTCACTGGTTCTTGCTGAAGCTCAAACGTAATGTATAACACGAGAATGAACCTCATTGGTTCTTGCAGAAGCTCAAACGTGCTGCGTAACACAAGAATGAACCTCATTTGTTCTTGCTGAAGCTCAAACGTGATGTATAACACGAGAATGAACCTCATTGGTTCTTGCAGAAGCTCAAACGTGCTGCGTAACACGAGAATGAACCTCATTTGTTCTTGCTGAAGCTCAAACGTGCTGCGTAACACGAGAATGAACCTCATTGGTTCTTGTAGAAGCTCAAACGTGCTGCGTAACACATGAGAATGAACCTCATTGGTTCTTGCTGAAGCTCAAACGTGCTGGGTTACACATGAGAATGAACCTCATTGGTTCTTGCTGAAGCTCAAACGTGCTGCGTAACAATTGAGAATGAATCTCATTGGTTCTTGCTGAAGCTCAAAAGTGCTGGGTTACACATGAGAATGAACCTCATTGGTTCTTGCTGAAGCTCAAACGTTCTGTGTAACACATGAGAATGAACCTCACTGGTTCTTGCTAAAGCTCAATCGTGCTGGGTAACACTTGAGAATGAATCTCAATGGTTCTTGCTGAAGTTCAAACGTGCTGGGTAACACATGAGAATGAATCTCATTGGTTCTTGCTGAAGCTCAAACGTGCTGGGTAACACGAGAATGAACCTCATTTGTTCTTGAGGAAGCTCAAACGTGCTGCGTAACACAAGAATGAACCTCACTGGTTCTTGCTAAAGCTCAAACGTGCTGCATAACACATGAGAATGAACCTCATTGGTTCTTGCTGAAGCTCAAACGTTCTGTGTAACACAAGAATGAACCTCACTGGTTCTTGCTAAAGCTCAAACATGCTGGGTAACACATGAGAATGAATCTCATTGGTTCTTGCTGAAGTTCAAATGTGCTGGGTAACACATGAGAATGAATCTCATTGGTTCTTGCTGAAGCTCAAATGTGCTGCGTATCACATGAGAATGAACCTCATTGGTTCTTGCTGAAGCTCAAACGTGCTGCGTAACACGAGAATGAACCTCATTGGTTCTCGCTTAAGCTCAAAAGCTCTGCGTAACACGAGAATGAACCTCATTGCTTCACGCTGAAGCTCAAACGCTCTGCGTAACACGAGAATGAACCTCATTGCTTCTCGCTGAAGCTCAAACGTGTTGCGTAACACGAGAATGAACCTCATTGGTTCTTGATGAAGCTCAAACGTGATGCGTAACATGAGAATGAACCTCACTGGTTCTTGCAGAAACTCAAACGTTCTGCGCAACACGAGAATGAAACTCACTGGTTCTTGCAGAAGCTCAAACGTGCTGTGCAACACATGAGAATGAACCTCATTGGTTCTTGCTGAAGCTCAAACGTGCTGCGTAACACGAGAATGAACCTTATTGGTTCTTCCAGAAGCTCAAACGTTCTGCGTAACACGAGAATGAACCTCATTGGTTCTTGCTAAAGCTCAAACATGCTGGGTAACACATGAGAATGAATCTCATTGGTTCTTGCTGAAGTTCAAATGTGCTGCGTAACACATGAGAATGAATCTCATTGGTCCTTGCTGAAGCTCACACGGGCTGGGTAACACATGAGAATGAATCTCATTGGTTCTTGCTGAAGTTCAAACGTGCTGCGTAACACATGAGAATGAACCTTATTGGTACTTGCTGAAGCTCAAACGTACTGCGTAACACGAGAACGAACCTCATTGGTTCTTGCTAAAGCTCAAACATGCTGGGTAACACATGAGAATGAATCTCATTGGTTCTTGCTGAAGTTCAAACGTGCTGGGTAACACATGAGAATAAATCTCATTGGTTCTTGCTGAAGCTCAAACGTTCTCCGTAAAACAAGAATGAACCTCACTGGTTCTTGCTAAAGCTCAAACGTGTTGCGTAACACATGAGAATGAACCTCACTGGTTCTTGCTGAAGCTCAAACGTGCTGCGTAACACGAGAATGAAACTCATTCGTTCCTGAGGAAGCTCAAACGTGCTGCGTAACACAAGAATGAACCTCACTGATTCTTGCTAAAACTCAAACGTGCTGGGTAACACATGAGAATGAATCTCATTCGTTCTTGCTGAAGTTCAAACGTGCTGGGTAACACATGAGAATGAATCTCATTGGTTCTTGCTGAAGCTCAAACGTGCTGCGTAACACATGAGAATGAACCTCATTGGTTCTTGCTGAAGCTCAAACGTGCTGTGTAACACATGAGAATGAACCTCACTGGTTGTTGCAGAAGCTCAAACGTGCTGCGTAACACGAGAATGAACCTCATTGGCTCTCGCTGAAGCTCAAACGTGCTGTGTAACATGAGAATGAACCTCATAGGTTCTTGCTGAAGCTTAAACATGATGCGTAACACGAG
Organism: Coreius guichenoti; assembly: GCA_039654105.1. NCBI lineage: Eukaryota > Metazoa > Chordata > Actinopteri > Cypriniformes > Gobionidae > Coreius > Coreius guichenoti. The sequence goes on along the minus strand of CM077171.1, from coordinate 5,564,373 downwards.
AATGAATCTCATTGGTTCTTGCAGAAGCTCAAACGTGCTGTGCAACACATGAGAATGAACCTCATTGGTTCTCGCTGAAGCTCAAACGTTCTGCGTAACACGAGTATGAACCTCATTGGTTCTCGCTGAAGCTCAAACGTGCTGCGTAACACGAGAATGAACCTCATTGGTTCTTGCTGAAGCTTAAACATGATGCGTAACACGAGAATGAACCTCATTGGTTCTTCCTGAAGCTCAAACGTGCTGCGTAACACGAGAATGAACCTCATTGATTCTTGCTAAAGCTCAAACGTGATGCGTAACACAAGAATGAACCTCATTGGTTCTTGCAGAAGCTCAAACGTGCTGCGTAACACATGAGAATGAACCTCATTTGTTCTTGCAGAAGCTGAAACGTGCTGCGTAACACGAGAATGAACCTCATTGGTTCTTGCAGAAGCTCAAACTTGCTTGGTAACACATGAGAATGAACCTCATTGGTTCTCGCTGAAGCTCAAACGTGATGCTTAACACGAGAATGAACCTCATTGGTTCTCGCAGAAGCTCAAATGTGCTGCGTAACACACGAGAATGAACCTCATTGGTTCTCGCTGAAGCTCAAACGTGCTGCGTAACACGAGAATGAACCTCATTGGTTCTTGCTGAAGCTCAAACGTGCTGCGTAACACGAGAATGAACCTCATTGGTTCTTGCTGAAGCTCAAACGTGATGCGTTACACGAGAATGAATCTCATTGGTTCTTGCAGAAGCTCAAACGTGCTGCGCAACACGAGAATGAACCTCATTGGTTCTTGCAGAAGCTCAAACGTGCTGCGTAACACGAGAATGAACCTCATTGGTTCTTGCTGAAGCTCAAATGTGCTGCGTAACACGAGATGATCCTCATTGGCTCTTACTGAAGCTCAAACGTGCTGCTAAACACAAGAACGAACCTCATTGGTTCTTGAGGAAGCTCAAACGTGTTGCGTAACACGAGAATAAACCTCATTGGCTCTTGCTGAAGCTCAAACGTTCTGCGTACCATGAGAATGAACTTTATTGGTTCTTGCTGAATCCCAAACTTTCTGCGTAACATGAGAATGAACCTCATTGGTTCTCGCTGAAGCTCAAACGTTCTGCGTAACACGAGAATGAACCTCATTGGTTCTTGCAGAAGCTCAAACGTGCTGCGTAACATGAGAATGAACCTCATTGGTTCTTGCTGAAGCTCAAACGTGCTGGGTTACACATGAGAATGAACCTCATTGGTTCTTGCTGAAGCTCAAACGTGCTGCGTAACAATTGAGAATGAATCTCATTGGTTCTTGCTGAAGCTCAAAAGTGCTGGGTTACACATGAGAATGAACCTCATTGGTTCTTGCTGAAGCTCAAACGTTCTGCGTAACACATGAGAATGAACCTCACTGGTTCTTGCTAAAGCTCAGTCGTGCTGGGTAACACTTGAGAATGAATCTCAATGGTTCTTGCTGAAGTTCAAACGTGCTGGGTAACACATGAGAATGAATCTCAATGGTTCTTGCTGAAGCTCAAACGTGCTGGGTAACACGAGAATGAACCTCATTTGTTCTTGAGGAAGCTCAAACGTGCTGCGTAACACAAGAAAGAACCTCACTGGTTCTTGCTAAAGCTCAAACATGCTGGGTAACACATGAGAATGAATCTCATTGGTTCTTGCTGAAGTTCAAACGTGCTGTGTAACACATGAGAATGAACCTCATTGGTTCTTGCTGAAGCTCAAACGTTCTGCGTAACACAAGAATGAACCTCACTGGTTCTTGCTAAAGCTCAAACGTGCTGCGTAACACATGAGAATGAACCTCATTGGTTCTTGCTGAAGCTCAAACATGCTGGGTAACACATGAGAATGAATCTCATTGGTTCTTGCTGAAGTTCAAATGTGCTGGGTAACACATGAGATTGAATCTCATTGGTTCTTGCTGAAGCTCAAATGTGCTGCGTAACACATGAGAATGAACCTCATTGGTTCTTGCTGAAGCTCAAACGTGCTGCGTAACACGAGAATGAACCTCATTGGATCTCGCTGAAGCTCAAACGCTCTGCGTAACACGAGAATGAAGATCATTGCTTCTCGCTGAAGCTCAAACGTGTTGCGTAACACGAGAATGAACCTCATTGGTTCTTGATGAAGCTCAAACGTGATGCGTAACATGAGAATGAACCTCATTGGTTCTTGCAGAAACTCAAACGTTCTGCGCAACACGAGAATGAACCTCACTGGTTCTTGCAGAAGCTCAAACGTGCTGTGCAACACATGAGAATGAACCTCATTGGTTCTTGCTGAAGCTCAAACGTGCTGCGTAACACGAGAATGAACCTTATTGGTTCTTCCAGAAGCTCAAACGTTCTGTGTAACACGAGAATGAACCTCATTGGTTCTTGCTAAAGCTCAAACATGCTGGGTAACACATGAAAATGAATCTCATTGGTTCTTGCTGAAGTTCAAATGTGCTGCGTAACACATGAGAATGAATCTCATTGGTTCTTGCTGAAGCTCACACGGGCTGGGTAACACATGAGAATAAATCTCATTGGTTCTTGCTGAAGTTCAAACGTGCTGCGTAACACATGAGAATGAACCTTATTGGTACTTGCTGAAGCTCAAACGTACTGCGTAACACGAGAACGAACCTCATTGGTTCTTGCTAAAGCTCAAACATGCTGGGTAACACATGATAATGAATCTCATTGGTTCTTGCTAAAGTTCAAACCTGCTGGGTAACACATGAGAATAAATCTCATTGGTTCTTGCTGAAGCTCAAACGTTCTCCGTAAAACAAGAATGAACCTCACTGGTTCTTGCTAAAGCTCAAACGTGTTGCGTAACACATGAGAATGAACCTCACTGGTTCTTGCTGAAGCTCAAACGTGCTGCGTAACACGAGAATGACCCTCATTCGTTCCTGAGGAAGCTCAAACGTGCTGCGTAACACAAGAATGAACCTCACTGATTCTTGCTAAAACTCAAACGTGCTGGGTAACACATGAGAATGAATCTCATTCGTTCTTGCTGAAGTTCAAACATGCTGGGTAACACATGAGAATGAATCTCATTGGTTCTTGCTGAAGCTCAAACGTGCTGCGTAAAACATGAGAATGAACCTCATTGGTTCTTGCTGAAGCTCAAACGTGCTGTGTAACACATGAGAATGAACCTCACTGGTTGTTGCAGAAGCTCAAACGTGCTGCGTAACACGAGAATGAACCTCATTGGTTCTTGCTGAAGCTCAAACGTACTGCGTAACACGAGAATGAACCTCATTGGTTCTTGCTGAAGCTTAAACGTGCTGGGTTACACATGAGAATGAACCTCATTGGTTCTTGCTGAAGCTCAAACGTGCTGCGTAACAATTGAGAATGAATCTCATTGGTTCTTGCTGAAGCTCAAAAGTGCTGGGTTACACATGAGAATGAACCTCATTGGTTCTTGCTAAAGCTCAAACGTTCTGCGTAACACATGAGAATGAACCTCACTGGTTCTTGCTAAAGCTCAATCGTGCTGGGTAACACTTGAGAATGAATCTCAATGGCTCTTGCTGAAGTACAAACGTGCTGGGTAACACATGAGAATGAATCTCAATGGTTCTTGCTGAAGCTCAAACGTGCTGTGTAACACAAGAAAGAACCTCACTGGTTCTTGCTAAAGCTCAAACATGCTGGGTAACACATGAGAATGAATCTCATTGGTTCTTGCTGAAGTTCAAACGTGCTGTGTAACACATGAGAATGAACCTCATTGGTTCTTGCTGAAGCTCAAACGTTCTGCGTAACACAAGAATGAACCTCACTGGTTCTTGCTAAAGCTCAAACGTGCTGCGTAACACATGAGAATGAACCTCATTGGTTCTTGCTGAAGCTCAAACGTTCTGTGTAACACAAGAATGAACCTCACTGGTTCTTGCTAAAGCTCAAACATGCTGGGTAACAATTGAGAATGAATCTCATTGGTTCTTGCTGAAGTTCAAATGTGCTGGGTAACACATGAGAATGAATCTCATTGGTTCTTGCTGAAGCTCAAATGTGCTGCGTAACACATGAGAATGAACCTCATTGGTTCTTGCTGAAGCTCAAACGTGCTGCGTAACACGAGAATGAACCTCATTGGTTCTCGCTTAAGCTCAAACGCTCTGCGTAACACGAGAATGAACCTCATTGCTTCTCGCTGAAGCTCAAACGCTCTGCGTAACACGAGAATGAACCTCATTGCTTCTCGCTGAAGCTCAAACGTGTTGCGTAACACGAGAATGAACCTCATTGGTTCTTGATGAAGCTCAAACGTGATGCGTAACATGAGAATGAACCTCATTGGTTCTTGCAGAAACTCAAACGTTCTGCGCAACACGAGAAAGAACCGCACTGGTTCTTGCAGAAGCTCAAACGTGCTGTGCAACACATGAGAATGAACGTCATTGGTTCTTGCTGAAGCTCAAACGTACTGCGTAACACGAGAACGAACCTCATTGGTTCTTGCTAAAGCTGAAACATGCTGGGTAACACATGAGAATGAATCTCATTGGTTCTTGCTGAAGTTCAAACGTGCTGGGTAACACATGAGAATAAATCTCATTGGTTCTTGCTGAAGCTCAAACGTTCTCCGTAAAACAAGAATGAACCTCACTGGTTCTTGCTAAAGCTCAAACGTGTTGCGTAACACATGAGAATGAACCTCACTGGTTCTTGCTGAAGCTCAAACGTGCTGCGTAACACGAGAATGAACCTCATTCGTTCCTGAGGAAGCTCAAACGTGCTGCGTAACACAAGAATGAACCTCACTGATTCTTGCTAAAACTCAAACGTGCTGGGTAACACATGAGAATGAATCTCATTCGTTCTCGCTGAAGTTCAAACATGCTGGGTAACACATGAGAATGAATCTCATTGGTTCTTGCTGAAGCTCAAACGTGCTGCGTAACACATGAGAATGAACCTCATTGGTTCTTGCTGAAGCTCAAACGTGCTGTGTAACACATGAGAATGAACCTCACTGGTTGTTGCAGAAGCTCAAACGTGCTGCGTAACACGAGAATGAACCTCATTGGCTCTCGCTGAAGCTCAAACGTGCTGTGTAACACGAGAATGAACCTCATTGGTTCTTGCTGAAGCTTAAACATGATGCGTAACACGAGAATGAACCTCATTGGTTCTTGCAGAAGCTCAAACGTGCTGCTCAACACGAGAATGAACCTCACTGGTTCTTGCAGAAGCTCAAACGTGCTGTGCAGCACATGAGAATGAACCTCATTGGTTCTCGCTGAAGCTCAAACGTTCTGCGTAACACGAGTATGAACCTCATTGGTTCTCGCTGAAGCTTAAACATGACGCGTAACACGAGAATGAACCTCATTGGTTCTTGCAGAAGCTCAAACGTGCTGCGCAACACATGAGAATGAACCTCACTGGTTCTTGCAGAAGCTCAAACGTGCTGTGCAACACATGAGAATGAACCTCATTGGTTCTCGCTGAAGCTCAAACGTGCTGTGTAACACGAGAATGAACCTCATTGGTTCTTGCTGAAGCTTAAACATGATGCGTAACACGAGAATGAACCTCACTGGTTCTTTTAGAAGCTCAAACGTGCTGCGCAAAACGAGAATGAACCTCACTGGTTCTTGCAGAAGCTCAAACGTGCTGTGCAACACATGAGAATGATCCTCATTGGTTCTTGCTGAAGCTCAAACGTTCTGCGTAACACAAGAATGAACCTCATTGGCTCTTGCTGAAACTCAAACGTGCCGTGACACAAGAATGAACCTCACTGGTTCTTGTTGAAGCTCAAACGTGATGCGTAACACGAGAATGAACCTCATTGGTTCTTGCAGAAGCTCAAATGTTCTGCGTAACATGAGAATGAACCTCATTGGTTCTTGCTGAAGCTCAAACATTCTGCGTAACACGAGAATGAACCTCACTGGTTCTTGCTGAAGCTCAAACGTTCTGCGTAACACGAAAATGAACATCATTGGTTCTTGCAGAAGCTCAAACGTGCTGCGTAACACATGAGAATGAACCTCACTGGTTCTTGCAGAAGCTCAAACGTGCTGCGTAACACGAGAATGAACCTCATTGGCTCTCGCTGAAGCTCAAACGTGCTGCGTAACACGAGAATGAACCTCATTGGTTCTTGCTGAAGCTCAAACGTGCTGCGTAACACGAGAATGAACCTCATTGGTTCTTGCTGAAGCTCAAACATGCTGCATAAAACGAGATGAACCTCATTGGCTCTTGCTGAAGCTCAAACGTGCTGCGTAACACAAGAACGAACCTCATTTGTTCTTGCTGAAGCTCAAACGTGCTGCGTAACACGAGAATGAACCTCATTGGCTCTTGCTGAAGCTCAAACGTTCTGCGTAACATGAGAATGAACCTCATTGGTTCTTGCTGAAGCTCAAACGTGCTGCGTAACACGAGAATGAACCTCACTAGTTCTTGCTGAAGCTCAAACGTGATGCGTAACACGAGAATGAACCTCATTGGCTCTTGCAGAAGCTCAAACGTGCTGCGTTTGAGGATGAGAATGAAGGTGCATGAGAATGAACCTCATTGCTTCTCGCTGAAGCTCAAACGTGCTGCGTAACACGAGAATGAACCTCATTGGTTCTTGCTGAAGCTCAAACGTGATGCGTAACACGAGAATGAACCTCATTGGCTCTCGCTGAAGCTCAAACGTGCTGCGTAACATGAGAATAAACCTCATTGGTTCTTGCTGAAGCTCAAACGTGCTGCGTAACACGAGAATGAACCTCATTGGTTCTTGCTGAAGCTCAAACGTGCTGCATAAAACGAGATGAACCTCATTGGCTCTTGCTGAAGCTCAAACGTGCTGCGTAACACAAGAACAAACCTCATTTGTTCTTGCTGAAGCTCAAACGTGCTGCGTAACACGAGAATGAACCTCATTGGCTCTTGCTGAAGCTCAAACGTTCTGCGTAATATGAGAATGAACCTCATTGGTTCTTGCTGAAGCTCAAACGTGCTGCGTAACACGAGAATGAACCTCACTGGTTCTTGCTGAAGCTCAAACGTGATGCGTAACACGAGAATGAACCTCATTGGCTCTTGCAGAAGCTCAAACGTGCTGCGTTTGAGGATGAGAATGAAGGTTCATGAGAATGAACCTCATTGCTTCTCGCTGAAGCTCAAACGTGCTGCGTAACACGAGAATGAACCTCATTGGTTCTTGCTGAAGCTCAAACGTGATGCGTAACACGAGAATGAACCTCATTGGTTCTTGCAGAAGCTCAAACGTGCTGCGCAACACGAGAATGAACCTCATTGCTTCTCGCTGAAGCTCAAACGTGCTGCGTAACGCGAGAATGAACCTCATTGGTTCTTGCTGAAGCTCAAACGTGATGCGTAACACGAGAATGAACCTCATTGGTTCTTGCAGAAGCTCAGATGTGCTGCGCAACACGAGAATGAACCTCATTGGTTCTTGCAGAAGCTCAAATGTGCTGCGTAACACGAGAATGAACCTCATTGGCTCTTGCTGAAGCTCAAATGTGCTGCGTAACACGAGAATTAACCTCATTGGCTCTTGCTGAAGCTCAAACGTGCTGCGTAACACGAGAATGAACCTCATTGGTTCTTCCTGAAGCTGAAACGTGCTGCGTAACACGAGAATGAACCTCATTGATTCTTGCTGAAGCTCAAACGTGATGCGTAACAAGAGAATGAACCTCATTGGTTCTTGCTGAAGCTCAAATGTGCTGCGTAACACATGAGAATGAACCTCACTGGTTCTTGCAGAAGCTCAAACGTGCTGCGTAACACGAGAATGAACCTCATTGGCTCTCGCTGAAGCTCAAACGTGCTGCATAACACAAGAATGAACCTCATTGGTTCTTGCAGAAGCTCAAACGTGCTGCGTAACACGAGATGAACCTCATTGGCTCTTGCTGAAGCTCAAACGTTCTGCGTAACACAAGAACGAACCTCATTGGTTCTTGAGGAAGCTCAAACGTGCTGCGTAACACGAGAATGAACCTCATTGGCTCTTGCTGAAGCTCAAACGTTCTGCGTAACATGAGAATGAACCTCATTGGTTCTTGCTGAAGCTCAAACGTGATGCGTAACATGAGAATGAACCTCATTGGCTCTTGCTGAAGCTCAAACGTTCTGCGTAACATGAGAATGAACCTCATTGGTTCTTGCTGAAGCTCAAACGTGATGCGTAACATGAGAATGAACCTCATTGGTTCTTGCAGAAGCTCAAACGTGCTGCGCAACACGAAAATGAACCTCATTGGTTCTTGCAGAAGCTCAAACGTGCTGCGTAACACGAGAATGAACCTCATTGGTTCTTGCTGAAGCTCAAACGTGATGCGTAACACGAGAATGAACCTCATTGGTTCTTGCAGAAGCTCAAACGTGCTGCGCAACACGAGAATGAACCTCACTGGTTCTTGCAGAAGCTCAAACGTGCTGTGCAACACATGAGAATGAATCTCATTGGTTCTCGCTGAAGCTCAAACGTTCTGCGTAACACGAGTATGAACCTCATTGGTTCTCGCTGAAGCTCAAAGTGCTGCGTATCACGAGAATGAACCTCATTGGCTCTTGCTGAAGCTTAAACATGATGCGTAACACGAGAATGAACCTCATTGGTTCTTGCAGAAGCTCAAACGTGCTGCGCAACACGAGAATGAACCTCATTGGTTCTTGTTGAAGCTCAAACGTGCTGCGTAACACATGAGAATGAACCTCATTGGTTCTCGCTGAAGCTTAAATGTTGTGCGTAACATGAGAATGAACCTCATTGGTTCTTGCTGAAGCTCAAACATTCTGCGTAACACGAGAATGAACCTCACTGGTTCTTGCTGAAGCTCAAACGTTCTGCGTAACACGAAAATGAACATCATTGGTTCTTGCAGAAGCTCAAACGTGCTGCGTAACACATGAGAATGAACCTCACTGTTTCTTGCAGAAGCTCAAACGTGCTGCGTAACACAAGAACGAACCTCATTTGTTCTTGAGGAAGCTCAAACGTGCTGCGTAACACGAGAATGAACCTCATTGGCTCTTGCTGAAGCTCAAACGTTCTGCGTAACATGAGAATGAACCTCATTGGTTCTTGCTGAAGCTCAAACGTGATGCGTAACACGAGAATGAACCTCATTGGTTCTTGCAGAAGCTCAAACGTGCTGCGCAACACGAGAATGAACCTCATTGGTTCTTGCAGAAGCTCAAACGTGCTGCGTAACACGAGAATGAACCTCATTGGTTCTTGCAGAAGCTCAAACGTGCTGCGTAACACGAGAATGAACCTCATTGGCTCTTGCTGAAGCTCAAATGTGCTGCGTAACACGAGAATGAACCTCATTGGCTCTTGCTGAAGCTCAAACGTGCTGCGTAACACGAGAATGAACCTCATTGGTTCTTCCTGAAGCTCAAACGTGCTGCGTAACACTAGAATGAACCTCATTGATTCTTGCTGAAGCTCAAACGTGATGCGTAACACAAGAATGAACCTCATTGGTTCTTGCAGAAGCTCAAACGTGCTGCGTAACACATGAGAATGAACCTCATTGGTTCTTGCAGAAGCTGAAACGTGCTGCGTAACACGAGAATGAACCTCATTGGTTCTTGCAGAAGCTCAAATGTGCTTGGTAACACATGAGAATGAACCTCATTGGTTCTCGCTGAAGCTCAAACATGATGCGTAACACGAGAATGAACCTCATTGGTTCTCGCAGAAGCTCAAATGTGCTGCATAACACACGAGAATGAACCTCATTGGTTCTCGCTGAAGCTCAAACGTGCTGCGTAACACGAGAATGAACCTCATTGGTTCTTGCTGAAGCTCAAACGTGCTGCGTAACACGAGAATGAACCTCATTGGTTCTTGCTGAAGCTCAAACGTGATGCGTTACACGAGAATGAATCTCATTGGTTCTTGCAGAAGCTCAAACGTGCTGCGCAACACGAGAATGAACCTCATTGGTTCTTACAGAAGCTCAAACGTGCTGCGTAACACGAGAATGAACCTCATTGGCTCTTGCTGAAGCTCAAATGTGCTGCGTAACACGAGAATGAACCTCATTGGCTCTTGCTGAAGCTCAAACCTGCTGCGTAACACGAGAATGAACCTCATTGGTTCTTGCAGAAGCTCAAACGTGCTGCGTAACACATGAGAATGAACCTCATTGGTTCTTGCAGAAGCTCAAACGTGCTGCGCAACACATGAGAATGAACCTCATTGGTTCTCGCTGAAGCTCAAACGTGCTGCATAACACGAGAATGAACCTCATTGGTTCTTGCTGAAGCTCAAACGTGATGCGTAACACGAGAATGAACCTCATTGGTTCTTGCAGAAGCTCAAATGTGCTGCGTAACACATGAGAATGAACCTCATTGGTTCTCGCTGAAGCTCAAACGTTCTGCGTAACACGAGAATGAACCTCATTGGTTCTCGCAGAAGCTCAAATGTGCTGCGTAACATACGAGAATGAACCTCATTGGTTTGAGCCTCATTGGTTTGAACCTCATTCGTTTGAGCTGAAGCTCAAACGTGATGCGTAACACGAGAATGAACCTCATTGGTTCTTGCAGAAGCTCAAACGTGCTGCGTAACACATGAGAATGAACCTCATTGGTTCTTACAGAAGCTCAAACGTGCTGCGTAACACGAGAATGAACCTCACTGGCTCTTGCTGAAGCTCAAATGTGCTGCGTAACACGAGAATGAACCTCATTGGCCCTTGCTGAAGCTCAAACCTGCTGCGTAACACGAGAATGAACCTCATTGATTCTCGCTGAAGCTCAAACGTGATGCGTAACACGAGAATGAACCTCATTGGTTCTTGCAGAAGCTCAAACGTGCTGCGTAACACATGAGAATGAACCTCATTGGTTCTTGCAGAAGCTCAAACGTGCTGCGCAACACATGAGAATGAACCTCATTGGTTCTCGCTGAAGCTCAAACGTGCTGCATAACACGAGAATGAACCTCATTGGTTCTTGCAGAAGCTCAAATGTGCTGCGTAACACATGAGAATGAACCTCATTGGTTCTCGCTGAAGCTCAAACGTTCTGCGTAACACGAGAATGAACCTCATTGGTTCTCGCAGAAGCTCAAATGTGCTGCGTAACACACGAGAATGAACCTCATTGGTTTGAGCCTCATTGGTTTGAACCTCATTCGTTTGAGCTGAAGCTCAAACGTGATGCGTAACACGAGAATGAACCTCATTGGTTCTTGCAGAAGCTCAAACGTGCTGCGTAACACATGAGAATGAACCTCATTGGTTCTTACAGAAGCTCAAACGTGCTGCGTAACACGAGAATGAACCTCACTGGCTCTTGCTGAAGCTCAAATGTGCTGCGTAACACGAGAATGAACCTCATTGGCCCTTGCTGAAGCTCAAACCTGCTGCGTAACACGAGAATGAACCTCATTGATTCTCGCTGAAGCTCAAACGTGATGCGTAACACGAGAATGAACCTCATTGGTTCTTGCAGAAGCTCAAACGTGCTGCGTAACACATGAGAATGAACCTCATTGGTTCTTGCAGAAGCTCAAACGTGCTGCGCAACACATGAGAATGAACCTCATTGGTTCTCGCTGAAGCTCAAACGTGCTGCATAACACGAGAATGAACCTCATTGGTTCTTGCTGAAGCTCAAACGTGATGCGTAACACGAGAATGAACCTCATTGGTTCTTGCAGAAGCTCAAATGTGCTGCGTAACACATGAGAATGAGCCTCATTGGTTCTCGCTGAAGCTCAAACGTTCTGCGTAACACGAGAATGAACCTCATTGGTTCTCGCTGAAGCTCAAACGTGCTGCGTAACACATGAGAATGAACCTCATTGGTTCTCGCTGAAGCTCAAATGTTGTGCGTAACATGAGAATGAACCTCATTGGTTCTTGCTGAAGCTCAAACGTGCTGCGCAACACGAGAATGAACCTCACTGGTTCTTGCAGAAGCTCAAACGTGCTGCGTAACACGAGAATGAACCTCATTGGTTCTTGCAGAAGCTCAAACGTGCTGCGTAACACGAGAATGAACCTCATTGGTTCTTTCAGAAGCTCAAACGTGCTGCATAACACGAGAATGAACCTCATTGGTTCTTGCTGAAGCTCAAACGTGATGCGTAACACGAGAATGAACCTCATTGGTTCTTGCAGAAGCTCAAATGTGCTGCGTAACACATGAGAATGAGCCTCATTGGTTCTCGCTGAAGCTCAAACGTTCTGCGTAACACGAGAATGAACCTCATTGGTTCTTGCTGAAGCTCAAACGTGCTGCGTAACACATGAGAATGAACCTCATTGGTTCTCGCTGAAGCTCAAATGTTGTGCGTAACATGAGAATGAACCTCATTGGTTCTTGCTGAAGCTCAAACGTGCTGCGCAACACGAGAATGAACCTCACTGGTTCTTGCAGAAGCTCAAACGTGCTGCGTAACACGAGAATGAACCTCATTGGTTCTTGCAGAAGCTCAAACGTGCTGCGTAACACGAGAATGAACCTCATTGGCTCTTGCTGAAGCTCAAATGTGCTGCGTAACACGAGAATGAACCTCATTGGCTCTTGCTGAAGCTCAAAGGTGCTGCGTAACACGAGAATGAACCTCATTGGTTCTTCCTGAAGCTCAAACGTGCTGCGTAACACTAGAATGAACCTCATTGATTCTTGCTGAAGCTCAAACGTGATGCGTAACACAAGAATGAACCTCATTGGTTCTTGCAGAAGCTCAAACGTGCTGCGTAACACATGAGAATGAACCTCATTGGTTCTTGCAGAAGCTGAAACGTGCTGCGTAACACGAGAATGAACCTCATTGGTTCTTGCAGAAGCTCAAACGTGCTTGGTAACACATGCTGCGTAACACGAGAATGAACCTCATTGGTTCTTGCTGAAGCTCAAACGTGCTGCGTAGCACGAGAATGAACCTCATTTGTTCTTGCTGAAGCTCAAACGTGATGCGTTACACGAGAATGAATCTCATTGGTTCTTGCAGAAGCTCAAACGTGCTGCGCAACACGAGAATGAACCTCATTGGTTCTTACAGAAGCTCAAACGTGCTGCGTAACACAAGAATGAACCTCATTGGCTCTTGCTGAAGCTCAAATGTGCTGCGTAACACGAGAATGAACCTCATTGGCTCTTGCTGAAGCTCAAACCTGCTGCGTAACACGAGAATGAACCTCATTGATTCTCGCTGAAGCTCAAACGTGATGCGTAACACGAGAATGAACCTCATTGGTTCTTGCAGAAGCTCAAACGTGCTGCGTAACACAAGAATGAACCTCATTGCTTCTCGCTGAAGCTCAAACGTTCTGCGTAACACGAGAATGAACCTCATTGGTTCTTGCTGAAGCTCAAACGTGATGCGTAACACGAGAATGAACCTCATTGGTTCTTGCAGAAGCTCAAACGTGCTGCGCAACACGAGAATGAACCTCACTGGTTCTTGCAGAAGCTCAAACGTACTGCGCAACACATGAGAATGAACCTCATTGGTTCTTGCTGAAGCTCAAACGTGCTGCGTAACACGAGAATGAACCTCATTGGCCCTTGCTGAAGCTCAAACGTGCTGCGCAACACGAGGTTGAACCTCATTGGTTCTTGCAGAAGCTCAAACGTGCTGCGCAACACATGAGAACGCACCTCATTGGTTCTTGCAGAAGCTCAAACGTGCTGCGCAACACGAGAATGAACCTCATTGGTTCTTGCAGAAGCTCAAACGTGCTGCGCAACACATGAGAATGAACCTCATTGGTTCTTGCTGAAGCTCAAACGTGCTGCGTAACACGAGAATGAACCTCATTGGCTCTTGCTGAAGCTCAAACGTGCTGCGTAACACGAGAATGAACCTCATTGTTTCTTCCTGAAGCTCAAACTTGCTGCGTAACAAGAGAATGAACCTCATTGATTCTTGCTGAAGCTCAAACGTGATGCGTAACAAGAGAATGAACCTCATTGGTTCTTGCAGAAGCTCAAATGTGCTACGTAACACAAGAGAATGAACCTCATGGGCTCTTGCTGAAGCTCAAACGTGCTGCGTAACACATGAGAATGAACCTCACTGGTTCTTGCAGAAGCTCAAACATGCTGCGTAGCACGAGAATGAACCTCATTGGCTCTCGCTGAAGCTCATACGTGCTGCGTAACACAAGAATGAACCTCATTGGTTCTTGCAGAAGCTCAAACGTGCTGCGTAACACGAGAATGAACCTCATTGGTTCTTGCTGAAGCTCAAACGTGCTGCGTAACACGAGATGAACCTCATTGGCTCTTGCTGAAGCTCAAACGTTCTGCGTAACACAAGAACGAACCTCATTGGTTCTTGAGGAAGCTCAAACGTTCTGCGTAACACGAGAATGAACCTCATTGGCTCTTGCTGAAGCTCAAACGTTCTGCGTAACATGAGAATGAACCTCACTGGTTCTTGCTGAAGCTCAAACGTGATGCGTAACACGAGAATGAACCTCATTGGTTCTTGCAGAAGCTGAAACGTGCTTGGTAACACATGAGAATGAACCTCATTGGTTCTCGCTGAAGCTCAAACGTGATGCGTAACACGAGAATGAACCTCATTGGTTCTCGCAGAAGCTCAAATGTGCTTCGTAACACACGATAAATGAACCTCATTGGTTCTCGCTGAAGCTCAAACGTGATGCGTTACACGAGAATGAATCTTATTGGTTCTTGCAGAAGCTCAAACGTGCTGCGCAACACGAGAATGAACCTAATTGGTTCTTACAGAAGCTCAAACGTGATGCGTAACACGAGAATGAACCTCATTGATTCTCGCTGAAGCTCAAACGTGATGCGTAACACGAGAATGAATCTTATTGGTTCTTGCAGAAGCTCAAACGTGCTGCGCAACACGAGAATGAACCTAATTGGTTCTTACAGAAGCTCAAACGTGATGCGTAACACGAGAATGAACCTCATTGATTCTCGCTGAAGCTCAAACGTGATGCGTAACACGAGAATGAACCTCATTGGTTCTCGCTGAAGCTCAAACGTTCTGCGTAACACGAGAATGAACCTCACTGGTTCTTGCAGAAGCTCAAACGTACTGCGCAACACATGAGAATGAACCTCATTGGTTCTTGCTGAAGCTCAAACGTGCTGCGTAACACGAGAATGAACCTCATTGGCCCTTGCTGAAGCTCAAACGTGCTGCGCAACACGAGGTTGAACCTCATTGGTTCTTGCAGAAGCTCAAACGTTCTGCGTAACACGAGAATGAACCTCATTGGTTCTTGCAGAAGCTCAAACGTGCTGCGCAACACGAGAATGAACCTCATTGCTTCTCGCTGAAGCTCAAACGTTCTGCGTAACACGAGAATGAACCTCATTGGTTCTCGCTGAAGCTCAAACGTGCTGCGTAACACAAGAATGAACCTCATTGGCCCTTGCTGAAGCTCAAACGTGCTGCGCAATACGAGATTGAACCTCATTGGTTCTTGCAGAAGCTCAAATGTGCTGCGCAACACATGAGAACGAACCTCATTGGTTCTTGCTGAAGCTCAAACGTGCTGCGCAACACGAGAATGAACCTCACTGGTTCTTGCAGAAGCTCAAACGTGCTGCGTAACACGAGAATGAACCTCATTGGTTCTTGCAGAAGCTCAAACGTGCTGCGTAACACGAGAATGAACCTCATTGGTTCTTTCAGAAGCTCAAACGTGCTGCATAACACAAGAATGAACCTCATTGGTTCTTGCTGAAGCTCAAACGTGATGCGTAACACGAGAATGAACCTCATTGGTTCTTGCAGAAGCTCAAATGTGCTGCGTAACACATGAGAATGAGCCTCATTGGTTCTCGCTGAAGCTCAAACGTGATGCGTAACACGAGAATGAACCTCATTGGTTCTTGCTGAAGCTCAAACGTGCTGCGTAACACATGAGAATGAACCTCATTGGTTCTCGCTGAAGCTCAAATGTTGTGCGTAACATGAGAATGAACCTCATTGGTTCTTGCTGAAGCTCAAACGTGCTGCGCAACACGAGAATGAACCTCACTGGTTCTTGCAGAAGCTCAAACGTGCTGCGTAACACGAGAATGAACCTCATTGGTTCTTGCAGAAGCTCAAACGTGCTGCGTAACACGAGAATGAACCTCATTGGCTCTTGCTGAAGCTCAAATGTGCTGCGTAACACGAGAATGAACCTCATTGGCTCTTGCTGAAGCTCAAAGGTGCTGCGTAACACGAGAATGAACCTCATTGGTTCTTCCTGAAGCTCAAACGTGCTGCGTAACACTAGAATGAACCTCATTGATTCTTGCAGAAGCTCAAACGTGATGCGTAACACAAGAATGAACCTCATTGGTTCTTGCAGAAGCTCAAACGTGCTGCGTAACACATGAGAATGAACCTCATTGGTTCTTGCAGAAGCTGAAACGTGCTGCGTAACACGAGAATGAACCTCATTGGTTCTTGCAGAAGCTCAAACGTGCTTGGTAACACATGCTGCGTAACACGAGAATGAACCTCATTGGTTCTTGCTGAAGCTCAAACGTGCTGCGTAGCACGAGAATGAACCTCATTTGTTCTTGCTGAAGCTCAAACGTGATGCGTTACACGAGAATGAATCTCATTGGTTCTTGCAGAAGCTCAAACGTGCTGCGCAACACGAGAATGAACCTCATTGGTTCTTACAGAAGCTCAAACGTGCTGCGTAACACAAGAATGAACCTCATTGGCTCTTGCTGAAGCTCAAATGTGCTGCGTAACACGAGAATGAACCTCATTGGCTCTTGCTGAAGCTCAAACCTGCTGCGTAACACGAGAATGAACCTCATTGATTCTCGCTGAAGCTCAAACGTGATGCGTAACACGAGAATGAACCTCATTGGTTCTTGCAGAAGCTCAAACGTGCTGCGTAACACATGAGAATGAACCTCATTGGTTCTTGCAGAAGGTCAAACGTGCTGCGCAACACATGAGAATGAACCTCATTGGTTCTCGCTGAAGCTCAAACGTGCTGCATAACACGAGAATGAACCTCATTGGTTCTTGCTGAAGCTCAAACGTAATGCGTAACACGAGAATGAACCTCATTGGTTCTTGCAGAAGCTCAAATGTGCTGCGTAACACATGAGAATGAGCCTCATTGGTTCTCGCTGAAGCTCAAACGTTCTGCGTAACACGAGAATGAACCTCATTGGTTCTCGCTGAAGCTCAAACGTTCTGCGTAACACAAGAATGAACCTCATTGCTTCTCGCTGAAGCTCAAACGTTCTGCGTAACACGAGAATGAACTTCATTGGTTCTCGCTGAAGCTCAAACGTGCTGCGTAACATGAGAATGAACCTCATTGGTTCTTGCTGAAGCTCAAACGTGATGCGTAACACGAGAATGAACCTCATTGGTTCTTGCAGAAGCTCAAACGTGCTGCGCAACACGAGAATGAACCTCACTGGTTCTTGCAGAAGCTCAAACGTACTGCGCAACACATGAGAATGAACCTCATTGGTTCTTGCTGAAGCTCAAACGTGCTGCGTAACACGAGAATGAACCTCATTGGCCCTTGCTGAAGCTCAAACGTGCTGCGCAACACGAGGTTGAACCTCATTGGTTCTTGCAGAAGCTCAAACGTGCTGCGCAACACATGAGAACGCACCTCATTGGTTCTTGCAGAAGCTCAAACGTGCTGCGCAACACGAGAATGAACCTCATTGGTTCTTGCTGAAGCTCAAACGTGCTGCGTAACACGAGAATGAACCTCATTGGCTCTTGCTGAAGCTCAAACGTGCTGCGTAACACGAGAATGAACCTCATTGTTTCTTCCTGAAGCTCAAACTTGCTGCGTAACAAGAGAATGAACCTCATTGATTCTTGCTGAAGCTCAAACGTGATGCGTAACAAGAGAATGAACCTCATTGGTTCTTGCAGAAGCTCAAATGTGCTACGTAACACAAGAGAATGAACCTCATGGGCTCTTGCTGAAGCTCAAACGTGCTGC
Organism: Coreius guichenoti; assembly: GCA_039654105.1. Lineage (NCBI taxonomy): Eukaryota > Metazoa > Chordata > Actinopteri > Cypriniformes > Gobionidae > Coreius > Coreius guichenoti. Next base: position 5,546,428 of record CM077171.1, on the reverse strand, counting down.
GTAACACATGAGAATGAACCTCACTGGTTCTTGCAGAAGCTCAAACATGCTGCGTAGCACGAGAATGAACCTCATTGGCTCTCGCTGAAGCTCATACGTGCTGCGTAACACAAGAATGAACCTCATTGGTTCTTGCAGAAGCTCAAACGTGCTGCGTAACACGAGAATGAACCTCATTGTTTCTTGCTGAAGCTCAAACGTGCTGCGTAACACGAGATGAACCTCATTGGCTCTTGCTGAAGCTCAAACGTTCTGCGTAACACAAGAACGAACCTCATTGGTTCTTGAGGAAGCTCAAACGTTCTGCGTAACACGAGAATGAACCTCATTGGCTCTTGCTGAAGCTCAAACGTTCTGCGTAACATGAGAATGAACCTCACTGGTTCTTGCTGAAGCTCAAACGTGCTGCGTAACACGAGATGAACCTCATTGGCTCTTGCTGAAGCTCAAACGTTCTGCGTAACACAAGAACGAACCTCATTGGTTCTTGAGGAAGCTCAAACGTTCTGCGTAACACGAGAATGAACCTCATTGGCTCTTGCTGAAGCTCAAACGTTCTGCGTAACATGAGAATGAACCTCACTGGTTCTTGCTGAAGCTCAAACGTGATGCGTAACACGAGAATGAACCTCATTGGTTCTTGCAGAAGCTGAAACGTGCTTGGTAACACATGAGAATGAACCTCATTGGTTCTCGCTGAAGCTCAAACGTGATGCGTAACACGAGAATGAACCTCATTGGTTCTCGCAGAAGCTCAAATGTGCTTCGTAACACACGATAAATGAACCTCATTGGTTCTCGCTGAAGCTCAAACGTGATGCGTTACACGAGAATGAATCTTATTGGTTCTTGCAGAAGCTCAAACGTGCTGCGCAACACGAGAATGAACCTAATTGGTTCTTACAGAAGCTCAAACGTGATGCGTAACACGAGAATGAACCTCATTGATTCTCGCTGAAGCTCAAACGTGATGCGTAACACGAGAATGAATCTTATTGGTTCTTGCAGAAGCTCAAACGTGCTGCGCAACACGAGAATGAACCTAATTGGTTCTTACAGAAGCTCAAACGTGATGCGTAACACGAGAATGAACCTCATTGATTCTCGCTGAAGCTCAAACGTGATGCGTAACACGAGAATGAACCTCATTGGTTCTCGCTGAAGCTCAAACGTTCTGCGTAACACGAGAATGAACCTCACTGGTTCTTGCAGAAGCTCAAACGTACTGCGCAACACATGAGAATGAACCTCATTGGTTCTTGCTGAAGCTCAAACGTGCTGCGTAACACGAGAATGAACCTCATTGGCCCTTGCTGAAGCTCAAACGTGCTGCGCAACACGAGGTTGAACCTCATTGGTTCTTGCAGAAGCTCAAACGTTCTGCGTAACACGAGAATGAACCTCATTGGTTCTTGCAGAAGCTCAAACGTGCTGCGCAACACGAGAATGAACCTCATTGCTTCTCGCTGAAGCTCAAACGTTCTGCGTAACACGAGAATGAACCTCATTGGTTCTCGCTGAAGCTCAAACGTGCTGCGTAACACAAGAATGAACCTCATTGGCCCTTGCTGAAGCTCAAACGTGCTGCGCAATACGAGATTGAACCTCATTGGTTCTTGCAGAAGCTCAAATGTGCTGCGCAACACATGAGAACGAACCTCATTGGTTCTTGCAGAAGCTCAAACGTGCTGCGCAACACAAGAATGAACCTCATTGGTTCTTGCAGAAGCTCAAACGTGCTGCGCAACACATGAGAATGAACCTCATTGGTTCTTGCTGAAGCTCAAACGTGCTGCGTAACACGAGAATGAACCTCATTGGCTCTTGCTGAAGCTCAAACGTGCTGCGTAACACGAGAATGAACCTCATTGGCTCTTGCTGAAGCTCAAACGTGCTGCGTAACACGAGAATGAACCTCATTGTTTCTTCCTGAAGCTCAAACTTGCTGCGTAACACGAGAATGAACTTCATTGATTCTTGCTGAAGCTCAAACGCGATGCGTAACACGAGAATGAACCTCATTGGCTCTTGCTGAAGCTCAAACGTGCTGCGTAACACGAGAATGAACCTCATTGGCTCTTGCTGAAGCTCAAACGTGCTGCGTAACACGAGAATGAACCTCATTGTTTCTTCCTGAAGCTCAAACTTGCTGCGTAACACGAGAATGAACCTCATTGCTTCTCGCTGAAGCTCAAACGTGCTGCGTAACACGAGAATGAGCCTCATTGGCTCTTGCTGAAGCTGAAATGTGCTGCGTAACACGAGAATGAACCTCATTGGCTCTTGCTGAAGCTCAAACGTGCTGCGTAACATGAGAATGAACCTCATTGGTTCTTCCTGAAGCTCAAACGTGATGCGTAACACGAGAATGAACCTCATTGGTTCTTGCAGAAGCTCAAACATGCTGTGTCACACAAGAATGAACCTCACTGGTTCTTGCACAAGCTCAAACGTGCTGCGTAACACAAGAATGAACCTCATTGGTTCTTGCAGAAGCTCAAACGTGCTGGGTAACTCATGAGAATGAACCTCATTGGTTCTTGAGGAAGCTCAAATGTGCTGCGCAACACATGAGAACGAACCTCATTGGTTCTTGCAGAAGCTCAAACGTGCTGCGCAACACGAGAATGAACCTCATTGGTTCTTGCAGAAGCTCAAACGTGCTGCGCAACACATGAGAATGAACCTCATTGGTTCTTGCAGAAGCTCAAACGTGCTGCGCAACACATGAGAATGAACCTCATTGGTTCTTGCTGAAGCTCAAACGTGCTGCGTAACACGAGAATGAACCTCATTGGCTCTTGCTGAAGCTCAAACGTGCTGCGTAACACGAGAATGAACCTCATTGGCTCTTGCTGAAGCTCAAACGTGCTGCGTAACACGAGAATGAACCTCATTGTTTCTTCCTGAAGCTCAAACTTGCTGCGTAACACGAGAATGAACTTCATTGATTCTTGCTGAAGCTCAAACGTGATGCGTAACACGAGAATGAACCTCATTGCTTCTCGCTGAAGCTCAAACGTTCTGCGTAACACGAGAATGAGCCTCATTGGCTCTTGCTGAAGCTGAAATGTGCTGCGTAACACGAGAATGAACCTCATTGGCTCTTGCTGAAGCTCAAACGTGCTGCGTAACACGAGAATGAACCTCATTGGTTCTTCCTGAAGCTCAAACGTGATGCGTAACACTAGAATGAACCTCATTGGTTCTTGCAGAAGCTCAAACATGCTGTGTCACACAAGAATGAACCTCACTGGTTCTAGCAGAAGCTCAAACGTGCTGCGTAACAAGAATGAATCTCATTGGTTCTTGCACAAGCTCAAACGTGCTGCATAACACAAGAATGAACCTCACTGGTTCTTGCAGAAGCTCAAACGTACTGCGCAACACATGAGAATGAACCTCATTGGTTCTTGCTGAAGCTCAAACGTGCTGCGTAACACGAGAATGAACCTCATTGGTTCTTGCAGAAGCTCAAACGTTCTGCGTAACACGAGAATGAACCTCATTGGTTCTTGCAGAAGCTCAAACGTGCTGCGCAACACGAGAATGAACCTCATTGCTTCTCGCTGAAGCTCAAACGTTCTGCGTAACACGAGAATGAACCTCATTGGTTCTCGCTGAAGCTCAAACGTGCTGCGTAACACAAGAATGAACCTCATTGGCCCTTGCTGAAGCTCAAACGTGCTGCGCAACACGAGATTGAACCTCATTGGTTCTTGCAGAAGCTCAAATGTGCTGCGCAACACATGAGAACGAACCTCATTGGTTCTTGCAGAAGCTCAAACGTGCTGCGCAACACGAGAATGAACCTCATTGGTTCTTGCAGAAGCTCAAACGTGCTGCGCAACACATGAGAATGAACCTCATTGGTTCTTGCTGAAGCTGAAACGTGCTGCGTAACACGAGAATGAACCTCATTGGCTCTTGCTGAAGCTCAAACGTGCTGCGTAACACGAGAATGAACCTCATTGGCTCTTGCTGAAGCTCAAACGTGCTGCGTAACACGAGAATGAACCTCATTGCTTCTCGCTGAAGCTCAAACGTTCTGCGTAACACGAGAATGAGCCTCATTGGCTCTTGCTGAAGCTGAAATGTGCTGCGTAACACGAGAATGAACCTCATTGGCTCTTGCTGAAGCTCAAACGTGCTGCGTAACATGAGAATGAACCTCATTGGTTCTTCCTGAAGCTCAAACGTGATGCGTAACACGAGAATGAACCTCATTGGTTCTTGCAGAAGCTCAAACATGCTGTGTCACACAAGAATGAACCTCACTGGTTCTAGCAGAAGCTCAAACGTGCTGCGTAACAAGAATGAATCTCATTGGTTCTTGCACAAGCTCAAACGTGCTGCATAACACAAGAATGAACCTCACTGGTTCTTGCAGAAGCTCAAACGTGCTGCGTAACACAAGAATGAACCTCACTGGTTCTTGCAGAAGCTCAAACGTGCTGGGTAACTCATGAGAATGAACCTCATTGGTTCTTGAGGAAGCTCAAACGTGTTGCGCAACACGAGGTTGAACCTCATTGGTTCTTGCAGAAGCTCAAACGTTCTGCGTAACACGAGAATGAACCTCATTGGTTCTTGCAGAAGCTCAAACGTGCTGCGCAACACGAGAATGAACCTCATTGCTTCTCGCTGAAGCTCAAACGTTCTGCGTAACACGAGAATGAACCTCATTGGTTCTCGCTGAAGCTCAAACGTGCTGCGTAACACAAGAATGAACCTCATTGGCCCTTGCTGAAGCTCAAACGTGCTGCGCAACACGAGATTGAACCTCATTGGTTCTTGCAGAAGCTCAAATGTGCTGCGCAACACATGAGAACGAACCTCATTGGTTCTTGCAGAAGCTCAAACGTGCTGCGCAACACGAGAATGAACCTCATTGGTTCTTGCAGAAGCTCAAACGTGCTGCGCAACACATGAGAATGAACCTCATTGGTTCTTGCTGAAGCTGAAACGTGCTGCGTAACACGAGAATGAACCTCATTGGCTCTTGCTGAAGCTCAAACGTGCTGCGTAACACGAGAATGAACCTCATTGGCTCTTGCTGAAGCTCAAACGTGCTGCGTAACACGAGAATGAACCTCATTGCTTCTCGCTGAAGCTCAAACGTTCTGCGTAACACGAGAATGAGCCTCATTGGCTCTTGCTGAAGCTGAAATGTGCTGCGTAACACGAGAATGAACCTCATTGGCTCTTGCTGAAGCTCAAACGTGCTGCGTAACATGAGAATGAACCTCATTGGTTCTTCCTGAAGCTCAAACGTGATGCGTAACACGAGAATGAACCTCATTGGTTCTTGCAGAAGCTCAAACATGCTGTGTCACACAAGAATGAACCTCACTGGTTCTAGCAGAAGCTCAAACGTGCTGCGTAACAAGAATGAATCTCATTGGTTCTTGCACAAGCTCAAACGTGCTGCATAACACAAGAATGAACCTCACTGGTTCTTGCAGAAGCTCAAACGTGCTGCGTAACACAAGAATGAACCTCACTGGTTCTTGCAGAAGCTCAAACGTGCTGGGTAACTCATGAGAATGAACCTCATTGGTTCTTGAGGAAGCTCAAACGTGTTGCGCAACACAAGAGTGAACCTCATTGGTTCTTGCAGAAGCTCAAACTTGCAGCGTAATACGACAATGAACCTCATTGGTTCTTGCAGAAGCTCAAACTAGCTGCGTAATATGAGAATGAACCTCACTGGTTCTTATGTTGGAGCTTCCGTTCACCATGTCTGATGTGTGCGTCGATGAATGTTTGTATGCGAATAAAAATTCAATCTTGTGAACATATAAAGTGATCGTGTCTCTTTAGAAAATTTGGACTAAACCGCTCAATTCATACGGATTAGTTTTACGATCTCCTTATGAACTTTTTGAAGCAACAAAGTGCCAGGTGTTTAGCTGTCAATGGAGGGTCAGAAAACGCTCAGATTTCATTAAAAACATAATTTGCGTTCCGAAGATGAACTAAAGTCTTGCGGGTTTGGAGCAACATGAGTGTGAGTAAATGAGTAAATTAACTAACCCTAAAAGGATAATTCACCCATAAATAAAAATTCTGTTATTATTTACTCAATCTCATGTTGCTCCAAAACCTGTAAGACTTTCTCTTGTTGACAATACCAAAATGTTAGAACGTATGGATCAGATATATCAGATCCGACCCCACACACCGAATCCCTTCCAGAAGATATCCTGTTTTGTCTGGTATCCAAAACTTTATTAACAGTCTTCTGTCAGCGTGAGAGTTTGACTGAGAAAGCCAGGAAAGCAGGAGTCGAAGTGATGATAACCATAAGAGTTTATTGAATAATCTTAGTTGCGTATGTTTCAGTGCTCAGACTTCATCTGATCACTACAAATACAACAAGTGTCATTATTTAAACCAAACCAGTTCTACACAAAAGGAGACGTTTAGCAGAATGAGCACAAATGGTCTTGTCCATTCAACAAAAAGTCACACAAACAATGCTGACCTACAAATGCAAAACACTATAATGATTTTTTTATTCTTTTGAAATATAGCTGGGCCAAACTCGCCAGTCACAGGACAGATTATAATCTCAGAGACCTGATTTCAGTTTTATCTCAATTTTGACTAAATGTGTAGTTACCATGTTATGCCACAACACTTGAATAGATTTAAATATGCAGAAGTGTGAATGCAGCAGAAGGGATTTCAGTGAAAACTTTGATCTGTTCCTCACACAAAGCTTTCACCTAACTTCAGAAGACTTGGGATATAATGTACAAATTGTATTAACTATATTGTTATACTTTTATGGTTGTTTTTATAGCTTGACAAACCCTGCTCACTTTATCCTTTGTGCATCCTTACGGATGTTAATGCTAACTACATACATTTTGGCACAGGTGTGTATTTTTATTGGAATTTTACTATTTCACCCCTATTTCCTTTAAAAAATCTATTTTACACTAGTAACACAAAATAGTTCCTTTCAAGACCGTTTGGACAAAAATGTCCCTATTGAAACCCATTAAAACTGCATTTTTTAATCCCAGGTACATTTAACTATAACATGATGCAATCTTTGTTAATAGGCTTCAAAATTTAAATTTTTACAATTTTTTACCAGATGGTGCCATTTTCTCAGGTTTGGCCTATAAAGCAAATACTCACTTTATTCTTGTTTTCTGCTTCTGCATATTATAGAGCCAATTTGATAAATTATGCAGCTATAATTGTGTGGGTGTGTTAGTATGGATATCAGAGTGTGGTGTGTATGTGTTTAATAAAAAAAAAAAAAAGTGTGTGTGTGTGCTTGTATTTGAGAGAGAAAAACTGACTGCAAATCACAAATCTAAACACTGTGTGTACCAGTGGAGTTTTGCTGGCATCCAATGGGGAAAATTTGGTGCATTCGCCCAAACAAAATCTTACTGTAAGTAAATTTTTTGAGATATCAACCTCAAATTTGGAACACAGCTTTTTTTAGATTTATGGCTTTGATTTTCTAGCAGTTTTAGAGTTCAACATGTTTCATAAAATATATATTTTATATAAAATATTATTCATAAATCATTTTCATAAACTTAAACCTCTATAACTTTTTTTTGGTTTCACTTTTTTTAAAATTCAACAATAATCTGCCACAGGTCTTCTTTAAAATGAGACCAAACTTAAGTCTGTGCTCCCAATATTAAATTTTTGATGACAGTTTTTTGACATGGACATTTTTGTCCTCTATGGACCTATGTGTAACTTTTTTTTAATTGATGCACAAGGGTTATGTTTTCATTGTGAAACACGAAGATGATAAACGGTATCGTTTCAAAACTATTTCAAAACCTACTTCAAAGTTTGCGTTCTCAAGCCACCAAACACTGTTGCCATGCAAATGAACGGCCAGAACACATTCAAATCTTTCTATTTTAGTTGAAAATGGTGTCGCGTAAGTGGCCCCAAAGTAAATAACTAATGATTATTTACAACAGAAATGAATCAATCAAAAACTTACTTTAGCCGGACAACTTTTTTCTAGAGCTGCTGTACAGCCAAAACAATCGCTCTTCCATTAATCTCCTATCATCACTGTAAAGCTGCTTTGAAACAATTGTGAAAAGCGCTATATAAATGAAGGTGACGACTTCATTGTATGGAAAAGAGCAGCTTGGAAATGCCGCTTAACATCAGTCATATGGGTTTGGAAGGACATGGGATGAGTAAATGATGGCAGAACGTTCATATCTGGATGCACATTATCTTTAATGATATTGTCCCAGACCGGTCTTGTTTATTTGCCTAAGCCATCATTTCCTCCAAAAGCATGGTCGTTGCTCTGTGCATGCCATGCAAATCATGATCTGTTTCATTTTCTTTTGCCTCCCTACGTCTATGCCTTCCTCCTCCCCCACATTCACACACATTCACAAAGTGGACATTCACACTTCACTCCTGGTGGACGTCTGTGATAATTGCCATAAGCCTCCTACTTGCTTTCATTTTCCATTGTTCTCCCTAAAGTCTTTGCTCTGGCTTGTGATAAAGGGATAATCACTTCAAAGCAAACTGCTGAGAGTTTAGCCCTGAGCTGAAAGAGCAGGCAGACAATACAGTCATTGAGAGCAGTTACTGATCACAGCGTTCATCACGGAGGAGCAGACGCTCTCAGACGCACTCAGTTTAGCCCGTCCAAAATGAATACTCAGCAAGTACCAAACGGGAATTTAAAAAAAACTGGCTTTGGCCATTGGTGGTTAACTTTAAAAAAGTACTTATAAAGTGTGCACAGATTCCACTGAAAATCTAACACTGGAATTTAATAACGTTAATAACATTTTCTTCCTGATTATTAGTTATTAAACAGGTTTTGCTGGGTCTAATTTGCAGTGTTGTCTATGCAACAATATTTATGAATCTCTGTAAATGGTTCGATTACGCCTGGACAAAGATTTCCTGTCGTTAGGATTAGAATAGAGCATTAGAATGTATGTTTCATTTGTGGACTTTTTCCACTATAGACAAAACATTTGATCATTGGGAAAGATTGCCCGTGAAGATGTGTTAAAAGGTCTGAAAATGTGTCCTTTTCTAAAACGTACTTTATGTTCTGCTCACCATAGTATGACAGCAATGTACACAGAGCTTCACATCTGCTCTTTAAATTCCTCTCATTTAGCACTAATGCATGTATTTTATAATATCCTGCTCCTTAAAGTGAATGTAGAACATCAAAGGAAGCGCTCAAGCCTTTGAAGTATCATAAGTGGAATCAGTGGAACGTCCTCCCTCACTAGTTCAAAATGCAGGACAAGCTTTTCTGGTAGTTTCACTTTTTTAGTTGAGAAGGACTTTTAACGATACTGCTACTGTAAAGTAACCTACTTCGAACTTTTGTGCTGTTATAACTAACCTCGTCGGGTCTTAAAGGGGTAGTTGACACAAAAATGATTTTTTTTTCATCATTTACGAATTCCCCCGCCCTTACATTGTTCAAAACCTGTCCGTGTTTCTTTCTTCTGCTGAACACAAAAGAAGATATTTTAACGACTACATTGTAGTATTGCATTGTATTATATAGAAAAACAACACTAAGACATTTTTCAAAGTACACTGTGTTACATGCTGGGTTAAAAACAACCCAAGTTGGGTTGAAAATGGACAAACCCAGCAATTGTGTTGTTTTAATCCAGCGGTTGGGTTAAATGTTTGCCCAACGTGTTGGGCAGTTTTATTTAACCCAACTATTGTTTAAAAATTACTATATGGCTTGCTTAAAATGAACCCAAAGTAGGTTTGAAATTAAAAATCAGACATATAATTACTAGAGGCAACAATAATAATCAAAGGGTGAACATTTATTAATAAGCAATTTATTATTGTTTAATTATTATTCATTAAACATATTAATAATGTTCATTTATTAAACATATTAATAAATGTTTATTTCCAACATACTTTGGGTTCATTTTAAGCAAGCAATACAGTCATTTTTAAACAAAAGTTGGATTAAATAAAACTACCCAGCATGTTGGGCAAACATTTAACCCAACCGTTAGATTAAAACAACCCAATCTCTGGGTTTGTCCATTTTCAACCCAACTTGGGTTGTTTTTAACCCAGCATTTTTTAGTATAGATCTTCTTTTGTGTCATACAGATTTGGAACAACATGATATGATGACAGAATTTAAATTTTTGTGTGAATCCCTTTAATCATCAATGTATATGTCTGTATTAGGGTTTTTCTCTTCGACTGAGTAAATTTTGTCATAATTTACTCGCATATGTAAAATATTTGCTGCTCAGATATTCTGCTAAACATCTCATTGCGTTCCATTAAAGAAAGAATCCAAGGCTGGAGCAATATGAACATAAGTAAATGATGATACGATTTTTATTTTGGGGTGAATTATTATATCCTAGTCTTTAAAGAATTAGTTCACTTCAAAATGAAAATTTCCTGATAATTTACTCACCCCCATCTCATCGAAAAGAAATTACGTTTTTTGAGGAAAACATTCCAGGATTTTTCTCCACATAATGGACTTCAATGGCAACCAACGGTTGAAGGTCCAAATCAATGCAGTTTCAAAGGAAGGGCTTCAGAGGCTCTGCACGATCCCAGCCGAGGAATAGGGTCTTATTTGGCCAAACCATCGGTCATTTAAAAAAAAAAAAATTAAACATTTATATACTTTTTAACCTCAAATGCGCGACTTCAGTGTTCTGCTTCTTCACGACGTATGACGCCATCACGTCAGAAAGGTCACGGCCGTGATGTAGGTGGAAGTACCGACCCAGTGTTAAAACGAACGTGCAAAGACTAAATCAAACGCCCTTTACGAAAAACGAAAAACGAAACGCCCTTTACGAAAAATCGTCGGACGATTTTGAAGTTGGAGGAGAACATGAGATGGAGTTTTTCGGCACTGGGTCGATACTTCCACCTACGTCATGCGTGGTGAAAAATCCTGGAATGTTTTCCTCAAAAAACGTAATTTTTTTCGACTGAAGAAAGAAAGACATGAACATCTTGGATGAGATGGGGGTAAGTAAATTATCAGGAAATTTAATTTTGAAGTGAACTAATCCTTTAATTTGTCATCAACAGCACTTTTGAAAAGAACTGTTGGTACTGCGCTGTTCGGTCACATTGTATTACAAATTAATTCACCATGTATTCACTCTGGAGTTTTTTATGGATTTTAGAACAGTGGTTATGGATTTATAAAATTTGTAAATCAATGTCAAGATACCATTTCGTTAATATCATATAAACAAACACAAAGCGGCATTCATTCACGTTTGAGGTGTGACTGTGTCTTTTAAGTTGTAGAAACTGCTATTATAAAAAACCCAATAGAAATTCCAACGGGCTTCAATAAGGGTTATTCTCCTCAAGGTTTCGGGATTGCAAACTTTACAGCTCTGTTTCATTTCATTTCATTCTTTATTTCAGACCCTTAGGTCCATATCAGACAAATAAAAGAAAAGAATAACATACATTTATATATAACAAACTTTATTTAAGACATACAAACTTGCATTCCAGTGCTTCCAGAACCAGGAGGAATACCTTGTATCACTTAATGTTGGATCATTTATGACCATTATGATTGTATTTCTTGAGTCACTTAATCGACACATAAAATATAATTCCCTAACACAGTGTGCAAAGTAGGAACATCACTAAATACAAACACTTGCCTTGCACTTTTTAATTTTAGCTTTACTATACCTACACCACAGATGCGCCATATAAAATGAAGTACAGTACGCTCTAAAGAGTGCTATTTTAACATCATCTGTGCACATATGAAATTTACGAGCCAACATATTTGCCTGTCCATACAACTTACAGCATTGGCGCTGCACATTATCATCATCATTTAAATCATTTCTAATAATGTGACCCAAGTATTTTATTTTATTCACCACATTTAAAGGTGCAGTGTGTAAATTTTAGCGGCATCTAGTGGTGAGGTTGTGATTTGCAATCGTCCACCGCTCACCCCTCCCTTTCGAAGCGCATAGAGATGCTACGGTGGCTGACACAGGACAAAGATGTCGTCGTCTGAGACAGCAGAGAGTAGCTAGCGGTGTAGAGAAGTTTGTCCGTTTAGGGCTACTGTAGAAACATGGCGGTGCAAAATGGCGATTGGACCCGCGGTGTATGTAGATAGAAATGCCTCATTCTAAGGTAATAAAAACATAACAGCTCATTATGTAAGGTCTTTATACACCACTGAAAACATAGTTGTGCAAGCATGTATATTATATTGCATTTCTGTCAATAGATCCTCCATAAATACTACACACTGCACCTTTAATACTTGGTCACCTAAATAATATGAGGGAAATTTTTGCTTAAGAGCCTCTTTAGTTTTAACAATCATAACCACACTCTTTTTTTAGTATTAAACTGTAGTATAATACATCAAATGGTTAATAAGACTATCACCTATTACACATCCGGTCTTACATTCATTTAACTCAATAGAAATATCATCCATATACAAATTAAAAAGAAGAGGTGACAATATTCCTGCTTGCCGAGCCCCATTTGTCATATAAAAGGGAATGGCAATGAGGGGGTTAACTGTGAATTTGGCAATAAAGGGGTTAACTGTGAATATGGTAGTAGTGAAGGGGTTAACTGTGAATATGGTAGTAGTGAAGGGGTTAACTGTGAATATGGCAATGAAGGGTTAACTGTGAATATGGCAACGAAGGGGTTAACTGTGAATATGGTAGTGAAGGGGTTAACTGTGAGTCCTCAGAGGAAAAGCGGCCTGTGTCTTTAAAGTTTCTGTAGCAACAGCAGGATCGCGGCGCTGCAGATCACTTACTCCTGACGCTCCACAGCTCGAGGGGAGTCGGCTCAAGATCTCTCTGCTTTGATAAGGTCCTTGCGCCTCGGTTGAAACTTTTCCATCACGGACTTTAGCTAACGGACACTCTACGGCGACGCATTGAGCGCATTCGGGTTAGAAGCATCGAAAGGGCTTATAAAAAATAAATATGTGCGTTTAGACCTTTTTGGAGCGTTCTGTGATGTTTTAAAACGGGACTGAGAGAAATAGTGATGTATGTATCTGTCGGGACCGTGCGGTCGGCTGCGCTCTTTGATGTCCGCTCTTAAACCCTGAGCTCAGTCCACACTGGAATAAGAGAGCAGAGCGCATTCAAACACACACTATACAGGGGTCTAGTGTGCGCTTTACTGGAGGAAGTGTGCGTTTATAACCTCAAATCTGCGTTTGACACTAAACAACATCAGAGGACTGCGTGCAATTGGATATATTTTGGATTATATTTGTTCTGTTGTTGGAAAACTGGGACTTTGGGGACTGAACTCATGGATGGATGGTGAGTTAGAGCTCTCTCTGTGTGTGTGTGTGTGTGTGTGTGTGTGTGTGTGTGTGTGTGTGTGTGTGTGTGTGTGTGTGTGTGTGTTCTCCCAGCGCTGGCCCCATGCTATTGCTTTGATGTGCTGTTTACCGACTTTGAAGTCATGTGTCGCTGCGAAATGAAGCATTTCTCACAGACATTGCGTTAAAACGCGCGTATTCGGTTTGAGTTGTTGTCGTGTTGTTTTGAGGTTAGATTAGAGTCTCTTGACTGTGTTTAAAGAGGGTTCATGATGGTGTTATGGGACTCGCACACTTTTGTTTTTCTTGAGGGGTTTGAAGTTGAATGCAGTGTGTTTTTCTTTTTTTTGGTTTATTTCCCACAGATTGGATTCGATCTCTCTTTCTATCCGTAAGGAAATACTTTACGCGTTTATTTTTAATGCTTTAAAACCGAACGAATAGTTTAGAGACGCGTCTTAATGTGTTTTTAGCCTTATGTGTGTGTGCCGTATTAGATATATGATGCATTTGAGAACCTTTGGCATCAAAAAGTGTAGATTCTACTATGCTATATTGTTGTTTTTATTATAATTGTATGTAGTTTTAATATGCTTTACGCAATTATACTTTCTTGGTGGTATCTAGGCTAGTGCAAGTTTCTGTACTGTAGATGTACTGTAAGCATGCTTTTGATTAAATGGGTTTGCGTTTTATTGCGATTCGATTTCCGCATAACGAGTCCAAATTTACGCGACATAGATTTATCTGCATAATCAAACCCTGTGAACAGTAAAGTGAAAATCTGTTTTCTTGTGTCGCCGTTTTGAGTTTCTTGTCTTTTAAACTTGGAGTTTAGACAGTTATAGGTGTTTTTTTTTATGCAATTGAGGATGTGATGTTTAATCGTTTTATTTTTGTTAAAAATTTGATTGGCTAAGCGCAGTTTTCTTTGAGTTTTTTTTTCTCGTTTTTTGATTCAGATTCAGTGATTAAAAAAAAATGAATGCAAACCGATTTCTTTTTTTAAAGTTCTAAATAATAATATGCATTGAATTGAAACCAGGTCGCTTTGATTGCATTCGACGAAGCCGATTGTACACCGCAAGCGCGCACAATGTAGATATGTGTGTCTGAAGTGACTCTTTTGAAGTTTTGGGGCGGATCTGGTTTTGATGAGATCAATACTTTGTGTTTCAGAGAGAAGCTCCCCTGCTGATTTAAGAGAGAGAGGAGATTACAGCTGAGCTTCACACTGAAGGCTTTGCTGCTGGAGCTGCAAGAGCCATGAATAGGACACTAACAGATCCTATGGTCAGTAGCTTCAGAGAAGATGACCCACGTCCACCGGTCCCAGGGGAAGAGGGTGAGACGACATGCCACCATCCCAGCAAACTGGCCATGATGAGACCGAAGGATCCTGTGAAAACCATTATGGCTGATCATCGGTGTTCCACAGCCAGGAGGGATGAGGATGGACTCGGGGAACCTGAGGGCAGTGCGTCCCCGGACTCCCCTCTTGCCCGGTGGACCAAATCTTTGCATTTTCTTCTTGGGGACCAGGATGGTGCTCAACTTTTCCGGGCATATCTTGAACGAGAGAAATGTGAGGACACTTTAGATTTTTGGTTCGCCTGCAATGGTTTCAGGCAAATGGACCTCAAGGATACCAAAACGCACCGAGTTGCCAAAGCCATTTACAAGCGGTATATTGAGAACAACAGCGTTGTGGCCAAGCAGCTTAAACCTGCCACTAAGACTTTTATTAGGGATAATATTAAGCGTCAGCAGATTGACTCCGCAATGTTTGATCAGGCTCAAATGGAGATCCAGACGGCTATGGAGGAGAACGCCTATCAGATGTTCTTGACCTCAGACATATACCTTGAGTACGTCAGAACCGGGTGCGAGAACCCCAGTCATGTGAATCCCAATGGACTAGGAGGCCTAAAATTGGTGTGCGGATACTTGCCGATGCCGACTCTAAACGAAGAGGAAGAATGGAGTTGTAATGACTTTAAAGCCAAAGCTTTGGCCACTGTAGTGGGTCTGTCTGCCAACACGCTACGGTCACCTCCTTCCCTTCGTGCAGCGGAAGCATTGGAGAAAAGCTACAGGTAAGACATCCAAACAAACTCTTTTGCACTAAAAGTATAAGTTCCTACTGCTTTGTGTACCATAGGTGCAGCCTAGTGATTAAAGACCCAGTGTGGGTTGAAACATCACAAAGATTGTTTAATCTATGAGCTATCACTGTCCTTGAGCAAGACACTAACTCTTAGGTTACTCCAGAAGGATTCATTCTCTGTATGAGTGTCACTTTGGATGAATTTATCAGGTTTGTGGGAAATTAATAAATTGGTAATGAGTGTATTATACCGTTTCATGTAGCTATTGCACTTGAATTCTTGCTTTAAACATGAGAGGCCCTTTCTTGCAAGTTTGGGGCGGTTTGCTCTCACCTGGCTTGCATTACGCCGAGAGAGAGAGAGGGAGAGAGAGAAGGGGAAAAAAACATCAATAGAGCAGCTCTTCCTTTCATGTAAATATTGTCTAGCACCAGGCCCTCTGCTGGCTCCACACAGTTTCCTCCGCTTTGAAATTCTTCCGCCGTTAGAGGATCATCTTCAAGGATCAAGGCTAGTTCACAATGCAAAATTGGTTTCAGCCGTCAAATAAGATAAAGCAAGTGGCACACATCAAAAATGTCACTGATTCAAAAAGGAAACTGTTTTATTAACAACAACAAAAAGTACCTAACTCACAAGATTTTGCTTATTTTGATTGAAATAAGCAGCTCTGTTAATCTATGTAATGTGTGTTTGACACCTTTAGATGTCTTGACGAGCGGTTGGATTGGTTGTTCAAAGAAGTATATTGTCTGGGTTTGATGAATTAATACCTGTCACAGCACTTGAGGTTGTAAATGAGGTGACCCATCAAGGTGTGGTGCCAGACAAATGTTTATCTGTCTCAAAGACAGCCCATTGGGAGTGTGATCTTGAAGAAGGTGACAGAACGTTTCATCTCTGCTTATCTTTGACTGGTTGTTTATGTAGGGGATGATTAAGAACCAGACGAGAGTAAGCAAAGTCTTTTTTGATGCTATTCCCTGATTTCTGTTTGAAGAATGCTCCTTGAGCAGTCTGTTTTTCCTTTCTCTCTCTCGGGGCACTTTTTTTTGTTCATCTGAAGCATGTGGAACTTATTTCTCTCTCTTTCTGCGTTTCTGAATCGAGTTATTCACAAAACAACATGCAGCAGCGGCTCCTCTGTGAGTCACAGAGACCGTGGCCTTCATCTCCTCCGCTTCTTATTTACCACCGTTCTCCTCTGATTTCAACGGCCTCTCCTCGCACTTTTATCTAGGAAAAAACCCCGACGGATGGAGAATAAGCACACTTTTTGAGCGAGCGGAAAAGAAGGACAGAGGGGGGGGGCGAGGCACCTCGTGAAAGAAAGCATGAATGAGGGGGTGAGCGAGGGAAGAATGTGAACCCAGCTGTGCTAAATACCTGACTCTGAGCGAGAGCTTCCAAAGGTCAGGTTTGAGTTGGGGCCGTAGGCTATAGTCCTGCTGGGTCTCCCCTCACAGCGCTGCTGGCAGTAGGCATTCTCATAAAGAGGAGGCCCTCCTTCCCCCTTCTTCTCTTCTTTCTTTCCGCTCTCTCATGTTCTTTATTTCTCTCTCACTCTCTCTCGGTCCGACTCAGGTTCTCTACCTCCTCCTCCTCCTCTTCCAGTGGAGCAGGAATGTGTCACAGCAGGAGAGAGGGGTATGGAGAGCGAGAGAGATCGGACGGAGGGAGGGGTGGGTATGTGGAGGAGGTGCCCTAGCAGAGGAAACAGCACAAGAGAAGGAATGACATGAAACGGGAAAGTTTGGAAGGGGGAGGTAAAGTGAGGAACGGGGTGCCTGGCCTAGACAAAAGGCCCCAGATATGCTCCACTGAGGGGAAGTGGCATTGGCAATTCACACAGATGTGCTGCTCACTTAACTTTCCCCCTGATCAGCCCTCACCGGGCTGCCCCAGGGGGGAGGTGGGGCAAGGGAGATGAAAGGGAAGAGGAGAGAAAAGACAAACTGAGCTTGAGTTCCTCCCCCCACCATCAAGAAAAAAGACTAGTAAAAATAGCTGGACCCTTTTCACTAACATAAGGGGAGGCCATGGTGGAAGCTTTTTTCTTTTGCTCTGAATGGCAAAACTAATATGTGACCCTAGAGCACAAAACCAGTCATAAGTCTCACGGGTATATTTGTAGCAATAGCCAACAATACATTGTATGGGTCAAAATTATACATTTTTCTTTTATGCCAAAAATCATTAGGATATTAAGTAAAGATCATGTTCCATGAAGGTATTTTGTAAATTTCCTACCGTAAATATATCAAATGTGTTATTAGTAGTAATAAGCATTGCTAAGGACTTCATTTGGACAACTTTAAAGGTGATTTTCTCAATATTTTGATTTTTTTTTTTTTTTGCATCCTCAGATTCCAGATTTTCAAATAATTGTATCTCGGCTCCTATCCTAACAAACCATACATCAATGGAAAGCTTATTTATTCAGCTTTCAGATGATGTATAAATCTCAATTTAAAAAAATTGACCCTTGTGACTGGTTATGTGGTCCAGTGTCACATATTTGGATGATATTGTAACATTTTTCTTTTTATTTACGTATTTAACTGATGTTTTAATCTAGCCAGAATCATAGTCTATGCAAATGCATAACTTACTTTCTTGCTTTACTGTGGTGGTGGTAACCATCCCCAGAGGTCAAGATGGCAAACCTTCAAATGTCTGTCCCATTAACTGGGTGCGTCACCTTTTTTTTAAGGTGGCAAAAGTTAGTCAAGCTATGCTAAGTTTATAGCTAGCTAAATTCCCCCTTCAAACTGTTGCTCTGCCATGACAGTAGTTTTCCTGAAAGAGAAAAGTTCTCTACGCTATACAGTTCTCTTTGGGGCAAGGCTGAGAATGCAGAGGAACACATTTGTGACCCTGAACCACAAAACCAGCCATAAGGGTCAAATTTTTTTAAATTGAGATTTATACATCATCTGAAAGCTGAATAAATAAGCTTTCCATTGATGTATGGTTTGTTAGGATAGGAGCCGAGATACAACTATTTGAAAATCTGGAATCTGAGGATGCAAAAAAATCTAAATATTGAGAAAATCACCTTTAAAGTTGTCCAAATGAAGTCCTTAGCAATGCATATTACTACTAATAATACATTTTTGATATATTTACGGTGGGAAATTTACAAAATATCTTCATGGAACATGATCTTTATTTAATATCCTAATGATTTTTGGCATAAAAGAAAAATTGATAATTTTGACCCATATAATGTATTGTTGGCTATTGCCACAAATATACCTGTGAGACTTATGACTGGTTTTGTGCTCCAGGGTCACATTTCGGGAAGCGATACACTTTTGGGATCAGTCCCTTTCGAGTAACCTGGGGTTAAGTGTCTTGCTCAGTTGTGAATTCATGAATTAACCAAGCAACCTTCCAGTTACCAGCCTTGAGATTTAACAACTACACCATCCTTTCAACTAAAAACCGAAATATTTTGTGTCCCCTGTAGGTCCTACAGACGCAGTGACCCCGGAAACCCCTATCGTGTTGCGTCCGGTTATAGTTTTGCCCCTGCCACCAGTGCCAATGACAGTGAGGTCTCCAGCGATGCCCTGACAGATGACTCTATGTCCATGACAGACAGTAGTGTGTAAGTGTGTCTCATATCAACCAAAGAAAATGTCTACCCGTTGAGCATCATAGACCAATTTGAACGGGGTACCTTGAAATATGCATAGTACAGTGTATCTTTAAACTGCGGTCATCTCTCTCGGGCTGTTAGCAGACATTAAGCATTTAGTCATGGTAATGAGATGGTACACATTCAGGTGATACATTGGCATTTAAATGCGTTTATGAGATGTTTTAATGCATTGCTGGAGGGGCTTTGAATGGACCCAAGAGAAGACCCCTCAGATAATGTGCTTCCTCTATCCGTTAATTAAAGCTAATGTTTGCAAATTCATCAACAGGAAATGACACTGGCTAGTTTGTCCTCCTTTTTTGCTCGTGTTTTTCTCCTACATGGCTTTGATCTTCAAGGGCTTTCTTTTCAGACTTTGCACAACATAGTCACAAAGACATAGTCATTATTTATTGGTTTTGCCATTGTCCCAGGAAAAAAGGGAGGGGTTAACTCGCCATGTGGACTATAAGACACTCATCGAGGTGCTTTGGCAGTAAATTAAAGGAATCTCAACTCGCAGGGAGGTTTGGTATGAGCCCACCGCGGCTGGAATGGAGGGATTCGGTGTCAGCTAGGCCTTTGAGAGGTTAGCCATTTCTGGAGCACAAGAGCAGGTCACCTGGGATTAGGGTGTTTGGGACCCCCATCCCCCAGACACTCACGTACGCCACCCATTCAACCCCACCTCCGCCTGAAAGCAGCCCCCCCCCCCCCTGTGTTTGTGGCAGAGGCAATTGTGCGAGTGCATAGCTAAGTGCAGAGAGTGAGAAATAAAGTGCATGCTGGATGAAAGGCTTAACTGAATCGCTTTCAGCCCATTGTTAGGCCCCGGGAGCTTAGAGGGATAAGAGGGTGGCTGGCTGCTTTGAAAATTACTTGCACAAGTGAATAGGAGATTCCCATAAAGCACAGCCAGCCTGTGACACCCCAAAGCCCAGAACAGAGAAAGTGTCTGTGGACAGTGGGCTGATTGAACCAAAGATTAATATTTTGATAGGTGCAACCATTCAGTACTTGAATGTGCAACAGCTTTTTCTGTGACTCGTCCTCATACTAAACTCATTTCCCGTTTGAAGTATGTCTTTAATAGTAGAAACTGCAGACTTCAGAGTGAAACGAAACTTTATCAAACGTTTACTCCTGTCCAATGATTTTACCCATTTTTAGCCATTGCATTTCTTATTTTATTTTTAGTTTTTATTCGCGCCACTTTGAAGTAGCATACGCAGTGGGAAAAACAGCCTCTGTGTTCTTTATTTAATAGTAGAAACTGCAGACATTAATTGAAATTAATGAGTGAAATGAAACTTTATCAAACGTTTACTTGTTCTGAATATTTTGATCTCCATGCTCCTGTCCAATGATTTTACCCTTATTTAGCCATTGCATTTCTTATTTTATTTTTTGTCCTTATTCGCGCCACTTTGAAGTAGCATACGCAGTGGGAAAAGCCTCCGTGTTCTTTATTTGGAGGCTGATTTGATTGGAATAGCTGCGTTTTTATTTGAGTTAAAAGGCACAGCGTTAAATCAGAATCTGAATTCCAGATAGATGGAGGGAGGGAGCGAGGGAGGGGAGGAGAAGTGGGGGAAATTTTGCTTATATCTTATTTATGGATTTACTTGGACGCTAGGGAATGCCGCTGCGCCGACTTCAAACATTACCTTATCTTACAAACCAGCCTTTTGATGTGCGCAAGATCAGAGGCTGACTGCCGAGCGCTTGCCAAATGAAGATTGGAGCGACGGCTTTATGCGCATGACTGTGAGCTTTCAAAGACATGCTGGAAACTGCATTTGGGCTAGGTCATACACTTCAGTGTCAGAACAGAGCAAAGGAAACTGGCCTGGATGAGAAAGATGTCTGGCTTTAGAGGCAAGAAAGGGCGAGATTGAAGAGGTGGAGGTTTAGGAACATTCTGCCGTGGATTTAAATGGATTAGGAGTGTTTATGGAAACATGAGCCGTCTTTTTATTGTAATTGGTAACGTCATATAGATGTCAAAAGCGCTTGATTGTGCGTTGGCATTAGTGGCAACATTTGTTTTGCTGCCCTTTGGGTTTGAGCGTGCCCCCGGAAGAAAGACATGGAGGAAGATGAAGAACTTTGGGTTCTGGGTGATATTGAAAGGAAAGTCATGGGGCTTGCGGTTTTAGTTTGCACAGGGTGTGAGAGTGTTTTCTGGGCCATTACTTCAACAACAAACTAAGTGTTGATCTGTACAGGTTTTGAGTTTCTTTGAAACCCTCTGCAGGTGCTGAAGACCTATGTGCATGTATGTTTGTGTATGAGTATAGACAGTGAATAACCTTCATCGTTCTCTGTTTCCTGATAGAGATGCCATCCCTCCTTATAAGCTGGGAAGTAAAAAACAATTACAGCGAGAGATGCAGCGCAACATGAGGATGAACGGCCAAGTGTCTCTACCTCCGTTTCCTGTAAGTGTCCTTGCCATTCTTCTCAACTACACACATAACTCCAACATCACCCCCAATTAAAAAGCATTACCCTCTCATGCTTGTGGACCGTTCGTGTTGTGTTGTGCTCTTTCTCGGATAATGACTCTTAATAAACTGCCACATCGAACTAAATGAGTCTGTTTTATCCCGGGGCACCAAAATCAACTGTCTCTCTCTGAGACCGCTTTGATCAGCGGATGAATGGGGCTGACTTCAAGGGAAGTGACAACTTCCAACTGAGCTGCACCCTTTTTAGTCCTCCAACAGCACCCTCCATCCCCCTCTCCCTCGTTTCCTCCCTGAAAGCGGAAAAAAAGAGATGGTCAATTTGTGTTTGGAAAGAGGTTTTTGGAAAGACAACTTGTTAATCAAGTCAAACAAACCCGAATCCACACTCCTCATCCTTTCTTACTCTGCTTTTTGTTTCTTTCCGGTCACTCTTTGTGCACTTGTACTCCCAAACATGATTCAGACACCAGATATAATTTTTTACTAGTGTGTGCAGGACACTATAGTTCATTTATGTAAGTGAGGATAGCAAAATAAAGTAAACTGTGACACATTATACCCAAACATTCCTCATACAGTGACTACCAGTAAAAATTTGGGAGCAAAATGATTGACACTTTGACCTGACCATGTTTTGCTGAAGTGTTTTTTCTTTAATTGCTAATGTGACCTTTCACACCACAGACTGAACAAAATGAAGAATTGCTTGGTCATTGGTTGACCTAAATTGGTATTATCTAATTGTGTACTTAAATTTAACAGCTGATTGGTTGATTGTAATCCATTACATACCTTTCTATCAAAGTTATCTGACATTATCAAGATGAATTTGTTCTGACACAGTTTAACTCTGAGTTCTTGTCATATTTTATTACCAACTATAGCGAATAAACTGTGATTAATGTGAGATGTTGAAGGTGTCTGAATACGTTTTCGTTTGACTGTCCGTGCAATTTCAAGTTCTGTTGAAAAAACTTCCCATTTTCTGTGTTGTCTCTCTCTCTCTTTCTCTTTCCTTCCTTGTAATATTTCCCTTCTGATTTGGTGATGGTTGTCTGCCTCTCCCCGGATGTTACTTTTTAGGCGGCAGGGGCCCGGAGCTGCTGCAAGTCTCACCAGCAACTCGTCTCGCTTTCTTCTCTCTTTCGTCTTTCCCTTCATCTTCACAAAGAGACGGAAAGCCAAATCAAGAAAGGCAGGGCACAAAATAATAATAAAAATAATAAGAAAGTATTAGAAAATCCTTGTGTGAGACGCACACATGGGGAAGGAGGATAATGTGGCTACTGTAGCTCAAAGGTGCCCGCTGTCGTTGGGGGGGAATAAATTACCTCTGTGCTTCTGATCTCCCACCGCTTGACTCCTCTAGTGGCGGCGCACATCTCGCCATCTAACTTTCTCTTCTTTTAATCCCCCTCTCTTTCCTTTTTTCTTTGCCTCCCTCCTTTTTCCCCCTGTCGATATGTGACTTTTATTGCTAGATGTAAAGCCAGTGTCCCTGCCGCCCCTGGTGAGCGTTTGATATTTGACGAGGGCTCTTTGAAGCTGCCTCACTTCACAGGCCAGGCTGATGGCTTGGTTGCACTACAGAGGGAACAAGCCGAGGCTCCTTAGAGCGTGACCAACTGCTCATGCCGGCAGCGGCCCATGCCAGTGGTGTGGGGCATGTGTTTGTGTGTGCATTGGATGGGCAGTGGACTTATGCAGGGAGGGCAGCTGTAGAAACCAACCCCTCCCGTCCTGTCTGGTCTTCTTGCTAATCTGTATCTCTCTCTGGTTGTGCAGAGGACACGGCGGCCACCTAAGGAGATGACTCCTGTGGAGCCAGCAGCCTTTGCAGCACAGCTGATAGCCAGACTGGAGCATCTGAAGCGGGAACAGGAAACCATGAGCTCCCTGGAGGAGAGACTTCAACAGATTCAGGAGGTTTGTATTGCTGCAATGCTCAAAAAATTGAAGAGCATTTTAAATATTACTTCCCCTATCAAAAAATTCTGAAAAGCACACACGATTTTCAAACTTGTCAGATCACTTTTCTTTTCACACTGCACGATAGGGATGTGACGATGAGGAAATTTTCCCACCGGTTAATCGACGTGTGACAACACCGGTAATACCGGTATCACCAGCGGGGGCTTTTAAATCACTAATTCTAAACCGAAAGTAAAAATGCACACAGCCGCTCAGGCATTCATAATGGTGCGGAGTAAAGTGAGTGTTTTCAGGCATGAACTGAAAACGCGCCAGTGGACACGCACAGTGAATGACAGTGCGGCCGTAAATGCGTGCACCTGTGCGGCCGTGAATGAATGCCCGTGCGGCCATGCTCATTTTAGTTTCGGTTTAGAATTAGCACCAATTCGGGGGCAGGTTGCTTGAATTGTGGGTTCATTAGCCTATTATTCTTAATGAAAAACACAACAACAAAACATTATAATGACAA
The DNA here is from genome assembly GCA_039654105.1 of Coreius guichenoti. NCBI lineage: Eukaryota > Metazoa > Chordata > Actinopteri > Cypriniformes > Gobionidae > Coreius > Coreius guichenoti. The sequence continues at coordinate 5,522,415 of CM077171.1, read as the reverse complement.
ACTCACTTAAATAGGCGCTTTTACATTTTTGCTTTGAAACCAAATCTTCTGTGATCATCTTGTCTGTCAGCTCCTCACTCTCATGGTGAATGAAATCTGACTTCTGCTGCGTTTGTGCTGCGACTCTCGTTCAGCTCACACTGTATTGAGCAGATACGTTCAGTTTTTAATTGTAGTGTCTGTTCTCTAACTGAACTAAATTATTTTATTAATATAAAAATCAAAATGACAGTGGGGGGGGGGGGGGGGGGGGTGGTGTAACCGGTGTTTTCGCCGTAACACCGGCAACACTGACTGTTTGAAGCAAGCCTACTGCACGACTATCTGTGGTATCATTCAGTTGCTGCTGTTCACACTGCTCAATGGATCGGCGACAGGAGGTTTCACAATGCATGACTTTACAAGAGGACGAATCGCAGACAACTGTGGCTCATCTGCAAACTACGTTTCACAACCAAACACACGAGATGTGACAAGGAAACAACGCAAAATTAGTTCTCGTGCAAGAATTCTTAAAAATGATAGCCCGCAAGAAGCTCGCGATCCAAATTGTCTGTGCGCTGATTTGCAGTGAAATGGAGAAAAAGAGTTTAAAAAATACGACCGATGGACCGACGACAAGGTTCAGGCTTTAAGCTTATATGTGGAGGACGAAATCCAGCGGGAACTGGAAAGTCATGCGCAGTCCTACGCGACTGGACTAATATTCACGGTACTTTAGACTCGCTTGATTTGTTGGCGATTTCGCAAAACCTGTCGGTGAGGCTAAAATCGTGTACTCGTGTGAACTCGGCATTACACTTCACAGTACATTTTGAGTTCTGTTTCCTTAAACAGTTTACCTAATTGGCTGTTTGTAAGTATTTCTTTGTAAAACTGCATTTCTGTGTGCGTTTATAGGAGGAGGAGCGGGATGAATCGGAGGTGTCTGGAAGCAGTGCATCCCACTCTCTGCCTTTGCTCCCTCCTGGCTCTTGCGAGGAGGACCCCCAGGCCATCCTGGACGAGCACCTTTCCCGAGTCCTCAAGACCCCTGGCTGTCAGTCTCCGGGAATGCTTCGGCATTCCCCACGCTCCCGCTCTCCTGAACAGCGCCCCCTGCCTCGGGGAGGTCCCAGCACCAGGTCGCAGTCTGGCTCTGTGAATGGATACGTGCCAGCCAAGACCTTCATCTCCAGACAGTCAACCAAGCACATCCATCACCACTACATCCATCACCACGCTGGGCCCAAAAGCAAGGAGCAGATCGAGGCGGAGGCGACCCAGCGGGTGCAGTGCCTGTGCCATGGGGCTTCAGAATGCAGCTCCGCCCCCTACATTCGCAGCCGGAGTCTGGGCAGAGAGCAGTGTGGCAGCCCTTCAGAAGTGGCCTTAGGGTAAACTCCAGCTTTTTTTCATTGCTTTTTAATTGTGGCATCCTGGTGTCAATACATCAACTTATTTTCTTTTCCTGCTTCTAGGCATTGCAGCTCTTTATCCAAGCGTTTGTGTAAATCTGGAGAGGAGGTGAACACGGAAGGGTTGGAGGGCAGTCTCCTCCAGCTGCCCACTGACAGTACAGACCGCTCCCAAAATGTATGGCAGTGGATCCTGGAGAGCGACCGACAGACCAAGCACAAGCCCCACAGGTCTGTCTTGCAACTCTATGGTCATGTCTATGTTGTAACTTTCGTTCTCCTGAAAAATGTTGTGATACTACTGATGTTTAGTTAGGATTAGAGAGTGAGCGTTCTCTTTTTGTCGCTGAATTGAGCAATAGTTTTGAAGATATAGGTTTACTATCTGGCCTCTGCTCACCTTGATTCCTGTGAGTCTTTAGGGGCTTTTGCACCGGAGGAACATTTTCATAGTTCCTAGAACTATTGGCGGAAGTGCCCGGATTTTGGCGTGTTCGCACCGCAGGAACTGGGAACGATTGTAGTTCTAGGAACTCCTTTTGGGGGAGCTAATTTAGAGTAGGGTCTAACCCAGCACAATAGGAACTACCAGTGACGTAAGTGTACGCTGATTGGCCGAACGCATGCGAAACACCAGTACACGCCATTTTTAAAAAGCTTTGTACACACACAGATTATAGTTGATATATTTACTCCACAAACTAACTGTACGAACATGGAAAACAGTGATAGATGGACCTCTCAACCTTTAGGCTAAGGAGAAAATCCAACGCAACTTTGAGGGGACCAAGTGAAACATGATTGTGACCCTGGAGCACAAAACCAGTCATAAGTCTCACGGGTATATTTGTGGCAATAGTCAACAATACATTGTATGGGTCAGAATTATTAAATTTTGAAGGATATTAAGTAAAGATCATGTTCCATGAAGATATTTTGTAAATTTCCTACCGTAAGTATATCAAAAATGTATTATTATTAGTAATATGCATTGCTAAGGAATTCATTTGGACAACTTTAAAGGCGATTTTCTTAATATTTAGACTTCTTTTGCACCCTCAGATTCCAGATTTTCAAATAGTTGTATCTCGGCTCCTATCCTAACAAACCATACATCAATGGAAAGCTTATTTATTCAGCTTTCAGATGATGCATAAATCTCTATTTCAAAAAATTTACCCTTATGACTGGTTATGTGGTCCAGGGTCACGATTATGTATTTCTGCTCAGCTAGCGACATTGAGCATCAACCACACGGCAAACGCTAACACTTTTTCATATACTGTCAACTTTCTTTGTGTAACAGTTCTATCTAATAACATATTAGACAGAATTGGTAAACCGATCATAAACGAATGAAGACGGAGAATGTGAGAGCTGTGTGCTCTGGCGTTCTCAGCGCCATCAAAATAAAAGTCATAACAACAAGCGCGGCTTACGTCACGTCAGAGTTCCTACTGGCGGTGCGAATGCAACCTGGAAAATGTTCCCCGAGAACTAAAAATTCCCCTAGGAACCACTCTGGTGGTTAGTTTCTATAACTAAGTTCCTAGAACTACCAGGTGAGGTTTACTTACATGGTCGAATTGTCTGTTGTTGCAGCACTCAAAATGTAAAGAAGTTGCACTGTTTGGATTCCACGCGCACGCACACCTGGGGAGGTGGCGGAAGCAGCGGGCATCTCCGTGCCCACCAGCCTGCACACCCCTTCGTTCAGGACCCCGCCATGCCACCTCTACCCCCTCCCAACACCCTAGCACAGCTGGAAGAAGCCCGCAGACGCCTTGAGGAAGTTTCCAAACCTTCTAAACAGAGGTACGAGTTCCCGTCAACACCTTTTTTTTTTTTTTTTTTTTTTTTTTTAAACACTCTGTATGCAATTTCTTTCTAAAAAAAAAACTCTTGATTGATGTCAATATTGATTTTTATATGGGTTCCACTTCACAGGCATTCAACATCAAGCCTTCAGAGAGACAAGAGTCACCCAGTGCCTGTTCAAAATGGCAGTTCAGTGCTTCAAACGGACGAGTATGTATCTCCTAATTGTCATCCTCCTCACACTCTTATTCACACTGAACTCATATTTGGTACCATTTGAAAGCTTAGAATGTCTACTTTCTGGAGATATGCATCTCATTGGCATTTGTTTTACACACAGTAACTTATTTACACTAAATTACTCTGGCCTACCCAAATTGGAAAGCTTCTCATACCCACATAAAGTGTATATCTCAGGCCCTGTGTGCTCTAGCACCCTGCAGACAGTTTTGTCTGTTTCCAGCATGTGTCAGCAAACACTGGAAAAATAATTTTGTGACACTGGGATATTGCATTTATACTATCGTATATGGGGAGACTTGTATATTGGAGAGATTTGGGTAGGCGGAAATTACATAAAAATATTTTAATATTCCTCCCTTTAGATCCATTTGAATAAATCTTGCATACAACATGATACAGACAAAATTATTTTTTCCAGTATTTGCTGCCATCTAGTGGAAACAGCCAAAACTGTCTGCAGGGTGCTAGACCACACAGGGCCTGAGTTATACACTTTCAAAAATGAATTTATAACCAAAAAAATCTAAAAGATTTTTTGGGGGGTTTATTACAGCTCAGACAACATATACTTAAATGTTTATCACTTTTAGCAGTGTTTATGTAACTTCAAAGGGTTTCCTCTGAAATGACACCAAAATTGTGTATTTAAACCACTGTATGTGGGTATGGGAAGCTTTTCAATTTGGGTAGGCCAAATCCAGGCGGAAATCCCCCCAAATGGTCCCAGAGCTAAGGAGGTTAAACTCAAAGCACTGCATTTGAATGAGCTATTGACTATTGAGTGAACTATTGACTAAAACACTGTTCTGTTGTTTTTTTTGTTTGTTTTTTAGTGTGCTTAACCTAGACAAATATTAACATAGTCGTGGACTAATATTTAAAGCGAACAATCTTGAACTTTAAACCCTAATTATCAAAGTTCAAGTCATTAATCCTATATGAGCAACTGTAATAGTGATTATTGCCTTAGCAATCACCACTAATATGCTACCACCTAATCAAATCCTGATTAAAAAAAACAAGGCATACGCAAAATATTTCCTGTTATGAATTTAAATGTTTTGCATGCCACCTTGTGTGATCTTAAATCACAGCAGAGGAAAATGTTAGCTAGGCCTTTATCTGTACGTTTGTGTTAATCTGTGTTTGTCTTTGCAGACCAAAAGATCCCAAGAAGATGTCTGGTTGTCACAGTAGTTTGGGCTCAGAGACAGTGGTCACGTACTTCTTTTGCGGTGAGGAAATCCCATACCGCCGCATGATGAAAACACACAGCCTCACACTTGGACACTTCAAGGAACAACTACGGAAAAAAGGCAACTACAGGTATACTCTCAATTCCAACATTATTAAAGGCTGCTGAAGACTTTGAATTTGTATACAGTCAAACCAAAAATGATTCAGACACCAGATATAATGTTTTACTAGTGTGTGCAGGACACTATAGTTCATTTATGTAAGAGAGGATAGCAAAATAAAGTAAACTGTGAGCTATTATACCCAAAAATTCTTCATACAGTAACTACCAGTAAAACTGATAAAAATTTGGGATCAAAATGATTGACACTTTGACCTGACCATGTTTTGCTGAAGTGTTTTTTCTTTAATTGCTAATGCGACCTTTCACACCACAGACTGAACAAAATGAAGCATTGCTTGGTCATTGGTTGACCTAAATTGGTATTATCTAATTGTGTACTTAAATTTAACAGCTGATTGGTTGATTGTAATCCATTACATACCTTTCTATCAAAGTTATCTGACATTATCAAGATGAATTTGTTCTGACACAGTTTAACTCTTGAGTTCTTGTCATATTTTATTACCAACTATAGCGAATAAACTGTGATAATGTGAGAATGTTTAAAGTGTCTGAATACATTTTGGTTTGACTGTATAATGCTTTTGCAATTGCTTACTTTTAGCTCTTGCAAGCTATTTGTCGATGTGTTTTGACACCGGTTGTGTTGGTCTCTGCTAGACTGCGATGTTTACTGTAAGTTATTTACATTTGCAGCAAGTATGGAGTTAAGACGACAGGAAAGAGAGAGGGGTGGGCGCACAGAGAAGAAAGAATGAGGGAATTTTAACTGTAGCCGTTTGGTCACATCTGGTATTGATTTCATCTTAAGGCACATTTAATAAGCAGCTCTTTGAAGCCCAGGCCTTTCATTTGATGCACAAAGACTCGCACACATTTTTCAACAATTGTATCAAGCTACGTTGCTCTCGTGCATTTGTGTGTGTTTACATAAGACTATCATTGTTTTTTTTTTAATGATTATTTCTCATTTATATCAAAGACTCTCTTTGTTTTGGCCTTTTTATTTGAATGGGGCATTGTTGCCAATGGTTTTCTTGTGCATGGTGGCCCATTTAAACAGTTGAGGAACTTTTACTGGTAACTACACTGGTTATAGCTTTTAAATGCCCCTTGACCAAAATCTTTAATGCTCCACATTGATCCATCTAGATAACCCTAGTTGATCAACTCTATATAAAATAGTTTGCCCGAGGCCTGTATTCCATAGGAATATTGAGAAATTCCCAATGTTAAGGACCCCTCTCTGACCATGCACATTTTCAAGGAAAAGGGAATTCAAAGCTGATGGTTTTAATCGCAGAAAATGTGTGGAGTCGGGTCATTTCAACATGGCAGAAATTCAACAAAGAACAGTACTGCCAGAGTTGCCAGACGATATTGGTGCCAGATGTTGCGAAGAGAAAATCTTGCCATATAAAACATGTTCCAATGGAAAGACTTCTTTCTCTTTTTCTTTCTTTCTTTCTTTTTTTTTTTTTTTTTTTTTTCAAACAAATAAGAGCCATGCTGCCCTTTTGAAGATTTTGCGGAGGAGGATATAGCTTATTCTCCAGAAATAAGGATGTAATTATGTGCCATGTATTCTAGTTTGTCCCTCATTTATGAAGTTGGGCAGTGGGAAAACAATGGATTGTTTCCGACATATTGAAAGAAGAAAAGAAACTTTGTTCTCGTTGGTTGTTGTTTTGAGTCATGGTTATTCCTGTGTGTGTTTTATGTGCACTGTTTCTATGACTTGGTGGTGTTTGCTTGTAAAAACCTAGCATGCACCGCAGCGCAATTTAGTAAGAGGGGGCATTTTCCATTACAAAGCCAATTACTGAGGCAAACCTCACCACTCCCTCCCCTCCCACTGTTTTCTCTTCCTTCTGGAGGAGGTGGAGATCATTAGTGCATCAGAGGTGGAGGGAAAGAGACAAATCGGACCATAGAAACGAGGCAAAGAGGCTATCCATCAAGGTCAAACACTAGATTAAGCTCAGACTCATCCCCGTCATAATGTGGCAATGAAAAAAGTTAGTGTAGACTCCTCGGCACCCAAAAATGTCAACCCTTGTGAAAGATCCCCGTCATTTGCTCACAGAGCTCCCAATTAGACACCAGAGGCCTGACCAGAGGTAGATGGGTGGTAGTGTTTAACAGACCCTCTAATTTAGGCTAAAGCACCTCTTTGTCCCCCAAATAGCGGAGTGCAACACAGGATAGCATTAGTGTCTGATACATGAAATGGTCCGGCTCGACAGTGCGACCATTTCACTCGCATTTGCGACTAAAATAGATGTGTGCGAACTGTACTTTGGAGCACGTGTGTAAATAAACAATCCCTGCGGATCAGTTTTCTTAAATGTAAGATCATAAAAAGTCTTCAATACCTTAAATGCTAAAACAAGCGTCTTAATGATCATTTTAAGACGTCTTATATTTTGGGGATGGAAAAACATAAATCACGATACTGCCTAATGTGATTTATTAAACTTCAAAAGGCTATGATTTTATTAAATAAATGTGAGCGCTTCACGTCTCAAAGCCTGAAGGTGGCACTGTTGTGCGTTCAGGCTCGCGCAATCAATGAATAGCGCACATTTATGCCAAGCGATTGCTTGTAAACATTGTCATAATTTATCAGCATTAGTTCATTTTACGGTGTTTATATGTGACCCTGGAGCACAAAACCAGTCATAAGTCTCACTGGTATATTCGTGGCAATAGCCAACAATACATTGTATGGATTTCTTTTATGCCAAAAATCATTAGGATATTAAGTAAAGATCATCTTCCATGAAGATATTTTGTAAATTTCCTTCCGTAAATATATAAAAAATGTATTATTAGTAGTAATATGCATTGCTAAGGACTTCATTTGGACAACTTTAAAGGCGATTTTCTCAATATTTAGATTTTTTTTTTTTTTTGCATCCTCAGATTCTAGATTTTCAAATAGTTGTATCTCAGCCAAATATTGTCCTATCCTAACAAACATCCCAACATACATCAATGGAAAGCTTATTTATTCAGCTTTCAGATGATATATAAATCTCAATTTCAAAAAAATTGACCTGTATGACTGGTTTTGAGGTCCAGGGTCACATATAGTAATATATTGTAATTGTTTATCTCCCTCATCTGAATTTGAATGAGCATCCTGCAGTAATAAAGCATAGACATTTCAAAATAAGAGTCCCGTTGTATTTCAGGCTTGTTTATTAAATAAAAGTCACGCCGTGTGTCCAATTTTCACCCCGGTTATTATTTGGTTACACAAACTGTATGTAATTTAATTTAATTTCCATTTAATTTAAAGTAAACTACTTTAGCTTCTGTCTGGGACGCCCCGTCACAGGAAGGAAAGACTAAAAACATTATTTGACGCATATTATTAAATATGTAGATTTTACTAGCATTAGTGTTGTTATTATAGTTAACAAAAACTAAAACCATAAAAAAATCTGTTCACTTGAAATAAATGTTAACTGACATAAAATACAAAAAACTTAAACTTCTCTTATTTTCATTAAGTTGAAATTAACCTGTTATTTAGTTTCATTAACCTGATGTACCAACCAAACTAAAACTGAAATAAAAATTAATAAAAACTATACAGACATTTAAAAAAAAAAAAAGACAAAACAACAGAATTACTAAAACTTTTAACTAAAATTAAAATGAAAGAGTTAAATTAAATTAACAAAAACCATAATATCTCAGAGATACTAAAATAACACTAGTATGGCTAAATCTGTTACAGTGTGTTTTATATATATATAAATGCAGAAATAGTTAGTTGCACCCCTAAAGTTTCTAAATGCGCTCCTACATTTTTCAACTTAGGAGCACAGGTGCACCTTGGGGGAAAAAAGTAAGCGCCAAGCCCCGCATAGGCTTGGAAAACTGAAATGTGTTGTTTTCTGTAATGGGAGAATATCTTTTGACCTATAGATGCTTGTATAGCAGTTTGTTGACCGTACATTTGCTCTGTTTCAGGTACTACTTCAAGAAGGCCAGTGATGAGTTCGAGTGTGGTGCTGTTTTTGAGGAGGTCTGGGATGACTGCACAGTTCTGCCCATGTATGAGGGCAAAATCCTCGGCAAAGTGGAGAGAATGGACTAAATGAACATGACGTGGACTTACCCAGCACTCGAGACTAACTCGTTTTTATGAAGCTTAAGAAGTTTAGACGTACCAAGCTATTGAAGGAATACTAGCCAATGAAGTACAGAGGCATCTGAACCAGCAATGCATCGTGAGAAATCGTTCCTTTGCTTCGGGAAAATGAATGACCAATGAAGATGCAGTCAACCACTTGCTTGTTTGGACTACAACATGCCAACATTGGTGTGTTACCACACCATGAACTGCTGACCAGCATTTGTGATGAATATAGATGTGTATACGTGTGTCGAATGCGAGAACGTGTGCATGAGAGGTGCTCTTATGTACACAAAGTTATAATATGCTTCTGTCACAAGTTAAAGACTTTATTGCTATTTATTAAGCTGTCATTCCCCTCATACCTGTGTTCAGATGATGGACAAGCTGCTTATTTGATTGATTGGGAGATCTTTCCAATGTGTTATACATGCATGGACGGATGTCTAGAGTCACCTTAACTCAACAGACTGTACCAGGAATCTTCTCTTCTGGCCAATGAGAACGAACTGTGCTTCAGACCAGCACGCCTCTCCAAACCTCTCTGCTGATTGGGTGGAAATTTCAACCTTTAACGCCCAGCCAATAGTCGTTGCATCTTTAGTGCCTTTGGTTTAAGGTCCAGACATTGCACAGGAACCAATAGCCTTCAAAAGAAAATAGGAAGTCATACTATTTCAGAAAACTTAAATTCAACATCAGAGAGTGTGCATGGAAAGGGTTAATGTCCTGTGTAAACGTCGAATGGAAAGACCTGGAGTAGCCGATTTGAAACCGCCGAGCTCCAGGGCAAAATGCATTGGCATGAGCGGATAAGAACATGCCATCGCTAGTGTATTATACAGTACCTGTGCCTACATGGATACCATGCTGTGTGCTGCCCTGTTTCAGGGTGTGAATATTCCCTTGCTTTTCTGAGGGGTTTATGTTTAAAATAAGTTTTTTTTTTTTTTTTTTTTATGCTTTGGATATCTTGTAATCATGACATTACTTTTCAGTGTTCCCCCCCCCCCACCCCAATTTTGTTTGTGTTCCACTTAAAATGTAAATTATGCATTATATAGAGCTCCATTTTAAAGACGACTTGGTACTTTAATTATTGTAATTATGAAGAGATGTAGCCTTTATTAAAATTATATTTTTTAAATGAACACCCGGATGTTTGTGTGCTTACTGTGTGTTTGAGGTGTTTTTTTTTTTTGTGTTTTTTTTTTAAATCAGGCTCTGAATTTTAAACTACTACTCTTTTTACAGTGACCCGGTTTAAATGCATATTGCCCGTCGTGCACAGTTGCCCTGAAGCCAACGGGGTGGCAGTGCCACCGGGCTTGGGCCCGTCATCGCTGCTTGCAGCTATATTTTTCATTTGAGGTTTCAAGGTATGCATCGGTCAGTATTTGCCCGTTTCCACCGAGCGGTATGGAACAGTACAGTCAGGGTTCCCACTCGTCCTGGAAAACCTGGAAAATTGATGACAAATTTTCCAGTCCTGGAAAATTAGAGAAAATGTAAAATGTCCTGGAAAAAGATATAGTTTTTTTTAAAGTTCGTTTTTTCTTTAGCCGAGAACGAAGAGTTCATCACTGGCCCAAAACAATGAACGTTACCGTTGGTTGCAGAAAGTGCGATGTTGAGGAATGCTGAGTTTTGACAGGTGAGAGGAGTGTTTTCAATGATGATGTTTACTCTTGTGTTGCCATTTGCAGCAGTTTGCTAATGTTATTACAGTTTTTCTCGATTGCTAACACACTATAACTGAATCATTTGGCACAATTTCCCAAACCATTTATTCATTTCTCAAAACAAAGACAAATTTCTCAAAACTATAAACACATTTCACTTGTTTTCACACACATTCCAATTTTCTTAATGATATCTGCAAAACTCTAAACAAGCATGGCCTTATTTTACAGTGGTTTAACCATGTTCTCATTCAGAAAATACAAACACACAGTATAATTAACTCAAGTGTCGCAATGTAAACTCAAACAGCACACATTTATCCATCAGGAAACATTCAGGAGCAAAAATGATGACACACCAATCAGAATCTTGGGATAATATAAACAGGAGCACAGCTGATTGTGCTTTAGAAATTGCATCCTAGAATCGTCGACAGGGTTTTATACTTACACATACAGTATAATTACAGTACACAGTAACAGTACTTAATATCAGAGAAATTTCACTATTCTGTGTCCAGTAAACTGTAGCACATGTACACCCTCAGAAGACCAAGAAGCTGCTATAGTACTGTATACTGTAATGACATTTGGCCACAGGATGGCAAATTTATTTCTTTAATTATGTGTTACTGTAATTGACAGTATACAGTACTGTTGCATACACAGTTCATATTTAGTTCTTTGGTTTTTGAACTTTTCTTCTCTTGTAAGATTAACTATTTCATATACTTTCATCTACTTTAAGATCACTTTACAATAGTGAAATGAAAGCTCATTTTGCTCTATCTGCACTCTTTCGTTTACGCTGTATACTGACTCTGAGCTGTCACATTATTCTTGAATCCCAATAAGAGGTATTTTTGTTACAGTGTTATGAACTGATCTCACTAGTGTTCACTGGGCAGTGCAGTAGTCTGTGTATTTGCAGTTTTTGTGTGTCATCTGAGGCCAAAGTTTGATTTTGACAGAAGTGAATACGTTTTTGACTGAAATATTTGATTTTGTCGTGGAAGTTTGAGGTTTGTACAAGTTGGTAGGTAGTTACGAGATTGTGTTTATAGTTGTGAGAAAATGGTGAATTGTTTCATGAATTGTGTGTTAGCAATCGAGAAAAACTGTAACTGCTCAAATGTGTGCAGTGAATGTTAACTGGTAAGCTACTTATTTCAGTTACTTGCTAACTAATAATTTTGATGCAATATAAGCTCAATAAGAGATTCATTGTGAAGTGTAGCCAGCTTCAGATTGATTGAAACTCACAATTGTGTTATAAAGTCAGAAAAGCGTGATATAAACTCGCAGTTGTGTGATATAAACTCGCAATTGTGATATAAACTCGCAATTGTGTTATAAAGTCAAAATTGTGTGATATAAACTCACAATTGTGTGATATAAACTCATAATTGTGTGATATAAACTCGCAATTGTGTTATGAAGTCAAAATTGTGTGATATAAACTCGCAATTGTGTGACATAAACTCGCAATTGTGTGTTATAAACTCGCAATTGTGATAAACTCGCAGTTGTGTGTTATAAAGTCAGAATTGTGTGATATAAACTCATAATTGTGTGATATAAACTCGCAATTGCGTGATATAAACTCGCAATTGTGTGATATTAACTCGCAATTGTGTGATTTAAGCTCGCAATTGTGTTAAAAAATCAAAATTGTGTGATATAAACTCGCATTTGTGTGTTATAGTCTAAATTGTGTGATACAAACTCGCAATTGTGTGATATAAACTCGCAATTGTGAGATATAAACTCGCAATTGTGTGATTTAAGCTCGCAATTGTGTGTTATAGTCTAAATTGTGTGATACAAACTCGCAATTGTGTGATATAAACTCGCAATTGTGTGATATAAAGTCAGAATTGTGTGATATAAACTCATAATTGTGTGATATAAACTCGCAATTGTGTGATATAAACTCGCAATTGTGTTATGAGGTCAAAACTGTGATATAAACTCGCAATTGTGTGATATAAACTCGCAATTGTGTGATATAAACTCGCAATTGTGTTATGAAGTCAAAACTGTGATATAAACTCGCAATTGTGTGATATAAACTCGCAATTGTGATATAAACTCATAATTGTGTTATAAAGTCAAAATCGTGTTATATAAACTCATAATTGTGTTATATATACTCGCAATTGTGTGTTTTCAACTCGCAATTGTGTGTTATAGTAAAAATTGTGTGATACAAACTCGCAATTGTGTGAAATAAACTTGCTATTGTGTGATATAAACTCGCAATTGTGTTATGAAGTCAAAATTGTGTGATATACACTCGCAATTGTGTGACATAAACTCACAATTGTGTTAAGAAGTCAAACTTGTGTGATATAAACTCACAATTGTGTTATAAACTCGCAATTGTGTGACATAAACTCACAATTGTGTTATGAAGTCAAAATTGTGTGATATAAACTCACAATTGTGTGTTATAAACTCGCAATTGTGATATAAACTCGCAATAAACTCGCAATTGTGATATAAACTCGCAATAAACTCGCAATTGTGTGATATAAACTCGCAGTTGTGTTATGAAGTCAAAATTGTGTGATATAAACTTGCAATTGTGTGTTATAAAGTCAGAATTGTGTGATTTAAACTTGCAATTGTGTTATGAAGTCAAAATTGTGATATAAACTCGCAATTGTGTTATGAAGTCAAAATTGTGATATAAACTCGCAATTGTGTTATGAAGTCAAAATTGTGTGATATAAATTCGCAATTGTGTGATATAAACTCGCAATTGTGTGTTATAAAGTCAGAATTGTGTGATATAAACTCATAATTGCGTGATATAAACTCGCAATTGTGTGATATAAACTCGCAATTGTGTGATTTAAGCTCGCAATTGTGTTAAAAAATCAAAATTGTGTGATATAAACTTGCAATTGTGTGATATAAACTCGCAATTGTGTTATGAAGTCAAAATTGTGTGATATAAACTCGCAATTGTGTGATATAAACTCGTAATTGTGTGTTATAAAGTCAGAATTGTGTGATATAAACTCATAATTGTGTGATATAAACTCGCAATTGTGTGATATAAACTCATAATTGTGTGATATAACTTGCAGCTATATTTTTCATTTGAGGTTTCAAGGTATGCATCGGTCAGTATTTGCCCGTTTCCACCGAGCGGTATGGAACAGTACAGTCAGGGTTCCCACTCGTCCTGGAAAACCTGGAAAATTGATGACAAATTTTCCAGTCCTGGAAAATTAGAGAAAATGTAAAATGTCCTGGAAAAAGATATAGTTTTTTTTAAAGTTCGTTTTTTCTTTAGCCGAGAACGAAGAGTTCATCACTGGCCCAAAACAACCTTTGACCCAATTGTGTTATGAAGTCAAAATTGTGTGATATAAATTCGCAATTGTGTGATATAAACTCGCAATTGTGTGTTATAAAGTCAGAATTGTGTGATATAAACTCATAATTGCGTGATATAAACTCGCAATTGTGTGATATAAACTCGCAATTGTGTGATTTAAGCTCGCAATTGTGTTAAAAAATCAAAATTGTGTGATATAAACTTGCAATTGTGTGATATAAACTCGCAGTTGTGTTATGAAGTCAAAATTGTGTGATATAAACTCGCAATTGTGTGATATAAACTCGTAATTGTGTGTTATAAAGTCAGAATTGTGTGATATAAACTCATAATTGTGTGATATAAACTCGCAATTGTGTGATATAAACTCATAATTGTGTGATATAAACTTGCAATTGCGTGATATAAACTCACAATTGTGTGATATAAACTCGCAATTGTGTGATTTAAGCTCGCAATTGTGTTAAAAAATCAAAATTGTGTGATATAAACTTGCAATTGTGTGATATAAACTCGCAATTGTGTTATGAAGTCAAAATTGTGTGATATAAACTTGCAATTGTGTGATATAAACTCGTAATTGTGTGTTATAAAGTCAGAATTGTGTGATATAAACTCATAATTGTGTGATATAAACTCGCAATTGTGTGATATAAACTCATAATTGTGTGATATAAACTCACAATTGTGTGATATAAACTCGCAATTGTGTTATGAAGTCAAAACTGTGATATAAACTCGCAATTGTGTGATATAAACTCGCAATTGTGTTGTAAAGTCAGAAATGTGTGATATAAACTCGCAATTGTGATATAAACTCATAATTGTGTTATAAAGTCAAAATTGTGTCATATAAACTCATAATTGTGTTATATATACTCGCAATTGTGTGTTATAGTAAAAATTGTGTGATACAAAATCGCAATTGTGTGATATAAACTCGCAATTGTGTGATATAAACTTGCAATTGTGTGATATAAACTCATAATTGTGTGATATAAACTCGAAATTGTGTGATATAAACTCGCAATTATGTGTTATAAAGTCAGAATTGTGTGATATAAACTCATAATTGTGTGATATAAACTCGCAATTGTGTGATATAAACTCACAATTGTGTTATGAAGTCAAAATTGTGTGATATAAACTCGCAATTGTGTGACATAAACTCGCAATTGTGTGTTATAAACTCGCAATTGTGATAAACTCGCAGTTGTGTGTTATACAGTCAGATATAAACTCATAATTGTGTGATATAAACTCGCAATTGCGTGATATAAACTCGCAATTGTGTGATATTAACTCGCAATTGTGTGATTTAAGCTCGCAATTGTGTTAAAAAATCAAAATTGTGTGATATAAACTCGCATTTGTGTGTTATAGTCTAAATTGTGTGATACAAACTCGCAATTGTGTGATATAAACTCGCAATTGTGTGATATAAAGTCAGAATTGTGTGATATAAACTCATAATTGTGTGATATAAACTCGCAATTGTGTGATATAAACTCGCAATTGTGTTATGAGGTCAAAACTGTGATATAAACTCGCAATTGTGTGATATAAACTTCGCAATTGTGTGATATAAACTCGCAATTGTGTTATGAAGTCAAAACTGTGATATAAACTCGCAATTGTGTGATATAAACTCGCAATTGTGATATAAACTCATAATTGTGTTATAAAGTCAAAATCGTGTTATATAAACTCATAATTGTGTTATATATACTCGCAATTGTGTGTTTTAAACTCGCAATTGTGTGTTATAGTAAAAATTGTGTGATACAAACTCGCAATTGTGTGAAATAAACTTGCTATTGTGTGATATAAACTCGCAATTGTGTTATGAAGTCAAAATTGTGTGATATACACTCGCAATTGTGTGACATAAACTCACAATTGTGTTAAGAAGTCAAAATTGTGTGATATAAACTCACAATTGTGTGTTATAAACTCGCAATTGTGATATAAACTCGCAATAAACTCGCAATTGTGATATAAACTCGCAATAAACTCGCAATTGTGATATAAACTCGCAATAAACTCGCAATTGTGTGATATAAACTCGCAGTTGTGTTATGAAGTCAAAATTGTGTGATATAAACTTGCAATTGTGTGTTATAAAGTCAGAATTGTGTGATTTAAACTTGCAGTTGTGTGATATAAACTCACAGTTGTGTGATATAAACTCGCAATTGTGTTATGAAGTCAAAATTGTGTGATATGAACTCGCAATTGTGTTATGAAGTCAAAATTGTGTGATATAAATTCGCAATTGTGTTATAAAGTCAGAATTGTGTGATATAAACTCATAATTGCGTGATATAAACTCGCAATTGTGTGATATAAACTCGCAATTGTGTGATTTAAGCTCGCAATTGTGTTATAAAGTCAGAATTGTGTGATATAAACTCATAATTGCGTGATATAAACTCGCAATTGTGTGATATAAACTCGCAATTGTGTGATTTAAGCTCGCAATTGTGTTAAAAAATCAAAATTGTGTGATATAAACTTGCAATTGTGTGATATAAACTCGCAATTGTGTTATGAAGTCAAAATTGTGTGATATAAACTCGCAATTGTGTGATATAAACTCGTAATTGTGTTATAAAGTCAGAATTGTGTGATATAAACTCATAATTGTGTGATATAAACTCGCAATTGTGTGATATAAACTCATAATTGTGTGATATAAACTCGCAATTGCGTGATATAAACTCACAATTGTGTGATATAAACTCGCAATTGTGTGATATAAACTCGCAATTGTGTTATGAAGTCAAAACTGTGATATAAACTCGCAATTGTGTGATATAAACTCGCAATTGTGATATAAACTCATAATTGTGTTATAAAGTCAAAATCGTGTTATATAAACTCATAATTGTGTTATATAAACTCGCAATTGTGTGTTTTAAACTCGCAATTGTGTGTTATAGTAAAAATTGTGTGATACAAACTCGCAATTGTGTGAAATAAACTTGCTATTGTGTGATATAAACTCGCAATTGTGTTATGAAGTCAAAATTGTGTGATATACACTCGCATTTGTGTGACATAAACTCACAATTGTGTTAAGAAGTCAAAATTGTGTGATATAAACTCACAATTGTGTGTTATAAACTCGCAATTGTGTGACATAAACTCACAATTGTGTTATGAAGTCAAAATTGTGTGATATAAACTCACAATTGTGTGTTATAAACTCGCAATTGTGATATAAACTCGCAATAAACTCGCAATTGTGATATAAACTCGCAATAAACTCGCAATTGTGTGATATAAACTCGCAGTTTAGTTATGAAGTCAAAATTGTGTGATATAAACTTGCAATTGTGTGTTATAAAGTCAGAATTGTGTGATTTAAACTTGCAATTGTGTGATATAAACTCACAGTTGTGTGATATAAACTCGCAATTGTGTTATGAAGTCAAAATTGTGTGATATAAACTCGCAATTGTGTTATGAAGTCAAAATTGTGTGATATAAATTCGCAATTGTGTGATATAAACTCGCAATTGTGTGTTATAAAGTCAGAATTGTGTGATATAAACTCGCAATTGTGTGATATAAACTCGCAATTGTGTGATATAAACTCGTAATTGTGTGTTATAAAGTCAGAATTGTGTGATATAAACTCATAATTGTGTGATATAAACTCACAATTGTGATATAAACTCGCAATTGTGTGATATAAACTCACAATTGTGTTATGAAGTCAAAATTGTGTGATATAAACTCGCAATTGTGTGATATAAACTCGCAATTGTGTGTTATAAACTCGCTATTGTGATATAAACTCGCAATTGTGTGATATAAACTCGCAATAAACTCACAATTGTGATATAAACTCGCAATTGTGTTATGAAGTCAAAATTGTGTGATATAAACTCGCAATTGTGGGATATAAACTCGCATTTGTGTGTTATAAAGTCAGAATTGTGTGATATAAACTTGCAATTGTGTTAAAAAATCAAAATTGTGTGATATAAACTTGCAATTGTGTGATATAAACTCACAATTGTGTGTTATAAAGTCAGAATTGTGTGATATAAACTCATAATTGTGTGATATAAACTCGCAATTGTGTGATATAAACTCGCAATTGTGTGTTATAAACTCGCAATTGTGATATAAACTTGCAATTGTGATATAAACTCGCAACTGTGTGATATAAACTCGCAATTGTGTTATGAAGTCAAAATTGTGTGATATAAACTCGCAATTGTTTGATATAAACTCGCAATTGTGTGTTATAAAGTCAGAATTGTGTGATATAAACTCGCAATTGTGTGATTTAAACTCGCAATTGTGTGATTTAAGCTCGCAATTGTGTTAAAAAATCAAAATTGTGTGATATAAACTTGCAATTGTGTGATATAAACTCGCAATTGTGTTATAAAGTCAAAATTGTGTGATATAAACTCGCAATTGTGTGATATAAACTCGTAATTGTGTGTTATAAAGTCAGAATTGTGTGATATAAACTCATAATTGTGTGATATAAACTCACAATTGTGATATAAACTCGCAATTGTGTGATATAAACTCACAATTGTGTTATGAAGTCAAAATTGTGTGATATAAACTCGCAATTGTGTGATATAAACTCGCAATTGTGTGTTATAAACTCGCTATTGTGATATAAACTCGCAATTGTGTGATATAAACTCGCAATAAACTCACAATTGTGATATAAACTCGCAATTGTGTTATGAAGTCAAAATTGTGTGATATAAACTCGCAATTGTGGGATATAAACTCGGATTTGTGTGTTATAAAGTCAGAATTGTGTGATTTAAACTTGCAATTGTGTTAAAAAATCAAAATTGTGTGATATAAACTTGCAATTGTGTGATATAAACTCACAATTGTGTGTTATAAAGTCAGAATTGTGTGATATAAACTCATAATTGTGTGATATAAACTCGCAATTGTGTGTTATAAACTCGCAATTGTGATATAAACTTGCAATTGTGATATAAACTCGCAACTGTGTGATATAAACTCGCAATTGTGTTATGAAGTCAAAATTGTGTGATATAAACTCGCAATTGTTTGATATAAACTCGCAATTGGGTTATGAAGTCAAAATTGTGTGATATAAACTCACAATTGTGTTATATAAACTCGCAATTGTGTTATAGTCAAAAATGTGATATAAACTCGCAATTGTGTGATATAAACTCATAGTTGTGTAATATAAACTCGCAATTGTGTGATATAAACTCGCAATTGTGTGATATAAAGTCAGAATTGTGTGATATAAACTCATAATTGTGTGATATAAACTCGCAATTGTGTGATATAAACTCGCAATTGTGTTATGAAGTCAAAACTGTGATATAAACTCGCAATTGTGTGATATAAAGTCAGAATTGTGTGATATAAACTCATAATTGTGTGAAATAAACTCGCAATTGTGTGATATAAACTCGCAATTGTGTTATGATGTCAAAACTGTGATATAAACTTGCAATTGTGTGATATAAACTCGCAATTGTGTTGTAAAGTCAGAAATGTGTGATATAAACTCGCAATTGTGATATAAACTCATAATTGTTATAAAGTCAAAATTGTGTCATATAAACTCATAATTGTGTTATATATACTCGCAATTGTGTGTTATAGTAAAAATTGTGTGATACAAACTCGCAATTGTGTGATATAAACTCGCAATTGTGTGATATAAACTCGCAATTATGTGATATAAACTCGCAATTGTGATATAAACTCACAATTGTGTGATATAAACTCGCAATTGTGTGATATAAACTCGCAATTGTGATATAAACTCGCAGTTGTGTTATGAAGTCAAAATTGTGTGATATAAACTCGCAATTGTGTTTTATAAAGTCAGAATTGTGTGATTTAAACTTGCAATTGTGTGATATAAACTCACAATTGTGTTATATATACTCGCAATTGTGTGTTATAGTAAAAATTGTGTGATACAAACTCGCAATTGTGTGATATAAACTCGCAATTGTGTGATATAAACTCGCAATTATGTGATATAAACTCGCAATTGTGTGATATAAACTCACAATTGTGTGATATAAACTCGCAATTGTGTGATATAAACTCGCAATTGTGATATAAACTCGCAGTTGTGTTATGAAGTCAAAATTGTGTGATATAAACTCGCAATTGTGTTTTATAAAGTCAGAATTGTGTGATATAAACTCACAATTGTGTGATATAAACTCGCAATTGTGTGATATAAACTCGCAATTGTGTGATATAAACTCGCAATTGTGATATAAACTCGCAGTTGTGTTATGAAGTCAAAATTGTGTGATATAAACTCGCAATTGTGTTTTATAAAGTCAGAATTGTGTGATTTAAACTTGCAATTGTGTGATATAAACTCACAATTGTGTGATATAAATTCGCAATTGTGTTATGAAGTCAAAATTGTGTGATATAAACTCGCAATTGTTTGATATAAACTCGCAATTGGGTTATGAAGTCAAAATTGTTTGATATAAACTCGCAATTGTGATATAAACTCGCAATTGTTTGATATAAACTCACAATTGTGTGATATAAACTCGCAATTGTGATATAAACTCGCAATTGTGTGATATAAACTCGCAATTGTGTGATTTAAGCTCGCAATTGTGTTAAAAAATCAAAATTGTGTGATATAAACTTGCAATTGTGTGATATAAACTCGCAATTGTGTTATGAAGTCAAAATTGTGTGATATAAACTCGCAATTGTGTGATATAAACTCGTAATTGTGTTATAAAGTCAGAATTGTGTGATATAAACTCATAATTGTGTGATATAAACTCGCAATTGTGTGATATAAACTCATAATTGTGTGATATAAACTCGCAATTGCGTGATATAAACTCACAATTGTGTGATATAAACTCGCAATTGTGTGATATAAACTCGCAATTGTGTTATGAAGTCAAAACTGTGATATAAACTCGCAATTGTGTGATATAAACTCGCAATTGTGATATAAACTCATAATTGTGTTATAAAGTCAAAATCGTGTTATATAAACTCATAATTGTGTTATATAAACTCGCAACTGTGTGTTTTAAACTCGCAATTGTGTGTTATAGTAAAAATTGTGTGATACAAACTCGCAATTGTGTGAAATAAACTTGCTATTGTGTGATATAAACTCGCAATTGTGTTATGAAGTCAAAATTGTGTGATATACACTCGCATTTGTGTGACATAAACTCACAATTGTGTTAAGAAGTCAAAATTGTGTGATATAAACTCACAATTGTGTGTTATAAACTCGCAATTGTGTGACATAAACTCACAATTGTGTTATGAAGTCAAAATTGTGTGATATAAACTCACAATTGTGTGTTATAAACTCGCAATTGTGATATAAACTCGCAATAAACTCGCAATTGTGATATAAACTCGCAATAAACTCGCAATTGTGTGATATAAACTCGCAGTTGTGTTATGAAGTCAAAATTGTGTGATATAAACTTGCAATTGTGTGTTATAAAGTCAGAATTGTGTGATTTAAACTTGCAATTGTGTGATATAAACTCACAGTTGTGTGATATAAACTCGCAATTGTGTTATGAAGTCAAAATTGTGTGATATAAACTCGCAATTGTGTTATGAAGTCAAAATTGTGTGATATAAATTCGCAATTGTGTGATATAAACTCGCAATTGTGTGTTATAAAGTCAGAATTGTGTGATATAAACTCGCAATTGTGTGATATAAACTCGCAATTGTGTGATATAAACTCGTAATTGTGTGTTATAAAGTCAGAATTGTGTGATATAAACTCATAATTGTGTGATATAAACTCACAATTGTGATATAAACTCGCAATTGTGTGATATAAACTCACAATTGTGTTATGAAGTCAAAATTGTGTGATATAAACTCGCAATTGTGTGATATAAACTCGCAATTGTGTGTTATAAACTCGCTATTGTGATATAAACTCGCAATTGTGTGATATAAACTCGCAATAAACTCACAATTGTGATATAAACTCGCAATTGTGTTATGAAGTCAAAATTGTGTGATATAAACTCGCAATTGTGGGATATAAACTCGCATTTGTGTGTTATAAAGTCAGAATTGTGTGATTTAAACTTGCAATTGTGTTAAAAAATCAAAATTGTGTGATATAAACTTGCAATTGTGTGATATAAACTCACAATTGTGTGTTATAAAGTCAGAATTTTGTGATATAAACTCATAATTGTGTGATATAAACTCGCAATTGTGTGATATAAACTCGCAATTGTGTGTTATAAACTCGCAATTGTGATATAAACTTGCAATTGTGATATAAACTCGCAACTGTGTGATATAAACTCGCAATTGTGTTATGAAGTCAAAATTGTGTGATATAAACTCGCAATTGTTTGATATAAACTCGCAATTGTGTGTTATAAAGTCAGAATTGTGTGATATAAACTCGCAATTGTGTGATTTAAACTCGCAATTGTGTGATTTAAGCTCGCAATTGTGTTAAAAAATCAAAATTGTGTGATATAAACTTGCAATTGTGTGATATAAACTCGCAATTGTGTTATAAAGTCAAAATTGTGTGATATAAACTCGCAATTGTGTGATATAAACTCGTAATTGTGTGTTATAAAGTCAGAATTGTGTGATATAAACTCATAATTGTGTGATATAAACTCACAATTGTGATATAAACTCGCAATTGTGTGATATAAACTCACAATTGTGTTATGAAGTCAAAATTGTGTGATATAAACTCGCAATTGTGTGATATAAACTCGCAATTGTGTGTTATAAACTCGCTATTGTGATATAAACTCGCAATTGTGTGATATAAACTCGCAATAAACTCACAATTGTGATATAAACTCGCAATTGTGTTATGAAGTCAAAATTGTGTGATATAAACTCGCAATTGTGGGATATAAACTCGGATTTGTGTGTTATAAAGTCAGAATTGTGTGATTTAAACTTGCAATTGTGTTAAAAAATCAAAATTGTGTGATATAAACTTGCAATTGTGTGATATAAACTCACAATTGTGTGTTATAAAGTCAGAATTGTGTGATATAAACTCATAATTGTGTGATATAAACTCGCAATTGTGTGTTATAAACTCGCAATTGTGATATAAACTTGCAATTGTGATATAAACTCGCAACTGTGTGATATAAACTCGCAATTGTGTTATGAAGTCAAAATTGTGTGATATAAACTCGCAATTGTTTGATATAAACTCGCAATTGGGTTATGAAGTCAAAATTGTGTGATATAAACTCACAATTGTGTTATATAAACTCGCAATTGTGTTATAGTCAAAAATGTGATATAAACTCGCAATTGTGTGATATAAACTCATAGTTGTGTAATATAAACTCGCAATTGTGTGATATAAACTCGCAATTGTGTGATATAAAGTCAGAATTGTGTGATATAAACTCATAATTGTGTGATATAAACTCGCAATTGTGTGATATAAACTCGCAATTGTGTTATGAAGTCAAAACTGTGATATAAACTCGCAATTGTGTGATATAAAGTCAGAATTGTGTGATATAAACTCATAATTGTGTGAAATAAACTCGCAATTGTGTGATATAAACTCGCAATTGTGTTATGATGTCAAAACTGTGATATAAACTTGCAATTGTGTGATATAAACTCGCAATTGTGTTGTAAAGTCAGAAATGTGTGATATAAACTCGCAATTGTGATATAAACTCATAATTGTTATAAAGTCAAAATTGTGTCATATAAACTCATAATTGTGTTATATATACTCGCAATTGTGTGTTATAGTAAAAATTGTGTGATACAAACTCGCAATTGTGTGATATAAACTCGCAATTGTGTGATATAAACTCGCAATTATGTGATATAAACTCGCAATTGTGTGATATAAACTCACAATTGTGTGATATAAACTCGCAATTGTGATATAAACTCGCAGTTGTGTTATGAAGTCAAAATTGTGTGATATAAACTCGCAATTGTGTTTTATAAAGTCAGAATTGTGTGATTTAAACTTGCAATTGTGTGATATAAACTCACAATTGTGTTATATATACTCGCAATTGTGTGTTATAGTAAAAATTGTGTGATACAAACTCGCAATTGTGTGATATAAACTCGCAATTGTGTGATATAAACTCGCAATTATGTGATATAAACTCGCAATTGTGTGATATAAACTCACAATTGTGTGATATAAACTCGCAATTGTGTGATATAAACTCGCAATTGTGATATAAACTCGCAGTTGTGTTATGAAGTCAAAATTGTGTGATATAAACTCGCAATTGTGTTTTATAAAGTAAGAATTGTGTGATTTAAACTTGCAATTGTGTGATATAAACTCACAATTGTGTGATATAAATTCGCAATTGTGTTATGAAGTCAAAATTGTGTGATATAAACTCGCAATTGTTTGATATAAACTCGCAATTGGGTTATGAAGTCAAAATTGTTTGATATAAACTCGCAATTGTGATATAAACTCGCAATTGTTTGATATAAACTCACAATTGTGTGATATAAACTCGCAATTGTGATAAAAAACTCGCAATTGTGTGATATAAACTCGCAATTGTGTTATGAAGTCAAAACTGTGATATAAACTTGCAATTGTGTGATATAAACTCGCAATTGTGTTGTAAAGTCAGAAATGTGTGATATAAACTCGCAATTGTGATATAAACTCATAATTGTTATAAAGTCAAAATTGTGTCATATAAACTCATAATTGTGTTATATATACTCGCAATTGTGTGTTATAGTAAAAATTGTGTGATACAAACTCGCAATTGTGTGATATAAACTCGCAATTGTGTGATATAAACTCGCAATTATGTGATATAAACTCGCAATTGTGTGATATAAACTCGCAATTGTGTGATATAAACTCGCAATTGTGTGATATAAACTCGCAATTGTGTGTTATAGTCTAAATTGTGTGATACAAACTCGCAATTGTGTTATAGTCAAAAATGTGATATAAACTCGCAATTGTGTGATATAAACTCATAATTGTGTGATATAAACTCGCAATTGTGTGATATAAACTCATAATTGTGTGATATAAACTTACAGTTGTGTGATATAAACTCGCAATTGTGTTATGAAGTCAAAACTGTGATATAAACTCGCAATTGTGTGATATAAACTCGCAATTGTGTTGTAAAGTCAGAAATGTGTGATATAAACTCGCAATTGTGATATAAACTCATAATTGTGTTATAAAGTCAAAATTGTGTCATATAAACTCATAATTGTGTTATATATACTCGCAATTGTGTGTTATAGTAAAAATTGTGTGATACAAACTCGCAATTGTGTGATATAAACTCGCAATTGTGTGATATAAACTTGCAATTGTGTGATATAAACTCATAATTGTGTGATATAAACTCGAAATTGTGTGATATAAACTCGCAATTATGTGTTATAAAGTCAGAATTGTGTGATATAAATTCATAATTGTGTGATATAAACTCGCAATTGTGTGATATAAACTCACAATTGTGTTATGAAGTCAAAATTGTGTGATATAAACTCGCAATTGTGTGACATAAACTCGCAATTGTGTGTTATAAACTCGCAATTGTGATAAACTCGCAGTTGTGTGTTATAAAGTCAGAATTGTGTGATATAAAATCATAATTGTGTGATATAAACTCGCAATTGCGTGATATAAACTCGCAATTGTGTGATATTAACTCGCAATTGTGTGATTTAAGCTCGCAATTGTGTTAAAAAATCAAAATTGTGTGATATAAACTCGCATTTGTGTGTTATAGTCTAAATTGTGTGATACAAACTCGCAATTGTGTGATATAAACTCGCAATTGTGAGATATAAACTCGCAATTGTGTGATTTAAGCTCGCAATTGTGTGTTATAGTCTAAATTGTGTGATACAAACTCGCAATTGTGTGATATAAACTCGCAATTGTGTGATATAAAGTCAGAATTGTGTGATATAAACTCATAATTGTGTGATATAAACTCGCAATTGTGTGATATAAACTCGCAATTGTGTTATGAGGTCAAAACTGTGATATAAACTCGCAATTGTGTGATATAAACTCGCAGTTGTGTTATGAAGTCAAAATTGTGTGATATAAACTCGCAATTGTGTTTTATAAAGTCAGAATTGTGTGATTTAAACTTGCAATTGTGTGATATAAACTCACAATTGTGTGATATAAATTCGCAATTGTGTTATGAAGTCAAAATTGTGTGATATAAACTCGCAATTGTTTGATATAAACTCGCAATTGGGTTATGAAGTCAAAATTGTTTGATATAAACTCGCAATTGTGATATAAACTCGCAATTGTTTGATATAAACTCACAATTGTGTGATATAAACTCGCAATTGTGATATAAACTCGCAATTGTGTGATATAAACTCGCAATTGTGTTATGAAGTCAAAACTGTGATATAAACTTGCAATTGTGTGATATAAACTCGCAATTGTGTTGTAAAGTCAGAAATGTGTGATATAAACTCGCAATTGTGATATAAACTCATAATTGTTATAAAGTCAAAATTGTGTCATATAAACTCATAATTGTGTTATATATACTCGCAATTGTGTGTTATAGTAAAAATTGTGTGATACAAACTCGCAATTGTGTGATATAAACTCGCAATTGTGTGATATAAACTCGCAATTATGTGATATAAACTCGCAATTGTGTGATATAAACTCGCAATTGTGTGATATAAACTCGCAATTGTGTGATATAAACTCGCAATTGTGTGTTATAGTCTAAATTGTGTGATACAAACTCGCAATTGTGTTATAGTCAAAAATGTGATATAAACTCGCAATTGTGTGATATAAACTCATAATTGTGTGATATAAACTCGCAATTGTGTGATATAAACTCATAATTGTGTGATATAAACTTACAATTGTGTGATATAAACTCGCAATTGTGTTATGAAGTCAAAACTGTGATATAAACTCGCAATTGTGTGATATAAACTCGCAATTGTGTTGTAAAGTCAGAAATGTGTGATATAAACTCGCAATTGTGATATAAACTCATAATTGTGTTATAAAGTCAAAATTGTGTCATATAAACTCATAATTGTGTTATATATACTCGCAATTGTGTGTTATAGTAAAAATTGTGTGATACAAACTCGCAATTGTGTGATATAAACTCGCAATTGTGTGATATAAACTTGCAATTGTGTGATATAAACTCATAATTGTGTGATATAAACTCGAAATTGTGTGATATAAACTCGCAATTATGTGTTATAAAGTCAGAATTGTGTGATATAAATTCATAATTGTGTGATATAAACTCGCAATTGTGTGATATAAACTCACAATTGTGTTATGAAGTCAAAATTGTGTGATATAAACTCGCAATTGTGTGACATAAACTCGCAATTGTGTGTTATAAACTCGCAATTGTGATAAACTCGCAGTTGTGTGTTATAAAGTCAGAATTGTGTGATATAAACTCATAATTGTGTGATATAAACTCGCAATTGCGTGATATAAACTCGCAATTGTGTGATATTAACTCGCAATTGTGTGATTTAAGCTCGCAATTGTGTTAAAAAATCAAAATTGTGTGATATAAACTCGCATTTGTGTGTTATAGTCTAAATTGTGTGATACAAACTCGCAATTGTGTGATATAAACTCGCAATTGTGAGATATAAACTCGCAATTGTGTGATTTAAGCTCGCAATTGTGTGTTATAGTCTAAATTGTGTGATACAAACTCGCAATTGTGTGATATAAACTCGCAATTGTGTGATATAAACTCGCAATTGTGTGTTATAAACTCGCAATTGTGATAAACTCGCAGTTGTGTGTTATAAAGTCAGAATTGTGTGATATAAACTCATAATTGTGTGATATAAACTCGCAATTGCGTGATATAAACTCGCAATTGTGTGATATTAACTCGCAATTGTGTGATTTAAGCTCGCAATTGTGCTAAAAAATCAAAATTGTGTGATATAAACTCGCATTTGTGTGTTATAGTCTAAATTGTGTGATACAAACTCGCAATTGTGTGATATAAACTCGCAATTGTGAGATATAAACTCGCAATTGTGTGATTTAAGCTCGCAATTGTGTGTTATAGTCTAAATTGTGTGATACAAACTCGCAATTGTGTGATATAAACTCGCAATTGTGTGATATAAACTCGCAATTGTGTGATATAAACTCGCAATTGTGTGTTATAGTCTAAATTGTGTGATACAAACTCGCAATTGTGTTATAGTCAAAAATGTGATATAAACTCGCAATTGTGTGATATAAACTCATAATTGTGTGATATAAACTCGCAATTGTGTGATATAAACTCATAATTGTGTGATATAAACTTACAATTGTGTGATATAAACTCGCAATTGTGTTATGAAGTCAAAACTGTGATATAAACTCGCAATTGTGTGATATAAACTCGCAATTGTGTTGTAAAGTCAGAAATGTGTGATATAAACTCGCAATTGTGATATAAACTCATAATTGTGTTATAAAGTCAAAATTGTGTCATATAAACTCATAATTGTGTTATATATACTCGCAATTGTGTGTTATAGTAAAAATTGTGTGATACAAACTCGCAATTGTGTGATATAAACTCGCAATTGTGTGATATAAACTTGCAATTGTGTGATATAAACTCATAATTGTGTGATATAAACTCGAAATTGTGTGATATAAACTCGCAATTATGTGTTATAAAGTCAGAATTGTGTGATATAAATTCATAATTGTGTGATATAAACTCGCAATTGTGTGATATAAACTCACAATTGTGTTATGAAGTCAAAATTGTGTGATATAAACTCGCAATTGTGTGACATAAACTCGCAATTGTGTGTTATAAACTCGCAATTGTGATAAACTCGCAGTTGTGTGTTATAAAGTCAGAATTGTGTGATATAAACTCATAATTGTGTGATATAAACTCGCAATTGCGTGATATAAACTCGCAATTGTGTGATATTAACTCGCAATTGTGTGATTTAAGCTCGCAATTGTGTTAAAAAATCAAAATTGTGTGATATAAACTCGCATTTGTGTGTTATAGTCTAAATTGTGTGATACAAACTCGCAATTGTGTGATATAAACTCGCAATTGTGAGATATAAACTCGCAATTGTGTGATTTAAGCTCGCAATTGTGTTATAGTCTAAATTGTGTGATACAAACTCGCAATTGTGTGATATAAACTCGCAATTGTGTGATATAAACTCGCAATTGTGTGTTATAAACTCGCAATTGTGATAAACTCGCAGTTGTGTGTTATAAAGTCAGAATTGTGTGATATAAACTCATAATTGTGTGATATAAACTCGCAATTGCGTGATATAAACTCGCAATTGTGTGATATTAACTCGCAATTGTGTGATTTAAGCTCGCAATTGTGTTAAAAAATCAAAATTGTGTGATATAAACTCGCAATTGTGTGTTATAGTCTAAATTGTGTGATACAAACTCGCAATTGTGTGATGTAAACTCGCAATTGTGTGATATAAAGTCAGAATTGTGTGATATAAACTCATAATTGTGTGATATAAACTCGCAATTGTGTGATATAAACTCGCAATTGTGTTATGAGGTCAAAACTGTGATATAAACTCGTAATTGTGTGATATAAACTCGCAATTGTGTGATATAAACTCGCAATTGTGTTATGAAGTCAAAACTGTGATATAAACTCGCAATTGTGTGATATAAACTCGCAATTGTGATATAAACTCATAATTGTGTTATAAAGTCAAAATCGTGTTATATAAACTCGTAATTGTGTTATATATACTCGCAATTGTGTGTTTTAAACTCGCAATTGTGTGTTATAGTAAAAATTGTGTGATACAAACTCGCAATTGTGTGAAATAAACTTGCTATTGTGTGATATAAACTCGCAATTGTGTTATGAAGTCAAAATTGTGTGATATACACTCGCAATTGTGTGACATAAACTCACAATTGTGTTAAGAAGTCAAAAATGTGTGATATAAACTCACAATTGTGTGTTATAAACTCGCAATTGTGTGACATAAACTCACAATTGTGTTATGAAGTCAAAATTGTGTGATATAAACTCACAATTGTGTGTTATAAACTCGCAATTGTGTTATAAACTCACAATAAACTCGCAATTGTGATATAAACTCGCAATAAACTCGCAATTGTGTGATATAAACTCGCAGTTGTGTTATGAAGTCAAAATTGTGTGATATAAACTTGCAATTGTGTGTTATAAAGTCAGAATTGTGTGATTTAAACTTGCAATTGTGTGATATAAACTCACAGTTGTGTGATATAAACTCGCAATTGTGTTATGAAGTCAAAATTGTGTGATATAAACTCGCAATTGTGTTATGAAGTCAAAATTGTGTGATATAAATTCGCAATTGTGTGATATAAACTCGCAATTGTGTGTTATAAAGTCAGAATTGTGTGATATAAACTCATAATTGCGTGATATAAACTCGCAATTGTGTGATATAAACTCGCAATTGTGTGATTTAAGCTCGCAATTGTGTTAAAAAATCAAAATTGTGTGATATAAACTTGCAATTGTGTGATATAAACTCGCAATTGTGTTATGAAGTCAAAATTGTGTGATATAAACTCGCAATTGTGTGATATAAACTCGTAATTGTGTGTTATAAAGTCAGAATTGTGTGATATAAACTCATAATTGTGTGATATAAACTCGCAATTGTGTGATATAAACTCATAATTGTGTGATATAAACTCACAATTGTGTGATATAAACTCGCAATTGTGTTATGAAGCCAAAACTGTGATATAAACTCGCAATTGTGTGATATAAACTCGCAATTGTGTTGTAAAGTCAGAAATGTGTGATATAAACTCGCAATTGTGATATAAACTCATAATTGTGTTATAAAGTCAAAATTGTGTCATATAAACTCATAATTGTGTTATATATACTCGCAATTGTGTGTTATAGTAAAAATTGTGTGATACAAACTCGCAATTGTGTGATATAAACTCGCAATTGTGTGATATAAAGTCAGAATTGTGTGATATAAACTCATAATTGTGTGATATAAACTCGCAATTGTGTGATATAAACTCGCAATTGTGTTATGAGGTCAAAACTGTGATATAAACTCGCAATTGTGTGATATAAACTCGCAATTGTGTGATATAAACTCGCAATTGTGTTATGAAGTCAAAACTGTGATATAAACTCGCAATTGTGTGATATAAACTCGCAATTGTGATATAAACTCATAATTGTGTTATAAAGTCAAAATCGTGTTATATAAACTCATAATTGTGTTATATATACTCGCAATTGTGTGTTTTAAACTCGCAATTGTGTGTTATAGTAAAAATTGTGTGATACAAACTCGCAATTGTGTGAAATAAACTTGCTATTGTGTGATATAAACTCGCAATTGTGTTATGAAGTCAAAATTGTGTGATATACACTCGCAATTGTGTGACATAAACTCACAATTGTGTTAAGAAGTCAAAATTGTGTGATATAAACTCACAATTGTGTGTTATAAACTCGCAATTGTGTGACATAAACTCACAATTGTGTTATGAAGTCAAAATTGTGTGATATAAACTCACAATTGTGTGTTATAAACTCGCAATTGTGATATAAACTCGCAATAAACTCGCAATTGTGATATAAACTCGCAATAAACTCGCAATTGTGTGATATAAACTCGCAGTTGTGTTATGAAGTCAAAATTGTCTGATATAAACTTGCAATTGTGTGTTATAAAGTCAGAATTGTGTGATTTAAACTTGCAATTGTGTGATATAAACTCACAGTTGTGTGATATAAACTCGCAATTGTGTTATGAAGTCAAAATTGTGTGATATAAACTCGCAATTGTGTTATGAAGTCAAAATTGTGTGATATAAATTCGCAATTGTGTGATACAAACTCGCAATTGTGTGTTATAAAGTCAGAATTGTGTGATATAAACTCATAATTGCGTGATATAAACTCGCAATTGTGTGATATAAACTCGCAATTGTGTGATTTAAGCTCGCAATTGTGTTAAAAAATCAAAATTGTGTGATATAAACTTGCAATTGTGTGATATAATCTCGCAATTGTGTTATGAAGTCAAAATTGTGTGATATAAACTCGTAATTGTGTGTTATAAAGTCAGAATTGTGTGATATAAACTCATAATTGTGTGATATAAACTCGCAATTGTGTTATGAAGTCAAAATTGTGTGATATAAACTCGTAATTGTGTGTTATAAAGTCAGAATTGTGTGATATAAACTCATAATTGTGTGATATAAACTCACAATTGTGATATAAACTCGCAATTGTGTGATATAAACTCACAATTGTGTTATGAAGTCAAAATTGTGTGATATAAATTCGCAATTGTGTGATATAAACTCGCAATTGTGTGTTATAAACTCGCTATTGTGATATAAACTCGCAATTGTGTGATATAAACTCGCAATAAACTCACAATTGTGATATAAACTCGCAATTGTGTTATGAAGTCAAAATTGTGTGATATAAACTCGCAATTGTGGGATATAAACTCGCATTTGTGTGTTATAAAGTCAGAATTGTGTGATTTAAACTTGCAATTGTGTTAAAAAATCAAAATTGTGTGATATAAACTTGCAATTGTGTGATATAAACTCGTAATTGTGTGTTATAAAGTCAGAATTGTGTGATATAAACTCATAATTGTGTGATATAAACTCGCAATTGTGTGATATAAACTCATAATTGTGTGATATAAACTCGCAATTGCGTGATATAAACTCACAATTGTGTGATATAAACTCGCAATTGTGTGATTTAAGCTCGCAATTGTGTTAAAAAATCAAAATTGTGTGATATAAACTTGCAATTGTGTGATATAAACTCGCAATTGTGTTATGAAGTCAAAATTGTGTGATATAAACTCGCAATTGTGTGATATAAACTCGTAATTGTGTGTTATAAAGTCAGAATTGTGTGATATAAACTCATAATTGTGTGATATAAACTCGCAATTGTGTGATATAAACTCATAATTGTGTGATATAAACTCACAATTGTGTGATATAAACTCGCAATTGTGTTATGAAGTCAAAACTGTGATATAAACTCGCAATTGTGTGATATAAACTCGCAATTGTGTTGTAAAGTCAGAAATGTGTGATATAAACTCGCAATTGTGATATAAACTCATAATTGTGTTATAAAGTCAAAATTGTGTCATATAAACTCATAATTGTGTTATATATACTCGCAATTGTGTGTTATAGTAAAAATTGTGTGATACAAACTCGCAATTGTGTGATATAAACTCGCAATTGTGTGATATAAACTTGCAATTGTGTGATATAAACTCATAATTGTGTGATATAATCTCGAAATTGTGTGATATAAACTCGCAATTATGTGTTATAAAGTCAGAATTGTGTGATATAAACTCATAATTGTGTGATATAAACTCGCAATTGTGTGATATAAACTCACAATTGTGTTATGAAGTCAAAATTGTGTGATATAAACTCGCAATTGTGTGACATAAACTCGCAATTGTGTGTTATAAACTCGCAATTGTATAAACTCGCAGTTGTGTGTTATACAGTCAGAATTGTGTGATATAAACTCATAATTGTGTGATATAAACTCGCAATTGCGTGATATAAACTCGCAATTGTGTGATATTAACTCGCAATTGTGTGATTTAAGCTCGCAATTGTGTTAAAAAATCAAAATTGTGTGATATAAACTCGCATTTGTGTGTTATAGTCTAAATTGTGTGATACAAACTCGCAATTGTGTGATATAAACTCGCAATTGTGTGATATAAACTCGCAATTGTGTGATTTAAGCTCGCAATTGTGTGTTATAGTCTAAATTGTGTGATATAAACTCGCAATTGTGTGATATAAAGTCAGAATTGTGTGATATAAACTCATAATTGTGTGATATAAACTCGCAATTGTGTGATATAAACTCGCAATTGTGTTATGAGGTCAAAACTGTGATATAAACTCGCAATTGTGTGATATAAACTCGCAATTGTGTGATATAAACTCGCAATTGTGTTATGAAGTCAAAACTGTGATATAAACTCGCAATTGTGTGATATAAACTCGCAATTGTGATATAAACTCATAATTGTGTTATAAAGTCAAAATAGTGTTATATAAACTCATAATTGTGTTATATATACTCGCAATTGTGTGTTTTAAACTCGCAATTGTGTGTTATAGGAAAAATTGTGTGATACAAACTCGCAATTGTGTGAAATAAACTTGCTATTGTGTGATATAAACTCGCAATTGTGTTATGAAGTCAAAATTGTGTGATATACACTCGCAATTGTGTGACATAAACTCACAATTGTGTTAAGAAGTCAAAATTGTGTGATATAAACTCACAATTGTGTGTTATAAACTCTCAATTGTGTGACATAAACTCACAATTGTGTTATGAAGTCAAAATTGTGTGATATAAACTCACAATTGTGTGTTATAAACTCGCAATTGTGATATAAACTCGCAATAAACTCGCAATTGTGATATAAACTCGCAATAAACTCGCAATTGTGTGATATAAACTCGCAGTTGTGTTATGAAGTCAAAATTGTCTGATATAAACTTGCAATTGTGTGTTATAAAGTCAGAATTGTGTGATTTAAACTTGCAATTGTGTGATATAAACTCACAGTTGTGTGATATAAACTCGCAATTGTGTTATGAAGTCAAAATTGTGTGATATAAACTCGCAATTGTGTTATGAAGTCAAAATTGTGTGATATAAATTCGCAATTGTGTGATATAAACTCGCAATTGTGTGCTATAAAGTCAGAATTGTGTGATATAAACTCATAATTGCGTGATATAAACTCGCAATTGTGTGATATAAACTCGCAATTGTGTGATTTAAGCTCGCAATTGTGTTAAAAAATCAAAATTGTGTGATATAAACTTGCAATTGTGTGATATAAACTCGCAATTGTGTTATGAAGTCAAAATTGTGTGATATAAACTCGTAATTGTGTGTTATAAAGTCAGAATTGTGTGATATAAACTCATAATTGTGTGATATAAACTCGCAATTGTGTTATGAAGTCAAAATTGTGTGATATAAACTCGTAATTGTGTGTTATAAAGTCAGAATTGTGTGATATAAACTCATAATTGTGTGATATAAACTCACAATTGTGATATAAACTCGCAATTGTGTGATATAAACTCACAATTGTGTTATGAAGTCAAAATTGTGTGATATAAACTCGCAATTGTGTGATATAAACTCGCAATTGTGTGTTATAAACTCGCTATTGTGATATAAACTCGCAATTGTGTGATATAAACTCGCAATAAACTCACAATTGTGATATAAACTCGCAATTGTGTTATGAAGTCAAAATTGTGTGATATAAACTCGCAATTGTGGGATATAAACTCGCATTTGTGTGTTATAAAGTCAGAATTGTGTGATTTAAACTTGCAATTGTGTTAAAAAATCAAAATTGTGTGATATAAACTTGCAATTGTGTGATATAAACTCGTAATTGTGTGTTATAAAGTCAGAATTGTGTGATATAAACTCATAAGTGTGTGATATAAACTCGCAATTGTGTGATATAAACTCATAATTGTGTGATATAAACTCGCAATTGCGTGATATAAACTCACAATTGTGTGATATAAACTCGCAATTGTGTGATTTAAGCTCGCAATTGTGTTAAAAAATCAAAATTGTGTGATATAAACTCGCAATTGTGTGATATAAACTCGTAATTGTGTGTTATAAAGTCAGAATTGTGTGATATAAACTCATAATTGTGTGATATAAACTCGCAATTGTGTGATATAAACTCATAATTGTGTGATATAAACTCACAATTGTGTGATATAAACTCGCAATTGTGTTATGAAGTCAAAACTGTGATATAAACTCGCAATTGTGTGATATAAACTCGCAATTGTGTTGTAAAGTCAGAAATGTGTGATATAAACTCGCAATTGTGATATAAACTCATAATTGTGTTATAAAGTCAAAATTGTGTCATATAAACTCATAATTGTGTTATATATACTCGCAATTGTGTGTTATAGTAAAAATTGTGTGATACAAACTCGCAATTGTGTGATATAAACTCGCAATTGTGTGATATAAACTTGCAATTGTGTGATATAAACTCATAATTGTGTGATATAAACTCGAAATTGTGTGATATAAACTCGCAATTATGTGTTATAAAGTCAGAATTGTGTGATATAAACTCATAATTGTGTGATATAAACTCGCAATTGTGTGATATAAACTCACAATTGTGTTATGAAGTCAAAATTGTGTGATATAAACTCGCAATTGTGTGACATAAACTCGCAATTGTGTGTTATAAACTCGCAATTGTGATAAACTCGCAGTTGTGTGTTATACAGTCAGAATTGTGTGATATAAACTCATAATTGTGTGATATAAACTCGCAATTGCGTGATATAAACTCGCAATTGTGTGATATTAACTCGCAATTGTGTGATTTAAGCTCGCAATTGTGTTAAAAAATCAAAATTGTGTGATATAAACTCGCATTTGTGTGTTATAGTCTAAATTGTGTGATACAAACTCGCAATTGTGTGATATAAACTCGCAATTGTGTGATATAAACTCGCAATTGTGTGATTTAAGCTCGCAATTGTGTGTTATAGTCTAAATTGTGTGATGTAAACTCGCAATTGTGTGATAT
The DNA here is from genome assembly GCA_039654105.1 of Coreius guichenoti. NCBI lineage: Eukaryota > Metazoa > Chordata > Actinopteri > Cypriniformes > Gobionidae > Coreius > Coreius guichenoti. The sequence goes on along the minus strand of CM077171.1, from coordinate 5,485,757 downwards.
AAAGTCAGAATTGTGTGATATAAACTCATAATTGTGTGTTATAAAGTCAGAATTGTGTGATATAAACTCATAATTGTGTGATATAAACTCACAATTGTGATATAAACTCGCAATTGTGTGATATAAACTCACAATTGTGTTATGAAGTCAAAATTGTGTGATATAAACTCGCAATTGTGTGATATAAACTCGCAATTGTGTGATATAAACTCACAATTGTGTTATGAAGTCAAAATTGTGTGATATAAACTCGCAATTGTGTGATATAAACTCGCAATTGTGTGTTATAAACTCGCTATTGTGATATAAACTCGCAATTGTGTGATATAAACTCGCAATAAACTCACAATTGTGATATAAACTCGCAATTGTGTTATGAAGTCAAAATTGTGTGATATAAACTCGCAATTGTGGGATATAAACTCGCATTTGTGTGTTATAAAGTCAGAATTGTGTGATTTAAACTTGCAATTGTGTTAAAAAATCAAAATTGTGTGATATAAACTTGCAATTGTGTGATATAAACTCACAATTGTGTGTTATAAAGTCAGAATTGTGTGATATAAACTCATAATTGTGTGATATAAACTCGCAATTGTGTGATATAAACTCGCAATTGTGTGTTATAAACTCGCAATTGTGATATAAACTTGCAATTGTGATATAAACTCGCAACTGTGTGATATAAACTCGCAATTGTGTTATGAAGTCAAAATTGTGTGATATAAACTCGCAATTGTTTGATATAAACTCGCAATTGGGTTATGAAGTCAAAATTGTGTGATATAAACTCACAATAATGTTATATAAACTCGCAATTGTGTGTTATAGTCTAAATTGTGTGATACAAACTCGCAATTGTGTTATAGTCAAAAATGTGATATAAACTCGCAATTGTGTGATATAAACTCGCAATTGTGTGTTATAAACTCGCTATTGTGATATAAACTCGCAATTGTGTGATATAAACTCGCAATAAACTCACAATTGTGATATAAACTCGCAATTGTGTTATGAAGTCAAAATTGTGTGATATAAACTCGCAATTGTGGGATATAAACTCGCATTTGTGTGTTATAAAGTCAGAATTGTGTGATTTAAACTTGCAATTGTGTTAAAAAATCAAAATTGTGTGATATAAACTTGCAATTGTGTGATATAAACTCACAATTGTGTGTTATAAAGTCAGAATTGTGTGATATAAACTCATAATTGTGTGATATAAACTCGCAATTGTGTGATATAAACTCGCAATTGTGTGTTATAAACTCGCAATTGTGATATAAACTTGCAATTGTGATATAAACTCGCAACTGTGTGATATAAACTCGCAATTGTGTTATGAAGTCAAAATTGTGTGATATAAACTCGCAATTGTTTGATATAAACTCGCAATTGGGTTATGAAGTCAAAATTGTGTGATATAAACTCGCAATTGTTTGATATAAACTCGCAATTGGGTTATGAAGTCAAAATTGTGTGATATAAACTCACAATAATGTTATATAAACTCGCAATTGTGTGTTATAGTCTAAATTGTGTGATACAAACTCGCAATTGTGTTATAGTCAAAAATGTGATATAAACTCGCAATTGTGTGATATAAACTCATAGTTGTGTAATATAAACTCGCAATTGTGTGATATAAACTCGCAATTGTGTGATATAAAGTCAGAATTGTGTGATATAAACTCATAATTGTGTGATATAAACTCGCAATTGTGTGATATAAACTCGCAATTGTGTTATGAAGTCAAAACTGTGATATAAACTCGCAATTGTGTGATATAAAGTCAGAATTGTGTGATATAAACTCATAATTGTGTGAAATAAACTCGCAATTGTGTTATGAAGTCAAAACTGTGATATAAACTTGCAATTGTGTGATATAAACTCGCAATTGTGTTGTAAAGTCAGAAATGTGTGATATAAACTCGCAATTGTGATACAAACTCATAATTGTTATAAAGTCAAAATTGTGTCATATAAACTCATAATTGTGTTATATATACTCGCAATTGTGTGTTATAGTAAAAATTGTGTGATACAAACTCGCAATTGTGTGATATAAACTCGCAATTGTGTGATATAAACTCGCAATTATGTGATATAAACTCGCAATTGTGTGATATAAACTCGCAATTGTGTGATATAAACTCGCAATTGTGATATAAACTCGCAATAAACTCGCAATTGTGATATAAACTCGCAGTTGTGTTATGAAGTCAAAATTGTGTGATATAAACTCGCAATTGTGTTTTATAAAGTCAGAATTGTGTGATTTAAACTTGCAATTGTGTGATATAAACTCACAATTGTGTGATATAAACTCGCAATTGTGTTATGAAGTCAAAATTGTGTGATATAAACTCGCAATTGTGTGATATAAACTCGTAATTGTGTGTTATAAAATCAGAATTGTGTGATATAAACTCATAATTGTGTGATATAAACTCACAATTGTGATATAAACTCGCAATTGTGTGATATAAACTCACAATTGTGTTATGAAGTCAAAATTGTGTGATATAAACTCGCAATTGTGTGATATAAACTCGCAATTGTGTGTTATAAACTCGCTATTGTGATATAAACTCGCAATTGTGTGATATAAACTCGCAATAAACTCACAATTGTGATATAAACTCGCAATTGTGTTATGAAGTCAAAATTGTGTGATATAAACTCGCAATTGTGGGATATAAACTCGCATTTGTGTGTTATAAAGTCAGAATTGTGTGATTTAAACTTGCAATTGTGTTAAAAAATCAAAATTGTGTGATATAAACTTGCAATTGTGTGATATAAACTCACAATTGTGTGTTATAAAGTCAGAATTGTGTGATATAAACTCATAATTGTGTGATATAAACTCGCAATTGTGTGATATAAACTCGCAATTGTGTGTTATAAACTCGCAATTGTGATATAAACTTGCAATTGTGATATAAACTCGCAACTGTGTGATATAAACTCGCAATTGTGTTATGAAGTCAAAATTGTGTGATATAAACTCGCAATTGTTTGATATAAACTCGCAATTGGGTTATGAAGTCAAAATTGTGTGATATAAACTCACGATAATGTTATATAAACTCGCAATTGTGTGTTATAGTCTATATTGTGTGATACAAACTCGCAATTGTGTTATAGTCAAAAATGTGATATAAACTCGCAATTGTGTGATATAAACTCATAGTTGTGTAATATAAACTCGCAATTGTGTGATATAAACTCGCAATTGTGTGATATAAAGTCAGAATTGTGTGATATAAACTCATAATTGTGTGATATAAACTCGCAATTGTGTGATATAAACTCGCAATTGTGTTATGAAGTCAAAACTGTGATATAAACTCGCAATTGTGTGATATAAAGTCAGAATTGTGTGATATAAACTCATAATTGTGTGAAATAAACTCGCAATTGTGTGATATAAACTCGCAATTGTGTTATGAAGTCAAAACTGTGATATAAACTTGCAATTGTGTGATATAAACTCGCAATTGTGTTGTAAAGTCAGAAATGTGTGATATAAACTCGCAATTGTGATATAAACTCATAATTGTTATAAAGTCAAAATTGTGTCATATAAACTCATAATTGTGTTATATATACTCGCAATTGTGTGTTATAGTAAAAATTGTGTGATACAAACTCGCAATTGTGTGATATAAACTCGCAATTGTGTGATATAAACTCGCAATTATGTGATATAAACTCGCAATTGTGTGATATAAACTCGCAATTGTGTGATATAAACTCACGATAATGTTATATAAACTCGCAATTGTGTGTTATAGTCTATATTGTGTGATACAAACTCGCAATTGTGTTATAGTCAAAAATGTGATATAAACTCGCAATTGTGTGATATAAACTCATAGTTGTGTAATATAAACTCGCAATTGTGTGATATAAACTCGCAATTGTGTGATATAAAGTCAGAATTGTGTGATATAAACTCATAATTGTGTGATATAAACTCGCAATTGTGTGATATAAACTCGCAATTGTGTTATGAAGTCAAAACTGTGATATAAACTCGCAATTGTGTGATATAAAGTCAGAATTGTGTGATATAAACTCATAATTGTGTGAAATAAACTCGCAATTGTGTGATATAAACTCGCAATTGTGTTATGAAGTCAAAACTGTGATATAAACTTGCAATTGTGTGATATAAACTCGCAATTGTGTTGTAAAGTCAGAAATGTGTGATATAAACTCGCAATTGTGATATAAACTCATAATTGTTATAAAGTCAAAATTGTGTCATATAAACTCATAATTGTGTTATATATACTCGCAATTGTGTGTTATAGTAAAAATTGTGTGATACAAACTCGCAATTGTGTGATATAAACTCGCAATTGTGTGATATAAACTCGCAATTATGTGATATAAACTCGCAATTGTGTGATATAAACTCGCAATTGTGTGATATAAACTCGCAATTGTGTGATATAAACTCGCAATAAACTCGCAATTGTGATATAAACTCGCAGTTGTGTTATGAAGTCAAAATTGTGTGATATAAACTCGCAATTGTGTTTTATAAAGTCAGAATTGTGTGATTTAAACTTGCAATTGTGTGATATAAACTTACAATTGTGTGATATAAATTCGCAATTGTGTTATGAAGTCAAAATTGTGTGATATAAACTCGCAATTGTGATATAAACTCGCAGTTGTTTGATATAAACTCACAATTGTGTGATATAAACTCGCAATTGTGATATAAACTCGCAATTGTGTGATATAAACTCGCAATAAACTCGCAATTGTGATATAAACTCGCAATTGTGTGATATAAACTCGCAATTGTGTTATGAAGTCAAAATTGTGTGATATAAACTCGCAATTGTGGGATATAAACTCACAATTGTGAGTTATAAAGTCAGATTTGTGTGATTTAAACTTGCAATTGTGTTAAAAAATCTAAATTGTGTGATATAAACTTGCAATTGTGTGATATAAACTCACAATTGTGTGTTATAAAGTCAGAATTGTGTGATATAAACTCATAATTGTGTGATATAAACTCGCAATTGCGTGATATAAACTCGCAATTGTGTGATTTAAGCTCGCAATTGTGTTAAAAATCAAAATTGTGTGATATAAACTCGCAATTGTGTGTTATAGTCTAAATTGTGTGATACAAACTCGCAATTGTGTTATAGTCAAAACTGTGATATAAACTCGCAATTGTGTGATATAAACTCATAATTGTGTGATATATCTCGCAATTGTTTGATATAAAATCGCAATTGTGTGATATAAATTCAGAATTGTGTGATATAAACTCATAATTGTGTGATATAAACTTGCAATTGTGTGATATAAACTCTCAATTGTGTTATGAAGTCAAAACTGTGATATAAACTCGCAATTGTGTGATATAAAGTCAGAATTGTGTGATATAAACTCATAATTGTGTGAAATTAACTCGCAATTGTGTGATATAAACTCGCAATTGTGTGTTATGAAGTCATAATTGTGTGATATAAACTCGCAATTGTGTGATATAAACTCGCAATTGTGTTATGAAGTCAAAACTGTGATATAAAGTCAGAATTGTGTGATATAAACTCGTAATTGTGTGAAATAAACTCGCAATTGTGTGATATAAACTCGCAATTGTGTGATATAAACTCATAATTTGTATGAAATTAACTCGCAATTGTGTGATATAAACTCGCAATTGTGTGTTATGAAGTCATAATTGTGTGATATAAACTCGCAGTTGTGTGATATAAACTCGCAATTGTGTGATATAAACTCATAATTGTGTGAAATTAACTCGCAATTGTGTGTTATGAAGTGATAATTGTGTGATATAAACTCGCAATTGTGTGATATAAACTCGCAATTGTGTTATGAAGTCAAAACTGTGATATAAAGTCAGAATTGTGTGATATAAACTCATAATTGTGTGAAATAAACTCGCAATTGTGTTATATATACTTGCAATTGTGTGTTTTAAGCTCGCAATTGTGTGTTATAGTAAAAATTGTGTGATACAAACTAGCAATTGTGTGATATAAACTCGCAATTGTGTGATATAAACTCGCAATTGTGTGATATAAACTCATAATTGTGTGATATAAACTCGCAATTGTGTGATATAAACTCGCAATTATGTGTTATGAAGTCAGAATTGTGTGATATAAACTCGTAATTGTGTGATATAAACACAATTGTGTTATGAAGTCAAAATTGTGTGATATAAACTCGCAATTGTGTGATATAAACTCACAATTGTGTGTTATAAACTCGCAATTGTGATATAAACTTGCAATTGAGTGATATAAACTCGCAATAAACTCGCAATTGTGATATAAACTCGCAGTTGTGTTATGAAGTCAAAATTGTGTGATATAAACTCGCAATTGTGTTTTATAAAGTCAGAATTGTGTGATTTAAACTTGCAATTGTGTGATATAAACTCACAATTGTGTGATATAAATTCGCAATTGTGTTATGAAGTCAAAATTGTGTGATATAAAGTCGCAATTGTGTGATATAAACTCGCGATTGTTTGATATAAACTCGCAATTGTGTTATAAAGTCAAAATTGTGTGATATAAACTTGCAATTGTGTGATATAAACTCGCAATTGTGTTATGAAGTCAAAATTGTGTGATATAAACTCGCAATTGTGTGATATAAACTCGCAATTGTGTGTTATAAAGTCAGAATTGTGTGATATAAACTCATTATTGTGTGATATAAACTCGCAATTGTGATATAAACTCGCAATTGTTTGATATAAACTCACAATTGTGATATAAACTCGCAATTGTGTGATATAAACTCGCAATTGTGATATAAACTCGCAATTGTGTGATATAAACTCGCAATTGTGTTATGAAGTCAAAATTGTGTGATATAAACTCGCAATTGTGGGATATAAACTCGCAATTGTGAGTTATAAAGTCAGATTTGTGTGATTTAAACTTGCAATTGTGTTAAAAAATCTAAATTGTGTGATATAAACTTGCAATTGTGTGATATAAACTCACAATTGTGTGTTATAAACTCGCAATTGTGTGATATAAACTCGCAATTGTGTGATTTAAGCTCGCAATTGTGTTAAAAAATCAAAATTGTGTGATATAAACTCGCAATTGTGTGTTATAGTCTAAATTGTGTGATACAAACTCGCAATTGTGTTATAGTCAAAACTGTGATATAAACTCGCAATTGTGTGATATAAACTAATAATTGTGTGATATAAAGTCAGAATTGTGTGATATAAACTCATTATTGTGTGAAATTAACTCGCAATTGTGTGATATAAACTCGCAATTGTGTGTTATGAAGTCATAATTGTGTGATATAAACTCGCAATTGTGTGATATAAACTCGCAATTGTGTTATGAAGTCAAAACTGTGATATAAAGTCAGAATTGTGTGATATAAACTCATAATTGTGTGAAATAAACTCGCAATTGTGTGATATAAACTCGCAATTGTGTGATATAAACTCATAATTGTGTGAAATTAACTCGCAATTGTGTGATATAAACTCGCAATTGTGTGTTATGAAGTTATAATTGTGTGATATAAACTCGCAATTGTGTGATATAAACTCATAATTGTGTGAAATTAACTCGCAATTGTGTGATATAAACTCGCAATTGTGTGTTATGAAGTCATAATTGTGTGATATAAACTCGCAATTGTGTGATATAAACTCGCAATTGTTTTATGAAGTCAAAACTGTGATATAAAGTCAGAATTGTGTGATATAAACTCATAATTGTGTGAAATAAACTCGCAATTGTGTTATATATACTCGCAATTGTGTTTTAAGCTCGCAATTGTGTGTTATAGTAAAAACTGTGTGATATAAACTCGCAATTGTGTGATATAAACTCGCAATTGTGTGATATAAACTTGCAATTGTGTGATATAAACTCGCAATTGTGTGATATAAACTCGCAATTATGTGTTATGAAGTCAGAATTGTGTGATATAAACTCATAATTGTGTGATATAAACTCGTAATTGTGTGATATAAACTCACAATTGTGTTATAAACTCGCAATTGTGATATAAACTTGCAATTGAGTGATATAAACTCGCAATAAACTCACAATTGTGTGATATAAATTCGCAATTGTGTTATGAAGTCAAAATTGTGTGATATAAACTCGCAATTGGGTTATGAAGTCAAAATTGTGTGATATAAACTTGCAATTGTGTGATATAAACTCGCAATTGTTTGATATAAACTCGCAATTGTGTTATAAAGTCAAAATTGTGTGAAATAAACTTGCAATTGTGTGTTATAAAGTCAGAATTGTGTGATATAAACTCATTATTGTGTGATATAAACTCGCAATTGTGATATAAACTCGCAATTGTGTGATATAAACTCACAATTGTGTTATGAAGTCAAAATTGTGTGATATAAACTCGCAATTGTGTGATATAAACTCGCAATTGTGTGTTATAAACTCGCAATTGTAATATAAACTCGCAATTGTGTGATATAAACTCGCAATAAACTCGCAATTGTGATATAAACTCGCAGTTGTGTGATATAAACTTGCAATTGTGTTATGAAGTCAAAATTGTGTGATATAAACTCGCAATTGTGGGATATAAACTCGCAATTGTGTGTTATAAAGTCAGATTTGTGTGATTTAAACTTGCAATTGTGTTAAAAAATCTAAATTGTGTGATATAAACTTGCAATTGTGTGATATAAACTCACAATTGTGTGTTATAAAATCAGAATTGTGTGATATAAACTCATAATTGTGTGATATAAACTCGCAATTGTGTGATATAAACTCGCAATTGTGTGATTTAAGCTCGCAATTGTGTTAAAAAATCAAAATTGTGTGATATAAACTCGCAATTGTGTGATATAAACTCATAATTGTGTGATATAAACTCGCAATTGTGTGATATAAAATCGCAATTGTGTGATATAAATTCAGAATTGTGTGATATAAACTCGCAATTGTGTGATATAAACTTGCAATTGTGTGATATAAACTCATAATTGTGTGATATAAACTCGCAATTGTGTGATATAAACTCGCAATTATGTCTTATGAAGTCAGAATTGTGTGATATAAACTCATAATTGTGTGATATAAACTTCGCAATTGTGATATAAACTCGCAATTGTGTGTTATAAAGTCAGAATTGTGTGATTTAAACTTGCAATTGTGTTAAAAAATCAAAATTGTGTGATATAAACTTGTAATTGTGTGATATAAACTCACAATTGTGTGTTATAAAGTCAGAACTCTGTGATATAAACTCATAATTGTGTGATATAAACTCGCAATTGTGTGATATAAACTTGCAATTGTGTGATATAAACTCGCAATTGTGTGATATAAACTCGCAATTATGTGTTATGAAGTCAGAATTGTGTGATATAAACTCATAATTGTGTGATATAAACTCGTAATTGTTTGATATAAACACAATTGTGTTATGAAGTCAAAATTGTGTGATATAAACTCGCAATTGTGTGATATAAACTCACAATTGTGTGTTATAAACTCGCAATTGTGATATAAACTTGCAATTGAGTGATATAACCTCGCAATAAACTCGCAATTGTGATATAAACTCGCAGTTGTGTTATGAAGTCAAAATTGTGTGATATAAACTCGCAATTGTGTTTTATAAAGTCAGAATTGTGTGATTTAAACTTGCAATTGTGTGATATAAACTCACAATTGTGTGATATAAATTCGCAATTGTGTTATGAAGTCAAAATTGTGTGATATAAAGTCGCAATTGGGTTATGAAGTCAAAATTGTGTGATATAAACTTGCAATTGTGTGATATAAACTCGCAATTGTTTGATATAAACTCGCAATTGTGTTATAAAGTCAAAATTGTGTGATATAAACTTGCAGTTGTGTGTTATAAAGTCAGAATTGTGTGATATAAACTCATTATTGTGTGATATAAACTCGCAATTGTGATATAAACTCGCAATTGTGTGATATAAACTCACAATTGTGTTATGAAGTCAAAATTGTGTGATATAAACTCGCAATTGTGTGATATAAACTCGCAATTGTAATATAAACTCGCAATTGTGTGATATAAACTCGCAATAAACTCGCAATTGTGATATAAACTCGCAGTTGTGTGATATAAACTCGCAATTGTGGGATATAAACTCGCAATTGTGTGATTTAAGCTCGCAATTGTGTTAAAAAATCTAAATTGTGTGATATAAACTTGCAATTGTGTTAAAAAATCTAAATTGTGTGATATAAACTTGCAATTGTGTGATATAAACTCACAATTGTGTGTTATAAAATCAGAATTGTGTGATATAAACTCATAATTGTGTGATATAAACTCGCAATTGTGTGATATAAACTCGCAATTGTGTGATTTAAGCTCGCAATTGTGTTAAAAAATCAAAATTGTGTGATATAAACTCGCAATTGTGATATAAACTCATAATTGTGTTATAAAGTCAAAATTGTGTCATATAAACTCATAATTGTGTTATATATACTCGCAATTGTGTGATATAAACTCGCAATTGTGATATAAACTCATAATTGTGTTATAAAGTCAAAATTGTGTCATATAAACTCATAATTGTGTTATATACACTCACCTAAAGGATTATTAGGAACACCTGTTCAATTTCTCATTAATGCAATTATCTAATCAACCAATCACATGGCAGTTGCTTCAATGCATTTAGGGGTGTGGTCCTGGTCAAGACAATCTCCTGAACTCCAAACTGAATGTCAGAATGGGAAAGAAAGGTGATTTAAGCAATTTTGAGCGTGGCATGGTTGTTGGTGCCAGACGGGCCGGTCTGAGTATTTCACAATCTGCTCAGTTACTGGGATTTTCACGCACAACCATTTCTAGAGTTTACAAAGAATGGTGTGAAAAGGGAAAAACATCCAGTATGCGGCAGTCCTGTGAGCGAAAATGCCTTGTTGATGCTAGAGGTCAGAGGAGAATGGGCCGACTGATTCAAGCTGATAGAAGAGCAACTTTGACTGAAATAACCACTCGTTACAACCGAGGTATGCAGCAAAGCATTTGTGAAGCCACAACACGCACAACCTTGAGGCGGATGGGCTACAACAGCAGAAGACCCCACCGGGTACCACTCATCTCCACTACAAATAGGAAAAAGAGGCTACAATTTGCACGAGCTCACCAAAATTGGACAGTTGAAGACTGGAAAAATGTTGCCTGGTCTGATGAGTCTCGATTTCTGTTGAGACATTCAGATGGTAGAGTCAGAATTTGGCGTAAACAGAATGAGAACATGGATCCATCATGCCTTGTTACCACTGTGCAGGCTGGTGGTGGTGGTGTAATGGTGTGGGGGATGTTTTCTTGGCACACTTTAGGCCCCTTAGTGCCAATTGGGCATCGTTTAAATGCCACGGCCTACCTGAGCATTGTTTCTGACCATGTCCATCCCTTTATGACCACCATGTACCCATCCTCTGATGGCTACTTCCAGCAGGATAATGCAGCATGTCACAAAGCTCGAATCATTTCAAATTGGTTTCTTGAACATGACAATGAGTTCACTGTACTAAAATGGCCCCCACAGTCACCAGATCTCAACCCAATAGAGCATCTTTGGGATGTGGTGGAACGGGAGCTCCGTGCCCTGGATGTGCATCCCACAAATCTCCATCAACTGCAAGATGCTATCCTATCAATATGGGCCAACATTTCTAAAGAATGCTTTCAGCACCTTGTTGAATCAATGCCACGTAGAATTAAGGCAGTTCTGAAGGCGAAAGGGGGTCAAACACAGTATTAGTATGGTGTTCCTAATAATCCTTTAGGTGAGTGTATACTCGCAATTGTGTGTTATAGTAAAAATTGTGTGATACAAACTCGCAATTGTGTGATATAAACTCGCAATTGTGTGATATAAACTCATAATTGTGTGATATAAACTTGCAATTGTGTGATATAAACTCATAATTGTGTGATATAAACTCGCAATTGTGTGATATAAACTCGCAATTATGTCTTATGAAGTCAGAATTGTGTGATATAAACTCATAATTGTGTGATATAAACTCGCAATTGTAATATAAACTCGCAATAAACTCGCAATTGTGATATAAACTCGCAATTGTGTGTTATAAAGTCAGAATTGTGTGATTTAAACTTGCAATTGTGTTAAAAAATCAAAATTGTGTGATATAAACTTGTAATTGTGTGATATAAACTCACAATTGTGTGTTATAAAGTCAGAACTGTGTGATATAAACTCATAATTGTGTGATATAAACTCACAATTGTGTGATATAAACTCGCAATTGTGTTATAGTCTAAAGTGTGTGATACAAACTCGCAATTGTGTTATAGTCAAAATTGTGATATAAACTCGCAATTGTGTTATATAAACTCATAATTGTGTGATATAAACTCACAATTGTGTGATATAAACTCATAATTGTGTGATATAAACTCACAATTGTGTGATATAAACTCGCAATTGTGTTATAGTCAAAATTGTGATATAAACTCGCAATTGTGTGATATAAACTAGCAATTATGTGCTATGAAGTCAAAATTGTGTGATATAAACTCGCAGCTGTGTTATATAAACTTGCAATTGTGTGATATAAACTCGCAATTGTGTTATGAATTCAAACTGTGTGATATAAACTCGCAATTGTGTGATATAAACTCATAATTGTGTTATATAAACTCATAATTGTGTTATATAAACTCACAATTGTGTGACATAAACTTGCAACTGTGTGATATAAACTCGCAATTGTGTTATGAAGTCAAAACTGTGTGATATAAACTCGCAATTGTGTGATATAAACTCATAATTGTGTGATATAAACTCGCAATTGTGTGATATAACCTCTCAATTGTGTGATATAAACTCGCAATTGTGATATAAACTCGCAATTGTGTGATGAAGTCAAAATTGTGTGATATAAACTCGCAATTGTGTGATATAAACTTGCAATTGTGTGTTATAAAGTCAGAATTGTGTGATTTAAACTTGCAATTGTGTTAAAAAATCAAAATTGTGTGATATAAACTTGTAATTGTGTGATATAAACTCACAATTGTGTGTTATAAAGTCAGAACTGTGTGATATAAACTCATAATTGTGTGATATAAACTCGCAATTGCGTGATATAAACTCGCAATTGTGTTATAGTCTAAAGTGTGTGATACAAACTCGCAATTGTGTTATAGTCAAAATTGTGATATAAACTCATAATTGTGTGATATAAACTCACAATTGTGTGATATAAACTCATAATTGTGTGATATAAACTCGCAATTGTGTTATAGTCAAAATTGTGATATAAACTCGCAATTGTGTGATATAAACTCGCAATTATGTGCTATGAAGTCAAAATTGTGTGATATAAACTCGCAGCTGTGTTATATAAACTTATCACACAGTTTGACTTCATAACACAATTGCGAGTTTATATCACACAATTGTGTGATATAAACTCGCAATTGTGTTATGAAGTCAAACTGTGTGATATAAACTCGCAATTGTGTGATATAAACTCATAATTGTGTTATATAAACTCACAATTGTGTGACATAAACTTGCAATTGTGTGATATAAACTCGCAATTGTGTGTTATAAAGTCAGAATTGTGTGGTATAAACTCGCAACTGTGTGATATAAACTCGCAATTGTGTTATGAAGTCAAAACTGTGTGATATAAACTCGCAATTGTGTGATATAAACTCATAATTGTGTGATATAAACTCGCAATTGTGATATAACCTCTCAATTGTGTGATATAAACTCGCAATTGTGTGATATAAACTTGCAATTGTGTGATATAAACTCATAATTGTGTGATATAAACTCGCAATTGTGTGATTTAAACTCGCAATTGTGTTATAAAGTCAAAATTGTGTGATATAAACTCGTAATTGTGTGATAAAGTCAGAATTGCGAGATATAAACTAAACTAATTTGCGAATTCTGACTTTTTTTCTCGCAATTGCGAGTTTATATCTTGCAATTCTTACTACTTTTCTCAGAATTGTGAGATATAAACTCGCAATTGCGAGTTATAAAGTCCAATTTTGAGGAAAAAAGAATGTCTTTTTTTTTCAGAATTGCGAGTTTATATCTCACAATTCTGACTTCATAAGTCGCAGTTGCAAGATAAAAAGTCAGAATAGCGAGATAAAAAGTCGCAATTATCTTTTTAATTTTTTATTCTGTGGCGCAAACAAGCTTCCGAGCACAGTAGTCCGGTACTAAAGGGTGGAGCTAGACTCAATGCAGAACGTTGATTGGTTGACAGAGAATCATCACTTGCGCGTGCTTTTTCGGCTGTGTTTTTCCCTGCAGCTTTGGCTCAAAGAAAGCGTCTTCTTCTTCTGACAAACAGCCACATGCTGAGAAGCAAGAACAAGATCTGCTGTATGTCGTCCACTGTTGTTTACTGTGTCGCTTTCTTCTTCACGCGAGAATGACGTCGATCGCTACACCACGCCTATCATAAGTGTACTGTTGGCGGTGGAAACAAGCCAACTGTGTATTCAAACCCATAATGAGCCCCACACTAAAACTGTGTCCGCAAAAGTATGCAGAATGCTCAACAACACCCGTCTTGGATATTCATGTGATGACAATACTCATTTGGAAAAGCTTTCAGTCATCATTCGGAGTACAGTCCTTTCACCCTACACTCTCAGAAAAAAGGTACAAAAGCTGTCACTGGGGCGGTACCTTTTCAAAAGGTACACCTTTGTACCTAAAGAGTGCGTATTAGTCCCTCAGAGGTACATATTGGTTCCAAAAGTGTGCATATTAGTACCTAAATGGTACATATTAGAACCTTTTTGAAGGGTACCGTCCCAGTGACAGCTTTTGTACCTTTTTTCTGAGAGTGTAGTGTAATCTATTCCACACATTTTCCAAAAAACGCTCAATACTTCATATTCATTTTGAGCCTGTTCATGATCTTAAACAGGGTTTCCGCGGGTCTTAATTTGACCTTCCACAATTTAAGGCCTTAAAAATGTCTTAAACTGGAGCAGAAAATCTTAAATTCAATATCATGGCATTAAACTAGGGCCCTATGATTTCTGCGATGCTGAAAACATGGACGAAATTGCAGAATCCAAAAAAATGGATTAAAACACGGAATTTGATCAAAAATAAAACATCCTAAAAATGTATTTTTTGTTAAACTTTTAATAAATTGCTGTTAAATAGTCTGTTTCATGATTTCAATTAATTAGACATGCTTTTTGATTGATAGAATTTAGTTTTACCATTAAAACAGAGAAAAATTAAATAGAATAAACAAAAAAACAAAAAACATAAAAAATTGCATGAACTGCAAAAAATGAACCTCAGGATTCTTGTTTTCCAGTACAAATATCTAAACATCCTTAAATCAAGATATATTTACTTGAGATGCAAAATGAAGAAATCAAGTCGTTTTTTTCTGTGAAATTGAACAAAATTAAGTGAGTTAATTAACAAGAACAAATATCTTTCAATGCATTTGAAATACGTTGATTTTTATGACCACACTGGCAGATATTTGTTCTTGTTTAAATCATAAAATCACTTTCACAAGATTTAAAATACATTAAAACGTTATGGAGATTTCTATTTAACATATTGACGTGTTATGATGCCTTAAATTTATTCCTTAAAAGGTCTTAAAAAGGTCTTAAATTTACCTTCATTAAACCTGCAGAAACCCTGTTAACGTTACGAAGGCAATGCTTTACCAGCTGATCTCAGTATTCAGTGTATTAGACTGTTCTGAGACCAGTTTTATTGTATCTAACGGGAAGTTTGGTAAGGACACGATGAATGATAGCATGAGGATACCATAAAGAGACTCCCTGATTGGCTGTTAATCCCATCCATTAAAGTGCAGGCGGGGTTCCTGCCGGTTGGGGGTAACTCTGTGGCTGTTTGTACACCACAGAAGGCTTTGTTCATGGATCATTCCCCCCGTCAGCTCCCTCCAGCCCTGCCCCAGCACCTCCATGCTTAATTAAAATTTCACCCCCTGTAGCTCCTTCCATGAGAAACCAACTCCAAGGTGAAGGCCTTTCCCAGAAAACCCCTATTGCTTCCTCCAATGCTTTCCTCAAGCTCTAGAACAGCCCATTATGAGGGAGGGAGGGAGGGATTCAGACATCAGGTGGTTTTTTTGTCGCCATTTTGACAGACAGTGCAATCTGTTGCCAAAGTGGGAATAGTTTTATCTGGCTGCCTTAGTTCAGTATTTCAAGTGGAGGGAGGAGGTTTAATGCTTTTCTTGAGTGCCTCTCCACACTTGGACCAGGCCCTGGCCTTTACCTCTGCCCTGGGAGATGTGAGCTTCGCCAGGGCCTGCCAGGGCAGCTGGTTTTTCCTGGGGCTAATTGGAGGATTAAAATGCCCCTGGAAGCACCACTGGCCCAGCATGCTCAGAGACAATGCTGTGGCATAATGAAGTACTTCAGACCCCGGTGAGAAATCCCAGCCATATTTGTTCCCATTATCAGTCTTTAATTTGCTCCCTCGTAGAAAATTAATAAATGCAGCAGTAATTTGGCCACTAGAGCCCTGTTTGTATGAGCGCGCACAAGCTCGGAGATAGGTTGGAGTGCTAAGTGTTTTTTTCTTTGAATGACAAATACAGCCTGGCAGAGATCAGAGCATGCATGACCCTTGACTTGTTACTTCCCTTTTCCTAATTGTCCTTCATTCCAGTGAGTTCTATTTTAAAGTTTCCTGTGCTTTGATCGTGAAACCATCTAGGAAACTCTTAGCTGTACTTCCCCGAACGGCCATGACCTACCCGCCTAAATGCGGCCGTAACAACATCCCTGCCGTGCTGTGGTGGACATCGCAGGTGCCATCTGCCACCGCAGGGAGAGTTTAACGCCGGCTGACTTATGCTGCCTTCACGTGCTATCGGAAATTTCCTACTTCCCACTTCAGAAGTTGTGATTACGAGCGCGTTGCATTCAAGTGCTTTGTTGTCGGAATGAACAAGAATCATGGAGGACATGTTTATTCTTGCCTATTTATTGGGAAAATCTTATTAAAACCAAAATGATATGTAGTGTCACGGGTACACCTTTGTACCTAAAGAGTGCATATTAGTCCATCAAAGGTACATATTGGTTCCAAAAGTGTACATATTAGTACCTAAATGGTACATATTAGAACCTTTTTGAAGGGTACCAGCCCAGTGACAGCTTTTGTACCTTTTTTCTGAGAGTGTAGTGTAACCTATTCCACACGTTTTCCAAAAAATGCTCAAGTCTTCATATTCATTTTGATCCTGTTCATGATCTTAAACAGGGTTTCCGCGGGTCTTAAAAAGTCTTAATTTGACCTTCCACAATTTAAGGCCTTAAAAATGTCTTAAATTAGAGCAGAAAGTCTTAAATTCTATATCATGGCATTAAATTAGGGCCCTATGATTTCTGCAACGCTGAAAACATGGACGGAATCGCAGAATCCATTCATAAAAATGGAATAAAACACGGAATTTGAGCAAAAATAAAAGGCCCTAAAAATGTATTTTTTGTTAAACTTTTAATAAATTGCTGTTAAATAGTCTGTTTCATGATTTCAATTAATTAGACATGCTTTTAGAGAGTTTAACACCGGCTGACTTATGCCGCCTTCACGTGGTATTGGAAATTTCTTACTCCCCACTTCAGAAGTCGTGATTACCAGCGCGTTGCATTCAAGTGCTTTGTTGTTGGAATGAACAGGAATCATGGAGGACACCAGGTTTATTCTTGCCTATTTATTGGGAAAATCGTATAAAAACCAAAATAATATGTAGTGTCACATGCACTGACAACCATTTAAACATTTACAATGCCAGATTCTGTAATTTCGGTCAAATGCAGGCTATTTTCGCTGTGTATAAAACATACAATACGCTTCAAATGGTTACTCGTATATGTAAATATGCGCTACATTAATGACAAGACAAGACGATCCAGCTGTTTTGGGGGGAAAAAACTAATAAATCATGCCTGTCACAGCAGTAGTTGCCACCATGTTTAAAGTTTATGGCACGCCCATCTCGGGAATTTGGGTATCAAAATTATTTAAGAATTTCCCAGTGGTAAACACGACATCAGAGCCGTTCATGTGCAATTTTTACCTCGGAACTATTTATGATCATTCCGATAGCACTTGAAGACCGAATTACGTCAGTACTACCGAGTACAGATTCACATTAAATCAATCGGTGCCACATTTCGGTACCTGAAAACGCATCTGGTGATATAGACTAGTGTCTGTAAATATTTATCCGCAAAAAGACTATTTAAATATGAATCCTGCATGTCCTGTCTCTGTGTGAATGAATGGCGCATACGCGCGGTTTAATTTACCTCACTCACTCACACACACACACACACACACACACACACTGAAGTGCGTGTGACGGTCTCATATGAGGACATGAATCCAGAGCCGCTCTGAGAGTCACTTCATCAGCATTTTACTGTTTTATTTGAGAAAAACTACCGTCATATCATAAACACAAAGCTCTTCACGGCAGCCTGTCAAAATAAAAGTTCGGTTTAACTTGATAAATATATTACTGTTGCTGTACAGTAGAATTTAGATACGTCTCAATGTAATAATAATACTAACACTAATGTAATAATAAAAAAATTATCTTTTAAGTAACAAATCACAAATTTTTCTTCCATGTTTTAATTTTAACATTATATATAAAACGTTATCTTTTAAGTAACAAATCACAAATTTTTCTTCCATGTTTTAATTTTAACATTATATATAAAGTTCAGTTGTGCAGCTTTGTTTGACAAAAAAGGTGAATTAAATTAAAAGATAAATTAAATTTTGGGAAATCTTTTCATAGAAATTAAATTTAAATATATATATATATATATATATATATATATATTAAAATGGTTGTTTTTATGAATTCAATTAATTAAAGGATTAGTTCACTTCAAAATGAAAATTTCCTGATAATTTACTCACCCCCATCTCATCCAAGATGTTCATGTTCTTTCTTTCTTCAGCCTAAAAGATATTAAGTTTTTTGAGGAAAACATTCCAGGATTTTTCTCCACATAATGGTCTTCAATGGCAACCAACGGCTGAAGGTCCAAATCAATGCAGTTTCAAAGGAAGGGCTTCAGAGGCTCTGCACGATCCCAGCCGAGGAATAGGGTCTTATCTAGCCAAACCATCGGTCATTTAAAAAATAAAAAAATAAAAATGTATATACTTTTTAACCTCAAATGCTCGACTTCAGTGTTCTGCTTCTTCATGCCGTATGACGCCATCACGTCGGAAAGGTCACGGCCGTGATGTAGGTGGAAGTACCGACCCAGTGTTAAAACAAACGTGCAAAGACTAAATCAAACGCCTTTTACAAAAATAAAGGTAAAACAACGATGTCGGACAATTTTAAAGTTGGAGGAGAACATGAGATGGAGTTTTTTACTTCCACCTATGTCACGCGTGACCTTTCCGACGTGATGGCGTCATAAGGCGTGAAGAAGCAGAACACCGAAGTTGCGCATTTGAGGTTAAAAAGTATATAAATGTTTTTTTTTTTTTTGAAAATGACCGATGGTTTGGCTAGATAAGACCCTATTCCTCGGCTGGGATCGTGCAGAGCCTCTGAAGCCCTTCGAAGCCCTTTGAAACTGCATTTAAGTAGCTAGTAGCCTACTATTTACTGGTAAATGTTACAGTAAACAAACATCACAGACAATGTCAGACAGCGACCAAGGCAGCTCTGGCATAATATCAATAACACTTCTATAAATGTCTTACAGTTTCTTTACAGTTATTGAGGTAAACATCCCAAAAGTACCGAAAAAAGGTACTGGTTAAAATGTGAACGGTACCCAACCCTAGTCGCAACGTTAGATTGATGATATCAGTGCTCTCACTTCTCATGGCACAAAGCGTAGCACGTGGGAGGCAGCACAGTAACCATATCAGGCGGTGTGTGCCAGGGGCTCGCTCTGAGCAGCGCTAACTGTTTCATTCACTTCATTGTGTGGGGTGGTAATTGGCATTAAGCGCTACTCTGGCGGCTTTAACCAGCTTCTGTGTGTGTGAAAGGGAGAGAAAGAGACAGCTAAAGCTGCCTTAGTTCACTTCCCAGCCAACATTAGCTCGCATGGCAGGCCAGGGCTATTGTGCTGCTTCACTTTTGTTACACTTAAGAGAGGGACTCCAAACCGGTTCTGCCAAAAAAAAAAAAAAAAAGGGTCTCTGTTGATAGATTTATTTGCCAGGTAAAAACGTTCGGCTGTGAAACGTGGGAGAAACAGAAGGGTGTGTGTGTGGGAGGAGGGTTAAAGGATAAATGAGGAAGAAAAAAGAAGGAAAAGAGAGCGACAGAGACTGAGACATGGGTTATTGCCAAGAGACACATCAAAGCACTCCCTTGATGTTTATTTTGAATGGGCACTAATGGTTTCTGAAGGCAAAGAATTGCAGCAGGAAGACGAAAAGAAAGAGCGAGAGACACAGACAGAAGTATGGAGCCAGGCAGCAATCCTGTGAGGGCACAAATATTCTCATCTTGTGTCTGTAAAAGGAACAGCAGGGTGTGGTGATGGTGGAGATGTGAAGACCAGGTTATGATTACATCCACCCATGTTCTTGGTGCACTGCTTTGAGCCTTTGCCCAATATGCTATGCTTGTTTTTGTTTTTTATAGTTGATCAGCCATGTATGAGTGTTTTTCCTGATCTTTCCATTTTCTTTCTGATTTTGAAATCAGCCATTTTTAAAGACACCGAACTAGAGCTAAATGAAGAAAAGTGTGCATGTTCTGGAAGTAGATAAAATGAAGCAGAAAACATGCAGTTTCTCTGTGAATGGCAGACGGTCGATGACTCTCGAATGTCTTCACTTGCTGTAGTTCTTTAGTTCCCCATGATGGTTTGCCTACTTCAGGGGAGACTTTTATGTCACATCACCTTTAAAAAATATCCAAAATCTCCTTACCTGAACATACTAAACTGAAGTTAATACTACAGAAAAAACAAATGCAATTTCTATCGGAATAAGTTAGTTCAGGCAAGAATAAAAAACAAAACAACAAAGTAAATAAATGTGACCCTGGAGCGCATTTATGACACGGGTATATTTGTGGCATTAGTCAACAATACATTGTATGGGTCAAAATGATCCATTTTTCTTTTATGCCAAAAATCATTAGGAAATTAAGTAAAGATCATGTTCCATTAAGCTATTTTGTAAATTTCCTTCCGTAAATATATCAAAAATGTATTATTAGTAGTAATATGCATTGCTAAGGACTTCATTTGGACAACTTTAAAGGTGATTTTCTCAATATTTAGATTTTTTTGCATCCTCAGATTCCAGATTTTCAAATAGTTGTATCTTGGCTCCTATCCTAACAAACCATACATCAATGGAAAGCTAATTTATTCAGCTTTCAGATGATGTATAAATCTCAATTTCAAAAAATTGACCCTTATGACTGGTTTTGTGGTCCAGGGTCACATATTAGTACTCAATTTAAGCTTGTAGAAATTAAAGCGTAAATATCAACGT
Source organism: Coreius guichenoti (assembly GCA_039654105.1). Lineage (NCBI taxonomy): Eukaryota > Metazoa > Chordata > Actinopteri > Cypriniformes > Gobionidae > Coreius > Coreius guichenoti. The sequence goes on along the minus strand of CM077171.1, from coordinate 5,464,207 downwards.
TATAAAATTAAGTAAAACCTACTCAATTTTCTGATACTGGTATTCCCATCATTCACTGGGGCATGAATAATTAATAAGGTTGCATTTTCACTGTTTTCCAGCTGTATTTACACAGTTTTATTTTTGATGGTTCTTTAAAGGTTCTTTACACCTAGTTTAAATTCTATTTAAAACCGTATGGTCTTGAAGAACCCTTTATATGCTAAAATGGTTATTTGTGTTAGAGTTTAGGGTTCCCTTTCGTTCAGTCACTCCGAGTAACGTCAGTGACTGACGAATGGGGGTTTCGCCTAGAAGCCTATCATCTTCGAGATCTAGAAAACGCCCAATGGCAGTGCCAATGCCATTGGGCATGCGGAATTTGCATAGCGTAACTCCGCCCCACAGTGTGGGTATATAAAGAAGTACGCTGGCAACATCGCATTATGTTTCTGCTTCGGAGCCAAGAGCATCTATCTCTTCACTCCTTAAGCCTTTTGAGTATATCGTCAAGCTTCTTCGAAACGAGCAGCTTTCCAGTCGGTGTTGGTGTTTTACGGCGCGTTCCAGCGAGTGTTTACTTCCTGCCTGCTGATCTGTGCAGTGATCTGCATCCAGCTGGTATTCGTTCCCTGGGCGCTTCGGCATCGCTGTGAAGCTCCCTCTCACAAAAGAGCTCGCACGTGGCACGTCTTTTTAAAGACGGTTTGCCCGTGCACTTCTGGGTGCGGTCGATCTCTGTTGCCATCTGATGGGCACAATCGCTGCGTGACGTGTTTGGGCTTCAGCACGTTCAAGCAGCGTTTGTGGGTGAGTCATGTTCTCACTGCGGGAAGATGACCATCGCGATGTTGCGGTCGAGACTCAATGACCTCCGCAAGGAAAGAGAGTCCCCTCTGCCACACCCCAATCTACTGTCTCCGAGAGAGATGGTACTTTGGCTGGTGGCCAGGGTGACCCGAGGGTTACGGTGTGGCATAACCCTGACGATCATTCCTCGGGCCACACCCCCCTCTCGCACATCGCTACCCGCGAGTGATCGGACTGAAGCAGCGGGACCGTCTGCGGACGCCCCGTGTGTTTCGTTCGGCGCTCCAGTTGGCGATGAGATGTCGATTGCCGCATCTCAAGGTGGGCTGGAGTCCTCTGGGGATGAAGATTCGGCTATGCTGCTGCCTTCGGGCGTGCCAGCATTGCCCGAGTCCGACCCAGAGTTGACAGCCATGTCATCTCGGGGGACGTTTGGTCTTTGGGTGCGACGCATCCTGACAGCTGTTGGGCCCCGCCCCCAATTACTTTCTCTCCCGGGATACATGAGGAGGTCACGTGGTCCTGGAAGTCCCCGTTGTCTTCCCGCGACCGTTCGGCGGCCTCCTCCGCCTTCTCTGCCCTCGATGGGGCCGCGGCCAAGGGTACACTGGGGTCCCCTCTGTTGACGCTCAGTTGCAATCATGGTCGAGACTCAATGACCCCCGTATGGAGGACCCCCTCTGCCACACCCCAGTTATCCTCTCCACGTGATGGGATGTTTGGCTGGTGGCCAGGGTGAACTGAGGGCTGCGATGTGGCATAAACCCCGACGAGTATTCCTCGGGCCACACCCCCCCTCTTGCACAGAGTGCTTCAATGTGGCGCGGTGATCCTAAGCACCCCTCCAAGGCCTGTAGTTCTCGTCTACTCTGGTGGCGAGGGACTACAGAGCTGCGGGGCAGGCCGCCGCCTCTCAGCACGCCATGGCCATCCTTCAGGTCTACCAGGCCAGGATGCTCGTGGCATGCACGAGGGTAGAGCTGTCCCAGGGCTCTTAATGAGCCGCGTGCCGCCACCGACCTCGCCCTCCGGGTGACGAAGGTGACCGTGCGCTCCCTGGGTCAGGTGATGTCCACAGCTGTGGTCCAGGAGAGACGAGGCTCAGCCTGGTCGATATGAGAGAGGCTTAGCGAACCCGGTTCTCAACGCTCACATATCCCAGGCTGGCCTCTTCGGCGGCACGGTCAAGAACTGCGCCCAACAGTTCTCGGCCGTCCAGTAGCAGACTAAGGCCATTAAACGTACTGAGTAACAGCCGCCGGCTCAGTCGCCTCAATCTGCTTGCCGCCGAGGGCGCCCTCCTGCGGCTTCGACCCTCCCGCCGCCCTTTCCGGGCCGCGCCGTAGGGTTGGTCGCAGGAAGGCGCCCCCGTCCGCTCCCAGCCCCGCAGCCCGATGAGAGACCGATGGCAGTGTGCGCCGCCCCCGGGCCACGCCACTCTCGTCCCTCTCTGACGCCAGGCTCCTCTCAGAGCAGACCCCAGTGGAACGCGCCTCCTTCCCTGGTCTCCTCTGTCAGGACGCGGCTGATGACCGTGCCCCCACACCGGGACGCTACGCCTCCCACGTCCGGGCCAGTCACGCCGCCTCGCTGCCCCACCCGGGGTACGTCTGTGGTCCGCACGACCCCGCTGGTGCAGTTTTTGGGAGCCTGGCTAGAGCTTCCCGGACTGTTCCGCTGGGTCGAGAAGACCATCAGGCTCGGCTATGCGATTCAGTTCGCTCAGGCTCCTCCCTGCTTCCGGGGAGTCCGCCACACCATGGGGGGCCCAACGCCCCTGTCATGCGTGCGGAGGTTGCTACCTTGCTGGCGAAGGGTGCGATCGAGCCTGTCCCTCCAGCTGAGATTAAGTCCGGCTTCTACAGCCCTTACTTCATTGTACCCAAGAAAACCGGTGGGTTACGACCGATCCTGGACCTGCGCGTCCTGAACCGATCCCTTCACAGGCTTCCGTTTAGGATGTTGACAGCGAAGCGCTTTTTCGAATGCGTTCGTCCAGTACATTGGTTTGCAGCGATCGACCTGAAGGACGCCTACTTCCATATCAGTACGCAGTCCTCCCATTCGGGCTAGCTCTGTCCCCTCGCGTCTTTACGAAGATTGTCGAGGCAGCCCTTGTGCCACTCAGGCAAGTGGCGTGATTACATTGGGACCCCCATTCGTCAGTCACTGACGTTACTCGGAGTGACTGAACGAAAGGGAACGTCTCGGTTACGTATGTAACCCTCGTTCCCTGAGGAGGAAACGGAGACGTAACGTCCCTCTGCCACTTCCGCTGTACCGCTGGAACGGCCGGGAGTTCAGTCTTGGCTCCTCAGCAGGTAAACATAATGCGATGTTGCCAGCGTACTTCCTTATATACCCACACTGTGGGGCGGAGTTACGCTATGCAAATTCCGCATGCCCATGGCATTGGCACTGCCATTGGGCGTTTTCTAGATCTCGAAGATGATAGGCTTCTAGGCGAAAACCCCCATTCGTCAGTCACTGACGTTACGTCTCCGTTCCCTCCTCAGGGAACGAGGGTTACATACGTAACCGAGACGTTCTTTATTCCCGCCTTTTAAAATCTGAAATTGTCAAAGCCACCTCATTATTGATTTTCTGGAGCTCAGCCATCCAATTACACAGACTGTCAACACGCTCTCAACAGATAAATTATTTCTTTCTTAAAATGTCTATAAATTTTAACTTTCAAATTGTAAGTGGTTTCCAAACAATCATGTCTTTTTCTCTTTTAATTTAACGGAACATGTAAGTGTGAGCAGCTCTGTTCAGGTAAGGATACTTATCTTCTCTTTTCTACTAAGTAAGTAACAGAGATATTAAGAGATATTACCCAGTGACCAAAAAAACATTAAAGCTATGAGTTTTATCTCACTTTTTCCTTTTAACATTGTAAAGGGCTCACATACTGTCCATTTGTGCTAATTTTGGCCTTCATAAACAATTGTTTTTACATAAACAAATGGAAAAGACACATTGTAACTCTAACTCAATTGGGTATTTCCAGCGCTATCTCACGACCAATTCGTACGTATTTTACGAGGTGGCTAATTCGTACGAATTTGTACGACCTCACTTGTACGAATTTGTACGATTTGTCTAAACCCCAGTGATGGGTAGGTTTAGGGGCGGAGTTAGGGGGAGGTCATTCGTACGAATTCATACGAATTAGCCACCTCGTAAAATATGTACAAATTGGTCCTGAGGTTGGTATATCTGGTATGTGTGTGTATTTATATATACATAATAATTATACACAGTACACACACATATATTATGTAAACACAAACTTTTATTTTGGATGCGATTAATCACGATTAATTTTTCCCCAGCACTAATAATATTACTATACTAATATTAATGAAAATACAAAAAAAAAAAAATTAAAAAACATATATTATACATAAACATATATAAAACATATTTATAACACATTTTATAACGCCTATATTATAACATATTATATAGCACTTTTAAAGCATGGTTCTTTATGGAACCTTATTAAAAGGGTTCTATTGTTACAAGCCGAAGAACCATTATTTGGTACTGTTTAGAACCATTTTTCTTAAGAGTGTAGTAACTTGCTGTTTTGTGACATCTGGAGTTCATTTTCTACTCAAAATGACACAATCATACTCAATGATCTGACGTACATTACCGTTATTGTGTATTGTGTACCAAGTATTGAGGTCTCTGTGTTCGGGTGGCTATCACATTATTTCTTTTATGTAGATATGTTGCCTACACAATATCTACTGTATTGTTTATTTAGATATTCTAAGTAAAGCATAAACTTTAAAAGCATGGCTTAATATAGTGTTGTGTTGTTTGAGTAAAATGTACTTGAAACAGAGTATTTCAAAGTAAACTTCAACTAAGTAGAAATGACTCAAACTTCAAATTTAAAGGCACAATATGTAATTTTTCGCCGCTAGAGGTCGCTTATTCAGAACAAAGGCGTAGCTGATGACGCCTTGATTCCGCGGAGCTTTTTATTTTCTGACGAGTGCTTCCTCTTCTTCCGCTCATGTGTATGTGGGGTAACGCAGAGCTGTTTTATCAGATTACACACATTTGAGTGTGTTGAAAGTTATGTTATAATGCTACTCTGTGCGTTCGCTCAGCGCTACTATGAGACACTTGTTCACACTGCAGTAAGAGATCGATATTAGGCATGGTAAAACATGGTACTCGCAGTAAATCAAGAAAACCAGATTTAAACAGTAAGACTAACTGTGTTGAGCTGTATAACAGTGATTAGTTTTCTGTCCATGAATGATCCATACAGTTGCTCACCTGTCTAATAAAACACATCATATATTAAAGAGTGTTTGGTGTTTCCATGGTTTCTACCAAATTAAAACGGAAATCGAGGGTAACGCGGGTATGATGTAATTGATAGGTGACGCACGGTCCGTGTCCTGGTTAAAATTGCTGATTTCTCTGGATTTAAACATTCTTGGAAACATTTGGAATAATGTAAGTACACAAGTCAACAAAATATATAACATTGTTCCAGTTTTTTGGATATTTTAATCCAAAAATCTTACATATTGTGCCTTTAACTGGCCAAGTTAAATTACTTTTTTTCTTTGTTAATTTTACTTAATTCCAAACATGTTTACGTTAAAAATCTGCGGGCAAAAACTTACATTTTACTTTTTTCAGTGCAGACTGTCACTTCAGATCTATTTTTCAATCATCTCCTTTTATTTCTAGCCTGATACGAAATACATTTTGTACTACACAGATATTTAATACGTTCAGAATAGAGTACTACTTTACAACATGCTGCATACTACACAGTGTACACTGTATACTAGCATGTGATTGAAGTATGCAGTATTTTGTGATAAACATTAATTAAGTGAATTCATGGCTAAACCCAAAATAGCACACTGACGTGGCAAAATTACTTTTGGCTGTTAGATCAAATAAAAATCAAATAAGGAAGGGATGTTAAAAATCTTGGTTAATTTTACTTCTGGAAATGGAAAGTCAAGTTGAGCACATTGCATTATGGGATACAGTATTCCCCTGCAGTGGGCTCGGTTGTATACTGCACATTTTGGTAAATGTAGTAAGCCATCCTTGTATGCCATTCATACAAAAGATCTGCGTACTATGCACAGTATACATGCCATATGTGCAAAAACTGTATATTTGTATGCTATTCTAAACATGGGTGAATTATAGTTTTCAAAAAATCTTAATAATGAGAGCAACATCTTTTGTAAGTATGTTTAAAAAGCTAAAACTATTAGTGCTAACAGGAAGCAGATCCTCCCCAGAATGCTAGTTAACATCTCCCTCTCTCTCTCTCTCTCTCTCTCTCTCTCTCTCTCTCTCTCTCTCTCTCTCTCCCCATCTTTTTCTCTCTGAGCACCTGACTGTGGATAGCTTCAGAACAATTCTTATACTGCCTTTTATATTGAAAGGTCATCACGATATTGTTAAAATACCACTTTCTGCACTTTCATCATGAAAGGTCACGCTGTATACCTGAAGAGCAGCTTGGAGTCGTTAAAGGTAAGCGACTGTACCTGCTGCCATTGTCGAGTCAAGTGTTCCCTTGAGCAAGTCTTTCTTCATTTCTTTCTTCAAGACTTCAGGAGAAAACCGTCCTTTTTGAAAATCAGCCTGAAAACTGGGGTTGAGGGGAAAGTCCGTGGAGCAACTATTTAATTTGTAATCTTGCACAGTATGTAAACTTACACTCTAAAAAATGCTGGGTAAAAAACAACCCAAGTTGGGTTGAAAATGGACAAACCCAGCGACTGGGTTGTTTTAACTCGGCGGTTGGGTTAAATGTTTGCCCTATTTTAAAACTATTTTATTAAAAATTACTATATGGCTTGCTTAAAATGAACCCAAAATAGGTTGGAAATTAAAAATCAGACATAATTACTAGAGGCAACAATAATAATCAAAAGGTGAACATTTATTAATAAGATATTTAATAAATGTTTATTGTTTAATTATTATTTATTAAACTTATTTATAAATATTAATTTATTAAACATTAATAAACGTTAATTCCCAACATATTTTGGGTTCATTTTAAGTCAGCTATATAGTAATTTTTAAACAATAGTTGGGTTAAATAAAACTACCCAGCAGGATGGGCAAACATTTAACCCAACCGCTGGGTTAAAACAACACAATCACTGGGTTAGTCCATTTTCAACCCAACTTGGGTTGTTTTTAACCCAGCATTTTTTAGAGTGTAAGGCCGTGACTCACCAAACCGACATCAATGAACAAGCGGCGTCGAAAGCCGACTGTTGCCTTGCGTCGCCTGCATCTGGACAAAAAATTGAGCTGGAATACACCGCAAAGACTACATCCAACAGCCAACTTGCACCTGTGTGAGAGGAAATAATACCAGCAGGTGGCAGTAGTCTATATTCACCATTCAAAGAGGGAAACTGAAACTAGTGCTGCGTCCCAATCATAGACCGTAAAGCAATATGGATGTAGTGTCCGTGACGTCCACCGTAGGTTTCTGAAGAGCAGTTTTGAAGTCTAAAGTCGGCTGTCGCCATCTTGGCAGCGCGTCACTGCACGTCACTCCTGGATAACTGAAAATGGGCAAAGATGCGGGACGTGGGTGGAGCTGAGGTGACTGGTTGCTGAAACCACGCCCACCTAGCTCGACCATAGTGGCACTCCACCTGTCACTCAAGTGGCCATGGGGGAGATACAGATTTGACTCCCTTTTGGAGCCTGTCTCTAGCGGCCAGTCGATGAATTGCAGTTTAAGTCACTTCTGTGTTGGATTCAAAAGAGACCGCGGGAGGTTGCCGCTTGGTCCCAATTCATATACTATCTTTTCTAAATAGTATTCGAAATTAGAACTGACCTATCGGTAACAGGGACAGGACATCTTTAGGTTTCAGCGCCATAGAGAAACATTGGAAGATCCGAAGCTCTCATTGGTTTGACAGTGTTTATGCAACAAAAATGGGAAAACGATGTGCCTGGGGTACTGTAACACTGATTCCAGGTATCCTGAGAGGATTTTCTGATTGTCATTAAGTTACAATTAAAGTTAGTGAGTCCCTGCTAACGTACAAACCTAAATAGCTAACTGTTCTCATGTCAAAAACACATAAACGAAGGTCTACATTTCAGTGCCTCTCCATATTAAACTGGTTAAATGTAAATGAATTTAATCTTACCCTGCGGTACATGAACAGTGTTGAACATCTGCGATCGTGACGACAGTAACATGAGGCTTCTCCCGCTTGCATTGTGATCTGTAAACTCTCGCTTCCAAATTAATCTTGTTACCCACCATGTTTATTTTAAAATGTTTTATATATATCCCTCCATGGCATATTTAAGTCCCACTTGAATGCTCCTCGACAAGAGGTGGTCCAAAATTGTTAAAAAACATCTTGGGACAAGGTTTTCACACTGACAGCTGTCATTGTAAGACAGTTAGCAACTCTGTTTGTTTTCCGAGGTAGCAACAGTAACTAAGGGGGGCGGGGCTTACCGATTAGTGTGTCCCAAATCGTAGTATGTTGAAAAGAGTCTTCCAAAGATACACGGATGGTCTACTATTTCCGGTTAGAATCCGAAGTGCAGATCCGTGCACACTCTAACGGCTAATATTGCCCACAACCCATTGCAAGTTGGATGGGGATTCGATTAGAACTACAAACACGAATAAAAAAACTACAAACATGGCGGATGTGCGAGTTCGAGGGTTAAGTAGAGAGGTTTAGATAAAGGGGTTTGAGTGATTAATAATCAGTATCTAACCAGACGAAAATATATTTATTTAATATTATCCACATTGTATTTCATCTGCAACAGCATTGTGAACTTTTGTAATGATACATTTGGTCATTAACTTCTAAATGCATTTCTCTCCGAAACAATTGGAAATTAAATCAAATTGAATGTGGAGTATTTTAACTGTGACAAGATGATTGACAAGGCAGTTTAAACGCTGACAGAATGCACGTAACTAAGTGACAGAGCTGTCCGTTAAAGACGCAATTATGACGAAGTAGTTTGTCCCAAAGATACACACTCAAAAGTATGTACTTTTTCTTCACAAAAACAGTACATACTTTTAGGGCGTAGTATAAGTAGGCAAATTGGGACGCAGCACAGGACTGCGGATATACAAACAACAATTGCTTACCATTTTGAATATGAATCATGTTGATCAGTTGGTCTTCACTTTCTTCATTCTAGACGGCCATTTTGTAATGAAAATGTTTGTGTAGTAAAATGCTCAGATATGAAATTAGATGTTTTTTTGCTTGCTTTCATCACTCACATTTCTCTTCTTGTGCAATGGCACATTAATACCAAATGTGATCTTTATTGTCCACACACTCTCTGAACTAGGCATCACAGGATCTCTATTTGCCTGGCTTGAGTGAGACCACACAGGTAGGCTCTTTCAGGGTATCTTGGGGGAAGAGATCTCTTAATCACATCAGCTAAATAATGGGGTACATAACCGCAATGGGCTAAGACATGGCATCTCCATCCACTGTAAATATAGGACAGGGTAGAAACAGTGCTGGGATGCTCCACCTCATTGAGCCAGAAAACATTATGTTGAAAGAAAACTGTCATCCGTGTTTAAGTTTGTCCTGTGATTTTGGTGCCCAGTTTCAATTAAAAGTGAAATCAGTTCTCTTTAAGCCTATGCCTGTTTACTTCCCTCTGCCGAAAGATCAGTGCGATTGTAGTCATTTCCTCTTATTGTTTCGTCTTTCTTTTCATGGCCTCATTTTTTTTTTGTTGTTGTTGTTTTATTGCTTTTTTATCTCTCTCCCTCAGCTCTGCAAGGGTATGGGTACATGGTTGAGGGGTCACAGGCTAAGAGGGGAAGAGTACATGTGCAAATTTTTATGGCTAACCACATGTGTTTTTAGATATCTGGGCCTCTATTTCTCATGGAAAGACGGTTGGGGGTAGTGTGGGGCGGGGATGGGTTACGGGTAGGTTGGGGGACACTGGTGGGTGGGGGGGGGGGGGGGGGGGTTAGTTGGTGTGGGAGAGAAAAACATGTGGTTCTTGTTTGAAGGGTTAAGATGAAGCAGCCATGTTTCTTCCCTGTGAAGTGCAACGGAAATCCAAACATCCCCTCAATGATTAAACAGTATGGCTTCTGCGACGCCCTCATATGAGGAACAACAAAATACACCATCATGTGATGGCTGCATAAACACAATAATGTGCAGGGTAGTGGGGGAAGGAGATGCAATGTTCTTGGTATGTGGAAAACATCAGTGATTAAGAGATTTGTAAACCTTCCAATACCCCTCTTGGCCCTCATGTGGTCATATTTCAGACTGGCAATCCACCGGCCATAACGGACACTGCAGACTGGGCACCTGGGAGCCTTAAAATATAAAAATCTGAAGTAAGCTATACAGACAGTGCTTTTAGGGCTGAAATCTCAAAACCTTGACAAACATGTAGCCCCCATCTTCCATTGCTTGGGCAAACAGTTACTCCCACAACTAACTCATGCCAGAATTTGACATGCTCAAAGAAAAAAGGTCACAAGTGCCACAAAGCCACAGTGTTTACACTCTTCATTTCTCCTTTCTTGTATCTGCACATTAAACAAAGTATTTTAGCATCCAAAGAATTACCCACATCACCTTTAATTAATCAAGTAATATGACAAAAATGTCTTAGATGGGAAAAATTAGATGGGAACTTAAAAAAGTTTGCCTAATAATCCGACCTTGCGGTTGTGTTTTCTTTCTTAGTCAAAGACTAAGGGCCATATTTTAGCGTTCTGAGCACATGGTCTGAAGCGCAGGTGCACTTCCGAATCCACTTTTGCTAGTTTAACGACGGGAAAAATGATCTGCGCTTCAGATGCATGGTCCAAAAGGGTTGTACCTAGTCTCTTAATGAGTCATGGGTTTTGGGCATAACGTGCAATAAACCAATCAGAGTCTCATCTCCCATTCCCTTTAAAAGCCAGTTGCGCTCACGCCATGGCGGATTCGCTATTTACATGGAGGATTATAGACACCCTCAACCTGACGAGTCAGTTTAAATACATGTGTGTATTGCCACAATTGGTTAAATAAGTAGCAAATTTAATTCGTCATTACTGCAAATAGGTAATTCTGATACATGCAATGACTATCCATTATGACATTTTTTATCTTTATGTACACAATAACAATCTTTTACATCGCGCTTGCGGCCCTCTGTCGTTTTCTTTGAAACGACTCGGGCGACTCGGAATAATTGTTCTATAAACCATCAGGAAACATCGGTGAGAAGAAGTAAGGTACACACGTGACATTGACGATTACTTTAGTACACTTCACCAAAACTATAAAAGAATCGTGTAAAACCCAGTAAACCTTAAGATTATTACTTGTGACATTAGAACAAAATATATGGATAGGAGAACACGTATACAACTAAATGAACGATCTCTTAAATATTTTCTAATTTCACTAAACATTGTCTATTTTTTTATTAAATATGGACCATTATTTTCATTAAAAGGGTTTCTTTCTGCTATCGTAGGCTCATTTTGTAAATATAGGCAACTAATTTAGACACCCACAAACTGAGTGCCGGTGTGACGAGATGCCTGGAGTTTCTCTTTGGATGGTTATGTTTATAGTGTGTGAGGTAATGTGGAACACTGCTCCAAACTTCTCCTTCACCAACATTCCACCAGAGCTGTCCAGCTCTTCTGCTGGCTAGGAATCAGAAGCAGGAAACAGCAGGAATCCGCGGCACTGATCAACCACTCCCATCACTACTGCGTCCAGACCTGCCACTAAGAGCAGCCGGCTTGGAGAGAGATCACACGATCCTTCTCACCTCGCATGACGAGTTCTTTACAGAGTGAATGCTCCAGTACACAAAGGGAGAGAGAGAGAGCGAGAGCGAGAGCGAGAGCGAGAGGGGAAAAGATTTGCGAGGGTGATCAATGCTCAGAAATAGTGATTTGAAGGGAATGCGAGGCCCATATGCAACAGAAGAATGAGGCAGAGATAAAGGGAAAAGCACTGGGTGTAAGGGTGACCACTTTGCAGTGGAAGTGATAGTTCCCCTAGGATGATGGTTAGTAGAGGGAGAAAAAGACCCCCCTCCCCAAATTAGACATTTTCGCTCAGCTCTCACTAGTGGGCTGGTGTAAACAAGCCAAGTGCTTATTGCCAGCGTTTGATCTTGTGAACTGTAAAATCTTCCTTGCAAAAACAGGAAAATTAGCCCTCGCATTTGGATGCAGAAGGGGCTGAGTGACAAAAGCTTGTGGGAAGATTTTTTTTTTTTCTGCATGCCTTTGCCTGAGTTTCCTCTTTCCATGTTATGATCTTAATATTCATGCATTTGAGCTATACTAGACTAGACTAAGTCTCTAGAATCTGTAATGAAACTGTTGATCCCTGATTAATATTTATGCAATTTAGTAGTGTTTGATAAGGTAAGCATCATTACTACTGTTGATCATAAGTAGGATTAGAGATCTGAACAAACCCCGGACCTCATGGCTGGTTCAAACATATATAATCATGTCATGTAATCTTAACATTGATTTTATATATAAAAAGTGAAAATTAAATACAACAAACTCGTTGTTGTGCTCCTCAAACCATTCCTGAACCATTTTTGCTTTGTGGCAGGGCACATTATCCTGCTGAAAGAGGCCACAGCCACCAGGGAATACATGTTTCCATGTACATGGTCTGCAACAATGCTTAGGTAGGTGGTACGTGTCAAAGTAACATCCACATGGATGGCAGGACCCAAGGTTTCCCAGCAGAACATTGCCCAAAGCATCACACTGCCTCTGCCGGCTTGCCTTCTTCCCATACTGGTGCCATGTGTTCCCAGGTAAGCAACGCACACACACCTGGCCATCCACGTGATGTTAAAGAAAGCGTGATTCATCAGACCAGGCCACCTTCTTCCATTGCTCCGTGGTCCAGCTCTGATGCTCACGTGCCCACTGTTGGCACTTTCAGTGGTGGACAGGGGTCAGTATGGGCACCCTGACTGGTCTGCGGCTATGCAGCCCCATACGCAACAAACTGTGACGCACTGTGTATTCTGACCCCTTTCTATCAGAACCAGCATTAACTTCTTGAGCAATCTGAGCTACAGTAGCTCGTCTGTTTGATTGGACCACAGGGGCCCCACGTGCATCAATGAGCCTTGATATCATTCTTTTGAGATTTGGTTTTGTCTAACTAGATCTGATTATTGATTATTGCTGCTGCAGCTGCAGAGCAATTATGGATTTGTTACTTCTAATAGCAAGTCACACACAGACACACTGCTGTGAGCATGTAAGATATGCTGCTGTTTCGATCTGCTGCATAAATAGACATATACGTAAATCCCATAGCAGATCTAGGCAGGTGGAGCTGGGGAGGTGGAACCGCGTGGGAACCGCGAGACCCAATCAGATTTCTTGCGGCACAGGATTAAATTTCCGAAGGAAAGATGGTAGCAGTCGGTAACTCTGGTGTACTTTGGACGGGAGCATGCGGTCTGACAATAGCCTGGCCGCTCCCGACATCCTTTGACAACAGCATATCCGCACTTGAAAGGGAACAAAACTTTTTGCAGTGGCGGCATTCACACAGTTCCCAGTTCCCTGCCCTGAACCTGGCAATATATGTTCTTTGCATCCCGTCCACGAGAGCACCTTCAGAGAGAACATTCAGCCTTTGTGGTCGCATTTTGGAGGAGAGACGTTTGGTACTGAAACCATTGTCAGTCGCTGACAGTCGTTCTGTTCTTGCATGGATGTTAAAAAAGATTTAATTTTGCAGTATAACTAGTACAGTTTTCGTTTATTCATATTTTGGGCTTAGCCTATAGATTTGAGTGACAAATGTCGTATTTTATTTAGCCTATTTTTCTTTTTTTATGGTGTTGACAGTATCATGATAAGACAAATAAAATAAATAAAATATAATAAAATAATAAATAAATAAAATAAATATAATAATTAAATAAAATAAAATAAAATAATTAAATAAAATAAAAATTAAAATAAAAAATAATAAAATAAAATAAAAAAATAATAATAAAATAAAATAAAATAAATAAAATAAAATATGTTCAGACCTCAAATTTAATACCCCTGCAATGCACATTGTTCTTGGGGTCATCATCCACCATCTTACCCTACATATTTTACTATGGGTATTTTAACATATTCTCATATATTCATGTATGTATGTGATAATAATAGGTAAAAACAGGTCACCTTATAGGCGACATACACTCACCTAAAAGATTATTAGGAACACCATACTAATACTGTGTTTGACCCCCTTTCGCCTTCAGAACTGCCTTAATTCTACGTGGCATTGATTCAACAAGGTGCTGAAAGCATTCTTTAGAAATGTTGGCCCATATTGATAGGATAGCATCTTGCAGTTGATGGAGATTTGTGGGATGCACATCCAGGGCACGAAGCTCCCGTTCCACCACATCCCAAAGATGCTCTATTGGGTTGAGATCTGGTGACTGTGGGGGCCATTTTAGTACAGTGAACTTATTGTCATGTTCAAGAAACCAATTTGAAATGATTCGAGCTTTGTGACATGGTGCATTATCCTGCTGGAAGTAGCCATCAGAGGATGGGTACATGGTGGTCATAAAGGGATGGACATGGTCAGAAACAATGCTCAGGTAGGCCGTGGCATTTAAACGATGCCCAATTGGCACTAAGGGGCCTAAAGTGTGCCAAGAAAACATCCCCCACACCATTACACCACCACCACCAGCCTGCACAGTGGTAACAAGGCATGATGGATGCATGTTCTCATTCTGTTTACGCCAAATTCTGACTCTACCATCTGAATGTCTCAACAGAAATCGAGACTCATCAGACCAGGCAACATTTTTCCAGTCTTCAACTGTCCAATTTTGGTGAGCTCCTGCAAATTGTAGCCTCTTTTTCCTATTTGTAGTGGAGATGAGTGGTACCCGGTGGGGTCTTCTGCTGTTGTAGCCCATCCGCCTCAAGGTTGTGCGTGTTGTGGCTTCACAAATGCTTTGCTGCATACCTCGGTTGTAACGAGTGGTTATTTCAGTCAAAGTTGCTCTTCTATCAGCTTGAATCAGTCGGCCCATTCTCCTCTGACCTCTAGCATCAACAAGGCATTTTCGCCCACAGGACTGCCGCATACTGGATGTTTTTCCCTTTTCACACCATTCTTTGTAAACTCTAGAAATGGTTGTGCGTGAAAATCCCAGTAACTGAGCAGATTGTGAAATACTCAGACCGGTCCGTCTGGCATCAACAACCATGCCACGCTCAAAATTGCTTAAATCACCTTTCTTTCCCATTCTGACATTCAGTTTGGAGTTCAGGAGATTGTCTTGACCAGGACCACACCCCTAAATGCATTGAAGCAACTGCCATGTGATTGGTTGATTAGATAATTGCATTAATGAGAAATTGAACAGGTGTTCCTAATAATCCTTTAGGTGAGTGTATATGGCAATATAGATGGGAAATATATATAGAGGGAAATATGTCATAATTTACATATTCGTATGGGCAGCTTTCAGAACAACAACAATCAGTCTGGCTTGATTGACATTTAATCTCATTAAAATCAACAAAGATCTGAATTGATTACTATCTCTTTGTTATTAAATATTTAAATAACCTCATACTGTAATCTAAAAGCAGCTTTTAAGGTGAATTCAATTATTTTGGATGCTAAAATGTGCTCTCAAAAGGCCAGTAAACAGACAGGTTACAGGTTAGTTTGCAGGTTAGTGTAGTCAGTTAGGCTATGTCATTGTTTGGTTATCAAAAATGTGTGCAGGGTCTGACAGAGGTTCACAAATAGTACCAAATTTCTTCAGAAAATACGATGGTGTGATAGTGAGGGTGAGACCTTTACGATTATCTTTATTAAGTGAAGTTATCTGCCTGTATTAATAGGACATAATGAGCTTGATTTTGAAGCACCAGACGGCAACAGAGATGCCAAAGGACAATGACCTAGAAGATCAAAACGCCACACATCTCTCTCTGTTACGTTTGAAGAGCTGAGCTACCTTTGAACGTTTGTTGTTTGGTTCGAAAGGAAGATGTCAAAGGGAAGAATCTTAACTATGAGGCTTTGGCGCAGCCTTGAAGATGTTGAAATTAGTGTTTAAAAAGAATTCAAAGCATAATGCACACAAAGAGACGAAGCCTGAAATGTCGCTACTCTGGTGTTAAAAGAAAGCTCCTAGATGAGAGATACACGAGGCTGACTTTGGTGTCACTTCAAAGGCTTCCTTCACAGGCACACAAGCTAATCGCAAGATATGAAGATCTCTGAGCCTGTGTGACCCTGACCAGCTGGGGAACCGGGACAAAGCTTTGTGTGTGTGCGATTTAAGAGGTGTTTTTAAAATAGTTGGTCTTCTGAGCTTTTTTAAGTCAAAGCATAGCAGACTTTCTTTGCTCTAACGCTGTCTGTATCAGGTAAGGGATAATCCATGGCTATTTGTGCGTTAAACGATTTTAATTCACGACGTGGAGGCAAAGAACCGGCAGACACGAAGTGCATTAAAAGTGTTTAATTCACAGCTAGCCATGGATTATGCCACTTATACTATAGTCATTTGCCAACATTGGCAACTTGAAGCTGTTATTAATGTTTGCAGCACAATATTTGACCGGAAGGGTAAAATTGATGGTTATTTTCGTCAGTTAGATCTAGCATTTGAGATAAAAGTAGAGCTGTAAGATTACATTTATTTGAATGAACGAATTATAGCATTTATTTGAATGAATTATCGGAAGCGAGAGAGAGATAAGAGAGATGCGTACCTGCATCTGTTCAGCGTCTTTCGCTCTATTAACAACGAAGCTGTGAGTTTAATTACTTCAAAATAACAATGTAACCATAGACTGTAAAAAAATACGGACGTAGTGTCCGTGACGTCACCCGTAGGTTTCTGAAGAGCAGTTTTGAAGCGTAAAGTTGGCCGTTGCCATCTTGGCAGCGCGTCATTGCGCGTCACTCCCGGATAACCAAAAATGGGCAAAGAGGCGGGATGTGGGTGGAGCTGAGGTGACGTGATGGCTAACAGACAGCAGACAAACGGCAATCCACCTGTCACTCAAAGTGGCCACGCCCTTAATTATGCAGAACTTTAAGGCTTAATATAATTTAAACGGATGAGTTATAAAAAAAATCACCCCCTTACAGTTGTCATGCAGGGCAAAATTAGATGTATAGACCAAATCCACAATTTGTACCAGGCTGTAAACATGTTTTTTTTTTTCTACTGTAAAGTTGGGCATTTTAACATGGGGTTCAATGAGATTCTGCTCCCTTTTGGAGCCTGTCTCTAGCGGCCAGTCGATGAATTGCAGTTTAAGTCACTTCTGTATTGGCTTCAAGAGAAACTGGGTTGGATGTAACCCCCTCGTTGCTGAGAAATACAATGTAGCGATTCAGTAGCAAAGCTACTTTATGACTAAAAGTCACGGGGCAACGTTGATAACAAGTTTCTGTGCTCCTGAATGTGTCAGTGTGTGTGCAGCGCAATCTCCGCCACTCTTTGTGTGTGAATGACATATGTGTGTGTGCCCCTCAATGAAAGCAGCGCATTAATGTAGAACGGTGATTAAACTGACTGGAACTACCTGTGCATTAAATGGTTTTATACAACAGTTCTTTCTGGTTGTTGAATGACTGTCTGAGAGCCTTTTCCAGCCGTGCGATATTCTAGTGATAACAGGCACTATAACCGTTTCACCGTTAGTATCACTCCGCTTGCGACGACTGTCATGGCCATCGAGCAAACCCATCATAAGTTTTAAAAATACTACTGTTGTTGTGTCACGAAATGTAGTTTTAGGAGTTTTTAGGCGAGAATGTAGTTATTTGGACCTCAAATATGTGACTCATTTATAAACAGTGCCTGTTTTACAATTTGTTCAGACACTTTTAAAGATGTGAGCTCCAGACCGTAAGCGGCCGCTCAGTGCTCATGTACCCGCCAAGAATCGCTTAATCTTGGCCAGTCCTTCGGGAATTTCCCGTTGGCTCTTATGTAGATAGTGGTTAAACAGATATAATTAATTTGGGGTATATCAAACGGGCAATATTAATCTATAACATGTTCCAGAGAAAATAGATTTTGGTTAAGGGGAAAATTAAGTTTCAAACTGTACGTTTGACTAAATTGTTTGCTTGTGTTTTATTTCCTATTGTCTTTTATAATGGCTATTGTTGTTAATTTAAATATTATTGTTCAATAAATATTATTTTATATAAATATGCCGTATTTGGTGTTGAGAAATTAAGGGTCCGACAGTGTAGTCGACTTCAGTGACAGTTACATTATTAAACCATTATGGCGGCAAAGACCGTCTTTATGAGTGACTGGTTGTAAACAAGGAAGTTGTTTCAGCACTGTCAATCTTTTAAAAGGACAAAAACAAAGATATCGCTTTCCTCAGCTGATATTCAAACAGATTTTTAGTGGATATATTATTATGGACATCGACCTAAAGAATGCTATATACACTCGTTTAGTCGATCTTTCTGTAAAACTGTACTCTATATAATACAATAAGCTTCAATGAAGCGACTCGGCGTTACTTCGTTACTAGCTCTAAAGTGACGTGTTACCATTAGTAACGGAGACTTGGGCTCAAACTGGCAGAAGGAAGTAGTTCTGCACAAAAGAGGGTTTTTAAAGACACTCTGTTGTTGTTTCTGATTTATTTACACACTTGTGCCGTTGAACTGTTGTATAAACATAATATCACACTCGTAGCCGTGCGATATGGCTGTATATCAGTGATTACCTACGGCCAAATCACAGCCGTGCTGATATACAGCCATATCGCACAGTTACGAGTGTGATATTGCTCATTTATTGCACACCTTCCAGCCAATCAGAATCAAGTATTCAGACAGACCATGGTATAAGTACTTATAATATGTTAAAAGAGTAATTCCTATGAAACTCCTAATTGGACTCATAAATTGCATAAATTCTTTTCTCCAGTGCAATGTCACCATGTCTGACCAGAGAGCTCTCACTCTTTATATTAGACTCGCGTAGCCAGATCTTCAGACTGACGGCAGAAGGCCTGGACTCCATCTTAGCTTTCATTGGCCAAGGACTGCCAGACATGACTAACATGTAAAGCAACCAATCAGAGTTTGTTTTGTTCTGTGTCATGTTTAGTGGTATCCTAAACATGTCACGATAACATACGATAAATTATTCAAGAATGTTTTGCAAGTTTACTGCAATAATGGCACCACAAACTTCACATTCTTTTGAAAATCCAGCGATTAGTTGATCCTGGTAAGCGCTCATTGTCACAGTTGTAAACACGACGGCGTTCTTCTTCCATGAGGGGGTTTGGCTTCACAACGGCTTTGTTTCCAGGCGGACCGTTAAAGAACGTGACACACGCCTCCCGGACATCCTGTAGAATTCAACCAATCAGATGACGACTCCCAAAGTGTTTCCCATTTTGTGTGCCTTATGCATCAGACGTTCAGCCAGCGGTCCGTGAGCGTGACGTCTGAGACTGACTTGACTATGTTATGAAGAATATCTGTCAAGGATGAAGACCTCTTACTGTGATCACACTTTTAAGGGAAATTAAATTCTCATGAAGCGATAGGTGAGATCTCTTATAGTCCTGCTGTGCTTAACCAATAATGTTTGATCAATAATGTTGATTTTTTAGATGAACACCCCTTTGGATCTTTCATTTAGTTAAAAACTAATAGTGTCTGAGACAGCCCAGCAAACAATTTTGTGTTTAAAAGACGTCTGATAGCCATCCAAACACAGCCCTGACATCAAATTTGGGCTGTCAGTGAAAATGTAATAGATGTCTAACCCTATCCCAAGAATAGACTAGTCATCTAGAACATGAACATGTCAAAGAAATGAAACCAAACACCTTGCAATCACTGTTGACTTTGCTTACATGGAATATCATACAACTCGCAAGTTATTTAGGCAAAAACGACATGTAACCAAATGCAAGGTTATTTTGGCTAGAAATGGGTTACTCATAGACAATCAGACTAGGGCTGTAGTGAAGTCCACCTTTGTCGAGTCCAAGTCAAGTCCAAGTCCAGGACTAGTCGAGACCGAGTCAAGACAGAGTCCAAATGAGAGAGTCGAGAGAGAGACAGAAAAAAAAAAGAATCCTCTCAAGACCACGTACTTAACTATTGATAATTTATGTGATGCGAGAGACAGCATATCTTCTGTTCTAAGATAATCATTTTGCATTATATTTGTAATGATCAAAAAGCATGTGCAGAGTAACACTGGATCAAATTAGGCATTTTATTTACTTTAGGTATAGCAATTTCACTAAAGTCACATAAAGCTGAAGTGCAACTTCACATTTCAGTCTTTTTTTTATAGTGTAACAATCACATTCTGGGCTACCAATGGAAATGTAAGAAATAACAAGCAACACAGGTGTCGCAAAAATTTTTTCCCATTCTTGATCTTATTACTTGTCCTAAAGAATCCATAGTACAAAGTAAACAAAATAATAAGGAGCATTTTTAACAGCCCTTCCAAGCAAGGCTGTGAGTGTGAAGCAATAAACATGAACACCTTAGCTGTGTGTGTGTGTGTGCGTGCGTGCGCGCGCGTGCGTGTCTGTGTGTGTGTCACATTGTTGTTGTTTTTTGCAATGACGATGACTTGCGATAAATAAATAAATAATTAAGTGCACATATTAGCTGCCTGCTTGTTTTTAAATTTACTACAGGATTAGAATAGAATATTTTAATATAACTAAATGTTGTTTCTAGAGCAGCAATATTAAAGCTTACAGCAGCAAAGTATATATATATATATATATATATATATATATATATATATATATATATATATATATTGTCTTTTTTCTCACGAGGGTTTAATTTAACGTACTTACAGTAACGAACGTAACTTAAGCTGTTGTCAACTCGCTTCTTCACTTCACCACGGCCGCTGTCTGTCTGTGTGTGTGTGTGTGTGTGTGTGTGTGTGTGTGTGTGTGCCTGCACTCATGAGCGACAGAGAGAGCACAGGCTGCCGGTCTGCAGCCCCACGGCCCGTTTAATAGCATGTTTCGGTGCCCATCGCTAAATAATCATGTTCATATCGCAATGACAATGAAAATACGATTCATCTTTCAGCCCTAATTTCTAACCTAATGAAAAGACTCCCGCTGCTCGCCGACATTGTGTCTGTGGCCAAAATGAAAATGATTGATATCTCCGCGCAGCGCACACACGTGGAACCAGGCATATATTACGCAGCCAGGTGACCAATGTCAATGCCCGTTCTAGATGGATCGTGAATTAAACCAATAACGTTACCCGTTTTCTGAACAAGCGCGAAAAAAACATATATTGCAGGACTCGGTCGAGATCAACTAAAACATTTGACGAGACAATAGAAAAACGTCTCGAGTCCGAGACCAGACTCGAGTACTACAGCACTAAGTCAGACTATATCGGGTCTATAGTTAACCGGGACGGTGAAATGGCGGCTATTGCTTGCTGGGAGAAGAGAAGGTGAAGCCATCTGAAGCAGCTGGAAGACATCTCATTTTAACACTGACTTGAGGGTGATTCTGATGAGCTGTCTGTCAATGAAAAACAGTCCCTGGATCCATGCTCTCTGTTCGATGCTTGCATGCTCCAGCCTCAACTCTTTCATTATTTGTCCACCAAGATAAAACAGAGAGGTTGGAGGCAGAATTCCTCTTCTCAGCAGTTGCAGGTGTCCTTTCTGCTGTGTGTAATTGTGATTTTATTAAAACTTGAAATAAGCCACCAGGCCCCGGACCGGAGTGCGCAGCAGCTTTGCTCTCTGCTCTTCTTGGCTTCTCGTGTCTTTATCCATGTGAGCTCGCTGGCCATAAAAAGAGCCGTCTGCTTCCTGTTCTTTAAAGTCCATCGGGCAGGATGCTGCTGAAAGCGACTGAGCCTTTCTGTTTGTTCTCTTCTCTCAGATGTCAGATGGGACAGGAAGGAGTGATCGTGTCAAAGGGTTGGAAAAGCAGAATGGGCAAGGAAGAAGAGGATCAGTGCTTTTGTGCAATAGCTAATTAAAGGGGTATTTTTCTGGGGTCAAGCACTGCAGGTGTGTAGGCACCTATTGTATCTACTTCTATTGTGCTAATCGTCGGCTTCTCTGTGGTTGTGAAAATTGTCACTCATAGAAGAAGTTTTAATCATGACAGCTTTTGCAGTTCTATCAAACCCTTTACTGCCACCAACAGCCTAAATTTTAATATTTCTGCTTTTGTTGGCCAGCTGCTTCTTTTAAACTGCTGCTTTAGGCCTTGTTTACACCTGGTATTAAGATGTGTTTTGTTGATCGGATCACAAGTAGACAACGCTAAATACAGGCGTAAACGGGGTCTAAAACGTTTTGAGCTTGTCCACTTTCGACCACTTCCGGAGGTAGTGTAAAACGCGTTCGACTGGATTGCTTTTGTGAGGGAAACGCTTATGTGGTCGAACAGCCACAAAAGAGCATCTACTCTCCGCCTACTGACCTAAGGTGTAAACATTATGGGAAGCGTGCTAGTCAGACAGGATTTAAACTTTGTTGGCTGGAGACCCAAGTTTAGTTTGAAGATGAAAAACGTCCCAAGCACAATGTTCTCTCTCCATTCCTGATTTCTAACACACACTCACAGCGTTCGGCTGGTCTTGTGGCAGTCAGAGCAGAAACTAAAGCTGATGCTCTCTGTGTGTTTTTCCATCGTCTCCAGTCATGTTCATTTGTAAATTGCATGAGTTTATTTCGTCCATTAGATCGGAAGATCTGAATAAACACATACATTTACCCGCCCATAGACCCTCCCCTCGAAGAAATCAGGACAGAAGTGGTTGAAAGTGGACAAAAGAGACGGATTAAAACACCAGGTGTAAACGGGAATGTTTCTCCCTTGCCTACTTGTGATCCGATCGACCAAAAAGCATCTTAATACCAGGTGTAAACAGGGCCTTAGGCATGTCCTGCTCCATAGTAGGGCTTAAAAACCAGACAAGGAGCCAAACCCACCCCAGATGATGCTCTACTATAGCATTAGCGCTTAGCGGTGCAGTTGCATCATGCATTCGACATTATACATTATATTCATGTATACAACCTATTATGAACAACAGTCTAATTTAGGTGATTTAATATATTCGAACCTTTCTAAAATTTCATTTCCTCTCATGCTTAACTCGAATGTATTCATGTACTGGATTTTTTTCACAAAAAAAGCTGGGTCTTTCTCTCATGGACCAGAATTGAACATTGTGGTAGTTGGATCAATAACAAGTGAAGTTTTGAATGAGATCGCTTAAAATATTAAAGCACCCTCCCGGCCTCTCAAATGGGCCCGTCTGACGATATTAAAACTTTTTTTGATTCCTTCATCATTTCTATATTTGACAGCTCAGCCTGCTCACAAACCGACTCTTACATTATTCTAAACTACTTGAATAGGGCAATGTAATACAAGTAGATTTTTTGGTAACACTTTATTTTGATGGTCCCCTTTAGACATTCTGTTGACTTTAAGTAAAGCTGCACCTACAGGTCAACTATCAGTCATTAGACTAGTAGTAGACTGTCTGCTTAATATCTGCTAACACTTTATTTTGATGCTCTCCAACAGACATTCTACTGAATATATACACCAAACATAACATTATGACCGGTGAAGTGAATAACACTGATTATCTCTTCATCACGGCACCTGTTAGTGAGTGGGATATATTAGGCAGAAAGTGAACATTTTGTCCTCAAAGTTGATGTGTTAGAAGCAGGAAAAATGGGAAAGCGTAAGGATTTGAGCGAGTTTGACAAGGGCCGAATTGTGATGGTTAGACCACTGGTCAGAGGATCTCCAAAACTGCAGCTCTTGTGGGGTGTTCCCGGTCTGCAGTGGTCAGTATCTATCAAAAGTGGTCCAAGGAAGGAACAGTGGTGAACTGGCGACAGGGTCAAGGCTCATTGATGCACGTGGGGAGCGAAGGCTGGCCCGTGTGGTCCGATCAAACAGATGAGCTACTGTAGCTCAAATTGCTCAAGAAGTTAATGCTGGTTCTGATAGAAAGGTGTCAGAATACACAGTGCATCGCAGTTTGTTGCGTATGGGGCTGCATGGCTGCAGACCAGTCAGGGTGTCCATGCTGACCCCTGTCCACCGCCGAAAGCGCCAACAGTGGGCACGTGAGAGTCAGAACTGGACCACGGAGCAATGGAAGAAGGTGCCCTGGTCTAATGAATCACGTTTTCTTTTACATCACGTGGCTGGCCGGGTGCGTGTGCGTCGCTTACCTGGGGAACACATGGCACCAGGATGCACTATGGGAAGAAGGCAAGCCGGCGGAGGCAGTGTGATGCTTTGGGCAATGTTCTGCTGGGAAACCTTGGGTCCTGCCATCCATGTGGATGCTACTTTGACACATACCACCTACCTAAGCATTGTTGCAGACCATGTACACCCTTTCATGGAAACGGTATTCCCTGGTGGCTGTGGCCTCTTTCAGCAGGATAATGCGCCCTGCCACAAAGCAAAAATGGTTCAGGAATGATTTGAGGAGCACAACAACGAGTTTGAGGCGTTGACTTGGCCTCCAAATACCCCAGATCTCAATCAAATCGAGCATCTGTGGGATGAAGTCCGATCCATGGAAGCCCCACCTCGCAACTTACAGGACTTAAAGGATCTGCTGCTAACATCTTGGTGCCAGATACCACAGCACACCTTCAGGGGTCTAGTGGAGTCCATGCCTCGACGGGTCAGGGCTGTTTTGGCAGCAAAAGGGGGACCAACACAATATTAGGAAGGTGGTCATAATGTTATGCCTGATCGGTGTAAGTAACTTTGCAACTACATGTCAACTGCTGTCATTCTACTAACCCGAACCCTAACACCTAACAGTCTACTAATACTCAACTAATACTCTAATGAGAGTTAGTTGACATGCAGGTGCAACGTTACTCAACAGAATGTCTAAAGGGGACCATCGAAATAAAATATAACCGATTTCTTATATATATATATATATATATATATATATATATATATAATGTATATATATAAAAATTGAGGATCAAATCAGATTTATTGTCTGTGGTATAACTGACAACATAAATTGTATTTAACCCAGAATAATCTTTAAGTATGCGTCATGGCTTTGGCTTGTTAAACGCTATATATTGAATGATCTTTTCATATCATATTCATATCTGGGTCACATAAATGCAAAGTAAAGACTTGGTTTTTCCAAGAATGCAATTAAACCAAATATCATTTTTGCATTTTCATCATTTTGATCAGAGGCTTCATAGAATAACAAGGTGTAACCACAGTCTAGATTTTCTAAAAACAGGAGCTACGCAAAAAATGAGTGCACAGCTCTTCCTTCTTTGAAGACACACTTCAAAGGCTCCATATTTCCAGCTAAACAATAATGAGATGGAGAAGAATGCGATACAAAGACACAGCATGTAGACCGTGTTGTGTGTTTGTACTGGTGGCTGATAGACTTCTGTAAATCTGATAGGATGCCCTGGACCACTGCTGAACGAAAGCCGCCTCTGTTGCAAGCGCTTGCCAGTTTTGCAGAAGATGCCGGTATGAGAGATAAGACACCTCGCTGGGATAATAACGCCTCTGAAGTCTTACTGGCTATTCAGTTTGACGCTAGTGTCACACTTACATATAAATTAGCATTTGCTTTTCAAAGGCCATCTAATCCTCTGCTTTCATGTCTTTGCCAAAAGTTATGAAGCTGACAGCCCTCTATGAGTGGAAATGACACGTTCAACAACACGACCAAACAGAATGACAAACTGGACTTGTCTTAATCATGACGTCCTCGTCTATTTCTGCTGGCATTGTTTGCAGCTTGGAGGCTCATTTGAGGTTAATGTTCAGCTGTCTTTAAAGGCAGCTTCCTTGTGATGAAGTTTTAATAGGCCTGTGACACGCATTGTTTAGCAGATGGTATGTGTTTTCCAAAGCATGTTCCCCCCTTGACTCGCAAATGTTTGTTGTGGGAAGGGTATCTGACCTATATTTACCTTCAGCGTAGTTTTACAGAAAAACCTCTGCCCTGTCCGTACCAACAATGCACATACACACATACCTTTATGCTGCTGGGTTGCCTGACATACTGCAATAACTGAAAGTGCATAATGGGGCAAATGTTTATTGTTTATTATCTTGTTTTTTGTTTATTTAAATAATATTTTTTTGTATTAAAATGTTTGAATATAAGTTGCCAGTGCATACAGATGCTGAAATAAATATTATGTTAGAAAACACCAAGCGATATTATCAAAAGTGCAAACTACAAACTTTTATACTCCATACTTTTATACTCTATACTTGTATGAATCATAAGTTAAGCTAGTTAATTCATCATTTATAAAGCATTAATAGATATTAATAAGCAGTTTATAAATGCAGCTATAAATGCTTTATTCTTGATTTAAAAGCATAACTATAATGTGTTTAATAATTGTATTTTCATACTTTATTAATGATCAATTAATCATTTCTAAATTAAGTATTCCATTATTTACAAATCAGTTATTTAGGAGTTATCATAAGATCATTTAGAAAGTGTAAGTAAATTAATTTAATTTAAATGTACATTTATACATATTATTTAGACATATAGTAGTAGTTACTCAGTGTGTTAATAAATGCTTTATTAACACGTATTCCTACTGTAATTCATGATTAATTCAAGTAGTTATAAAACATTTAGTAGTAACTATATTTGTGAGCTCATCTAAAGTGAGGACTATTTATGCCTCGTAAAGCTTTTACAAAGGAGATTTAAAGGCTTCTAAACAGAAAAAGGAAACAAACACAAAACCAAACAAACCAAACACTGGACACAAGTCTGTTTTGATAATAAAATAATAAATGCAACTAACCCAATTATCAAGCATAGTTAGCATAAAAAAGGAGAAAACACTTCCTTATGTTGACCCACACTGTAAAAACGTTACAGTTATATGTACTAAATAAAAAAAGAGTTCATTGCACTCAAATATTACTGAAAGTTATGTGGACACAATGACTGAAACAGAACTCAAACTGAAAGAGTTATAGAAAATTTCTAGTTCCCAGCATGATAATTGGATAATAATTGTATAATTAAGTGATTAATTAAGTGACGATTGAGCATTAGTGATGAACTCCTGCTGTTAACAAGCAGAATCACTGAAGGAAAGAGAAACACAAGAACTACAACTGACTTCAGCCACAGCCTTAGATGAAATCAACTGAAGATAAAAGAAGACATTAAATCTCTGAAGATCTCAGCAGAGGAGGATTAAACAACTCCAGCATTACCAGCTTCACTTATTACTAACCAGATTGACTTTATTTCTGTTATTCGTCTTATTTATTATCTTTATTTCTGTCAGACGTTCTTATTGAGAATTAACAGAGGTTTAGATGTTTGGTCACCATTATGGTGATCAGTGTTTCCTTTAGTTGGGCAGTTTGACTCTTGCCTTTTTATGTGAGTTTGTGGTCTTCGTGGTGTATATGACTTTTTTCATAATATCCTGGTTTCTAATTCCAAGCTTTATAAAGGGAGTGAATGGTACCTTGTTTTTTGAAGCCCAAAAAAGTGAATCCATCCATCTTTCCTCTGTGCTTCTGTATTCATCAATTAGTCATACGTCGGGTCAGAGGTCACTCTTCCGCCAAAACTCTACTCGCGTACGGCCATTACCAGAAGTCAGTGATTATAGTTTATAATGTTATAAATATGGATATTTTTCTTACAAAAATGTATCGCTTCGCTTCAGAAGGCCTTTATTAACCCCCTGGAGCCGTGTAGAGTACTTCAAAAAACAAGGTACCATTCATTCCCTTTATAAAGCTTGGAATTAGAAACCAGGATATTATTTAATATTACTCTGATTGTGTTTGGCTGAAAAAAGTCATATACACCATGAAGACCACAAACTCACATAAAAAGGCAAGAGTCAAACTGCCCAACTAAAGGAAACACTGATCACCATAATGGTGACCAAACATCTAAGGTACCATTCACTGCCATTATAAAGCTGGGAAGAGCCAGGATATTTTTTCCGATTGTGTTTGGCTGAAAGAAGAAAGTCATATACACCTAGGATGGCTTGAGGGTGAGTAAATTATGGGATAATATTTGGGTGAACTAACCCTTTAAGTAATGTTTTTCATTATTACGCTGTTCCACAATAAAAATAATGTTACTTTTTATTGTAAATATCCTGCCAGTTTCATGTCATTCCCATACTTTTCACAGAAGGCACAGACCATGACAATTACCAGAACAGCTCATATGAAAGAAATATTATTTTTTCCCCCTCACAATTAAATCTCTTGAATGCATCAACTGCTTCTTCTTGGCAGCAATTTTGTTAAATTTGCTTCTTATAAGTACATTTTGGGTGGATTCCTGTTGGCTGGAAAAATGCCACTCTCTTTACACAAAAATGTACTCTCTTTACAGTAATATCTCAGTTGTTTCTTCTCAGTGGCATCAATGATATTAAATGTAGAGAGTTTTGCTGAAGTCTCAAATGTTTCTCGCAGTAATTTTGTAGAATTTCAGAAGAGGTCTCAACAATGTATCAGACAAACTCTCAAAATCTCAGTGTGCACTCAAACATTCCTCATCAAATGATCTGAGCTGTGCTCTCCAACTTTCCTTCACAATTACAAGACTGTAAGTCTCATTTGGGTCTGTTTTTATCTTTCTTAAAAATGTTTGGGGGGAAATCTTAGACAAAGTTTAGGTTTACATAAGAGGAAACCCACTTTGTCTTTGTTCCCATCTGCCATTGCAGGATGAACAGTGGCTGAACTCATTGATGCACATGGAAGGGTCTCGCTAATTTCCTGCGACGGGTCACTTTGCTCACTCAAATGGAGTCGTTTTGTTTGGCTTTCCTGCAAGCGAGAGAGTAATGGTGGGGTGGGGGGCGGGGCGGCCGTGGCGACAGGCCGCTCTGATGAAAGCGATCTGGCGTCCTGTGCCAGCTTGGAGCCCTGCAACTGATTAAAAATGCTAATGTGCCCCGTTGTGCTTTGATGTCAGGGCAAACAATGCCATGGAAAGTTATGGCTAGACGTTGTAATCCTTTATTCGGGAGGGCACGGTGATGCCCAGCTGAGTGTCGTGACAGTCAAAATCAATCATGGCCCAGCCGCGCTCCGGTGTCTGTGGATCCCCCGCTGGGCCCGCACACTTTAATTAGCCGCCATCCAAACCATCAGCGTTATAGGCAGACAGGACCATCACTTCATATATGAACAGCATCACTACCCTTACGAAAAAGAAGCTTACTCAAGTGTGCTATTGGTATACTTCTTTTATACTAAAAATAAGACATTTTCTTTTTGGCATTTTTTGTGGCAGGATAGCGTGGACAGGAAGCGAGGTGGGAGACGGGACCGGGAAAGGTCCACGAGCCAGGATTCGAACTCGGGTCGCCCGAAGTGCAACACCGCCACATGTCGGCGCCCTGCCCACGAGGCTATCGCCACCAACAGAAAGTATATTTTCACTCTATTTTTTATGTACTTCTCAGAAATATACTTGAAATTGCACTTAAGTATACTTGACTTATACTGTAGTACATTTGGCTTATACTTGTACTGAATCTTTTGATCGAGATCTACTTAAAAGTATAATTAAGTACTGTAAGTATACATGGCTTGTAGTTGTTTACTCTTTTGACTGAGTAGCCTGTTTAGGACTTTTTTCACATACTGTCTGACATTGTTTGTAACATACACAAACTTACATTTTTTAGAAATGTTGATTTATAAAGAAAACTTACAAGTATAAAACTACTAAACTAGTTTACTAAGAGTATACTTAATGTACTTTCATAAACTAAAAAATGTGCTACAAGTATTATAAGTTCACTTGTAGTATAGTTGCAGTACAAATGAAAAACTTCACTGCTGTTACACTTAAAGTGTACTTAAACGTATACTGTTATTCACTAAAAAGTGGGTCAATTTAGTCCCAAGCAGTATTGAAACAGTACACTTACAAGTTTACTACTAGTACATTGATATTAGTAGGCCTATACTTGCTACATAAAGTATACTTAAAATATACTTGAACTTTACTTAAGTATACTTAATAAAATTAACTGGAAGTATACTTATTTTGTGTAAGGTTAGTACCAAAAAGTATTTGGAAACTTTTAAAAATGTCATGTCATTGTCAAATGTTTTGCCTGAAAAGTATTGTTGTGCTGTCTTTAAAATGTTGCTTGCGTCGATGCTTTGTTAGGTCAAATGACATTCAGAGTCTGTTGAAAGAAGTTTTTAATGATTTTAAAGTTTCCTGGCTGGTGGTGCTTGAGCCAGAAGAGGACTAACAATGATGAACAAAAAATATTTACAACACTCAAAACTCAAAAACAGACTAAAACTATTTGTCAATGGCCCGGTTTCACAGACAGGACTTAGAATAAGCCAGGCTTAGGCCTTTGTTCAGTTAGGACATTTAAGTAGCTTTTATAAACATGCCTTAGAAAAAAAAATTACTGATGTGCATCTTGAGACAAAACAATGGCACTGACATATTTTAAGATATGCTTTCAGTTAAAACAGCTCAAACATGCATTAAGCTTAAGCCTTGTCTGTTTTAATTGTGTTGAACTCTAGAGCATGACACTAAGGTCAAGGTGGAGGTCATGGGTTTGATTCCCAGGGAGAGCATGAACTGATAAAAATGTATACATTGAATGCAATGTAAACAAATGCATAAATTTACCACCTAATTTCTGTCACTCAAACTGTGCTAAGCATAGCTCGGCTCATGAATATTAATTATGTTGTGTGATTTTTCACCTAGTAGGCCTATTTTGTGTTAAGAAAGACAAGGTGGATCTCTAGTGGGATTAGTGGTTCGCCATTGAGCATGTTCATTTAGCAACCAGTTGACAGAGGATTCTGCTTGACCTGTAAGCTTAGCAACTCACTTTACACAAGTAGACATACACTATATTACCAAAAGTATTGGGACACCCCTCCAAATCATTGGATTCAGGTGTTCCAATCACTTCCATGGCCACAGGTGTATAAATCAAGCACCTAGGCATGCAGATGCTTCTACAAACATTTGTGAAAGAATGGGTCGCTCTCAGGAGCTCAGTGAATTCAAGCATGGTACCGTGATAGGTTGCCACCTGTGCAATAAGTCCATTCGTGAAATTTCCTCACTACTAAATATTCCACTCTCAACTGTTAGTGGTATTATAACAAAGTGGAAGCAATCGTTGTTTTTCAGGGGTTGGCTCCTTAGTTCCAGTGAAAGGAACTCTTAATGCTTCAGCATACCAAGACATTTTGGACAATTTCATGCTCCCAACTTTGTGGGAACAGTTTGGGGATGGCCCCTTCCTGTTCCAACATGACTGCGCACCAGTGCACAAAGCAAGGTCCATAAAGACATGGATGAGCGAGTTTGGTGTGGAGGAACTTGACTGGCCTGCACAGAGTCCTGACCTCAACCCGATAGAACACCTTTGGGATGAATTAGAGCGGAGACTGCGAGCCAGGCCTTCTCGTCCAACATCAGTGCCTGACCTCACAAATGCGCTTCTAGAGGAATGATCAAAAATTCCCATAAACACACTCCTAAACCTTGTGGAAAGCCTTCCCAGAAGAGTGAAGCTGTTATAGCTGCAAAGGGTGGGCCAACTCCATATTAAACCCTACGGATTAAGAATGGGATGTCATTAAAGTTCATGTGCATGTAAAGGCAAACATCCAAAACTTTTGGCAATATAGTGTATCTCCATAAGTCTTTGTAACATATAAATAAACGTAGTTTATGTTCATTAAGTTTTGAGTTATGGCATAAAGTTGGTATAAACCTTTGAAGTCTCTATCATTCCCCTCTTTTGAGGGAAGCAAGATTAAGTCATGCGTGTAAAATATCTCTTCATCATTGCTGTTTGATGAACGGCTCATCCACTCGGCTCAGAATAACTGGTGTTGTTCAGGAAGAAGTGTAGTGCTGTCACAACTCACAACAGATTTCATGACACACACACACACACACACTGATGACAGACTGCTGCCGGAGGATTGGCTGGCTACAACAATTCATCACCCTCTTTCCTTTGGACAAAAAAATGCAGTTCCTCTAAACAAAGGCAGGGCTGTGAGTCGCAGGTAAACAAACAGACTTGAGATTGTGTTTAAATTGGGCGTGTTTAAATTCATTATGAAACCAGCTTCCTTGTGTTTGTAACATGATCTTCTGATGGTTTTCCTGTGCAGTGAACCTGACACATCCCTAATTAGACAAAATCACCCTTTCAGCGGTGGCAGTTGGCCCTTAAGCACTTTGTTGATTCGTATTGTATAAAGCGCTGTATAAATACAGGTGTCTTGTCTTGACTTGATTCCCACTCCAGTGGAGCATGTCTCATATGACAGGTCATTTTACTTATAGCAGCAGGTTAGGTTTTTTGTTTTTTTGACACAGTGTTTAGGATTGGATACATTTTGTAATAAGATATTACAAAGTTGTTCTACAGTTGTGCTCAAGGATATTTTTGTTTTGAATTTTACCTCCTCCAGATAGTCACGTTTGATCATATTTGCAGCTCTCTCCCAATCCAAGGACCTCTCTAACCCTTAGAAAAAGAACTTAAAAGTTTACTCAAGTGAGCTATTAGTATACTTCTTTTAAACTAAAAATAAGAAGGTATATTGTCACTCTATTTTTATGTACTTCTCAGAAATATACTTAAAAATTGCACTTAAGTATACTTGACATACTGACAGAAAAGTCTAAGGGCCCTATTTGAGCACATGGTCACTTTTGCTAGTTGAACAACGGAAAAAACGGTCGGCACGCTTGTACTCAATCTTTTGATCGAGATCTACTTAAAAGTATAATTAAGTATTCTAAGTATACTTGGCTTGTAGTTGTTTACGCTTTTGATTGAGTAGCCTATTAAACACTTTTAATACTGTTTTATAAACTTACATTGTTTGAAAATATTGATTTATAAAGAACTTACAAGTATAAAACTACTAAACTAGTAGTTTACTGAGAGTATACTTTATGTGCTTTCATAAACTATAAAATGACCCAAAAACCCCAAAATTACCCCATGATTCTTTCAGCCAAACACAATCGGAGTTATATTAAAAAAATATACTGGCTCTTCCAAGCTTTATAATGGGAGTGAATGGTACCTTGTTTTTTTGAAGCCTAAAAAAGTGCATCCATCCATTATAAAAGTACTCCATATGGCTCCATGGGGTTAATGAAGACCTTCTGAAGCAAAACCATGCATTTGTGTACATTTTTTTTTATAACTTTATAAACTATAATCCTGGCTTAATCTTAGCCCTCTCTGTGAAACCGGGCCTTAAAGTATACTTAAAAGTATACTTTTATACACTAAATAAGTGGGCCAATTTAGTCCCACATAGTATTGAAATAGTACACTTACAAGTTTACTACTAGTACATTGATATTAGTATACATACTACATAAAGTATACTTAAAAATAAACTTGAACTTTAAGTATACTTAATTTACTTGAAGTATGCTTGTTTTTGTAAGTGATACCTATTGTCCAATTGTTAGTAGCGGCAGGCCATGTGTATAAAGGGTGGGGCTTAATCAATGCATGTTTACTGGGAATTCCTCCCTGACGGGAAATATTAGTAATGCCCAGACCAGATAGCAGAGTTTAGCGGGTTGAGCATGCCTTTCACCAGGGTAGACACAGTGATAGGCTTATTATGGCACACATGCAGCCTTGGGCATCTAAGAGCATCACAGACCTGTTGTTGCTCCATCTTACATGGCTGAGCGTCACTTGTCCCTCTAAAAAGTTGGTGGAAAAATTGAGATTCTTTTGGATGAAGATTTTCTCCTAAACAAAAGACCCCAGTAATCTCACACGTGTCTCTTCTACAGTTCTCAATAAACTGTGCTCAGATTTCCCAATATACCAAAGTCTGCAAATAAAAGTTATACAACAGATTTCATATGAGGCACGAGACAAAGTTGATACTTCTTAGCGTAACTGAGAACTCAAGCTAGACAGAAATTAACCAAGCTTTTACAAACATGTAAAAGAGTAAGTCTGCATCTAATATTTGAAGTCAGCATGAAACAGAAGTTGTGAACGTTTTTGGTTACACTTTATTTGGTAACACTTTAGTAATAATAGTAAAGGATGCATAATTACATGCAACTAACCCTAAACCAAACCCTAATCCTATAGTAAGTACATGTAGTTAATTAATATGACTCGGTATTTAAATATATAATTACACTGTAACAACGACACCTTAAAATAAAGTGTAACCCTTTATTTTAAGGTGACGTAGTTACATTGTACTTACTCAAATAAGTACTAAGTAATATTAATTAACTACATGTACTTACTATAGGATTAGGGTTTGGTTTAGGGTTAGTTGTGCATCCTTTACTGTTATTACTATGATAAGTACATGTCACAATTATGTCACCTTAAAATAAAGTGTAACCACGTATTTTCTTCCTTATTGTGATGCACTATATCCAAGTGAAATGGCTTTTTGAACAGGAAAAAAATTTAGTACGTTTTCTTAAGTTAGTGAAAAGGAAGGATTGAAACGTGTCTCAAGCCAAGTCAAGTCACCTTCATTTATATAGCGCTTTTTACAATACAGATTGTTTCAAAGTAGCTTTACAGTGATAACAGGAAATTGTTTTTGAAAGAGAGATTGTTTTGGCTGTACATCAGCTCTATAAAAAGCTCACGTGTTTAGTCTATAGGGAAACGCGTTTGAATACGTATGTGCGCAGGCGCCTAGTTTTTCTTTACAAAATGACCGCCAAATGCATTTTTTAGTCGTTTCAGATAATTTCGATAACGTTTTCATCTGTACAGAGGGAAAGTGAAGTGAAGGAGGCCTTCACAGGGGAGAGTCTAGTTGACCCGGTCTCTGCTGACACTTCAGGGCTGCGTTGTGGTCATGTCTAGGCGCAGGTCCACCATCTGATCTGGATACTGCCTGGATCCGGCAGACTACTGTAAACCTCGGGATAAACAGAAAGACTAATATTAGCGTAGATGCCATTCTTCTTATGATGTAACGAGTACATCAGGTGTTATGGGAAGTGTTCCCGGTTCCAGCTGACCTAGTTAATGCAGCCTAACAATCATTTAACTGATTTGAATAATATAAATTGATAATGTTCTATGTGTATGCCATAGTAAAGAGATGTGTTTTTAGTCTAGATTTAAACTGACAGAGTGTGTCTGCTTCCCGAACAATGCTAGGAAGACTATTCCAGAGTTTAGGTGCTAAACAGGAAAAGGATCGACCGCCTGCAGTTGATTTTGATATTCTACTATTATCAACTGGCCAGAATTTTGAGATCGTAATAGACGTGACGGATTTTAATGCGTTAAGAGCTCGCTCAAGTACTGGGGAGCTAAGCCATTTAGTGCTTTGTAAGTAATCAGCAAGATTTAAAAATTTATACAATGTTTAATAGGGAGCCAGTGCAGTGTTGACAGAACCGGGCTAATATGGTCATACTTCCTGGTTCTAGTAAGAACTCGAGCTGCTGCGTTTTGGACCAGCTGGAGTTTGTTGATTAAGCGAGCAGGGCAACCACCCAGTAGAGCATTACAATAATCTAGCCTTGAGGTCATGAACGCATGAACTAACTGTTCTGCATTTTGCATTGACAGCATATGTCGTAATTTAGATATATTTTTAAGATGGAAGAATGCGGTTTTACAGATGCTAGAAACATGGCTTTCAAATGAAAGATTGTCTGGCACCGGTAACACGTCATCAAGGAAGAGATGTCATTGCAAGGGTAAGGGGACATTAATGTTTTTGATTAAAGACTTTAGATATACAAAGACGCTGTACTCATATTACTATGAATGGGAGAAAGTGCAAAGCGCAATATGGCAGAATAAGTCCCGCCTTCTAAATAAAAGAGCCAATCGCCAAATGACCTTTCACAAAGACCCCCCCCCACCCTTGTTGCTACGTCCAACAAGACTTGGCGCTCTCACACCACACATCATGTTCTCATGCAGTGAAAAATACATTGCAGCGACAACACGAAGATAGTTCATAGACACAGAAGGTATGTTGTTTCAACATCAATACATCACAACATTTTTCAAGCTCAAGTCCACAGACGTTAATCTACTAACTCTCCTGTCTGGTTTGTTTGTTGGACAAAATGGTGGATTCTGTGTTATGATTGGTCAGATCACCTGTCAATCAAACTCCCAGTGAAGGGTGGATTTGTAAAAGAAGCTCCGGTTGCACATTGGCTGCGGTCCAGCCTGAAAAATGCAGTTTTTTTCGTCATGATTTGAGTGTTTCGAAACAATTTATGAGACAGTTGTTGTCAGATTTCATTGGTGATTTCAAATTTAATCATAATTTTGGCGAACAGCTTTGGAGAATTTGATGTTTCTCCACTCAAAATGACAGGAGCTGCACTTGCATTACTGAAATTAGCTGAGGTGTTTAAAAGATGGCCACAGAGTGAAATGACTTGCCTTAAAGGGACTTTGTTAAAGATTACGAGGGCACATAATATGGAGAAATCATTTATAATAAACTCTGCAAAAATAAGAATTGTCAATTTTGATTTCATAGTGACTTCAGCCCAGATTTAAGTTCTGTTCTGGAAAAATCTAGTGAGCTCTTTGCTGTCTGCTGTCTACAGAAACATAAGTGATTGATCTAAAATGCTCTTTCTAGGCAGCAACACAAAAATAGCACTCTTCACTCGAAGCACACAGGAGACTTGACTCACAAATGATTCCAGTGGTCTGATGTTAGCATGTTGCTAATCTAACAACGCAGTACTCACATAAACTCAAGTAGAACACAGCACACTTAAATACTTGGTAAAACAGTACATTTTTAATGAGATTATTAATACTTCTCAGTATTGAATGAAATATTTTTAATGGAGATTGTCGTAATGCATCCTGATATTGAGGCAATGAAACTATGATGCCTTAAAATACTGTCTCGACAGCAGGCACTAGGGGTTGAAACAGAGTCCTCTCATTTTGCACGAATAGACATTTTATTGATTCTGATGATCAATAAAATGTCAGTAGCAACAGAGAGTTGTTTAGTTTCAGCAAGCATAGAATAATATAGATCAAATCTGCATATTGTGTTTAAATGTCGTTCATATATAACTAATATGCCTATGGAAGTTGTCACATGATTCTGTTGTTTTACTCTGTCTTAAGCAGTGTAATCTCAGCCCATCTGCCTCTCTCACCTCTGTACGCTGACTCAGGGTGTCCGCTTACACAATTGTTCTCTTATCCTGTACTGAGGGCAACTGGCACAAGCACACACCTGCGGCCAACAATGCGGCCCTTATTCTCCTCAAGGATGCGGCCGCTGCTCGGATAACTCATACTTCTGCTTTTTAAGGAAAAAGATCCACAGTGCTTAAAGGTGGAGAGCAAAAAAAGGAAGGTGAAAAAGAGAAAATGCAGTGTTGCTTTTAGGGATTGAGCAGAAGGGTTTATCAATCATATGCATCAAAATAAATAAAAAAAATACTTCCAAGTAATATAGTTTAATATAACTTAA
The DNA here is from genome assembly GCA_039654105.1 of Coreius guichenoti. NCBI lineage: Eukaryota > Metazoa > Chordata > Actinopteri > Cypriniformes > Gobionidae > Coreius > Coreius guichenoti. Next base: position 5,426,784 of record CM077171.1, on the reverse strand, counting down.
TGGCTTGTAGTTAACTAATATCCCTGTTAGACAAGATTATTTATATGGTGTATGTCAAATATAGTTATGGTCATTATTTGGACCAATCTGGCCTAGACAACCAGGCGGACCAACCCGATCTCCTGGGAAAACGTAAGTATTTTACGAGGTTGCAGTTTTGTATGAATTCATACGATTTAATTCGTACAAAAATGTACGATTTTCAAACGAATCTCATTATGAAGGACCATCCTTAATCCCGCCCCTAAATTTACCCGTCACTGGGATTTAAACAGATCGTACAAAAATGTACGAATTTGTACAAATTTGCCACACTCTAAAAAACAGTGGGTTAAAGACAACCCAATTTTGATTGTTTTTAACCCAAGGGCTGGGTAAATATAGGACAGAACACATGTTGGGGTAATTTTACCCAGCAAATTGGGTTGTTTATTTAATTCATTCCAAATGATTTGGTTAATTGCTGTTTGAAAAGATTAGATGTTCGAGCCCAAACTATTTCTTATGTTGATGTGAGCCAATCTGTAGTAAACAAATTCTGCTTTCCACTCGGCAGTTCTTGCTGTTGTGTTGATGGCTCCTTAAAACACACAAATACAGTTTGTGTTTGCAGTGAGACATAGTTTATTATAATGGGAAAGTTTCAGTTTGTTGTGTCGCATTGCTCACTTGCGGTGTAAGGAGGACACGGTTGAAGAGAGTCCTCCATTTTCACAACAGCATGATGTGGAGACTGCTGAGCACAAACTGGAAAATGTAGGCTGCGAGTGTTTTTAGGCAGCCTGACCGCTGGATTATGGCATTTCATGATTATATTGGAGCTTGCTAAAATGAGGCTGAGCCGTTCCCCCTTCCGGCGGCGCCGGCCGTCAGACAAAACAGAACTCCCCATGGGTATGACATCATTGCCAAATAACATGTTTGCATGGAATCTCCCTTGATGTCTCCGCTCGCAGTGGGATAAAAGCGACTGAATGAAAGAGAGGGGAAAAATGCACAGATGCATCTTCAGAGCAGCCAGAGCTTCAAATAAACCTCACGCGTCCCAGCAGCCACCCAAAGATACTATCACATGATCGTGACGTCAGCCATGATTTGCTCCATATGGCCATATTTCCAAAATGGTGACAAAAGTTTTATGCAAAAAAAGTGTTTTATCACTTTGAAATTATTTTTTGGGATACATTATATTGCCAAAAGTATTGGGACACCCCTCCAAATCATTGGATTCAGGTGTTCCAATCACTTCTATGGCCACAGGTGTATAAAATCAAGCACCTAGACACATGCAGACGCTTCTACAAACATTTGTGAAAGAATGGGTCGCTCTCAGGAGCTCAGTGAATTCAAGCGTGGTACCGTGATAGGTTGCCACCTGTGCAAGTCCATTCGTGAAATTTCCTCACTACTAAATTTTCCACGCTCAACTGTTAGTGGTATTATAACAAAGTGGAAACAATTGGGAACAACAGCAACTCAGCCACGAAGTGGTAGGCCATGTAAAATCACAGAGCGGGGTCAGCGCATGCTGAGGCACACAGTGCGCAGAAGTCACCAACTTTCTGCAGAGTCAAGAGCTACAGACCTTTGTGTGGCCTTCAGATTAGCTCAAGAACAGTGCGTAGAGAGCTTCATGAAATAGGCTTCCATGGCCGAGCAGCTGCATCCAAGCCTTACATCACCAAGTGCAATGCAAAGCGTGGGATGCAGTGGTGTAAAGCACGCCACCACTGGACTCTAGAGCAGTGGAGACGTGTTCTCTGGAGTGACCAATCACGCTTCTCTGTCTGGCAATCCGATGGACGAGTCTGGGTTTGGCGGTTGCCAGGAGAGCGGTACTTGCCGGACTGCATTGTGCCAAGTGTAAAGTTTGGTGGAAGGGGGATTATGGTGTGGGGTTGCTTTTCAGGGGTAAAGGCAGGCAGGCTTTTCAGGGGTAAAGGCAGGCGTTCATGTAAAGGCTGGCGTCTTTTGGCAATATAGTGTATATAGCTCATAGTTAAGGTTGTGATTTGAACAAAACTATTCACGACACATTCCGCCCCACTGAATGATGTCTCAAACGTTTCGCCTTGTATTTTTCGGCATGTTAAATAAAAAATCTCATAAGAAGTATATGATGTGAATGTACCTCAGGCTATACATCCGCCTAATGCCTTTTTAGGCAATAGCTCATCATTCCTCTGGATCTTCTGCTCTGTGAACTGTTGAGACAGAAGACTCACAGCACATTAGATGCAGCTATTCCAGGAATGCAGGTACACGCTGTGAGCGCAGCACAGCAAAACTGACCTCCTCAAAATGAGCTGGTGAATACAAGATAGAGAGACAGAGCAAAAACAAGTTTTTTTTCTCCCATCTTGGCAGCTTTCTTTCTCATTCAGACTTTATTCACTAATAGTTCTGTAGTTTTTATATAGTATTCCAAGAATTCCAATACAGAGTGGTGTGTTTAGTGAATGACATGGTAAGAATCAATTATGAGTGACATAACTGTTAAAAACACTGATGAGCACAAAGCACTCTCTACTGTTTTTCATATCAGTGACAGGCAAAGAGAATATTTAAAGTGTTTTGGATTTCATATAGGGTAAGATGGGACCCAGACAGCACATAGTGTCGGCTCAGATATGGTCCACATCTGGTACGTGTGGATTCCACTATAGCCACGTTTCCACCGCTTGAACTTTCCCCAGGAACTAGGGACTTTGGGGTGGTACACGGTGTGTTTCGACCGCAGGGACCAGGGTCGAAATAAAGTTCCAAGGAAAAATTTCCCCCTCAAATGCCCCTGCTTGCGAGGTAGTACTTTTTCAAAGTTCAGGAACTTTCGGGGGTGGGACTTTGGTGCTGAACATGCTGATTGGTTGAGTTCACGCATGCTGATTGGTTGAGTTCACGCAGCATTTTATTTCAACCTAAAAGTCTGTTGCGGTGTGTGCAGTAAGAGTTGTTTGCTATTCGAATCAACAATGAGTTTAAAAAAAACGACCGATGGACCGAAGACGAGGTTCAGGTTTTATTAAGCATAAGCTTAATGAGGAGGACGAAATCCAGCGGGAACTGGAAAGTCACGCGCAGTCCTATGTCACCGGACTAATCTTCACGGTACTTTAGACTGCGATGGAAACACAGACAGCAACAGGTCTGGGGGAAAAAAGTTCCTGGGACAAATTGTTCTGGGTAATTTCGGTGGAAGCGTGGCTTATGTAGCTATCTGGGGACCTTAACTTTTTTTCTCTTTATCATAGATGGCACATAATCTCTTCTCAACAAAGTGGGTGTTTAGAAAGCACATTTATTGTAGCAAAGAAAGCCAAGAGAAAATGTGGTCAAGTGATATTGGCTGTTTATTGATGACAGTTTGATTCACTGGTCTTATTCAGAGTCTAAGGGCCTAATTTATCAAATTTGTCGTAAATTTGATCTTACGATAATTTCTCAAATGTGCGTATGTGTGATTCATTCAGAAAACGTGTGCACGCCTCTCTTTCAGATGTGAAATCTATAAATCGCAAATAATCTTGAGCTTGCGTGCTGCTAAATGGTTTCAGTTCTCCGCCATGTAAACGATGCCTCATTAATGTAATTTACATATAAAAGAGCACCAGTCATCGTCCAAATACTTCATTTTAGAATGGCGAGTTGCAAGAATAGCTTAGATTTCCAAAACCCTGTAGTACCCCGACAATGAAAAGTGTGTACGTCTGCTCAGACCCTGACGTGGCGCTAAGCACCTTTCCACGTCAAAGACACACACTCCAAGATCAAATCTGTGCGTACACACCAAGCGGTAAAACACGGAAGTGACTTAAACTGCAATTCATCGACTGGCCGCTAGAATCTGTATCTCCCCCATGTTAAAATGACCAACTTTACAGCAGAAAAAAACATGTTTACAGCCTGGTACAAAAAGTGGTTTTGGTCTATACGGCTAATTTTGCCCTTCATGACAACTGTGAGGGGGGGTGAATTTTTTTATAACTCATCCATTTAAATTATATCAAGCCTTAAAGTTCTGCATAATTAAGGGCGTGGCCACTTGAGTGACAGGTGGAGTGCCGCTATGGTCGAGCTAGGCGGGTGTGGTTTCAGCAACCAGGCACCTCAGCTCCACCCACGTCCCGTGTCTTTTTTTTAACCATTTTCAGTTATCCGGGAGTGATGCGCTGCCAAGATGGCGATGGCCAACTTTAGACTTCAAAAATGCTCTTCAGAAACCTACGGGTGACACCACGGACACTACGTCCATATTGTTTTACAGTCTATAGTACGCACGCTTTATAAAAGAGGCCCTAAATCTCTGATTATATGGATGATGTGTTATTAATTTCACGTTATTGATTATAATAACTCTGTGACACTACAGCATGAGATACAGCAATATTGTGACAATCTGACTGATTTAAAAACACATTGTGCACATAAAAGTTTTGAACTACTGTATCATTCAGACACACATATCCATAAAGAATCAGCGCATGAATCTCAACAATGGTGACAATCAACATAATTCTTCATGCTACAATAACCATCGTTCACACAGCATTCACGCCTCTGCAGCCTATTTGTACCATTTAATTTGCATTCTTTAAGAGCTCAGTTAACTATGACTTGTAACACCATTTGACCGGCAGGAAGAAAAGTGCCCAACCAAAGGGAACACCGATCACCATAATGGTGACTTCAAAAACAAAACCATTTTAGGAAAACAACATGACCTTCTGTGATGTTCTCTCAGACATTTCATCTGTATTGACAGTTTAACAACATTCAAATTGACTCTGGAAAATGAGTGAATGAAACTAAAGAGAAAGATAATGGCAGAAGTGGGGGAAATTATTAAAAAATTGCAGTCTTTTATTATAAACGCAGGAGATCGTTGGAACAAGACAGGAGTAAACAACACACAGACAATAACTGACAAAGGACTAAACTGAACAAGGAGTATATATACAGGGGTCAGTTGTTCAAAAAGTGTAAACTGGATCAGAATTATCTGGATCTGGAAATCCCATGTTTTGCTCTCCAGAATCAGGTAATCCATCTTACTTTTGTGAAGATTTTTCAAAGCAAAATTGGATTGGATCACCCTGATCCAGACACACACTTTTTCAGGTGACCAAATCTGGATTACTAGTGCTCTACGGAGCCCCTAAAGGGACATGGTGATGGAAAAAATATGAGATTTCGGGGAAACGAAAAAAAGAAGAAGTATTTGTGTGTTTTAAGGAGCCATCAACACAACAGCAAGAACTGCCGAGTGGAAAGCAGAATTTGTTTACTACAGATCGGCTCACATCAACATAAGAAATAGTTTGGGCTCAAACATCTAATCTTTTCAAACAGCAATTAACCAAATCATTTGGAATTAATTAATACTTAGGATGGATGTAAAGGAGAATAGTATGAGTAAATATTAGAGTATAGCACAAACTTTCAAAAGAAATTCCCACCAAAGAAACGTCATGCAGCGTCTTTTGCAGATTTCTCACAAAGTTTCTCGGGTGAAAGCAACGCAAAACTTTTCTGAGAGAACATTGAAATATCCCCTATTTTTACAATGCAGATTGTTTCAAAGCAGCTTCACAATGGTAACAGGAAAATAATGCAACAGAATTTAATAGAAAATAAAATAGTTAAATATTTAGTGTCCCCAACTGAGCAAGTCAAAAGCCAAAGGCAACAAGGGCGACAGTGGCAAGGAACCAAAACTCCATCAGGTGACAGAATGGAGAAAAAAACCTTGGGAGAAACCAGGCTCAATCGGGGTGCCAGTTCTCCTCTGGCCAAACGAACAAACAGTGTATGATTATGATTCAGGCAACAATACAAATCAGAAGTCATATTAGATCGGAATATTCAGAGTAGTTGTCCAGGTCCATCTGATTGAAGATCGGAGTCATCACACAGGAGACAGTCTTGTTGATGTCGATGAGGCCTTCACAGGGGAGAGTCTAGTTGACCCGGTCTCTGCTGACACTTCAGGGCTGCGTTTGTCGCGTCTAGGTGCAGGTCCACCATCTGATCTGGATACAGCCCGGATCCGGCTGACAACAGTAAACCTCGGGATAAACAGAGAGACTAACATTAGCGAAGATGCCATTCTTCTTATGATGTAACGAGTACATCAGGTGTTATGGGAAGTGTTCCCGGTTCCGGCAGACCTAGTTAATGTAGCCTAAAACAATCATTTAACTGATTTGAATAATATAAATTGATAATGTTCTATGTGTATGCCATAGTAAAGAGATGTGTTTTTAGTCTAGATTTAAACTGACAGAGTGTGTCTGCTTCCCAAACAATGTTTCAGAGTTTAGGTGCTAAATAGAAAAAGGATCGACCGCCAGCAGTTGATTTTGATATTCTAGGTATTATCAACTGGCCAGAATTTTGTGACCGCAATAGACGTGATGGAGTATAATGCGTTAAGAGCTCGCTCAAGTACTGGGGAGCTAAACCATTTAGTGCTTTGTAAGTAATAAGCAAGATTTTGAAATTTATACGATGTTTAATAGGGAGCCAGTGCAGTGTTGACAGAACCAGGCTAATATGGTCATACTTCCTGGTTCTAGTAAGAACTCGAGCTGCTGCGTTTTGGACCAGCTGTAGCTTATTTACTAAGCGAGCAGGGCAACCACCCAGTAGAGCATTACAATAATCTAGCCATGAGGTCAGGAACTAACCTGAACTAACTGTTCAGCATTTTGCATTGAAAGCATGTGCCGTAATTTAGATATATTTTTAAAATGGAAGAATGCGGTTTTACAGATGGTAGAAACGTGGCTTTCAAATGAAAGATTGGTATCAAAGAGCACACCCAGGTTCCTAACTGACAACGAGGACTTGACAGAGCAGTCATCAAGTGTTAGACAGTATTCTAGGTTACTACTTGTGGAGGTTTTTTGTCCAATAATTAGAAATTCAGTTTTTTCAGAAGTGAGTTACTAGTTACTAGTCATCCAATTTTTTATATCAGCTATGCATTCCGTCAATCTTGTGAATTGGTAAGTTTCGTCAGGGCGCGAAGAAATATAGAGCTGAGTATCATCAGCATAACAATGAAAACTAACGCCATGCTTCCTAATGATATCTCCTAAGGGTAGCATGTACAGGGTGAAAAGCTACGGTCCTAGTACTGAGCCTTGGAAACAGCTGATAATAATTAACCATAGAAACAAACATAACAGAAACCAATGAAACTGAAACTAAACAGTGCAGGGAAACAGGAACCAAGGAAAACACAACAGAATTTCAAAATAAGAGTCTTTCAGCAATTAATTTGCCCTAAACAGTAAAAATGTGGCTTTTAAAATCTTCTAATGTATTTTTACTGAACGATACCTTCGTGACCCCTGTCACAAAGCCTTTTCCTCTCTTTTATATACCCAGCATTATGCACTGACATTGTTAACTTTTTTCTTTCTTTTTTCTAAAAATTTTTTTTTTACTTTGTCAGCAAATAAAATAAATAAACCTGAGCATCACATGCTTCGCCTCATGTAACTGTATCATTTCTGCTGAAGAGAATCTGTTCCAAGCTATTTTATAAACACTTCTGCGAGATAGCGCTGAACAGTAGCCGCTAAATGCTGTTAGAAATTCAAATGCATGCCTTTGCATCAGTGCAAAGCTTTGAAGACCTTTTAATGAGCAGATAGCTGGAGTTAAACATTTAAAATTTGAGGAAGTGCCACCATGGAAAAAAGGTTGCGCTCGCTCTGTTTTTCCCTGTCATTTCTCTCTCTCTCTTTGATGCTGGGAGATTACTGCAGGGCAATGCTGGCGTCTTCAGCTTGGGCTTTCTGCCTGCTTTTACTTTCCGTTCTGGGAAGCGTTTCACAGACGCGCAGTAAGATGCCATCTTCAGCACCCTCGCTTCCATCTCAGAGCAAGCAGACTTTATCGACTGCAGCAGAGAAAGGAGAGGAGATATGAAGAGCAAGAACAGAGAGGCGGAAGTGTTGCGTTTGTGTTTTTCTCGCAAGCAGCGGGAGAACAGTGGAGCTTTGAACTCGCCCCCCCATTAAAAGCCCGATGGAGATTTGAAGAGATCTGTTGAAAGGAGCCGGCGTATTTTAGATGTTAATTTGTTTTTGTTGTGTTTTTCCCCTACTCTCTTTTTTCTCTGTCTGGGCCTTTCTAAATCTTTTATATTCACATCCAATTTAACACAGCTGGATAAAAAGCTTTATTTTTCCCAAACTCCAGCGTCTTGCTTCATTTCCATCTCTATTGAACTTTTCCACACTTTGTGCAAAGTCAAAAGATCAATATTCACACAACTTATTCCGGGTTTATGGCGTGTCTCCGCGTGCACCATATACAGCACATGACATTGTGTTCATGTCTTGAGGAGCGGTATTTCATGGAAAAGAGCCAAGATAATTATCCCAACGCATTATTAGATAGAGCAATCAAGGAGCGTTTGGATTGTTCTCTGCTGTTTTCTCTGGCACTCACTCTGAGCGTGGAAATGATTGTATGCTGTGAGATCAGAGAAGCTCATATAGATGCTAAACGGCTTGTTACGAAAAAAAATTGTTTACACTGGATGTCTGACATAGTTTTGTTAACTATAAAGATGAGGCATTCACTGAGAGTGCTGTTGCTTTGAGGCATTTGTCTTTCACAAGGTTGCTTGAATACAGAACAAAACTAGAGTTTTAACTTTTCTAAAGAAAATTTGAGTGATGTTTGCCAAACTTACCACTAGGGTGGTTTCTAGGGTGTTGTGGTCTTTGCTATGGAGGTGCTAAGTGGTTGCAAGGCCTTGCTATTTGGTTTCTTTTTTTTTTTTTTTTTTTTGAGTGGTTACTATGTATTTCTGTTTATTAGGGTGTTCTGGGAATTCACTGATGAGCTAGGATGCTGCCTTAGAAGGCAGTAGACAGTGAGGCACCTCACTATGGATTGGATCAGACCTATATTGTGTCAGGTTTGATGTTTCAGCTTGGACTGGTACCTCTGAGTCTGTGGAGCCATTAGTCCCCCTCAGTGACATCATGTCTCTGTTTCAGGGTCCGTGAGATGGCCTGTGGTCCTGGACCAGTACGTGTGGTCACTTTGGAAGAAAACATTTAAAAAGAGTACATATTACGCAAATAATATACTTAAAAAGAATATACTTAAGTGTGAACTGAATGTAATGTTTTTGGACACTTAATTGCACTTAATTGAAAATAGATTAAACTTAAATTAAAGTTAGATTAAATGCAAGTATTTAAACATGAGTACATCCTTTATATGTAGATTCATAATTACTAATGTTGTCTTTGAAATATGGATGAACTCTACAGCCGAATGTACTGACAATGGTTTATGGCAAACTAAAATTTAATGTAATACATTGCCAAAAGTTTTGGGACGCCTGCCTTTACATGCACATGAACTTTAATGACATCCCATTCTTAATCCGTAGGGTTTATTAATGGAGTTGGCCCACCCTTTGCAGCTATAACAGCTTCAACTCTTCTGGGAAGGCTTTCCACAAGGTTTAGGAGTGTGTTTATGGGAATTTTTGACCATTCTTCTAGAAGCACATTTGTGAGGTCAGGCACTGATGTTGGACGAGAAGGCCTGGCTCGCAGTCTCCGCTCTAATTCATCCCAAAGGTGTTCTATCGGGTTGAGGTCAGGACTCTGTGCAGGCCAGTCAAGTTCCTCTACACCAAACTCGCTCATCCATGTCTTTATGGACCTTGCTTTGTGCACTGGTGCGCAGTCATGTTGGACAGGAAGGGGCCATCCCCAAACTGTTCCCACAAAGTTGGGAGCATGAAATTGTCCAAAGTGTCTTGGTATGCTGAAGCATTAAGAGTTCCTTTCACTGGAACTAAGGGGCCAAGCCCAACCCCTGAAAAACAACCCCACACCATAATCCCCCCACAATGCAGTCCGGCAAGTACCGTTCTCCTGGCAACCGCCAAACCCAGACTCGTCCATCGGATTGCCAGACCGAGAAGCGTGATTGGTCACTCCAGAGAACACGTCTCCACTGCTCTAGAGTCCAGTGGCGGCGTGCTTTACGCCACTGCATCCCACGCTTTGCATTGCACTTGGTGATGTAAGGCTTGGATGCAGCTGCTCGGCCATGGAAACCCATTCCATGAAGCTCTCTACGCACTGTTCTTGAGCTAATCTGAAGGCCACACGAAGTTTGGAGGTCTGTAGTTATTGACTCTGCAGAAAGTTAGCGACTTCTGCGCACTGTGTGCCTCAGCATGTGCTGACCCCGCTCTGTGATTTTACGTGGCCTACCACTTTGTGGCTGAGTTGCTGTTGTTCCCAATTGCTTCCACTTTGTTATAATACCACTAACAGTTGACCGTGGAATATTTAGTAGTGAGGAAATTTCATGAATGGGCTTATTGCACAGGTGGCAACCTATCACGGTACCACGCTTGAATTCACTGAGCTCCTGAGAGCGACCCATTCTTTCACAAATGTTTGTAGAAGCGTCTGCATGCCTAGGTGCTTGATTTTATACACCTGTGGCCATGGAAGTGATTGGAACACCTGAATTCAATGATTTGGAGGGGTGTCCCAATACTTTTGGCAATATAGTGTATGTATAACCATTGGGCTTCAGTCTAATCAACCCCCTCTAGATTGATGTATGTGTGTGACATTCAAGAGGACAGCAGGACACACACACACACACACACACACACACACACAGAGTCTTCTGAAAGAAACAACAGCTGGCCAGTGGATGAGTGCACTTGTCTCATTCATTAGGCTGCCTGAGAACTAGAGCCGGAGGATACACTCACAAACATGCACACAATAGTTTTTGTATCATGATGGGGACGTCATTGAATTGACTTCTACATTTCTATATTGATCTAATTACACTTGTCCTGTGTAATTACATAGTCCTTTTAATAAAATTTTCATTGTGGGAATTTACCTGTCTGACGCGTAGGAAATATCATAGATGTTTTCATATAAATCTAATTTTATTGATTACATAATTTCAGGATACATAATCTCCACAAGGAGACTGCCATCCTTATGGGGACATTTTGTCCCCACAACATAGGGAATACCTAAACCACACACACACACACACACACACACACATTTGATTTTAAATAATGTTTAGGACTTTCCATTGACTTCTATTGTATACAGAGGTTATATTTGCTTTAAAATCCCCCTACACCCTGACCCTTACAGAAACATTCTGACATTTTTACATTTTAATACATTAAAAATCAAAAACACACACACTTGCCACACCCAGACAATAAAGACCATGAAAACACCATCCTCCATGGCTCTTACTCCTCCAGACGTTTATAATCTTCTGCCTCCTCCGCTCCAGTGACTTTAGGACCTTCATTAGAGCTACTGGGCTGCCAACAAATCAACAATCTGGGGTTTGTGAAAATGTGTCTATCATAATTTCATTGGGACATATCCATGCACCATAAATCATTAATACTCTGATGCTTTGAAGTGACTATTGTACATGATGAAAGTGAAACGTCTTGAAATGCTAGAGCGTAATAGTTGGATTATGTTGCTCCTTCATGTTGAAGCGGCACTGAATTGAAACTCCTTAAGATATTATGTCTTCGTCAAGAAGAACTTTTTGAAGTCTGTTTAAAATCATAATCCGTCTTTAATCAAACTCTCACACTGTTACTGCTGCACAAGCCGCACATGGAAGGCGTCACACCTTTGAAGTTGGTTTCTAGCAGTATAAAGGGTTTATTCTGGCCTGCTGTCACTGTCCGCTGAGCTGTGATCTTCTTTCTCCTTTGATTGCAGTCAGAAGAACTTGTCTGTTCATGTAGCGCTTGTGCGGAAAGAAAAAAAAAACAAGGGAAAAGCCATCAAAGACACTTTAAAGAAATTTAAAAAATAAAGTAGAAATGAAACACAACCATCATACGAGCACACAGAATATTAAAGGTGCAGGCAGATCAGTTTCAATATAATCATAAAAACTTGTAGTTCCCACATACCAACAACAGAGGGAGTATTTTCCTTTCAATTATCCATCCATTTTCTGAGCCACTTATAGGCTTGTGGGGATGCTGGACATAGGCAGGGAAACGCCCTGGATGGAAGGCCACTTCATCACACTAACACACACACACACACACACACATAGACAATTTAGTGCAGGGGTGTCCAATCCTGCTCCTGGAGGGCCAGAGTTTAGCTCCAACTTGACTGGAAGTTCCTGGAAGACCTTAATTAGCTGGTTCAGGTGTGTTTAACTGTCATAAAGATGTATTGACCAATTTAAACACTTCTCACTTAGCTAAATAGATAATAATAGAGTGGTAGACCTGTTTGGTGTGAGGATCAAATGTGGTGCTACAACATTTAAAGGGATAGTGCACCCAAAAATTAGAATTCTCTCATCATTTACCCATCACTATCACTTACCCTAACGTTGTTCCACATCTTTGTGACTTTCTTTTTTCTATGCAACACAAAAGATGTTTAGCAGAATGTTCATGCTGCTACTTTACATATAATGAAAACATTCAGGCCCTGTTTACACTAGTGCGTTTTCGTTTTAAAATGAAAACGATCCTCGTTTATACTGACGTTTCAGAAACGATCTCCATCCACACTACATGACTGAAAACGCATGTCACATGACCATTCATGCACACTGGGTATGTGCGTACAAGTGTAAACAGTTGCCTCTTGCGCATGTAGACAGCTGCAGTATTATACAATACAGTGTTTGACTGCACAACGGCTGCTAAAAAGGACAGTTCCGCCTCCGTGTTATTGTTTACACAGTCGTCGAGGCTGGTCTGTTACAGAGCCGTTGAGAGAGACAGCTCTGGGCTGTGTTTCCCAAAAACATTGTAATACAATAGCCACGAACGGTCTCTATATCAACTTAGGCATACATTGCTTTTGGGAAATGCAGCCCTGGTTATTGTCCAATTATACTAAATACTAGAAATAATACTATAAATACTAGCCCAAAACACAGTTATTGTCGTGTTCTGGTAGCGTAACACCGTGTCCTAACTACACGCGACGCGACGCTGCGACACGCGATAAAAGGTATCGTGGCTTGCTTGCACACAATGTCTATTGTGCAAGCATACCAGGCTGATCTGCTTAAGGACCTGGGGGAAAGTGAAGAGATCGGAGCTGATATGATAAGAGAGCTCAGATCGTCAGCAGATTTAGCTCTCTGTGCCACCAAGGAGACGGCCAGATCCATCGCCCGTTCTATGGCAGCCCTGGTGGCCACAGAGAGGCATTTATGGTTAAATCTCACCGATATAAAAGAGAAGGATAAAAGCTTTTTGCTGGACGCCCCGCTGTCTCCTGATGGCCTGTTCGGTGACGCAGTCAACACTGTCACCGACAGGTTCCAGGAGGCTAAAAAGCAAGCGGCGGCGCTCCAGAAGTTCCTTCCAAGAAAACCCCAGGCTCCTGCGGCTGCTGGGTGGGAGCAGAAAAAGCAGAGTACAAGCTCCTCACATCGAGCGCAACAAAAACAGAGCGTCTCCACCCGTACTCCCCCACAGAAGGGGTGGGGCAGGGGGAGGGGCTCTCAGGCGCAGCCTTTGAAGGGTAAGACGGATCTGAGGACTGTCATTATCTCTAAGAAGGCTGCGTCGAAAAGACCCTGACGCAAGTACAGACTCTTCTGCGAAAAGAGGCTATAGAGAGGGTCCCTCTTACCAGCAGGGAGTCAGGGTTTTACAGCCGGTACTTCATCATGCCAAAGAAGGATGGGGGGTTGCGTCCTGTTTTAGATCTCCGCATTCTCAATCACACTGTAGCGAAGCTCAAGTTCAAGATGCTTACACTCAAACAGGTTGTGCCACAGATCAGTTCCGAGGACTGGTTTGTCACTATAGAGCTCAAAGACGCATACTTCCATGTATCCATCCTTCCACAGCACAGGAAGTTCCTGAGGGACATTACTATCAGGGGCATTCCTGCAAGAAGTTTGTGATGCGGCGGGGTGGTCCTCGCCACATACATTTGTGAGGTTCTATGATCTTGACCTCAACTCTACTCCGGGGGCACGGGTGCTCATTCCGTAGACAATGACATGGGCGGGCATCTGGCTCCTATGGGGACGTGGGGATTGTCATTCCCACGGCGGTGACGCAGCGCGAGTTCCCTTGAAAGGGAACGTCTCGGTTACGTATGTAACTTTAGTTCCCTGAATAGGGAATGAGACGCTGCGTCACCCGGCCATACTCCCTGCATGCCTGCGATCGTCTTGCTTCGACCTACTCAGAAGCTGACTGTGTTTGGTGCAGGTGTGCTTTATAATTTCCTGGTGGATGACGTCACCCACCTATGACGTTCCGTCACTCCATTGGACTGATTACATACTACATGCTTCACGACTCAATCACGCAGAGGCGTTCCCACAACGGTGACGCAGCGTCTCGTTCCCTATTCAGGGAACTAAGGTTACATACGTAACCGAGACGTTTTCAAATTAAAAAGTGGTCTGCAGCGTTTTCAAAACTCTTTCGAGGTTCGAGTAGTGTAGACGACAGGCGTAACCGTAGTTATACGTTTTAAAACTAAAACGCACTAGTGTAAATGGGGCCTCAGTGAAAAGAGTAAAACTTGAGCGCTAGATTCTTCTGAAGTTTGAGGAACAGACTGAAATTTTTTAAATCTTTACCCGATAGATCTAGATATAGATCTTATTCACAGATGAGTTCTATTCAAAATATTTAAATTAGTGCTATCAAAATTAGCGCATTAACGCATGTGTTACCAATATTTAATTAACGCAGCATCCGATTTTCTATCATCCTTTGGCTAGCTTTACATTATATGATCATGCTCTTATTCATGCAAATGCTTTTAAACCATTCAAGCGAGACAAGACAGAAGAGAACACGCATCTGCTGTCTTGTCGCACTTTAATGGTTTTAAAGCATTTGCATGAATAAGAGCATGATCATATAAAGCTAGCAAAGAATCAAGTTCTCGAATCAAGTTCTCTTTTGCGCCTGAACGAACATTAACACACAGAATTATGCCAAAATGCCCATTTTGTCGAGTATCCTCATAAGAGCAGTCTTAAATGAGTTAAAGTCTTAAATTAATTAAATAACGTCTTAAATGAGTTAAATAAAGTCCTAAATGAGTTAAATAACGTCTTAAATGTTGTGAGCAAATGAGATGCGTGTGACAACACATCAGATCCGCGTCATATTCGGCAGCGGCAGATCCTAAAGTGACAGCAGCCACTAATAATGTCTGTCATTAATGTTCATCTTAGAACAAAGGGAACAGAGAAAATTGTAGCTTTAATAAGGATTAATCTATATTTAATTCATAATTTATGCAGTTAAGACTGTAAAGTGTTTGATAACTTTATTCAATTTCTGTATTTCTGTTAGAAGGCCACAGGTAAATATGACATTTATTATAATGTGTTTATGTGAAGACTGTTTTAAGATGATAGCTTTCAATTACACTCACCTAAAGGATTATTAGGAACACCTGTTCAATTTCTCATTAATGCAATTATCTAATCAACCAATCACATGGCAGTTGCTTCAATGCATTTAGGGGTGTGGTCCTGGTCAAGACAATCTCCTGAACTCCAAACTGAATGTCAGAATGGGAAAGAAAGGTGATTTAAGCAATTTTGAGCGTGGCATGGTTGTTGGTGCCAGACGGGCCAGTCTGAGTATTTCACAATCTGCTCAGTTACTGGGATTTTCACGCACAACCATTTCTAGAGTTTACAAAGAATGGTGTGAAAAGGGAAAAACATCCAGTATGCGGCAGTCCTGTGGGCGAAAATGCCTTGTTGATGCTAGAGGTCAGAGGAGAATGGGCCGACTGATTCAAGCTGATAGAAGAGCAACTTTGACTGAAATAACCACTCGTTACAACCGAGGTATGCAGCAAAGCATTTGTGAAGCCACAACACGCACAACCTTGAGGCGGATGGGCTACAACAGCAGAAGACCCCACCGGGTACCACTCATCTCCACTACAAATAGGAAAAAGAGGCTACAATTTGCACGAGCTCACCAAAATTGGACAGTTGAAGACTGGAAAAATGTTGCCTGGTCTGATGAGTCTCGATTTCTGTTGAGACATTCAGATGGTAGAGTCAGAATTTGGCGTAAACAGAATGAGAACATGGATCCATCATGCCTTGTTACCACTGTGCAGGCTGGTGGTGGTGGTGTAATGGTGTGGGGGATGTTTTCTTGGCACACTTTAGGCCCCTTAGTGCCAATTGGGCATCGTTTAAATGCCACGGCCTACCTGAGCATTGTTTCTGACCATGTCCATCCCTTTATGACCACCATGTACCCATCCTCTGATGGCTACTTCCAGCAGGACAATGCACCATGTCACAAAGCTCGAATCATTTCAAATTGGTTTCTTGAACATGACAATGAGTTCACTGTACTAAAATGGCCCCCACAGTCACCAGATCTCAACCCAATAGAGCATCTTTGGGATGTGGTGGAACGGGAGCTTCGTGCCCTGGATGTACATCACACAAATCTCCATCAACTGCAAGATGCTATCCTATCAATATGGGCCAACATTTCTAAAGAATGCTTTCAGCACCTTGTTGAATCAATGCCACGTAGAATTAAGGCAGTTCTGAAGGCGAAAGGGGGTCAAAAACAGTATTAGTATGGTGTTCCTAATAATCCTTTAGGTGAGTGTATACTGTAATGTTGAATGTCCATCATTAATGTTAAAACATTAGTAGACATCAGTATCAGTTTTAGTATCAGTGATACTGGCCTTCATTCATAAAAAGATGCCATTACAACAAATATTTAAAATATACTCTCTTTAAGTTGTTTCAACATTAATTTGGAGAGTAACTGTGAAATTATTACAATATAAAAATATAAAAAACTCTGATGTTTTTAATCATGATTAATCGTGATTAATTACAGAAAGAAATGTGCAATTAATTTGTTTTTAAAATCGATTGACAGCACTAATTTAAATGCATTACGTCGCCTTCATAACAAGACAAGTCTGGGAACTTGGAATATGATTGTGACTAAATCTAAATGTGTACTGAATCATGCAAACAATATAATAATTTGTTACCTCGTTTTACTAAATTATGCGCACAATATAATAATTTTTTTTTTTTTTTTTTTTTGCAGGGCTCCGTCGTACTGGTTTGGAAAACATGAGGGTGAGTAAATGATTTTTCATTTACTTGTGACCACTGTACATCACAGATCGTTTCCCCAAAGAGCAGTGCAGATGTAAACTTTAGTGAGAACAAGATGGCCTGCATCTGTTTCTCTTTCTCCTGAGAGAAGTGACTGTAGCTCCTCCTCCTACTCTGTGTTTTGTTGTCAGAAATGAAGTACCTTCACATCAGCTTTCCTGCCTCTGCTTTGATCACTTCTGCAGTGAAATTCCTCCAATGGATGAAAGAGCCGCGTTACAGAGGAGAAAGAAAAGAGGTAAATGGAGTGAGTTAGAGGAGAGTGATCATTGTGAAAGTTGTCTGAGTGACTTCAGAGGCAGTGCCGTAATGTGCAGCTCTTTTGGAGTAATTAGGATCAGCATGCATTATTTACATTGTTTGTGTCTGTCTTCTCTCGTCACCTTAATGGCTCTTCAAACCCCTACGTGTGTGTGAAGGAGACAGACAGCTAGACAAATCAGCAAAAGCAACAATCAGTGTCAGGCTTCATTTGAGCCCACACAGGCGATTGTCTCTCGTGACATCAGTCTAAAAGTGCCAGCAAACACTGCCTTCTTCTATGATACTGTGCTAGTGAGACACATCTAAGTAAGGGTGTACAGTCAGACAGCTATTATAATGAAGGCTTGGGGTTTGCTTATGTTTTCTGCCTACTGTTAACACCAGCCTTTTTACCTAACCTGCAGAGGATGAAGTTGTGTCAACTTTATGCAATTGTACAAATGCAGGTTCCTTCTGACTAGAAATGGGCTTACCGAGGTTATGGGGCTTGTTTTGGAAACCACTGATTAATACAAACCCGATTCCAAAAAAGTTGGGACACTGTATAAATTGTGAATAAAAACAGAATGCAATGATGTGGAAGTTTCAAATTTCAATATTTTATTCAGAATACAACATAGATGACATATCAAATGTTTAAACTGAGAAAATGTATCATTTTAAGGGAAAAATAAGTTGATTTTAAATTTCATGGCATCAACACATCTCAAAAAAGTTGGGACAAGGCCATGTTTACCACTGTGTGGCATCCCCTCTTCTATTTATAACAGTCTGCAAACGTCTGGGGACTGAGGAGACAAGTTGCTCAAGTTTAGGAATAGGAATGTTGTCCCATTCTTGTCTAATACAGGCTTCTAGTTGCTCAACTGTCTTAGGTCTTCTTTGTCGCATCTTCCTCTTTATGATGTGCCAAATGTTTTCTATGGGTGAAAGGTATGGGCCATTTCAGTATCCGGATCCTTCTTCTACGCAGCCATGATGTTGTAATTGATGCAGTATGTGGTCTGGCATTGTCATGTTGGAAAATGCAAGGTCTTCCCTGAAAGAGACGACGTCTGGATGGGAGCATATGTTGTTCTAGAATTTGGATATATCTTTCAGCATTGATGGTGCCTTTCCAGATGTGTAAGCTGCCCATGCCACACGCACTCATGCAGAGATGCAGGTTTCTGAACTGAGCGCTGATAACAACTTGGGTTGTCCTTGTCCTCTTTAGTCCGGATGACATGGCGTCCCAGTTTTCCAAAAAAGAACTTCAAATTTTGATTTGTCTGACCACAGAACAGTTTTCCACTTTGCCACAGTCCATTTTAAATGAGCCTTGGCCCAGAGAAAACGCCTGCGCTTCTGGATCATGTTTAGATATGGCTTCTTTTTTGACCTATAGAGTTTTAGCCGGCAACGGCGAATGGCACGGTGGATTGTGTTCACCGACAATGTTTTCTGGAAGTATTCCTGAGCCCATGTTGTGATTTCCATTACAGTAGCATTCCTGTATGTGATGCAGTGCCATCTAAGGGCCCGAAGATCACGGGCATCCAGTATGGTTTTCCGGCCTTGACCCTTACGCACAGATATTGTTCCAGATTCTCTGAATCTTTGGATGATATTATGCACTGTAGATGATGATAACTTCAAACTCTTTGCAATTTTTCTCTGAAAAACTCCTTTCTGATATTGCTCCACTATTTTTCGCCGCAGCATTGGGGGAATTGGTGATCCTCTGCCCATCTTGACTTCTGAGAGATACTGCCACTCTGAGAGGCTCTTTTTATACCCAATCATGTTGCCAATTGACCTGATAAGTTGCAAATTGGTCCTCCAGCTGTTCCTTATATGTACATTTAACTTTTCCGGCCTCTTATTGCTACCTGTCCCAACTTTTTTTGAAATGTGTAGCTCTCACGAAATCCAAAATGAGCCAATATTTGGCATGACATTTCAAAATGTCTCACTTTCAACATTTGATATGTTATCTATATTCTATTGTGAATAAAATATAAGTTTATGATATTTGTAAATTATTGCATTCCTTTTTTATTCACAATTTGTACAGTGTCCCAACTTTTTTGGAATCGGGTTTGTAGTTTGAAACATGAAATATGCTTTATTTTACACATTGATTCAAAACATTATATACCTTTATGCAGCCTTTTAAAAAACGACAGGAGGAGCTGGGGATGGAGGAGGGTGATGCGATATAGCTGCTGATAGGTGTCCTATATTCCTATAGGAAGACGTGGATCAGCTGACAGTCAGCTGATGCGAGCTTGACTGACGTGACCTGCCAGAACTAACACTATGCTTGATCTCTTTTACCTCCTTATATCCATTTTTTATGATTCCGCCTGTTGTTTCTTCTTCTTTAGCTAGTTTTTAAAAGAACTGTAAATTGTTGCCACCTAGTGGACCCACCAGTTCAAACAGAGAGATTACCCTTATGAAAAAGAAATTTATTGAAGTGTGCTATACTTCTTTTAAACTAAAAATAAGAAAGTATACTTTTTATGTACTTCTCAGAAATATACTTAAAATTGCACTTAAGTGGGCCTATACTTGACTTGTACTGACAGAAAAGTATATTTGGACTATACTCAATCTTTTGATCGAGATATACTTAAAAGTATATTTAAGTATTCAAAGTATACTTGGTTTGTAGTTGTGTTTACTCTTTTGATTGAGTAGTCTATTAAACACTTTTTTCACAAACTTTTACATACTGTCTTATAAACTTACATTGTCTGAAAATATTGATTTATAAAGAAAACGTCTCGGTTACGTATGTAACCCTTGTTCCCTGAAGGAGGGAACGGAGACGTACGTCGGACGTCACCGACGAATTGGGATCACTTCTGGGAGCCCCTATCAGCTTCGAGTGTATACAGAATGGGCCAATGGCCATTGGCGTGTGAGATTTGCATCTCGCGCTCCGCCCCGCACCATGGGTATAAACAGGAAGTGGATGCAGCGCACATTTGTTTTCTCGGTCATGCAGTGATGGTACAGCAACTGTGGCGATGGGACGTACGTCTCCGTTCCCTCCTTCAGGGAACGAGGGTTACATACGTAACCGAGACGTTCCCTTTCAGTCGGTCACGTTCGACGTACGTCACAGACAAATTGGGATCCCTATGGAAAACGCCACAGTTACTACCACTTCCAGCAAAAGCCCCTCAGATCCCCGTCTGTTCGGGGCGGGGAACTCATGCAGGGAGAGTCACTGCTGCTGTTCCGCAAGACCCACTCAGCAGAGTATTGGATAACGCTGGGAAAGCGTGCCCAGGGGGGCCGCTGTGGAAGCCACATCCTACACGTAGGGAGGTATCATGTGGAATATACACGTATGGACTGGCCGTGGGCAGTACAAGATACGGAAGTCCCAGGGGTGGCCCCGGCCAATGCAGGCGGGGGACTACACCGCACAGAGACGGCAGAGCGAGCTCTGCCAAGGGAAAGACACGGGCTCGCCGTAGGGAGCCGTACCTTGGAAGAATACACATATGGGACCGCCGTAGAGGTCACAACATATGGATACCCAGCCTAACACAAGTTCCACCAATGCATATGAGTGTTAGACCTGGCGTCGGACGCTCCGCCACGTCTGACTGCCGCGGGTTGCGGAGGAACTCAACAGGGTTCGCCAACCTGGGGAACTCGACTGGAGCATATCAGCGCACGTATGATGGTTCATGAGGAGGGGAATGGCGCAGAAGCCGACACAAGAGCGGGCACTTCGGTGTTACTGGCTATTTGAAGCGAGCACACGGGAAGAAACCGGCTCTACACGGAGGCTATAGAATCTAGCGAACGTGTTAGGTGTCGCCCAGCCCGCAGCTCTACATATATCTGTCAGCGAGGCGCCATGCGCCAGCACCCAGGAAGAGGCCACACTCCTAGTGGAGTGGGCCCTCAACCCGAGCGGGCAAGGCACGCCTTGGGTTCATACGCCAAGGCGATGGCATCCACTATCCAGTGAGCCATCCTCTGCTTGGAGACAGCCTTTCCCTTCTGCTGGCCTCCGTAACAGATGAAGAGCTGTTCTGAGGTCCTGAAGCTTTGCGTTCTGTCCACGTAAGTCCGCAGGGCGCGAACGGGACAGAGAAAAGCCAGGGCTGGGTCTGCCTCCTCCGAGGGCAGCGCTTGCAGGTTCACCACCTGGTCCCAAAAGGGAGTGGTGGGAACCTTGGGCACATATCCGGGCCGGGGTCTCAGGATTACATAAAATTTACCCGCCCCGAATTCCAGGCACGATTTGTCGACCGAAAATGCCTGCAGGTCCTCTACCCTCTTGCTGGAAGCCAATGCAGTCAGGAGTACTGTCTTCTAAGACAGGATTTTTAACTCTGCTGACTGCAAAGGTTCAAGGGGCGCTCTCTGAGTGCGGTTAGCACCAGCGATAAGTCCCAAGAGGGTATAGAGTGAGAGCAAGGCGGATTTAGTCTCCTCGGCCCCCTCAGGAACCTGACAATCAGATCATGCTTTCCCACAGACTTACCTTCAACTACCTCATGATGTGCGGCAATGGCGGCAACAACACTTTGAGGGTGGAGGAGACAGCCTTCGCTCCAACCCTTCTTGCAGGACGGAAAGCACAGAGCCGATCGAACATCTTCGGGGGTCTTCTCGACGAGAAGAACACCATGCGACGAACAGGTTCCACTTACAAGCATAGAGGCGCCTCGCAGAGGGGGCTCTAACAGAAGTGATGGTGTCTATCACAGCCTGTGGTAGGCCACCTAGAACCTCCGCGTCCCGTCCAGGGACCAGACATGGAGTTTCCAGAGGTCCAGACGCAGATGCCATAGGGTGCCCCGTCTCTGAGCCACTCAGAGGAATGGGCCAAGGAGGGGCTGTCGCGAGGAGCACTAGTTCCGGGAACCAGGTCCGGTTGGGCCAGTACGGCGCAACTAACAAGACCTGCTCCTCGTCCTCCCTGACTTTCCACAGGGTCTGTGCAAGAAGGCTCACTGGGGGGAACACATACTTGCGTAGGCCCCGGGACCAACTGAGAGCCAGTGCGTCTGTGCCGAGGGTTTCCCTGGTCAGGGAGTAAAACAACTGGCAGTGTGACGTGTCCGGGGCAGCAACCAGGTTTACCTGTGCAGTCCCAAAGCACCTTCAGAACAGTTGGACACCTGGAGATGGAGTCTCCACCCTCCCGAGGGCACTTGCTGTCGTGAGCTCGTCGGCTGCACGATTGGGTAGGCCAGGAAGGAGTGGTATGAAGCGACCTCAGATGCTTCTGACTCCAGAGGAGGAGATGGCGGGTGAGTTGCGACATGCGACGGAAGCGTAGACCACCCTGTTTGTTGACATACGCAACGGTCGCAGTGTTTTCACACAGACCAGGACGTGCTTGCCACGTAACGGCCCCTTGAGGCGGCCCGGCGCAATACGTTCTGCTAGCAACTCAAGGCAGTTGATGTGCCAATGCAGTTGGGGCCCCGTCCACAGACCCAAACTGCATGCCCGTTGTACGTAGCCCCCCAGCTGGAGGCAGAGGCATCTGTGGAGACACATGCCCGGACACCTGTTCTAGGGGAACTTCTGCCCATAGAAACGAAGGGTCCGCCCACGGGCCGAAAGTTTGGCGGCAATTCGGTGTGATTGGAACACGGAATGAACCGCTCTGCCACGCCCATCTCGGGACTCGGTTGTGTAGCCAGTGTTGAAGCGGCCTCATATGAAGCAATTTGAGCGGCGTTACTGCGGCGCGGATGCCATATGCCCTAGGAGCTTCTGAAAATGTTTCAGTGGGACCGCTGTTCTGTGTTTGAACGAATTCATGCAGTTCAACACTGACTGGACGCCTCTGTGAGGCGCGCTGTCAGGTTGACCGAATCCAACTCCCCACCGAGAAAAGAGATCCTCTGCCTGGGGCAGAGTCTGCTCTTCTCCCAGTTGACCCAAAGTCCCAACGGGCTGAGGTGACTGAGCACCTTGGGAACAGCCTGAAGGGAAGAACATCAGGTCGATCGCTGCAAACCAGTCTTGGGGACGGATGCACTTTCAAATGCGTGTCTGCGTCAACATCCTGAACGGGCAGCTTGTGAAGGGCCTAGTTCAGGACTCGCAGGTCCAAGACTGGTCATAACCCACCGCCTTTCCTGGGCACAATGAAGTAGTGGCTGTAAAACCCCATCTTCATATCAGCTGGAGGGACCGGCTCCAATCGTGTCCTTCGCCAGTAGGACTTCGATCTCTTCCCATAAGACAGGGGCATCGCAGCTCCACACAGAAGTGAAGTGGACACTTCACGAACTTGGAGGACGCCGTGCGAACTGAATCGCGTAGCCGAGCCTAATGGTGCAGGTGAGCCAGCGGGACGGCCCCGGAAGTGCTAGCTAGGCTTCCAGAAACCGTACCAACGGACCCACCTGCACCACAGACGTATCCGCGGTAGGGCAGCGAAGTGGAGGGCAGGGACCCGACCCAAGAGGTGGGGTCTGAGTGCGTAGCAGCACCTACCTGCCCCCACGGTTAGACAGAGGGTACGAGAGAAGGCATGGTAGCGTTCTCGAGCCATACACTGCTGTCCGCTGGCGACTGAAGGAGAGGCTGAGAGTGGCAAGGCTTTGTGGCATCGCACACTGTATACCTTACCTCCTTCCTCAGAGGGGAACGGAAGTGGCGAGGCATAGCATTGCGCACTGTCATCCTCGCACCGCTGAGAAGAGGGGAATGAGAGTGGCGGGGCTTTGTGACGTCGCACACTGTCATTCTCGCCCTCTTGTGGGGAGGGGAACGAGAGCGGCAAGGCTTTGTAGCATCACACGCTGCCATTACTGGGCTCCCGAGACCCAGAGGTATCGGAACTGCTCTTAGAATTTGGGTACCACTGGCTACAACACCAGAGGCGGAACATAATTTTTCTGCACCCGGCCCTCCTCTGGGGAAGAGCAGCTCCGACAAAGTCCGGGTCACCCGTCTCAGCTGACTGGCGCTGTGACTTTAAATATGATCAGTCACTGTGCACAGCTCAACCTCGGCTCAGAACTACCCTCGTCTCTTTTTAAGAGTGCAGGGCAGAGGTGGCCTGCCAGTGGCACTGCCACCCCACCGATGAGGGTAGTGAGAGAGGGGAAATCTTTATACAGAATTATGGCCCCTTTGGTGTTCCATATTTTGGCACCAAAAAAGTTCCACACTGCCAAAGCTTTCCAATGCACATCCGGGGAAAAGGCAAGGGGGCAGGCAAGGCGATTTATACGTTGCACTACGCCTCAGCCACCTGGGAAAGCATGGCTGTCAAGTCTGAATTTGATTCAGCATGAGCACACACTATTATAGTGGGAATCTCAGCCTCATCTTCATTTCCAGCACATAACAGTCCTCTCTCCGATGTAGCGATTGACATCTGTCCTCTGCTAGAGCCCCAAATGAAACGCTAGGTCCCTTTTTTAAAGACCAGCAATTCCATCTGAAAGCTACCAGCAGGCATGTGAGACAGTGAGAGAACATGACCACCCACAAAACACAGTCTCAACATGCTCGCGATGCGATAAAGGAGTGGGGGCCCACGGAGATGTACTCGGCAGGGAAGCCCCACTGTAATCCTCAGGTCACCCAGGCTTATTAGCCGAAGTAGCCCTTTTCTGGTGCACCAGAAGAGAAACTAGATCGGGGAATAGGCGAAGGGACTCAGCCCCATTTGAGGTTTCGAGTCTTGACCGCAGATCTAAAGCGCCAAGCTGGGTTGCCGTGACAACCCGCGCTGGCAGCTAGACGGCACACGGCGTGCTGAACGCTCAAACCTTACGAGGAAGGAGAGACGAACAGCACGCCGACGTGATCACATTCTCCTGAGAGAACATCGATCACCCATTTCCGGCTATCTGTGTTTTCACTGTTATACAGTAGGGGGCGCTAAAAGCGTACTGAATCTCCGGATCAAAACACAGGTGAAGAAGAAGCGGAAAAAAGTGATAGAAGATTAGACGATCATCAACATTAAACATCATATAAATCAAAACTGCCAAATGTTACTGAATGAAATGTCGACCCAGGACGAGCTACATGACTGTGAAGCTTTGGGGTGTTGATGGACTCGATCTACTCCATCTGTGTTTTGATCATCGCTCTGAATCTGATCAAGGCGTAGTCTTTGACAAAAAAAATGGTGCTTTATATGAAACTTACCCACATTCAAGTGTTGATAAAAAAGGATGCATGAAGCTAGAATAAAATACAATTGAAAGAGTTAAAGTACAGTTAAAGGTATATTTCAAGTATACAAAATTAATACCTAAATAGGAGCATAGTAGTATAGCCTACTTAAAGTGCAAAAATAATATATAATTAAAGCTGCAAGCAGCGATGAAAGGGCCCTTGCACACGGGAGCACCGCCACCCGGTGGCCTCAGGAAAACAGCGAATAGTGGGCGACATGCATTTAAGCCGGTAAATATAGGAGAAATATGGCAAAGTCACTACAATGTGCCACATTTCCTGCTGCCAGCAGGTGGCGGTTTGACTATAACCGAATATTGGCATGTAGTTGTCTTCAGGCCAGGACTATTATCAAACAAGTGAAGTTTGGGGCAGATCGGACATTGTATGCCTGAGTTACAACAACTTCCTGTTTCTTTGCGTAAATCGCATACGTTAGCACTTAGCCAAGCTTTGCTTGATTTAATGTGTTTCTAGCATGTTTGGGACATGATGGCATATTTAAATGTGTTTCTGGGAGTGAATTACAGTGTAAAGCATGCCATTTCCTGTTTCCAGCAGGTGGCGCTTTGACTATACTGAATATTGCCATGTAGATGTCTTCAGGCCAGGACTATTATTAAACATATGAAGTTTGGGGCAGATCAGACATTGTATGCCTGAGTTATAACAACATCCTGTTTCGTGGCTTAAATCGCATACATTAGCACTTAGCCACGTGTTGTATGATTTAATGTGTTTCTAGCATGTTTGGTACTTCATGGCATATTTAAATGCATTTCTGGGAGTGAATTATAGTGTAAAGCATGCCATTTCCTGTTTCCAGCAGGTGGCGCTATGACTAACTGAATATTGGCACGTAGATGTCTTCAGGACAGGACTCTTATCAAACATGTGAAGTTTGGGGCAGATCGGACATTGTATGCCTGACTTACAACAGCTTCTCTTTCATGGCGAAACATCAGATTTTGTCAGGCCGCGACGGACAGGCCCTTCAGGGAAAACTCAAGATCTTCGCAATTTAACATCACCAAGACCTTAAGATTACACTGACCAAATATGATGTTGTTCTGGTTGAATCTCAATGAGGAGTTAATCACAGTGTAAAGCATGACATTTCCTGTTGCCTGCAGGTGGCGCTATGACTGTAACTGAATATTGGCATGTAGATGTCTTCAGGTCAGGATTCTAATAAAACATGTGAAGTTTGGGGCAGATCGGACATTGTATGTCCGAGTTGCAACAACTTCATGTTTCATGGCGAAACAACGAAATTTGTGAGGTCGCCACGGACACGCCCTTCAGGGAAAACTCAAGATCTTCGCAATTTAACATCACCAAGGCCTTAAGATTCGACTGACCTAATATGATGTTGTTCTAGTTAAATGTCAATGAGGAGTTAATCACAGTGTAAAGCATGACATTTCCTGTTGCCTGCAGGTGGCGCTATGACTGTCACTGAATATTGGCGTGTAGATGTGTTCAGGTCCGGACTCTTATCAAACATGTGAAGTTTGGGGCAGATCGGACATTGTATGCCCGAGTTACAACAACTTCCTGTTTCATGCCACGGACACGCCCTCCAGGGAAAACTCAAGATCTTCGCAATTTAACGTCGCAAAGGCCTTTAGATTAGACTGTGCAAATATAATGATGATCTGATTAAATCTCTAGGAGGAGTTTGTTAAAGTACGACGTCTGGAAATGGCAAAATTTGCAACAATTTCGAAAAGAATATTAAAAATATCTCACTTCCTGTTGGTTTTCAGATTTCATACCAGGAGACTTTTTTGTAGGTATTGGGCTGTTACATGTGTCTACCAAATTTCATACCTGTACGTGAAATGTAGCGGGAGGGGCACTTCGTTGAAATTTTGTAGGTGGCGCTATCGAGTCATTTTGCCACGCCTAATTCTGAAACCCATAACAGACGCACATTTTC
Organism: Coreius guichenoti; assembly: GCA_039654105.1. Lineage (NCBI taxonomy): Eukaryota > Metazoa > Chordata > Actinopteri > Cypriniformes > Gobionidae > Coreius > Coreius guichenoti. The sequence continues at coordinate 5,399,216 of CM077171.1, read as the reverse complement.
GCCACTTCTGACACGTGTGCAAAGTTTCGTGAGCTTTCGAGCATGTTTAGGCCCTCAAAAAAGCGATTCATTTGGGAGAATAATAGTAATAATAATAATAATAAACGGAGCAATTCCAATAGGGTCCTCACACCATCGGTGCTCGGGCCCTAATAATAATAATAATAATAATAATAATAAACGGAGCAATTCCAATAGGGTCCTCACACCATCGGTGCTCGGGCCCTAAATAGTAAACTATAAGTGTGACATTATGTTCACTAAAAGAAAGAATAGTTGCAGTATAAACTACTAAACTAGTAGTTAATTGAGAGTACACTTCAAAGTGTACTTTCATAAACTAAAAAAATTTACTACAAGTATTGAAATAGTAAACTACTAGTATACTTATAAGTTCACTTGTAGTACAGATGCAGTACAAATGAGAAACTAGTTGTGCACTTAAAGTTGACTACTGTTACACTTATAGTACACTTAAACATATACTTTTTATACTAAAAAGTGGGCCAATTTAGTCCCAGGCAGTATTGAAACAGTACACTTACAAGTTTACTACTAGTACATTAATATTAGTATACTTACTACATAAAGTATACTTAAAAATATACTTTAACTTTAATTAAGTATACTTCATAAAATGACCTAAATGAGCTAAAAGTATACTTATCTTTTGTAAGGGTAGGACTCTGAAAGGCTCTATATTTTGCGATAATATTTGTTGACCACTAAATGCCATAATTGATCAATCAAAATAAAGTATTCTTGATAGCTGTGCAACAATAGTTTAATGTGTTTTTAATTTTTACTCATCTACCCTCCGCTGTTCGCATCCTGGTCTCATTATCTGATGCATATCACACATAAAAATGGCAAGAGCGTATTGAAATGGCCAGTTCTGATTGGCTGATTTCTCAGGAAATGGTGTCATTGCTTACTTTATTTAACAAGGTTTAGTGTGAAATGTAAAATTCTTTTTGAAATAAAACATACATTTTATATGAAACAAAATAAAACTAAAAGTTTTTTACTATCAACATCGCCTATTCACCTTATGTTGCACCGCGGAAGAAAGCTATTTTCTGTGATTGTGTGGGATGAGACCGGATGAGACTGGAAGCCTCGACACAATCAAGTTACTATGCTACGTTAAGAATAAGGTGAATAAAGGCAGCGCACTGGACTTTGTGAAAGAGTCCAGTTGAAAAGAAGTTTAGCTCCTGTCCTCCCTACTGCTATTAGTTACTGTTTGGTTGTGGTACTGTAAACCATGTAAGCATTTACTGGGGTTGCCAGGTTGTTTCAGAGCTGAAGACACTGGATAGCGGTGAGGGGGATCCGAGAGGTCAGAAACATTATAGTACGAGAGAAAGATTTAGAGGGGAGGCCAGGACTCGAGGCCCCTGTGAAGGACAGCTAATCCTGTGCAGGTGTGCTGGAGTGTATGTTACTGCAAGAAGAAAGAGCAATGCACGTGTGTGCACTCACGTGTTTGTGTTTGTGTGAGCTGAACACATCTGTTTATTATTCCTGCGTGTGCTCAGCATGTGAAGAACACCTCTTGCAAAGCGTCAGTCAACTCTCTCGACTCCCCTGAAGACAGCAGGAGAATCAACATGTCAGTCACTCTCTAACTCTCTAACCATCACACTTCTGGGGCATATACCACACTTAAACACAGATTTACCATCCACATGCTTGTTTTTGTTTAAAAGAGTCCCGCAACAGAGAGATAAAGAGAGAGAAAGCCATTTCTGATACAGCTAGTGTGTCCCAAAGTGACATTTTAACAGCCAATACATGACATCTAATGGAATATAAACTAGAATAAAAACCATAATTCAGTGCCGGGGCACAACCTAACGCGGTTGTGGTTTAACACAACATGGTTTAACACTTTCCACACATGCCAGGATGAGGAAACTTAGTGTATTTACTAGTTGCCATATCAACATTATTTAGAGAAAAAATTGCGTCAAAATTAAAAAATCTTTGGAAGATATCACTGAACATTTATTTAATCATAGCAAAAGTACATTTCTTACTCAAGTTTATTTTCATCTCTATTTTTTGTGTTTATTTAAAATAAGACAAATCTGATATTATTTTAATCTTATATCTGTTATTTAACAGTTGATATAGTTCGTTAATGCTGATCTAACCAGCAGAAGACACGAGCCGGGTTTAAATCCCAGTTGAGCAGGTGGGGCATGTTGTCACACTGCGTTACAATGAGCCCCTATTAGAACTATGCTATTCTATTCTATACTTTTATGAATTCTATTGAAAAAAACATGAGAAAAAGCTGAATAATGACTGAGAGTCAATGTTCAGAAATTATTAATTAGGGCCCGAGCACCGATGGTGTGAGGACCCTATTGGAATTGCTCAGCCTATCATTATTCTTCTCCCGCATTTTTGATGGCCTAAACGTGCTCGAAAACTCATGAAACTTTGCACACGCGTCAAAAGTGGTGAAAATTTACGTCTGATATGGGTTTCAGAATTAGGCGTGGCAAAATGGCTTGATAGCACCACCTACAACAATTCAACGAAGTGCCCCTCATGCTACGTTTCACGTACAGGTATGAACTTCGGTAGACACATGTAACAGCCCAATACCTACAAAAAAGTCTCCTGGTACGAAATCTGAAAACCAACAGGAAGTGAGATATTTTTAATATTCTTTTCAAAATTGTTGCAAATTTTGCCATTTCCAGACGCTCTACTTTAACGAACTCCTCCTAGAGATTTAATCAGATCAACATCATATTTGCACAGTCTAATCTAAAGGCCTCTGCGACATTAAATTGCGAAGATCTTGAGTTTTCCCTGAAGGGCGTGTCCGTGGCGGCCTGACAAAGTTCGATGTTTCGCCAAAAAACTGGAAGTTATTGTAACTCGGGCATACAATGTCCGATCTGCCCCAAACTTCACATGTATTATTAGAGTCCTGGCCTGAAGACATCTACATGCCAATATTCAGTTACAGTCATAGCGCCACCTGCAGGCAACAGGAAATGCCATGTTTTACAATGTGATTAACTCCTCATAGTGATTTAACCAGATCAACATCATATTTGGTCAGTCTAATCTAAAGGCCTTTGCAACGTTAAATTGTGAAGATCTTGAGTTTTCGCTGAAGGGCGTGTCCCTGGCGGCCTGACAAAGTCTGATGTTTCGCCATGACACAGGAAGCTGTTGTAACTCGGGCATACAATGTCCGATCTGCCCCAAACTTCATATGTTTGATAATAGTCCTGGCCTGAAGACATCTACATGGCAATATTCATTATAGTCAAAGCGCCACCTGCTGGCAACAGGAAATGTAATGCGTTACACTGTAATTCACTCCCAGAAACACATTTAAATATGCCATGAAGTAACAAACATGCTAGAAACACATTTAATCATACAACTCATGGCTAAGTGCTAATGTATGAAAACATCTACATGCCAATATTTGGTTACAGTCAAAGCGCCACCTGCTGGCAGCAGTGACTTTGCAATATTTCTCCTATATTTACCCACTTAAATGCATGTCGCCCACTATTTGCTGTTTTCCTGAGGCCACCGGGTGGTGGTGCTCCCGTGTGTGAGGGCCCTTTCATCGCTGTGTTTAGCGATGTATTTGTTGTCAAACTCAAAAATTAGTATATTTTTAATGATTAAAAAATGCCATTATTTTATTTAAAAAAGTTAATAACTGTATTTTATTGACAAAATATTTCAGTTTGTCTTGGATATTTTTTTGATTATATCAGGTAACATTTTAAGCTGTCATTTGGTCATGTTACAATGTACCCCACCTATGGGGCATGTTGTCACATTTCACTTCCATTCTTTCAGGGTAAATCAAGAAAAAATGTGGGAAAAAATAAATACTCTGAACCCCAAGTGGATTTACACAAACTAAGAAAGTCAAAAAGCGTTAGGTTGTGCCCCGCTCTCCCCTAAGTGTTAATTTAAAAGCATCTAAGGCGGGGACAGATTGAATGCTCATCAGGAAATTATTCCATGACTTGGGCACGACTATCGAAAATGTAGGTTGGTGTAAGATAAGCAGGTCTGTTAAATAGGGGCCAATTAAAGCTTAAAAAATTAATAAGACCTTAAAATGAGGTTAACTGGATGAAGGGAGGCCAGAATGGGAGTAAACCTGTCCTTCTTTTTGGTGCCAATCTGTAATCTTGATTGACTGATGACTGGGAGAGGCCTAAATATAGAGAATTACATTCTCGAAGTTATTAACGCAGAACATCAGTTTTAGCTTTGCAATGCCAGCCCTCACTCTACACATGCATCAATGAGCCTTGGCCTTATATATAATTTTACATGCATGTAAAAGATCATAGGCAAGGCAGGCAATTCAAATAGCAATGAAGGAGATTAAAACCATGACAAATTCAAGACCAGTCAGATCTGCAAACTGAACTGGCAAGACGTGTCTTATTTCTGCAGCCAAAGAGAAAATGGCAAACATATATAGGCTAAGTTAGAGACCCTCTCCTAGAAGGACACTACAAACTCTGCTTAAAAACTTGTTGAGCAGGTCTATAAAACCTGGAAAGCATTTTATTCTAACTTTTCAGATACTAGAGAAATGTTGTGGTTAGTAATTGATAAAGATAACCAGGCAAGACCTGACCGCTGGAATTGATATCAATGGAGATAATGTCTTATAGTACCCCCAAATAAATGGGGGTTGTTTTTCCTTTGGTTCCCGTGTTTCCTTCCTGTGTTTAGTTCCTATTCCCGATGCTAGTTGATTTCTTTGGTTACTCTGGTTAGTTGATTATGTTCACCTGTGTCTGGTTTGGTTCCTCATTTAGCCATGTATTTAAGCCCTCAGTTCATTTCTTCTCTTTGTCCTGTATAGAGGGTATGCACGTGATGTCACCGTCGGCCGGAGTGACTGCGGTTACGCCCACTGAATGAGTGGCAGCATTGGTTTTCAGTGTGAATGATGCAAAAAACACAAAACGCATCTAAAATGGGAAATAGCTTTGAGATTGACTGTACAAATAAATTTGACAAGGAATCTGAGGTATATTTTTACAGACTGTTGAACGCTACAGAAAAGAGGATCGCTGCAATTCACAGAAACAACTGGACTCCAGGCAGTGAAACGTGGATTTGCAGTTATCATTTTGTGTCAATATGTTGAATTTTGGGGTAAAATCATATCCTATACATTGTATTGTTATATATTGTATTGACAATTAAATATTTACCATCTTATATTCTGCATAATTGGATGTGTTTAAATAAACACTGACAAAAACTATCCAAGTTTTAGGGCTGGATGATATGACGATATATATATACACTCACCTAAAGGATTATTAGGAACACCTGTTCAATTTCTCATTAATGCAATTATCTAATCAACCAATCACATGGCAGTTGCTTCAATGCATTTAGGGGTGTGGTCCTGGTCAAGACAATCTCCTGAACTCCAAACTGAATGTCAGAATGGGAAAGAAAGGTGATTTAAGCAATTTTGAGCGTGGCATGGTTGTTGGTGCCAGACGGGCCGGTCTGAGTATTTCACAATCTGCTCAGTTACTGGGATTTTCACGCACAACCATTTCTAGAGTTTACAAAGAATGGTGTGAAAAGGGAAAAACATCCAGTATGCGACACTCCTGCGACAGTCCTGTGGGCGAAAATGCCTTGTTGATGCTAGAGGTCAGAGGAGAATGGGCCGACTGATTCAAGCTGATAGAAGAGCAACTTTGACTGAAATAACCACTCGTTACAACCGAGGTATGCAGCAAAGCATTTGTGAAGCCACAACACGCACAACCTTGAGGCGGATGGGCTACAACAGCAGAAGACCCCACCGGGTACCACTCATCTCCACTACAAATAGGAAAAAGAGGCTACAGTTTGCACAAGCTCACCAAAATTGGACAGTTGAAGACTGGAAAAATGTTGCCTGGTCTGATGAGTCTCGATTTCTGTTGAGACATTCAGATGGTAGAGTCAGAATTTGGCGTAAACAGAATGAGAACATGGATCCATCATGCCTTGTTACCACTGTGCAGGCTGGTGGTGGTGGTGTAATGGTGTGGGGGATGTTTTCTTGGCACACTTTAGGCCCCTTAGTGCCAATTGGGCATCGCTTAAATGCCACGGCCTACCTGAGCATTGTTTCTGACCATGTCCATCCCTTTATGACCACCATGTACCCATCCTCTGATGGCTACTTCCAGCAGGATAATGCACCATATCACAAAGCTCAAATCATTTCAAATTGGTTTCTTGAACATGGCAATGAGTTCACTGTACTAAAATGGCCCCCACAGTCACCAGATCTCAACCCAATAGAGCATCTTTGGGATGTGGTGGAACGGGAGCTTCGTGCCCTGGATGTGCATCCCACAAATCTCCATCAACTGCAAGATGCTATCCTATCGATATGGGCCAACATTTCTAAAGAATGCTTTCAGCACCTTGTTGAATCAATGCCACGTAGAATTAAGGCAGTTCTGAAGGCGAAAGGGGGTCAAACACAGTATTAGTATGGTGTTCCTAATAATCCTTTAGGTGAGTGTATATATATATATATATATATACATTGATATAAATGAACCTGGATTTAGACCTACCTATATTATGTTTATATAAAGCGTTCACAGGCACAGGAACGTGACGTCAATGCATACCCTCTATTGTCTTTATGCGAATGAAGCTGTTACGTTGACTCTTGCCTTCTGGATTGCCTTCTTTGTGTTTGTTTTTGTAAATAAACTTAAAATTGCTGCAATTTAGATCCTCTGATCCTCTTCCCTTGCGCACCATGACAATGATAAATTGAGTTCCTTGCAGCTAATCTTGCATGGTAAATCACAAATATATCAGCTGTATCTGCTCTCAAAAAAAAGTCTCTGTTTTAAAAGAGAAAGATGGGAATTATATTTCATATAACTGCGCTTTGCGCAGTAATATCAAATTGATAGTTACAGTTCATAGTTAGTTCTGCCATGTTTTAGGTCAGTGGATAGATGCATGGATCATCATAAGCTACTGATGTTCTAGTAATAAAGCTTTTGTATTGATTATGAAAAAATCTGGGATCTAATCTAGTACACGTTTTTAATAAAGTTAAGCTGCAGGTGAATGTCATTGTATGTATTTCAGGAGTGGGAGAACATTCGATTAATTTCACTGAACAGCTAGCAATAAATGAACAGTCCTGCTCAAGAACTGGAGATGCTTCCTCTGTACTATATACATTCTTACCACAATGCCAGTTTACTTCTGTTACAAGCATAGGAGATGCAGTTCCCGTCCCCGACCATCAGAGGTCTCATTCCCCTGAATTCTAGACTCTTTCCTAACTACATTTCCCACAGTCCCGTACCTGGTATGATTGCCCTTCACACCTGACTCTCATTACCTCCGGTATTTAAACAACCAGTTTCATTCAACCGTTGCAAAGTCTTGTTTTGCCCTGGTAAACATTTCTGAGCGTTATCTTCTGTTTTTGTCTGCCTGTTACTACTTTTGGACTGTCTCTCTGGTTTTGATTGTTTGCTGCCTGCCTCGACCCTCAGCCTGTTTGTGGATTACGCCTTGCCTTTCCTGCATTGCTCAGTTGTTCCTGTTGTCTCTGCCTGTCTGACCACGATATTAATAAATAACTGCAAATGGATCCGAACTCTGCTGACTCATCATTACAACTGCCCAACACTGAATGTGATATTAAGCAGTGATAACCTAACATACTTTTAAAATCTAGGTACTTTTCGGCATGTGAAAACTTGCCACCTATATAATAACAATCATGTGTGTTCAAGTCATTTTGTTTATTTAAGTTAAAGTTATATTTTCAGTAGCTAAGTTTCTTATGTTCCAAATTAGGAATTGAGATATAATTCTGAGATATAAACTTGCAATTGCGAGAAAAAAGTCAGAATTGTGATATATAAAGTTGCAGTCACACTTTAGATTAGGGTCCAATTCTTAATATTAACTAAATATTAACTATGAATTTTTCCTCAATAGACTCCTAAATACTGCTTATTAATAGTTAGTAAGGTAGTTACTAACTACCTCTGTTAGTCTCTCTCTGTTAGTGTTACTCGATCTTAGCGCTGCATTCGATACTATCGACCACAACATTCTTTTGAATAGACTCGAAAATTATGTTGGCATTAGTGGAATTTCATTGGCATGGTTTAAATCATACTTATCTGACCGTTATCAGTTTGTAGCAGTAAATGAAGAGATTCAGTATGGAGTACCGCAGGGCTCAGTGCTAGGACCATTGCTTTTCACCCTGTACATGCTACCACTGGGAGATATTATTAGGAAGCATGGCGTTAGTTTTCATTGTTATGCTGACGATATTCAGCTCTATATTTCTTCACGCCCTGACGAAACTTGCCAATTCACAAGATTAACGGAATGCATAGCTGATATAAAAAATTGGATGACTAGTAATTTCCTGCAACTTAATTCAGAAAAAAATTAATTTTTAATCATTGGACAAAAAAACTCCACAAGTAGTAACCTAGAATACTATATAACACTCGATGGCTGCTCTGTCAAGTCCTCGTCGTCAGTTAGGAACCTGGGTGTGCTCTTTGATACCAATCTCTCATTTGAAAGCCACGTTTCTAGCATCTGTAAAACTGCATTCTACCATCTTAAAAATATATCTAAATTACGGCACATGCTTTCAATGCAAAATGCTGAACAGTTAGTTCATGCGTTCATGACCTCAAGGCTAGATTATTGTAATGCTCTACTGGGTGGTTGCCCTGCTCGCTTAATAAATAAACTGCAGCTTGTCCAAAACGCAGTAGCTCGAGTTCTTACTAGAACCAGGAAGTATGACCATATTAGCCCGGTTCTGGCAACACTGCATTGGCTCCCTATTAAACATCGTATACATTTTAAAATTTAGCTGATTACTTACAAAGCACTAAATGGTTTAGCTCCCCAGTACTTGAGCAAGCTCTTAACGCATTATACTCCATCACGTCTATTGCGGTCTCAAAATTCTGGCCAGGTGATAATACCTAGAATATCAAAATCAACTGCAGGCGGTCGATCCTTTTCCTATTTAGCACCTAAACTCTGGAATAGTCTTCCTAGCATTGTCCGGGAAGCAGACACACTCTGTCAGTTTAAATCTAGACTAAAAACACATCTCTTTACTATGGCATACACATAAAACATTTTCAATTTATATTATTCAAATCAGTTAAATGATTGTTTTAGGCTGCATTAACTAGGTCAGCCGGAACCGGGAACACTTCCCATAACACCTGATGTACTCATTACATCATAAGAAGAATGGCATCTACGCAAATGTTAGTATCTGTTTATCCCGAGGTTTACTGCAATCAGCCGTATCCGGGCCGTATCCGGACCAGATGGTGGACCTTAGCCTGGACACGACGAACGCATCCCTGAAGTGTTTGTAGAGACCGTGTCAATTAAACTCCCCCCTGTAAATGCTGCAATGACACGACATCCTCATTAAACCCGTCCCCGGCGTGACGACTTCAATCTTTCGAATAATCCTACGAATATCTATTGATCTAATATGACTTCTGACCTGTAATGTTGCCAGAATCATAATCATACACTATTTGTTCGTCGGCCAGAGGAGAACTGGCACCCCGACTGAGCCTGGTTTCTCCCAAGGTTTTTTTCTCTATTCTGGCCCTGAAGGAGTTTTGGTTCCTTGCCACCGTCGCCTTTGTCTTTTGGCTTGCTCAGTTGGGGACACTTAAATTTCAACTATATTACTGATCTGCTTGCATTGACACTATATGATAATTGAAATGAGCTGGATGACATCACCGTTTTCACCAGAGCGGCTGTACAGCCGAATCAAATTCTGTTGCATTATTTTCCTGTTACCACTGTGAAGCTGCTTTGAAACAAATGGCATTGTAAAATGGGCTATATAAATAAAGGTGATTTGATAGTTGTCAAGTTTAGGTGATTAAGGGATGTAGAATATGCTCATGCAGTATAAGGCATTAATATGTGCTTTATAAGTACTAATAAACAGCCAATATCCTAGTAATATGCATGCTAATAAGCAACTAGTTAATAGTGAGAATTGGACCCTAAACTAAAGTGTTACCAAAGTTGCAATTACGAGACTCTTGACTTTTTTTTACGAACTTTTTTTTCTAGCAATTCCGAGTTTATAGCTCACAATTCTGAGAAAAAAAGTCAGAATTGTGAGTTATAAACTCAGAATTGCTAGAGAAAAAGTCACAATTACCTTTTTTTAATTTTTATATTCCATGACAGGAATAGTAATTTCGGTAGCACTTCATTTTACAGTCCTGTTCCCCATGTACATGCTATGTACTTATTATAGTTATTGCAATAACTGGGTAATAACTATACTAACCCTGGACCTACCCCTAAACCTAGCCTTAACCCATGTAGTTATCTTATATTACACAGTACTTTCTTAGGTAAGTATACTGTAAGTGCATGTACTGTAAAATAAAGTGCAACCGTAATTTCTTTAACGCAGAGTTTGAACATGTTTAATAAAGTACTCTTTTCATCACTCAAAACACACTGTGCATTGCATCCTTTTTCAGAATATTATTTAGAGTGACACGATTTCAAATCTCATGGGGGGCCAGAGGGGGGAGTCAAGTTTGCTGAGTATGGATAGTATGTAGATCGGGATGGAACCATCCAGTGAAGTCATGGGAACATCGGTTAAAGTGGATTTCAGTGTAACTTTCAGCTAATTATTCGGCCGGTTTAACACAGAACATGTTCTCAACATTCACTCAACTTCCCTTCAAGGTTCCACGTCAGTTGCACAGATGAACATTATAATTTGGCTCTAACTAGTTCTCTTTTCATCCTCATGCTTTCATCTGCTGGTCTAAAGGAAAACAGTCCGTTGTGTGTGCTCTGCGGGAGATAAGAGTTTTAGCTTGAAATCCCAACGCTCCTCAGGCAGAGTAATGAGATGCTGGTCAAAAAAAGTCTTTCAGCTTGTGCCCCCTGTGGGCTCCTTTGAGATCCTCAGGGGTGCCGGTGCTCCGCGACCCAAGTTTTAATGAATCAATCGCACTTGTTGATTGGACACTGAGATTGATCACCTGATCTAGAGTTGTCAATCAAGAGTTGTTTCAAAGACCCCCTGGCAACTTGTTGACCCCCTGGGTTGTGTACACTTTTCATTTGCTTCACTTTCTTTCCATCTACAACGTCCATATACCATCTTTCTTTTCTTCTCCCACTCACTTTCTCTTGGTCTCAGTGTGGATAATGATTCAAAGGGGTAAGTCGTCAGATACAAAAACATCTCTCATCTGGCCGTCAGATCATAATTAAGTCTTCAAAGGCATAGATAGCTTTGAAATCGATTACCTTACACTGATATAAGATATATTCAAACATTATCTCCACCTCTTCCTTAATCCCATTCTTTTCATCCTATGATTGCATCGCGCTGTGACTGTGTTTATTTTATCATAATAATTTTACTTGACTCTGCAGCTGAGATTATTCTGATCAGAGCGTATAAAGGGGCGAAAGAGTGGAAGTCCAAAACACTTTCTCTGATTCAAGATTTAAAGAACTTTATTCGACATTGCCAAAGCATTCATAACATTATGGCTCTGATCTAAAACCGATTGTACTGCCAATGTGGCTATTATACGGCATTATATATTAGGCTCACTCTCAACATGTAGACCCTTCTATCTTGTTTTGGCTCAGGAAAGCATCACATAGAACCCAGAGAAAGCAATCCCATAATGTATTATGACAAACTTCCGAACAATGACAACAATGACAACAAACATAAATTAAAATGTGTAAAATAATTACAATTTCCCAATATTTATGTGTGCTGAATATGAATTGTGATTATCAGAGATTTGCATCAGCTTAGCAGCATGCTAATGAAATACAATTGTGTGTCCAGTCTTTTGTCTATATATGGCACTCCAAAACAGTCGTTTATGATGTTGGATCGGGTTTTCATAAGTATCTCTGTATTTTGCTGTGAGCAGTCTCTAGTTCAACCAGTTTGAAAATGTGTAGTGTTGGAGGGCCTCCGGGAACAGGGTTGGGAAATACTGGACCAGAGCATTTTGTTTTTCAATGTCTTTTGGGAGCTTTTTTTTAATTCCAAGTGATCTTCATGTGTCTTTACTGAAGAGATGCTTCCATCTGGCCAGATCAGTGGATTGTTGCAATGATGTTTGTCCTTCTCTGAGTTTTTCTCATCTCCACATGTGATCTCTGGAGCTCAGCCAGAGTGACCTTTGGCTTCTTGGTCACCTCTCTTACCAAGACCCTTCTTCCCTAATTAGCTGGGCAGCGAGCTCTAGGAAGAGTCTTGATTGATTCAGACTGCTTCTATTCACAATTATGGAGGCCACTGTGCTCTTGTGAACCTTCAATGCAGCATAAACATTTTTGTAGCCTTCCTCAGATCTGTGCCTTGACACAATTCTGTCTCTGCTCTACAGGCAGTTCTTTTGACCTCATGGCATTGCATGCATTTTCAGCGGTTAGACCTTATATAGACAGTGTACCTTTCCAAATCACATACTGTCAAATGATTTTGTCACAGGTTTACGCCAATCAAAGTGTATTACATATACATTTTCACTCTTGGTCGCTCGCTCTCTTTCTTGGAGTTTTACTAAAATAGGGGAGGCGAATAGAAAAGGTTTGTTAGTGAATAGCTGCACTGTGCTGGGCCGCTCATTTCATGTGGAGGAGCCATGCTGAGCATGCAGCTTTCTCCTGAGGCTGAGCCAGTCAAACTCACACCACTCCCTCTCTAAAGACCTCTGGGGGTGTGGGAGGGAGCGCTGTAACCCAGAAACCCCTTCACTCTCCATTTGTTCCATGGGAACTTGCAATGTGCAATCTAATCCCACTTCAGTGGGAGAGCAGCTATTGAAAACAGCTTTTACATACTCCACTCCACAAGTGGCTTCTGGCTGCTTCAGTGACTTTGAGTCTGGTCTACTGAACACTGACTGACTCCTGCGTGTGGTAATCAACATGGGAGAATGGAAGTAGTGTCTGAATGTACACAAGACTCTAGGGGCTGTCATGTTGTTTGAGCTTCTATGTTAGTGTTCTTATGCAGCTAGACTTTTGAATATAAGCATAAAGTCTAGCCCACACTGCAGCTTATTCTTGCCTACAGCAAGAATGAATCATTCTTACTTTGCATAATGCCCACCTGTAGTCTTCATTGACTACCCACGAACAACGTCTACTTTGACCTGTCCTCAAACAGTAGTTGTAGCTGAGGCCTGGAAGAGGCCTTTTTTTTGTGTTGAGAAGTGTGTTAAGAAGACGCTGTATTCTACGCTATAAAAGCAAAATCGGTACGATAAAATCAACACCATTGTTACTGTTTGTATCACTGTATATACAAGTGCTGAGGAAGCCTCCAGAGCTGAAATTGAGATATGGTAATGGGGGTTTAGTTTTCAACACACTGTAAGCAGTAGACCAATCACAACAGACTGGGCCATCTGACCAGTCAGAGCAGAGTAGACCAATCACAACAGACTGGGCCATCTGACCAATCAGAGCAGAGTAGACCAATCACAACAGACTGGGCCATCTGACCAATCAGAGCAGAGTAGACCAATCACAACAGACTGGGCCATCTGACCAATCAGAGCAGAGTAGATCAATCACAACAGACTGGCCCATCTGACCAATCAGAGCAGACTAGACCAATCACAGCAGACTGGACCATCTGACCAATCAGAGCAGAGTAGATCAATCACAACAGACTGGGCCATCTGACCAATCAGAGCAGACTAGACCAATCACAGCAGACTGGACCATCTGACCAATCAGAGCAGAGTAGACCAATCACAACAGACTGGGCCATCTGACCATTTAGACCAGAGTAGACCAATCACAGCAGACTGGGCCATCTGACCAATCAGAGCAGAGTAGACCAATCACAACAGACTGGTCCATCTGACCAATCACAACAGACTGGGCCATTTGACCAATCAGAACAGAGCAGAGTAGACTAATCACAACAGACTGGGCCATCTGACTAATCAGATCAGAGTAGACCAATCACAACAGACTGGACCGTCTGACCAATCAGAGCAGAGCAGACCAATCACAACAGACTGGACCGTCTGACCAATCAGAACAGAGCAGATCAATCACAACAGACTGGACCGTCTGACCAATCAGAGCAGAGTAGACCAATCACAACAGACTGGGCCATCTGACCAATCAAAGCAAAGTAGACCAATCACAACAGACTGGGCCATCTGACCAATCAGAGCAGAGTAGACCAATCACAGCAGACTGGGCCATCTGACTAATCAGATCAGAGTAGACCAATCACAACAGACTGGACCGTCTGACCAATCAGAGCAGAGTAGACCAATCACAACAGACTGGACCGTCTGACCAATCAGAGCACAGTAGACCAATCACAGCAGACTGGGCCATCTGACCAATCAGAGCAAAGTAGACCAATCACAACAGACTGGGCCATCTGACCAATCAGAGCAGAGCAGACCAATCACAGCAGACTGGGCCATCTGACCAATCAGAGCAGAGTAGACCAATCACAGCAGACTGGGCCATCTGACCAATCAGAGTAGAGCAGATCAATCACAACAGACTGGACCATCTGACCAATCAGAGCAGAGTAGACCAATCACAGCAGACTGGGCCATCTGACCAATCAGAGCAGAGTAGACCAATCACAACAGACTGGACCGTCTGACCAATCAGAGCAGAGTAGACCAATCACAACAGACTGGGCCATCTGACCAATCAAAGCAAAGTAGACCAATCACAACAGACTGGGCCATCTGACCAATCAGAGCAGAGTAGACCAATCACAGCAGACTGGGCCATCTGACTAACCAGATCAGAGTAGACCAATCACAACAGACTGGACCGTCTGACCAATCAGAGCAGAGTAGACCAATCACAACAGACTGGACCGTCTGACCAATCAGAACAGAGCAGATCAATCACAACAGACTGGACCGTCTGACCAATCAGAGCAGAGTAGACCAGTCACAGCAGACTGGGCCATCTGATCAATCAGAGCAAAGTAGACCAATCACAACAGACTGGGCCATCTGACCAATCAGAGCAGAGTAGACCAATCACAGCAGACTGGGCCATCTGACCAATCAGAGCAGAGTAGACCAATCACAGCAGACTGGGCCATCTGACCAATCAGAGCAGAGTAGACCAATCACAGCAGACTGGGCCATCTGACCAATCAGAGTAGAGCAGATCAATCACAACAGACTGGACCATCTGACCAATCAGAGCAGAGTAGACCAATCACAGCAGACTGGGCCATCTGACCAATCAGAGTAGAGCAGGCTCTCGGAAAGAAGGGTTGTTGTTTTTTTTACCTTGGATACATGTAAACTTATTGAAGGAGACCCCCAAAACAAAACTAGGAACCTATAAAATATCATAATAGGGGCACTTTAAAGGAATAGTTTGGGTAACACTTTATTTCGATGGTCCATTTTAGATATTCTACTGACTACAAGTAACTTTGCAACTACATGTCAACTTATTCTACTAACCCGATCCCTAACCTAACAGTCTACTAATACTCTAATGACTGATAGTTGACATGTAGTTGCAAAGATACTTATAGTTATCAGAATATCTAATGTGGACAATCAAAATAAAGTGTAACAAATAGTTCACCCAAGAATAAAAATTACCCCATGATTTACTCACCCTCAAGCCATCCTAGGTGTATATGATGTTCTTCTTTCAGACGAACACAATCAGAGTTATATTAAAAAATGTCCTGGCTCTTCCAAGCTTTATAATGGGAGTGAAGTAGAGGTCTGCGCGGGACTGTTTTTTGTGTCCCGCTCCCGCTATGTTCTATTCCGCAACCACCCGCTCCTGCTGAAAATTCACTCTGTGTTCAATCGCTTACCGCTTAGAATGATTTTCTTCCCGACCCGACCGATCCCGCTAAATTTAGACCTTGTTTCCAGATTTAAATTTCCCCTAAAGAAAGAGAGTGACTGGGATAACAAATATAAAATGTACAATACAATAATACAATAATTTTATTTGTTATTTCTGTCATGATACTCTCAACACCGTAAAAATGTCACAGAGAAAAATAGGCTAAATCAAATACAACATCTGTCACTCAAAATTATAAGCCAAAAATACAAATAAACGAAAACTGTCGGCTTACTAGCTATAGCTACTGCAAAATGAAATATTTTTTTTAACATGCAAGAACAGAATGTCACTGACTGACGACAGTTTCATTACCGAACGTCTCTCCTACAAAATGCGACCACAAAGGCTGAATGTTCTCTCTGAAGGTGCTCTCGTGGCCAGGATGCAAAGAACATATATTGCCAGGTTCAGGGCAGGGAACTGGGAACTGTGTGAATGCCACCATTGCAGAAAGTTTTGTTCACTTCAAGTTCAAGCGCAGATATGCTGTTGTCAAAGGATGTCGGGAGCAGCCGGGCTATTGTCAGACCGCACGCTTCCGTCCAAAGTACACCAGAATTACCGACCGCTACCGTCTTTGATTTGGAAATGTATTCCGGTGCCGCAAGAAAACTGATCAGGAGCCGCGGGAATGCAGACCTCTAGAGTGAAGCTCCAAAACAGCATAAAAGTCCTCCATCATAAAAGTACTCCACAGGGCTCTAGTGGGTTAATAAAGTCCTTCTGAAGCGAAGCCATGCGTTTTTGTCAGAAAAATATCCATATTTAAAACTATAACTATAATCACTGGCTTCCGTCAACTGCCGTATGTGCGTTCACGAGAGAGTCGAGTTCAGTCAGAAAGGTGACCTCTGACCCGACATTTCATTTTTGTGTGAACTATTCCTTTAAAGACACTTAATCACGCATACCAGGATCACACATATGATGCCTTGACATTATTGCTATAGGTAGCTCATTAGGATGAAGAACAGAGATTGTCCACGACAAAACTCTGAAGCCCTCATTGCACAGCAGCTAGAGGATATTGTCTGGTGTAAACTGGGAAGTGACAGACTTTCTAGAATTTCCAGACCAAAACCTGCGTACTCGACTCCTGGAAATAGCCAATCATTTTGGAGCTTGCTGTTTGCTACAGAATGTCCTTTCTATTTTTGTGCGTAACGAATCGGACGGTGAGTGAACAATGTGCCGTCTGAAGCCGAGACCATTAGCAAGTGTAATAAAGAAGCTAATCAGAACAGAAGCTTCAGAAAGTCGCGAGAGACTACATCCTCCCACCATTTCTCTCCTTTTCTGCTGGGGTCCATCACAAGACATGGGAAAGTGTCCTCTCTTTCTGGAAACACCAAAGTGGCTGTCAAGACATCAGCTCATTAGATACTACAGCAGACAGAAGCTCATGATGTGTGGCACAGTGTTGACCAGCATCCAAACTGTGTGTTTGCATTCAGAGCTGGTCTGTTTTCGTCCTGCTTGGAGTGAGGGTGGTCCTTGACTGAAGACCCCACACTCTGACTGCATACTCTGTTTGACCCCTGCAACACACACAGCAACGCTCACACACTGTGAGTCTTCCACTGGGCTTGTCACTTAAACCCACAACTGAAACAAAGAGAGAAAAAGATGCAAACTCCAGACAACCACAGACAGAAGCTTCTCGCTCACCTCTTTTTTTCTCAATCACTCTCATTTTCACAGCTCCACGTCTACCCACCTTCAATGAACTGAGCTAGCAAACAAAATGCAGAATTATAATTCAAATCTGAATTTCAGGAAGTACAATTAAAATGGACCGAAACTGAAAATTTCATATAATTGCTGTATTTTTATTTTAAAAAATTCAGTACAAATTGCCCTTTTAACCTGTTATCATAGAAATATACAGAAACATGTATATTCACCAATGTTTGAAATGCCAGCTATAGAAACGTTTTTTTTTTCTAATGTCTAACTGTATACACCGATCAGACATAACATTATGACCGGTGAAGTGAATAACACTGATTATCTCTGCATCACGGCACCTGTTAGTGGGTGGGATATATTAGGCAGCAAGTGAACATTTTGTCCTCAAAGTTGATGTGTTAGAAGCAGGAAAAATGGGCAAGCGTAAGGATTTGAGCGAGTTTGACAAGGGCCAAATTGTGATGGCTAGACGGCTGGGTCAGAGCATCTCCAAAACTGCAGCTCTTGTGGGGTGTTCCCAGTCTGCAGTGGTCAGTATCTATCAAAAGTGGTCCAAGGAAGGAACAGTGGTGAACCGGCAACAGGGTCATGGACGGCCAAGGCTCATTGATGCACGTGGGGAGCGAAGGCTGGCCCGTGTGGTCCGATCAAACAGACGAGCTACTGTAGCTCAAATTACTCAAGAAGTTAATGCTGGGACTTGCGACGCAAGTGTTTTTTGTTAGTTTCAGCCCGACGCAGCTATCATTTTCACGTCCAGCTCCACGTTGTTTAAATAGCAAATGCACTGGCGCCCATCTGTTCACCCATGGGCGTGCTGGTCTGAAAACCAAGTGTGTTCAGGAGCATTGTTGGCGTGTTGCTATTTTGAGGAACTGAAAACGACTGCGCCATTGACCAACACAAGTCAATAGTGCAGTATTTTTTGTGTTATTTAAAGAGCGTGTTAGTAATATGTGCCTATAGGCGGGTGCACAACGCACATACACTCTGCTTATTACACACACAGGGACGCGCATTAGCACACACACATTTTTAAATATTAAAAATAAAAGGATTCCTCTCTGGAGAAGCATTCAGTCTTTCCTCCATGTCAATAGCGAATCCGCCATGGCGCAAGCACAACTGGCTTTTAAAGGGAATGGGAGATGAGACTCTGATTGGTTTATTGCACGTTACGGCCAAAACACACCCATGACTCATTAAGAGACTAGGGACAACCCTTTTGGACCATGCGTCTAGCGCGCCGACCGTTTTTTCCGTCATTAAACTAGCAAAAGTGGATTCGGAAACGCCCTGAGTGCACCTGCACCGTGAGCTTCAGATCGTTAAAATAGGGCACTATGTGTGAAGAAAACTACTATCTAGAAAACATGACTATCCCAGTTAATTTAGAACAGACAAAACACTAGAAAAACATAGCGTTACACACGCTGCACGTTTTCATGTCCCTCTGGAAAACATGAGGAAGAGGTAGAGAAAGAGCGTTAGAGAGAACATGACCTCATCGGCTAGCAGCTCCTTTTCATATTCATTCTTGCTGTGCACATCAAAGACTTTCAAAGGCAACCAAGAAAAATATTCCTTCACAGCGCACCTGATCTGAGCAGGAAAGATTTGGATTATGATATGCAAATGGGGCTTTGTTATCTGAGCTGACATTCATTATGAAAGCAAGCTTTCTCTCGCACTGACTTTGTCTCTCTCTCTCTCTCTGTCTTTGCACGTCGGCCACCCCTGTGCTCTTATTTAAGATCAAAAGGTTACAAACAACAAAGCGAGGCCTTGTTGAAAAACCTTGAGCTCTGAAGCTGCGTTCGGCCCCATGTGTGTGAGAGTTGAGTGCTGAGCTGACGGCCGGCTGGCCGTAAAGGAAGCGTCACCAAGTTGGTAGGGCTTTATGGGATAGTTTCACAAAACGCAAAACCAAAAGTAAGGCATAAAGGCCGTTCATACCAAGAACGATAACTATAAGGATAAATATATTAGCGTCCACACCAGCGGACAGTAATGTTCTGTTTACTCTAAGGGTGCGCTGCAGTTTTGTAGTGTATCACTTTAAATCCTCGAGCTCGTTACAGCAGGATGGATTCTGATTGGCTGTCAATGTTTTTATCGTTCATCAGCTGGAAAAAATCGCTCTGAAAGTGATTCCAGCGATATCGTTTCTCTGTGCCGTTATCGTTATAGCTGTGGTGTGAACTCTGCTATTCTTTTATATTGAGAACGATTTTTACAACTATCGTTATAGTTATAGTTATTGTTTTTGGTGTGAACAGGCCTTAAGAAATATTTTTTTCTTATTACGACCACTACCATTGTTTGCATTGTGAAATTATTTTCATTACACATTTACACTACGCACATTTACCTGCCAATTCTTATTACAATAACGCAAAAAAGCATTTTTATTTTCATTATTTACATTTTCTAAATTCATATAAGTGCTTATATGTCATGGTATTATTTGTTCTATACATTAAATTAAAAACAATGATTGAAAAATCATTGGGTAACACTTTACTTAAAGTCTTTATGAATTTATGCATTATAAAATTATTTTCAGTGCATTAATTATGCCACCTTATAATGCATTGTATGGTCTCATTAATAATTGTAACCTCAGTTATAATACATTATAATACACTTTTAGAAAGTATAATGCATTAAAACACAACAAAAGTCAATTTCAGATGTAACAAGGAATCTGTGAATATTTTAACTTTACTTATGAAAAGATATAATGCATTATAACATACAGTACATTATGAATACATTTATAAAGCATTATAAATAAAGGCTTTAAGTAAAGTTTTACCCAATCATTGTTACAGTACTTTTTTAATTACTGTAATTTAGTAAAAAAAAAACCTTTATTATATAATAACCCTTAAGAGAATCTGTAATAATGTGTTATTATTTATTTATCATAATGTAAGATATTTTGAAGAATGTTGGTAACCAAACCGTTTTAGATATCATTGACTTTCATTGGAGAGGGAAATACTTTTCTCATATCTCCAAAAAAAAAAAAAAGATTTTATGTTCCACAGAAGAAAGAAAGTCAAAAAAAGTGTAATGAAAAAATCTTAATCTTAAAGCCACAATATGTAATATTTTGCCAGTACTTCGCCTATGTCGCTTATTCTTCCGCTCATGTGTATGTGGGGTAACACAGCGCTGTTTTATCATATTACACACATTTGAGTGGGTTGGAAGTTATGTTATAATGCTACTCTGTGCGTTCGCTCGGCGCTACTATGAGACACTTGTTCACACTGCAGTAAGAGATCGATATTAGGCATGGTAAAACATGGTACTCGCAGTAAATCAAGAAAACATGATTTAAACAATAAGACTAACTGTGTTGAGCTGTATAACAGTGATTAGTTTTCTGTCCATGAATGATCCAAACAGTTGCTCACCTGTCTAATAAAACACATCATATAT
Organism: Coreius guichenoti; assembly: GCA_039654105.1. Classification (NCBI taxonomy): domain Eukaryota; kingdom Metazoa; phylum Chordata; class Actinopteri; order Cypriniformes; family Gobionidae; genus Coreius; species Coreius guichenoti. Next base: position 5,378,105 of record CM077171.1, on the reverse strand, counting down.
TAAAGCGTCTTTGGTGTTTCCATGGTTTCTACAAAATAAAAAAAAAATCGAAAAAACGGAAATCGAGGGTAACGCGGGTATGATGTCATTGATGGTTAAAATTGCTGATTTCTAAAACATTTGGGATAATGTCAAAAGTCAACAAAATATATAACATTGTTCTAGCGGTTTTTGGATATTTAAATCCAAAAATCTTACATATTGTGCCTTTAAAGGTCCTAAGAAATGCTTTCTTTTTCTCATTCGAAATATATTTTCTTTATATTCATTGTGTCATATAACTGAACATTTCTTCGTCAGATCCCTCATGATAGGCTATCTGTCATGAAAACAGGGCTTTTATGTGTCCTCCATACACATAAAGAGGTGGTTGAGTTGAAAGCAGGTAAATAGAGGTGGCTCTCTGCTTCTGAGTTATTAGTTCACAGCGCAGTTTGTGAATAAGGTGTGCAGTTTATTAACTATTATGGCGAGAGGAAGGCGATCAGTAGCTCCTGCTTTCAGCCTGAGCAGCAGGAGTCTCTGCAGCTTTGATCTCAATCACTGCTAAATGTCTTCTGAGAGACAGAGAGAGAGAGAGAGAGAGAGAGAGAGAGAGAGAGAGAGAGAGAGATCTGCTGGGAACAGGACCGCATCCATTATTATCTCCCTCTCTCTCTCTCTCTCTCTCTCTCTCACTCTCTCGCTCTCTCTCTCTCTCTCTCTCTCTCTCTCTCTCGCTTTCTCTCTCTCGCTCTCTCTCCTTCCATCTGAGCAAATGACAGCAGGTTTGTTTGCTCTCTCAGTTCTTTCTTAAGGAAAACTCCTAAAATGGCATCTATAACAAAGCACACAAGTCACATGATTTGATTTAATCACAGTCAAATGTGAAATACTATCTAAACACAAGGGATGTTTTGCCAGTTCAATGTAAACTATTTACAGTCAAACCGAAAATGATTCATATTTCAGACACTAGATATAATGTTTTACTAGTGGGTGCAGGACACTATAGTTCATTTATGTAAGTGAGGATAGCAAAATAAAGTAAACTGTGACATATTATACCCAAACATTATTCATACAGTGACTACCAGTAAAACTGATAAAAATGTGGGACCAAAATGATTCAGACACTTTGACCTGACCATGTTTTGCTGAAGTGTTTTTTCTTTAATTGCTAATGCGACCTTTCACACCACAGACTGAACAAAATGAAGCATTGCTTGGTCATTGGTTGACCTAAATTGGTATTATCTAATTGTGTACTTAAATTTAACAGCTGATTGGTTGATTGTAATCCATTACATACCTTTCTATCAAAGTTATCTGACATTATCAAGATGAATTTGTTCTAACACAGTTTAACTCTGAGTTCTTGTCATATTTTATTACCATTTTATAAACTATAGCGAATAAACTGTGATAATGTGAGAACATGTTGAAGGTGTCTGAATACATTTTGGTTTGACTGTACCTCAAAAGTTAATAAATAAAGAATTTGAGCTTTATTTCAAGGATGTTTTGTTTGGGTTTTTCATTTTTTGAGAAGCAATATGAAAATGTTTTTTTTTTTTTTTTTGTGCAACTTAATTATTTTGCTTGCAAAATATTTTTTCCACAAATGTAATACTATGAAAGTTACCCCCAATTTTTCTCACTTTCAAGAAGATGTTAAGATCTATAGTAAATCCTCCTGTAACAAAAAGGCTACTAAAACTTTGAATGTATTCTTACTTTTTGGTGTTTTTGTATAATTTTATTTAATATGATCATTTTTTGTTTTGTGGGGAGGATTGTTATGTTTATGTGATCTGTTTAATTGATATTTTTTCATTTATTTATTTATTTTTATTTTTGTATTTATTTATTTTTTAATATGTATATATATATATTTTTTCTTTCTTTCTCTGAATTCACACGTGATGTAATTATTTATTTATTTATTTTTTAATATGTATGTATATACATCGATCAGGCATAACATTATGACCTAATATTGTGTTGGTCCCCTTTTGCTGCCAAAACAGCCCTGACCCGTCGAGGCATGGACTCCACTAGACCCTTGAAGGTGTGCTGTGGTATCTGGCACCAAGATGTTAGCAGCAGATCCTTTAAGTCCTGTAAGTTGCGAGGTGGGACCTCCATGGATCGGACTTGTTTGTTCAGCACATCCCACAGATGCTCGATTGGATTGAGATCTGGGAAATTTGGAGGCCAAGTCAATGCCTCAAATTCGTTGTTGTGCTCCTCAAACCATTCCTGAACCATTTTTGCTTTGTGGCAGGGCGCATTATCCTGCTGAAAGAGGCCACAGCCACCAGGGAATACCGTTTCCATGAAAGGGTGTACATGGTCTGTAACAATGCTTAGGTAGGTGGTACGTGTCAAAGTAACATCCACAGGGATGGCAGGACCCAAGGTTTCCCAGCAGAACATTGCCCAAAGCATCACACTGCCTCCGCCAGCTTGCCTTCTTCCCATAGTGCATCCTGGTGCCATGTGTTCCCCAGGTAAGCGACGCACACGCACCCGGCCATCCACGTGATGTAAAAGAAAACGTGATTCATCAGACCGGGCCACCTTCTTCCATTGCTCCGTGGTCCAGTTCTGATGCTCACGTGCCACTGTTGGCACTTTCGGCGGTGGACAGGGGTCAGCATGGGCACCCTGACTGGTCTGCGGCTATGCAGCCCCATACGCAACAAACTGCAATGAACTGTGTATTCTGACACCTTTCTATCAGAACCAGCATTAACTTCTTGAGCAATTTGAGCTACAGTAGCTCGTCTGTTTGATCGGACCACACGGGCCAGCCTTCGCTCCCCACGTGCATCAATGAGCCTTGGCCGCCCATGACCCTGTTGCCGGTTCACCACTGTTCCTTCCTTGGACCACTTTTGATAGATACTGACCACTGCAGACCGGCAACACCCCACAAGAGCTGCAGTTTTGGAGATGCTCTGACCCAGCTGTCTAGCCATCACAATTTGGCCCTTGTCAAACTCGCTCAAATCCTTACGCTTGCCCATTTTTCCTGCTTCTAACACATCAACTTTGAGGACAAAATGTTCACTTGCTGCCTAATATATCCCACCCACTAACAGGTGCCGTGATGAAGAGATAATCAGTGTTATTCACTTCACTTTGCCTGATCGGTGTATATATATTTCTTTCTTTCTTTCTTTCTTTCTTTCTTTCTTTCGTTCTCTGAATTTGCACATGATGTAATGTTTGTCCATCCCTGAACCGCTGGCTCTTTCTTCTGGCTTATGGCTATTCACTTTTGTATTCTTTAAGTAAATGGTTAATAAAATTAAAAAAGGCAGTCAGTTACAGTTTACGTTAAAAGAAAAAAACACACAAGGGATGTAGACATGTAGCCTAGTTGAAATATGAAACACTGTAAAAAGTAAATCAAGTAAGTATTGTAATGAAATCGATCTATTACAACACATCTGTATTTAAAATGTGCAACTTATGAGCAGATGGATTTCAGATCAATTTAACCAGTACGCACACAAAATGATTGATAAAACAGTAAATCGGGGTTTAAAAAGGTGACTTGAAAAATATATCAAATTACTATTTTGACAAACAAAAAATTTTAATTATTAAATAATAATAAAAAACATGCTCTGTATTTGAGTTTAGTAAAATAAACATCTGAATTAAAGCACTGCTTCACAAATAAACTCTTTTTATTGTTAGTTTAGTTCAAATTAATGTCAGCTTTACTGGAGAAATGCTGTGTCTGTGTCATATTATCAGTGGCCACCAGATGGAGCTGCAGTCGTGAGCCTTGAGAATCAAACCTGTTTAAACCTGCTGGAAACATGAAGAACTCATCTCATCTCAGTCTTAGCACTTTAAACTTTGATGGGATAGATATAGCATATCATATCTGGTGTGATGTGTTCAGCATAAATCATAAACTCAACGATCTCAGCTCTCCAATGATTGCATGTCATAAGTATTCAGTCCTTGTGTTGAAGAAGTTTGTTTAGATGCTAGGAAATGTGGATGTCAAGTTGGCACCGTTGGTTCAAATAGCGATAAAGCTAAGAAAGTGTTCCTGCTCAAATAAGGAGATGTCTGAGAGAGTTAAAAGAGGAGAGTTTAACCCTCTGGGGTCAGTTGTTCAAAAAGTGTAATCTGAATCAGAAGGATCTGGATCTGGAAATCCCATATTTTGCTATCCAGGATCAGGGAATCCATCTTACTTTTGTGCCGGTTTTTCAAAGAAAACTGGATCCAGATACACACTTTCTCAGATTACCAAATCTGGATTACTAGTGCTCTACGGAGCCCCTGAAGGGACATGCTGATGGAAAAAATATGAGATGAGGGGGAAAAAAATATTTCAATGCTTTTGCGTTCTCTCAGAAAAGTTTTGTGTAGCGCTTACCCGAGAAACTTTACGTTCACTAGCAAAGAACTTTTGACTGGTTCATCTCTTATGATTGAGCCAATGTAGTGTGTGTGTATATTACATGATACAAATGTTGTATTTTTTGACCAGTTTTAAAGTTTTATAAATTTTTTGTTCCTGAAATCCACCCTTCTGCTGGGATCAGTATAATCCTGATTTTTTTTTGGATCAAAGGTATCCCAATCTTACTAAAAAGTTTTGAACAACACAAACTAATGATTTGATCCAGATCAAATCGGATCTAATCTGATTTCAGAATCCTTCTTTTTCTTTTGAACAACCAATTTTCAAGATTTGATCCAATCCAATCAGATTACTTTTGAACAACTGGCCCGTGGTGTTGTTTGGTTATTTTAGACCGGAAAAAGAGGTCATCAGAATGGTACGAAAATCTGTGACTTTTGTGGCAGTCACTATGTGACCAAAAAAAAAAAAATCATGGACTTGATTAGAAAAAGCTAAATGGTCGTAAAAAAATAGTCACACTTGTGTTGTTCACGGTCAAAATGAATGGGAAATACAAAAATACAGAGAATGTTTTATGTGTACAGTCAACAAATCAGCCACAATGCAGAAAAAAGTGAAAGGGTGACACTCTAAAATATCAAAAGTGCAAACAGACACACCACCCCCAAACATATATGAACTGGTGTGACTGTAACACACAGCAAGTTCTTGCAAATGCGTGAAATAAAATAAAAAATTCAGCCACAATGCAGTAAAAAAGGACAGCAAGGAAGAGGTTACCCTCTAAAACATAGAGAGTACAAAACAAACATACACACAAACAATAACAATATGGCAAAATTGAGCCAGAAGACTCAAATAAAAGGCTGAATTAATCTCTGATAAAGCATTAATGTTCAGTTTTGTTACATTTTTGTTGAATTTTGATGTTATGTGTAACAAAATGTATGTATGTTCAGGTTTTACTGTAGTAAAATTAATGATTTCAATTTTTTAATTTCAGAATAAAAAAAATCTAAACCTTGACAAAAAGTAGTGTAAGTAGTCTAAATATATTTCCAAATCCACAACTTAATACAAATAAGTATTTATGTCTAAAAACCACTAGAGAATGTATAAGCCTCTTTATATAGAGCTATATGGGAATCTAGCCAACATTACACACGTTTTTCTTTTTGTACTCCCACCAGATGGCACTAATCTGCCTTCACAAATCGGATTTGAAAGTTTTAGTGTTATAATATATAATATAATATAATATAAAATAACATAATATAATTAATATAATATAATATAATATAATATAATATAATATAAAATAACATAATATAATATAATATAATATAATATAATATAATATAATATAATATAAAATAACATAATATAATTAATATAAAATAATATAATATAATATAATATAATATAATATAATATAATATAATATAATATAATATAATATAATATAATACATCCAGCAGGGGGCGCATCTGCCCTTCAGGTTCGTCCAGCACACCAAAACAAACACACGCCCTTCCATTAGACATTTTAATCCGTCACAGAGTGTGTGACCGTAGACGTGTATCGTTACCTCCCGCGGATCATTGTTCGATTGCTCTTGTCTGGGGGTCTGTATGGTTTATTTTCGCTCCGCTTCCCTGATGTGCGACTGTCACTGGATTATAAACACAGACATGGTCGGGATCGATTGTGGACGCACACGCGAGTATATAACGTGTCGGATGAGATTCTGTGTGTAGTTCCGGCAGGATCATGAAGAAGTGTAATGGTAAGATCACGCTCACGCCCATCATCATCTGTGTGTCGTTGCTATAAGCCGCATCCCTGTCTCGAGACAGACGAGTATCATAGCAACCGCAAATCTTCTGTGTCGGTGATGTCCTGTGAGTTCTTCATCTGTTGATCTGTTGTGAAACATAATGGCGTCGCGTTAAAGCGATTGATATGCTGCGGAAACTGACAGACATCTGTTAGATGAGTTACTAACAGTACAGTAATGGTGTCAGGAGGTAATACCGTGGTGTGGGATAATTTACCCTGTTCATAAACCATGATACGCCAAAGAACAGGAGGTACGTGTCCTACTACCTTGCAATTATACCATGTTACATGTGCAGAAATGTGGTATTACCACGTTACATGTCCTGAATGTTGTTTTTCCCGTCATGGTAGCATGTCCGAAGCCACAACAGTACTATAGTACTTTATTGATGATTTCATAACACCATTTGTTGGCAAAGTGAATCATATTCAGGATTTTAGACGGTCAGATGACGGACTGACCCATGTGGTAACCAAAATACCATAGAAACCACAGTGATTATTACAGTAAAATTGTGGTAACTCACTCTCAGCCAACAATTATCATCAAAATAATCAGCAAAGAATGACAGAAATAATATCCGACTATCCAAAACAATAAGCAGAATAACAAACAAAAAACCAAAAGGATTTTTTCGGTGTAGTCCTTCCTTAGAGAAATGTGTTCACATTCAGTTGTGTTGGATAAATCATCCAGGATTGTAATCATCGCTGCTCTAAAAATAGAAAAATAACTGTTTTGCATTGTAAACACAGATTCAAGGCTAGGACGATTGGCTAATTGCCTTTTTTTAACAGTTGTTTATGCTTTTTACATGTCTTTTTTTATATTTCTATAGCACCTTGCTCTAAAAAAGTAAATCAAAATAAGAGTGACAGACATGAAAAACAGACAATGAGATAAAACAGAGTAATGAAGTTTAAACAAGTGGGTTTTTAGCTACTTTTTAAAAGTGTCCACAGATCTTAAATCCAAAGGGAGAGCGAGGGACGGCTAACAAGACCTGTTCAGAGGATCTCAGATTCCTGCTGGAATTAACAACTCTTTTATAGAAACAGGAGCTTGAACGTGCAGTGCTCTAATCACAATCACAAGAATTTTAAACTGAATTCAAAATTTAACTGGGAGCCAATGTAAAGAAATTAAAATTGGTGTTACACGTAATCTCTTAGATGACTGTAAAAAGAGAATTACGATAATCAAGGGTAGTGAAAATGAAAGATTATTTTATTGAGGTCTTTTACATATATGATTAATTCAAATGCAAAGATCTGTCATGAAACTCCTTAAATCACTCATTCTCTATAGAGCACAGCTGATTGGTTCCTCAGTAGCCAATGAGCTTGCTGTTCAACCTTCAAATACTTGTCAGCATTTGTTGTAGCAGTTGCAGCGTGCTTTCAGAAGCCCTTCACCTTCCCCAGCTCCACCTGTATAGATCTGCTACAGGTAATTCATATATGCTATATTGTACAGCAGCATCATGTCTTACTTGCTCACAGCAGCGTGTCGTGTATGTATTGGCAGTAGCAATAACCAACAGCAGTACAGCGCTCCAGACTGATTAATCCAACTGAGAAAGTTGGTAGCACCAGTGCAACCAGTGGAAAAGTTAGTTTGGAGCCCTTTTTTTACTGCTAATGACATCAGCAGTAATAACAGCAGCAGCAATGACAGTAGCAGCAATGACAGCAGCAGCAGTAATAACAGCAGCAGTAATGACAGTAGCAGCAGTAATGACAGTAGTAGCAGTAATGACACCAGCAGCAATGACAGCAGCAGCAGTAATGACAGCAGCAGCAGCAACAGCAGCAGTAATAGCAGCAGCAATGACAGTAGCAGCAGTAATGACAGTAGCCGTAATGACAGCAGCAGCAATGACAGCAACAGCAGCAGCAGTAATGACAGCAGCAACAGCAGCAGCAGCAGTAATGACAGCAGCAGCAGCAACAGCAGCAGCAGTAATGACAGCAGCAGAAGCAATAACAGCAGCAGCAATAATGACAGCAGCAGCAATGACAGTAGCAGCAGTAATGACAGCAGCAATAACAGCAGCAGCAATAATGACAGCAGCAGTAATAACAGCAGTAGTAATAGCAGCAGCAATGACAGTAGCAGCAGTAATGACAGCAGCAGCAATAACAGCAGCAGCAGTAATGACAGCAACAGCAGCAGCAGTAATGACAGCAGCAGCAATAATAACAGCAGCAGCAATGACAGTAGCAGCAGTAGTGACAGCAGTAATGACAGCAGCAGCAGCAATAACAGCAGCAGCAATAATGACAGCAGCAGTAATAACAGCAGCAGTAATAGCAGCAGCAATGACAGTAGCAGCAGTAATGACAGCAACAGCAGCAGCAGTAATGACAGCAGCAGCAATAACAGCAGCAGCAGTAATAGCAGCGGTAATGACAGCAGCAGCAACGACAGCAGCAGTAACGACAGCAGCAGTAACGACACGACAGCAGCAGCAACGACAGCAGCAGTAACGACAGCAGCAGCGACGACAGCAGCAGCGACGACAGCAGCAGCGACGACAGTAGAAGCAATGATAGCAGCAGCAACGGCAGCAACAGTAACGACAGCAGCAGTAACGACAGCAGCAGTAACGACAGCAACAGTAACGACAGCAACAGTAACGACAGCAGCAGCAACGACAGCAGCAGTAACGACAGCAGCAGCAATGACAGCAACAGCAATGACAGCAGCAGCGACGACAGCAGCAGCGACGACAGCAGCAGCGACGACAGCAGCAGCGACGACAGCAGCAGCGACGACAGTAGAAGCAACGACAGCAGCAGTAACGACAGTAGAAGCAATGATAGCAGCAGCAATGACAGCAACAGTAACGACAGCAGCAGTAACGACAGCAGCAGTAACGACAGTAGCAGTAACGACAGTAGCAGCAATGACAGCAGCAGCAATAACAGTAGCAGTAACAACAGCAGCAATAAGGACAGTAGCAGTAATGACAGCAGCAGTAATGACACCAACAGTAATAACAGTCAAGTCACCTTCATTTATACAGCGCTTTTTGCAACACAGATTGCTTCAGAGCAGCTTCACAGTGATAATAGGAAACCAATTTTGTTTTTGAAGAAAAGTTTTTGATTAATTTCTGTTGTAAAAACTGATTAGTTATTTAATTTGGTGCCATTTAAACAACACCATCTTCAATTAAAACAGAAAACCCCCAATGCGTTCCGGACCCCATCCGCACGGCAACAGCTTCTGGTGGCCCGAGAATGCAAACCATGAAATAGGTTTGAAATAGTTTTGAAACTATACCATCATGATTGAACGCCTGCAGTTGATTTTGATATTCTAGGTATTATCAACTGGCCAGAGTTTTGAGACTGCAATAGACGTGAGGGAGTATGATGCGTTAAGAGCTCGCTCAAGTACTGGGGAGCTAAACCATTTAGAGCTTTGTAAGTAATAAGCAAGATTTTAAAATGTATACGATGTTTAATAGGGAGCGAATGCAGTGTTGACAAAACCGGGCTAATATGTTCATACTTCCTGGTTCTAGTAAGAACTCTAGCTGCTGCGTTTTGGACCAGCTGGAGTTTGTTTATTAAGCGAGCAGGGCAACCACCCAGTAGAGCATTACAATAATCTAGCCTTGAGGTCATGAACGCATTAACTAACTTTTCAGCATTTTGCATTGAAAGCATGTGCCGTAATTTAGATATATTTTTAAGACGGAAGAATGCAGTTTTACAGATTGCAGAAACGTGGATTTCAAATGAAAGATTGGTATCAAAGAGCACACCAAGGTTCCTAACTGACGACGAGGACTTGACAGAGCAGACATCAAGTGTTAGACAGTATTCTAGGTTACTACTTGTGGAGGTTTTTTGTCCAATAATTAGAAATTCTGTTTTTTCAGAATTAAGTTGTGGAAATTACTAGTCATCCAATTTTTTTATATCAGCTATGCATTCCATCAATCTTGTGAACTGGTAAGTTTCGTCAGGGTGCGAAGAAATAGCGCAGTAATAACACCAACAGTAATAACACCAACAGTAATGACAGCAGCAGCATCATAGCAGATCTATTCCGCCAAGACCAAGCATATCAACATTGTCATATCCATTACCGTGGCAAACACTCAGAGAGTTGCCATGACAGAAATATATTTACTATTAAAAGAAGCTCAGTGTTGAGGGATGGTCTTCATCATCATCATCACTACTTAGTACTGTCATTACTGTCATGTGCCATCCATATTTCAATCTTCAATGAGAGAGAACTTTTTAGTCAGCTCTTGTAGTATTTTGTACCACACCACTAATATACAATAAGTAGTTGTAAATTCATATTGCCCTTTTTTTTTGCAGCTGAGCTACGTACAAAAATGTGAAGGGGGGGAAAAAAAAGAAAACTTTTTCTTTACTGAAGCAATAATATTTAAAGGGACGGTTAACTCAAAAATGAGATTTCTGTCATCATTTATTCACACTCATGTTGTTCCAAACTTAAAAAACTTTGGTTAACCTTCAAAACACAAATTATGTTTTTTTTTATGACACCGACCTGAGAGGTTTTTGTCCCTTCATTGAAAGGTCAGGTAACCAAAACTTAAAAGGTTATTTACATCTAAACTATGATCAACACACATATGTAGAGCACATCGCATTTGGTAAACACGGAAGCTCATATGTGACCCTGGACCACAAAAACATAAGGGTCAATTTTCTGACATGAAACATGAAAGCTATAAATAAGCTTTCAATAGCAAATAAGCTGAACAAATAAGCATTGATGTATGGTTTGTCAGGATAGGACAATATTTGGCCGAGATACAACTATTTGAAAATCTGGAATCTGAGGGTGCAAAAAAAACTAAATATTGAGAAAATCTCCTTTAAAGTTGTCCAAATGAAGTCCTTAGCAATGCATGTTACTACTAATAATACATTTTTGATATATTTACGGTTGGAAATTTACTAAATATCTTCATGGAACATGATCTTTACTTAATATCCTAATGATTTTTGGCATAAAAGAAAAATGGATAATTTTGACCCATACGATGTATTGTTGGCTATTGCTACAAATATACCTGTGAGACTTATGACTGGTTTTGTGCTCCAGGGTCACAGATTGTGCTTTTGTGTTTACCAGATTTTTAATTAAAAAATACCTTAATTTGTGTTTTTTTTAAAGATTGTCAGTAATTTGAGTAAATGATGAAAGAGTTTCCAATTTGGGGTGAACTATCCCTATAAGAGACCAAATATTATATTGTCATGTTTATGATAACACAGATACACAGAGAAGGATGTATTGATACATTCACAGTTCACAGTACTTGTTGATTTTAAAATAAATCAGATGTTTCACATTACTAAATCATGTGCATCATGACTACATTGATCAACCAGGATCCTGGACCAGAACTACTACATTTTTTCCTCGCTTACCTCTCTATCTTTCCCATTCAGTTCAGGTTCAATTCAAAATAGAGTCAAATGGAACAATATAGTGTTGAAAAAGCTAAGTATAAATTTCAACACTGACAGTTCATTTCTTTGAACATTAGAATAGTGTTAAAGTTATAGTGATAAAGATTGATATTATGCTGTCTCACACATGTTCAGAAGTGCACCTTTATTTGCTGTGTGCAAAAGTGTCTCACACACGCACAGAGCTCATTAAAGCTGCATGAGTGTTGCCTGTATGTTTGATAGTGTTGATTGACGGGACTAAAGCAGAGCTCTCTGCAGTCAGTGCACACGTTAACCTGGGTTGTGTAACGTGTCAGAACAAACAGCCCTGAGTAGCGCACATCTGAACATACTGAAGGACGCCTGGGACACCGAGCGCTCGTTGACCGTCTCCCAGCTGGTCTGCATCCTGCTCACAGCTCACTCTTTTACTGCTCGGGATACTTCTTAGTTAATGAGTCAATTGTTGACATACAATACGAGTACAGTCCAATCGTTTGTTCTCGGGAGAATTTGATGAGAAATGTTTGAGTTTGTATTGAGATGTCTGACAAATCTGAGCACAGTTTTGAACCTCTAGAGGAGACACCTGACAGTGCAGAACCTGTAGACTTAATAGGGATAGTTCAACCTCCCAAAAATGAAAACTGTCATCATTTACTCACCGGTGTGTCGTTCCACAAACCTGTATGACATTCTTTCCTCTGCAGAACACAGAAGATGATATTTTGGAGAATGTTTCAGCTGGTTTTGTCCGTATTATAAAAGTCAAAGGGATCCAACACTTTCAAGCTCCAAAAAGGACATAAAGGAAGCATGAAATTAATCCATATGCCTTGACTCGTTTATTCCAAGTCTTCTGAAGCAACACATTTTCTTATAAGCAGTTTGATATTTAATGGCTTCATGAGGTTGAGTAAGTGATGACAGAATTTATATTTTTGGATGAACTATTTAATTCCATTGCTGTCTAGGAGAAACAATTGAGATATTTAAAGTACCCCTATTATGCTATTTTAAATATTTCTAATTTTGTTTTGGAGTCTCTTGCAGCAGGTTTACATGCATCAAAGGTCAAAAAAACAGTTTAATTTTCTATACATTGCAGTATCACCTCTTCTCTCACAGTGTCAGAAAATGGTGTATTCGAAGATTCAGTCTCTCTAAATACTTACTCTGCTCTGATTGGTCAGATGGCCCAGTCTGTTGTGATTTGGTCTACTCTGCTCTGATTGGTCAGATGGCCCAGTCTGTTGTGATTGGTCTACTCTGCTCTGATTGGTCGGATGGCCCAGTCTGTTGTGATTGGTCTACTCTGTACTGATTGGTCAGATGGCCCAGTCTGCTCTGATTGGTCAGAGGACTCAGCTCCAGATCTTCCTCAGCGCTTGATACACAGTGATACGTTCAGTAACGATGGTGTCGATTTTTTCCGAATCAATTCTAGTGCGAGTCCTCATACTTTTAACAAACAGTATTTGAGAGTCAAAGTAGACATTGTTCGCGGGCAGCCAATAAAGACCATAGGCTGGAATTATGCAAATTTATTATATAGTTACATAGGTTTGTAACAGGAAGTGAGAGTGGAATTGCTGACGACTCGTTTCAAGGCAGTTTAGAATCGGTTCTTTCTTTTGGGAGACAATAACTTTATTTATCTGCACTTTGATCTTTGCAGAGCTTTTACATTCACAAACAGCTGTATTACACAATACATGAAAGGTAACATTCGAAAAAGCACTTTAAAGAGATTTCATTTGTGTTTTTTGTGTGTGAAGTTTCTGTATGTTGTCATATAGCCTACAGCTGTTGTCGTTTTTTTTATTGGAATATTTACCATGTTTTGAACCATGCCATGGTTTGGCAATTGTGTGATGATACATGAAATTGTTTGTGATCCTGTAATGCAGTGTTGTGTGTCTGTGCCATCCGCAGGCTTTTGAAGTATGATCCGTGACACCATACTCAGACACAGTGGGTGAAGACTGAATGTGATAATCATAAATGTTTCTTAAGCATCAAATCATCATATTAGAATGATTTCTGAAGGATCATGTGACACTGAAGACTGGAGTAATGATGCTGAAAATTCAGCTTTGATCACAGGAATAAATTACATTTTAAAATATATTCAAATAGAAAACATTTTAATAATTTTTCACAATATTACTGTTTTCACTGTATTTTTAATAAAATAAATGCAGCCTTGGTGAGCATAAGAGACTAATTCTTCTAAAAACATTAAAAATCTTACCGATCAAAAACTTTTGAATGGCAGTGTATGTGCAAGTAACTGATAATAACGGAGTAGATTGTATACTGCAGTAGTAATTTTACTGTGTACATGTTTGAGGTCATTGCATGTTGAAACAGAAGCTCATGAAATGCATCAGTAGTGTTCCTCTTTCTGTTCATTTTCATTTGTCTTCGTCTCACTGGGGTGACAGATTCATGACTAAATGGAGACACTCTTTAGTGAGGACATGATCTTATACAGGACAGAGAGCTCTTTAGTCAACTGTAAGATTACGCATATCAACATTCTCTCTATGTGTGTGTGTGTGTGTGTGTGTGTGTGTGTGTGTGAAAGCGAGTGAGCAAAGTGTCTGTCTGACTCAGCATTTACTGTGTGATAATGTGCTTACAGTTAAAGGAAAAATCCAGGTTTTCAAATGAATGTCTAGGCTGGTGTAACAGATCTATGGCGTTCTGTCAGTTACCACAGACGATAATATCAGCTTGTTCCTCAGTTTATAAAAATGTGCTCAAAGTAATGCACTTACTAAGGGGCATTACTTTGAAGTCTGTGGGGAAAGACATTCTGGAGGATATAAAAGCACAAGTTCCTATAACTGTTGGCAGAATATCCGTCACTTTTTGGTGCTTTCACACCGTAGGAACTGGGAACGATTTTAGTTCTAGGAACGCCTTTTGGGGGGACTAAATTAGCTCCTACTTCAGAGTAGGGTCTACCAGTGACGTAAGTGTATGTTGATAGGCCGAACACATGCCATATGAAACACCAGCCCAAAGCTGTATAAACACACAGTTTACATATACCTGCACAAACTCAAAACTCAATGTACATGGAAAACAGCGATAGATGGACATAGACGGCACAGTTTAGGCACTTCTCGACCGATCACGGCATCCACCGTCCTCCAGCTGTTGAAGGCTGCGCTTAAATTATGGTGCTGCCGGCCAGCTTACGTAGTAACGTAGTCAGCTGGGAGTAGTAACGCATAGACATTTGAAAATAAGAGTCCTGAGGTGTGTTTCAGGCTTGTTTATAAATAAAATTACCGCATTATTCACAAAAACGTTTTCTTTTTTTTATTATTGGTATTTTGGTTAAACAATATTCAAGAAAGAAGGAAAGAAAGAGAAAGAAAAGCTTCACATTCAGTGTATAGATTTTAGAAGAACTAGTGTTGAGGGTGGTGAGCAGCTTCATGTTTGTTTCATGTAAACTGGATCTGTAGTTTCTTTCTGGTTAAACTTAGGATACCATGAGTCAGCAAAACTAACCAGCGTTACTTTTTTAGCTTGTCATTACCAATAATTATGTCCAATAATGGATATAACTGTAGACAAATAGGGGTTGGTATGTGATTTTATCACATTAATCTCATGTTAAAACATGAAATGTTTAAGTGTCGGTTTGTTTCTTTGCCATGATTGCCTGATTGTAAGTGTTTTTACCATAAACATGTTTCCCTGTTCATATAGCATAGTAAATGAATCCACAGGCTGCGTTTAACTAACTGTTAAGGAGTGTTTAAACACATTTTACAGCAGGTTAATTGCCCTTAACCCATGGACTCGTGAGGTTCGTCAGGTCTCTAGACATCGACACTCAATGAGCTCATTATATAGTGCACACTCTCTTTTCTGTATCCATAGTTACTGCTGCTCTTTCCCATCCTCAATTCATAATTAACAAATATTCGGTGTAATTCAGGTCACATTCTCCGAACTGCTTGCAGTATATTTGCAGTCCTAAGTTCCTGTTATAGTCAAGACAAGAATGAAGCTGAACATGACTATAGAATATAGTCAAAAAATACCAAGAAATAAATAAAATAAAATAAATGTGTTAATAAAAATGGCATAATGTGACACTGAATCAACATTAAATCAAAACTGACACTATTTTCTTTCTGGATAAATATCCCTGTTCTCATTGTGCCTGTTGTTCTAGAGAAAACAAAATCTTTTTGTCATCTAGTTTGTCCATCTCCACATTCTCCGCCTCCGCCTCCAGAATTCAACTTCTGGAACTACAGACACACAGTTCGCATATTATGAGCTGTTGCTTACAGGCACAATGGCACTGTGTTTCATGAGGTCAGACGTACTTTCCAAACAACATCTCATGACCTTTGTACTCCATAACAAATGCAGTGAATTATAACATGCTCTGGAAAACATACCCAGGCCATTTCACCCTAAAAATCCACTGTAAACATATTTTAGGAGCATTTTCCTAACTACATTTGTCCTAAAACTTCTGCTTATTACCATAACTCAACTCACTTTTATTATCACTACAGCATTTACAAGCAAATGTTGTGTGAAAAACTTAGGTTCCTGGTCCAGACATTGCAGTTGTACATACACCGATCAGGCATAACATTATGACTAATATTGTGTTGGTCCCCTTTTGCTGCCAAAACAGCCCTGACCCGTCGAGGCATGGACTCCACTAGACCCCTGAAGGTGGGCTGTGGTATCTGGCACCAAGATGTTAGCAGCAGAACCTTTAAGTCCTGTAAGTTGCGAGGTGGGGCCTCCATGGATCGGACTTGGTTGTTCAGAACATCCCACAGATGCTCGATTGGATTGAGATCTGGGGAATTTGGAGGCCAAGTCAACACCTCAAACTCATTGTTGTGCTCCTCAAACCATTCCTGAACCATTTTTGCTTTGTGGCAGGTCGCATTATCCTGCTGAAAGAGGCCACAGCCACCAGGGAATACCGTTTCCATGAAAGGGTGTACATGGTCTGCAACAATGCTTATGCAGTTGTTGCAACAATGTTCCCCAGGTAAGCGACGCACACGCACCCGGCCATCCACGTGATGTAAAAGAAAACGTGATTCATCAGACCAGGCCACCTTCTTCCATTGCTCCGTGGTCCAGTTCTGATGCTCACGTGCCCACTGTTGGCGCTTTCGGCGGTGGACAGGGGTCAGCATGGGCACCCTGACTGGTCTGCGGCTATGCAGCCCCATACACAACAAACTGTGATGAACTGTGTATTCTGAAACCTTTCTATCAGAACCAGCATTAACTTTTTGAGCAATTTGAGTTACAGTAGCTCGTCTGTTTGATCGGACCACACGAGCCAGCCTTCGCTCCCCACGTGCATCACTGAGCCTTGGCCGCCCATGACCCTGTTGCCGGTTCACCACTGTTCCTTCCTTGGACCACTTTTGATAGATACTGACCACTGCAGACCGGGAACACCCCACAAGAGCTGCAGTTTTGGAGATGCTCTGACCCAGTCGTCTAGCCATCACAATTTGGCCCTTGTCAAACTCTCTCAAATCCTTACACTTGCCCATTTTTCCTGCTTCTAACACATCAACTTTGAGGACAAAATGTTCACTTGCTGCCTAATATATCCCACCCACTAACAGGTGCCGTGATGAAGAGATAATCAGTGTTATTCACTTCACCTGTCAGTGCTCATAATGTTATGCCTGATTGGTGTATAAAGTTTAAATGCACTTATTATACCAAATTTTCCAAATTATTATGCAAGTGACTTATCAGTAGTATTTCAGTACAATAAACATTCAGATTTTAGTTTTTCAAAGAAACTGTTTGTTTGTTGTATTTCTCCATATCTTTTTAGATAACTGGTATCAATCTCAGACAGGTTTGTTAAATAGTTTGTGAGGTCTTCTTAGGTAAATGGAAACCCTACATATTGCAACGTTATGCAAAAGTCATGAAAACGACTAATATTGTGTGAAAACTGAATGGAGATTATCGAACTATCATAAGATTTGTGAGTCATTTACAGCACGAGAACTCTAACCAAAGCTCACAAAGAAACGTTTACAGTCACTTGCATAATAATTTGGAGCACAGTGTATAATAACTATACAATATACACAATATGCCGCTGTGAAGGACACATTGCAAAAAATGCTCTTCTTATTTAGTTTTTTTGTCTTGTTTCCAATCTAAATATCTAAAAATTCTTAAATCAAGATGCATTTACTAGAGAAGTAAAATGACATACGATATTTTTTCATTTTTTCTGGGGGAAAAAATCTAAATTTTTTTTTTTTGCTTAAAACAAGCAAAATTATCTGCCAAACAGTTTGGGACAGAAACAAGTAACAAGATTATTTTTCTTACCCCATTGGCAGATCATTTTGCTTGTTTTAAACAAAAACTCACTTCATTTTGATTTTATTTTCGGGCCGGAACGCACATAAGCAAAGTATACTATGGGCTTCAGATATGCGCCTAAACTACTAAATAGCCTACACACAAAAATGTTGAAAGGCCATTTTAAGAAGTATCCTCATAGACATAGTCGGTTATGTCTTATGTAAACATGTGAGAAAGCGTGTTTGAAATGCGTGTGTAACAGTATATTGGATCTGTGCAGCTCTTAAAGTGACAGCAGCCTAATAAACCTGCTGCAGTCATTAATGTTAATCAAACAACAAAAGACATAGATACAATCACTCACTGCTCTTGACTGAATAACTTTTGTAGTTTTAAGTAAGGATTAGTTTATATTTAATGTATACAGAGGCGTTATTTTACATTTAATTACTTTATTCAATTGCTTGTTTTAGGCTATTACTTACAATCTGAATATCACTGTTAGTTCATCTTCCTGAAAAACCTAAAGCACTGTTTATGTAATTTTTATTTTTGTTTTGTTGTATTTTTTTGTTTGTAATTAGTTTCTTTGTTCTTATTTTATTGTTGACTGTTTACGTTTTGAGAACTTTTTACTTACATTAGTTAACCTAGTATTAGTTTTTGCTGAAGTATCAATAATTGTGAAATTTCACTGACATTTCAAATGACTCCTATCATGAAATAAGACTTTGATCATATCACCCACCAATAATCGTGATTTCAATATTGACCAAAATAATCGTGATAGAATCGCGAATAATCACCTGGATGTTTTACTTTTGAGTTATTTTTTATTCAAATTACTTAAATAAAATGTTTTGTGTGTGTGAAAATTATGTAAATTAGCAAAAATTAAAGCCAGTTCAACAAATACTACAATTATGTGTACATACGGTTTAAATAATATATCATCATTTGTCACATTATAATAATCACAGTGGGGGAGTTTATTTGTCATAAAAATAGTCACAATACAAAAATCTGAGACTTAAAATACACCTCATTGTCATTATTATTTAATATATAATTTCCAGACAACAAAGTGTGACCCTGGAGCACAAAACCAGTCATAAGTCTCACGGGTATATTTGTGGCAATAGCCAACTATACAAACCCGATTCCAAAAAAGTTGGGACACTGTACAAATTGGAAATAAAAAAGGAATGCAATAATTTACAAATCTCATAAACTTATATTTTATTCACAATAGAATATAGATAACATATACATATAAGGAACAGCTGGAGGACCAATTTGCAACTTATTAGGTCAATTGGCAACATGATTGGGTATAAAAAGAGCCTCTCAGAGTGGCAGTGTCTCTCAGAAGTCAAGATGGGCAGAGGATCACCAATTCCCCCAATGCTGCGGCGAAAAATAGTGGAGCAATATCAGAAAGGAGTTTCTCAGGGAAAAATTGCAAAGAGTTTGAAGTTATGATCATCTACAGTGCATAATATCATCCAAAGATTCAGAGAATCTGGAACAATCTCTGTGCGTAAGGGTCAAGGCCGGAAAACCATACTGGATGCCGTGATCTTCGGGCCCTTAGACGGCACTGCATCACATACAGGAATGCTACTGTAATGGAAATCACAACATGGGCTCAGGAATACTTCCAGAAAACATTGTCGGTGAACACAATCCACCGTGCCATTCGCCGTTGCCGGCTAAAACTCTATAGGTCAAAAAAGAAGCCATATCTAAACATGATCCAGAAGCGCAGGCGTTTTCTCTGGGCCAAGGCTCATTTAAAATGGACTGTGGCAAAGTGGAAAACTGTTCTGTGGTCAGACGAATCAAAATGTGAAGTTCTTTTTGGAAAACTGGGACGCCATGTCATCCGGACTAAAGAGGACAAGGACAACCCAAGTTGTTATCAGCGCTCAGTTCAGAAGCCTGCATCTCTGATGGTATGGGGTTGCATGAGTGCGTGTGGCATGGGCAGCTTACACGTCTGGAAAGGCACCATCAATGCTGAAAGGTATATCCAAGTTCTAGAACAACATATGCTCCCATCCAGACGTCGTCTCTTTCAGGGAAGACCTTGCATTTTCCAAAATGACAATGCCAGACCACATACTGCATCAATTACAACATCATGGCTGCGTAGAAGAAGGATCCGGGTACTGAAATGGCCAGCCTGCAGTCCAGATCTTTCACCCATAGAAAACATTTGGCACACCATAAAGAGGAAGATGCGACAAAGAAGACCTAAGACAGTTGAGCAACTAGAAGCCTGTATTAGACAAGAATGGGACAACATTCATATTCCTAAACTTGAGCAACTTGTCTCTTCAGTCCCCAGACGTTTGCAGACTGTTATAAAAAGAAGAGGGGATGCCACACAGTGGTAAACATGGCCTTGTCCCAACTTTTTTTAGATGTGTTGATGCCATGAAATTTAAAATCAACTTATTTTTCCCTTAAAATGATACATTTTCTCAGTTTAAGCATTTGATATGTCATCTATGTTATATTCTGAATAAAATATTGAAATTTGAAACTTCCACATCATTGCATTCTGTTTTTATTCACAATTTGTACAGTGTCCCAACTTTTTTGGAATTGGGTTTGTACATTGTATGGGTCAAAATTATAGATTTTTTCTTTTATGCCAAAAATCATTAGGATATTAAGTAAAAATCATGTTCCATGAAGATATTTTGTAAATTTCGTACCTAATATATCAAAAATGTGTTATTAGTAGTAATATGCGTTGCTAAGGACTTCATTTGGACAACTTTAAAGGCGATTTTCTCAATATTTAGATTTTTTTGCACCCTCAGATTCCAGATTTTCGGCCAAATATTGTCCTATGCTAACAAACCATACATCAATGGAAAGCTTATTTATTCAGCTTTCAGATGATGTATAAATCTCACTTTCAAAAAATGTACCCTTTTGACTGGTTTTGTGACTGGTCCAGGGTCACAAATGAGTCTTGACGGTGGAAAAGCTGTGAGGGTTTGGTTTTATAGACTGTGAACTCATTTGCCTTTGCACAGGTACATTTAGCCAAGCTGTCCACTAGGGTCAGCAGATTTGACTATATTTTATAGTGAGGCCACATGAGCAGGTGATGTCCTCAAACATGCAAATGCTGATGGTTTTGTCTAACATACAGTTTTGGTTTGGTTTTTTTGGTGCTTATGAAGGGTGTATACGGCCACTTTATTAGGTACACTTGCTAGTACCGGGTTGGACCCCCTTTTGTCTCTGAAACTGCTTTAATTCTTCATGGCACAGATTCAACAATGTGCTGGAAACATTCCTTAGAGATTTTAGCCTATATTGACATGCATCACACGGTTCCATCTCATCCCAAAGCTGCTCTATTGGAGTGAGATCTGGTGACTGTGGAGGCCATTTGAGTTTAGTGAACTCATCGTCATGTTCAAGAAACCAGTTTGAGATGATTTGAGCTTCGTGACATGGCGTGTTATCCTGCTGGAAGTATCCATCAGAAGATGATCATAAAGGGATGGACATGGTCAGCAACAATACTCAGGTAGACTGTGGCGTTTAAATTGTACTAAGAGTCCCAAAGTGTGCCAAGAAAATATCCCTCACACCATTACACCAGCAGAGCCTGAACCGTTAATACAAGGCAGGATGAATCCATGCTTTCATGTTGTTTACGCCAAATTCTGTCACAGCAGAAATCAGACTCATCAGACCAGGCAATGTTTTCCCCAACCTTCTGTAGTCCAGTTGTGGTGTCCCGTGTGAATTCATCAGTTACATCAGAGTACATCAGTTTGCCGTTCTTAGCTTGCTGTTTGACATGTTGTGCGTTCAGAGATGCTCTTCTGCAGACCTCGGTTGTAACGAGTGGTTATTTGAGGCCTTGTCCACACTACTAAACACGTTTTTGTTTGAAAATGCATCTTTTTTGCTCCATTTTGGCCTTCCTCCACACTGAGATGAAGAACGAAGCTTTTTGAAAACGCTCTCCAAAGTGGATAAATTTGAAAACGCCGTTTTCGTGTTGTAGTGTGGACTGTGAAAACGGAGGTATTTGAAAGTTCATTTTATGAGGTATACTTAAGTAACGTTCAAGTATATTTTTAAGTATACAACCCTCTACAATGCGAGTAAATCACTCGCATATGCGACTAAATCTTCACTCTGGGTGACTAAATAATGTCTATCATTAGCCGTTGGCTAATAAATTCTTAGATTTTACTCTTCCAGTGTTAGAGGCTAAGTATAAGTTTAGCAAAGATATATTTTCACTCGCTGAACACTCGCTTGAGCGCTTGAGAGTTTCGTTCTCCGTCAAGCGATCTGTACTGTTTCAACTTTCAATTCAGCTCAATCTCAATGGATGCGAGCGTACCTGTATTTGACGTAACGTAAATTCTAGTGTGAAGGCACACGACTCGCCGTCGCATTGCTGAGAGCGCTGTGTTTCTCACACACACACACACACACGCAGAGAGAGAGAGAGAGTCTTACATACCAAGCAGAATCGACGCACTACATGTAAACGATAGTTCATTTGGAATTATTCAGCTTTTAAGAACAAGCAGAAGATATGCGGTTTCTCCGGTAGTGGGCGGGACTAATGCGCAAACGGCAATCTCATTGGCTGGTGCTCATCTGTTACTGTCCCTGTTTTGATTTCAGCAAATCAGTTCGAGTGAACGCAGACAACGTGATTAATATTCATGAACCCAGCATCTGATTAACCCTTAGTGCATTGTATATTGTTATTAGTAGTAGAGTTAGTAGTAGTATTATTATCTCTATTACTGTCTTTTAATAATAATTACTATTATCTATTACCATTATCTATTTTTTTTTTACAGAAACACCGAATGACCAACAATATCTTAAGCATCACCACCAGTCCTAAGTTCAGTTAAAATGACAAATATGCATTCATACATGGTTACCAAGTGTATATACACTCACCTAAAGGATTATTAGGAACACCATACTAATACTGTGTTTGACCCCCTTTCGCCTTCAGAACTGCCTTAATTCTACGTGGCATTGATTCAACAAGGTGCTGAAAGCATTCTTTAGAAATGTTGGCCCATATTGATAGGATAGCATCTTGCAGTTGATGGAGATTTGTGGGGATGCACATCCAGGGCACGAAGCTCCCGTTCCACCACATCCCAAAGATGCTCTATTGGGTTGAGATCTGGTGACTGTGGGGGCCATTTTAGTACAGTGAACTCATTGTCATGTTCAAGAAACCAATTTGAAATGATTCGAGCTTTGTGACATGGTGCATTATCCTGCTGGAAGTAGCCATCAGAGGATGGGTACATGGTGGTTATAAAGGGATGGACATGGTCAGAAACAATGCTCAGGTAGGCCGTGGCATTTAAACGATGCCCAATTGGCACTAAGGGGCCTAAAGTGTGCCAAGAAAACATCCCCCACACCATTACACCACCACCACCAGCCTGCACAGTGGTAACAAGGCATGATGGATCCATGTTCTCATTCTGTTCCATCTGAATGTCTCAACAGAAATCGAGACTCATCAGACCAGGCAACATTTTTCCAGTCTTCAACTGTCCAATTTTGGTGAGCTCGTGCAAATTGTAGCCTCTTTTTCCTATTTGTAGTGGAGATGAGTGGTACCCGGTGGGGTCTTCTGCTGTTGTAGCCCATCCGCCTCAAGGTTGTGCGTGTTGTGGCTTCACAAATGCTTTGCTGCATACCTCGGTTGTAACGAGTGGTTATTTCAGTCAAAGTTGCTCTTCTATCAGCTTGAATCAGTCGGCCCATTCTCCTCTGACCTCTAGCATCAACAAGGCATTTTCGCCCACAGGACTGCCGCATACTGGATGTTTTTCCCTTTTCACACCATTCTTTGTAAACTCTAGAAATGGTTGTGCGTGAAAATCCCAGTAACTGAGCAGATTGTGAAATACTCAGACCGGCCCGTCTGGCACCAACAACCATGCCACGCTCAAAATTGCTTAAATCACCTTTCTTTCCCATTCTGACATTCAGTTTGGAGTTCAGGAGATTGTCTTGACCAGGACCACACCCCTAAATGCATTGAAGCAACTGCCATGTGATTGGTTGATTAGATAATTGCATTAATGAGAAATTGAACAGGTGTTCCTAATAATCCTTTAGGTGAGTGTATATATATATATATATATATATATATATATATGAAATAGTAAACAAAAAAATTTACTAGCCAATGACGATTCTATTGCCAAGGTGTGCGTAGAGGGTTGGTATACTTTATGTAGTAAGTATACTAATATCAATGTGTACTAGTAGTAAACTTGTAAGTGTACTGTTTCAATACTGCTTGGGAGTAAATTGGCCCACTTTTAGTATATAAAAGTATAAGTTTAAGTGTACTATAAGTGTAACAGTAGTAAACTTTAAGTGCACAATTAGGTTTGTCGTTTGTACTGCATCTGTACTACAAGTGAACTTATAAGTATGCTAGTAGTTTAGTATTTTAATACAAGTAGTACATTTTTTAGTTTATGAAAGTACACTTTGAAGTGTACTCTCAGTAAACTGCCAGTTTAGTAGTTTTATACTGCAAGTATACTTGTAAGTTTTCTTTAAGTGAACGTAACATTATACTTACAGTTTACCATTTATATATTATTTTTGCACTTTCAGTATACTACTATGTTCAAATGTAGATATGTAGACCTTTAACTGTACTTTAACTAATTTTAAAAACATTTTATTATAGCTCAAAGAATAAAGTAGATTTTAAGTAAATTCCTATGTACACTACCAATGGACTAGCCTACACAAAAATTCAGATACGCAGAATTAGTAACATATCTGTTTTATATCAATATTTTAATCAATATTTTCAAACAATGTAAGTTTAATAAGACTGTATGTAAAACTATGTAAAAAAAAAAAGTTCTCAATCAAAAGATTAAACACAATTACAAGCCAAGTATAGTTTGAATACTTAATTATACTTTTAAGTATATCTCGATCAAAAGATTGAGTACAAGTATAGGCCAAATATACTTAGACTTTTCTGTCAGTATAAGTCAAGTATACTTAAGTGCAATTTTAAGTATATTTCTGAGAAGTACATAAAGTATATTTCTGAGAAGTATATAAAAAGTAAACTGAAAGTATACTTTCTTATTTTTAGTTAAAAGAAGTTTACTAATAGAACACTTGAATAACTTCTTTTTCGTAGTCATGTGACGCATATTGAACTGATAGATATTTATGTTTATACTGGTATTGTGGCTGTTATGTGCTATTCACGGTCACGCTGTTGCTAAAGATATGCTACTTTGCACACTCTTTATATCACAGTCCTGCAAAGATGACATAAAATGCACTAGCATTTGCTGTCCTGCGGCAAAACATGAGAGCAGTTGCGTTTTAGACCAAACATATAACGGTGAGTGTGTGTGACCTGGACGCATCAGTGAATGCTGAGATGTTTTGCTAAATAAAATTATCCTGCCAGAAGAATTGCGTGATATCTTTATTATGTCTTGTTCCGTCTGTATCATCTCAGTGAGCTTTTATGAGGGTTTACGCATGCGTAGTAAGGTGAGTTAGAAAACGCTAGTGTGGACGGAGAGTGTTTTGAAGCGAAAGCACCGTTTTCAAATCTCTCCGGATTAAAGTGTATGTCTAATGCTATTTCATGCATTCTGACTTATTTACAGTGTTAAAGAGTTGATTCTCATGCTAAACATGGTTTAAAAAAACGAATTGGACGTATGACGGAGTATTTCTATGCCAAATACACTCCTTCAGGATTCGAATATTCGGAAAGTTTTTTTTGAGTATGGCCCTGTATGACGTCATAAAGGGAGGAATTCCTTATATGGGCACTTCTCCCGGATGAGCGCGCGCACACGCACACACACACACACACATCAACCAGAGCGAGAGCAAGAGCGCATCCATCAACGAGCTTCGTTCGGGTTACGGGAGCCGTCGACGGCGCTGGCATTGTGTTTTTAGACCACGAAATCAACAATGTCACTAAAGAAGTGTGTTTCTGGTTGTGAGGGAAAGATAACCATGTTCAGCTTCCCAAATAACCCAGCGTTCAGGAAACAGTGGATGCAGTTTGTGTTTCCGGAGTTCTGCAAGTGTGTGTGTTTGTTCCCGGTCATGAGTGGAAACCGCAGGCGGTGAGTGAAACTGCATCAAATGTCTGTGTTTTGTTGGCAATCGGCGCATAAGTGCATATAATGTGAACAACACCAACGTATAGTGAATCAAAGGTTATCCAGGGATAATGCCATGATGTATTGTGTGTGTGTGTGTGTGTGTGTGTGTGTGTGTGTG
Source organism: Coreius guichenoti (assembly GCA_039654105.1). NCBI lineage: Eukaryota > Metazoa > Chordata > Actinopteri > Cypriniformes > Gobionidae > Coreius > Coreius guichenoti. The sequence goes on along the minus strand of CM077171.1, from coordinate 5,351,764 downwards.
TGCGTGCGCTTGTGTCTCTTTAGCTCCGCCCACTGCACGCCTCCTCGATCTCTGGTCTGTTTTTGGAAAGAATCGGTATAGCGTGTCTGTCTTTTATAAATATGATAAAACTAAAGTCTCTTGGGAGATATGAAGGATGCAATACTACTCTATAGATACTCAAGATTAACATGAGACTGGCAGAAACTGTGTGTGTATGTACCCTTTAATGTAGACGTAGCCTGTTACTGTTCTCTTTCTGGCATTTCTTCAATGAACTCAACATTAACAAGGCATTCTTGCCCACAGAACTGCCCTCACTGGATATTTTCTCTTTTTCGGACCATTCTCTGTAAACCCTAGAGATGGTTGTGTGTGAAAATCCCAGTAGATCAGAAATACTGAAGTTTCTGAAATACAGCCCATCTGGCACCAACAACCATGCCACGTTCAAAGTCATTTAAATCACCTTCCTTCCCCTTTCTGATTCTCGGTTTGAACTTCAGCAGATCGTCTTGATCATGTCTACATGCTTACAATGCATTGAGTTGCTGCCCTGTGATTGGCTGATTAGATATTTGCGTTATCGAGCAGTTGAACAGGTGTACCTAATAAAGTGGCTGGTGAGTGTATATGTGTTTTAGTGCGTAGTATGTGTGTGTATATTTCTGGCACTGTGCAGCAGAGCAGGTGCGTTTTATTACGTCATGTCCGAGCTAAAGTGGGCTGAGACCGAAGCGCTGACTGCACCTGCATCTTTTTATCTTAGTTTCTGTTCTGCTCAGATTAGTCATCTGATTATGTTCACACTTCAAATCCACTTACATGTCTTTAGTTCCCTGCATCGTGTGTTTGTCTGCTTTAGTCATATTTTGTGTGATTTCATAGCAGCGATGTGTTCTAGTTTTGTTATCCTGCGGGTGTTGACATCCTTTACGGTCACATCTGCTCTCGGTCTCAGAAACCTCTGACCTCTGAATGGGGAGGAAGCTCTACTGATAGAAACCCTTTTTCTAAGCAGCGACTTCCTTAGAAGAGAGTTACATGTTGATTTCAGATTGGTATTGCAATAGCTTCTGGATAATGTTATATTCTGTTAGGTTACATTTAGAAGGCAAAATATATATATTAAATGAAAGGTAGAAGCTTTGGGATTAAGAAACAAATAAATGTTACCAAATGCAAAAATGCAACCCATTCTCACTCACAAGGCGTCAAAAACTGAAGCATGGCTTTAGCATCACTATTAAGAGGATAAAGGTACCCCTAGACATCACTATATTTACAAACTAGGAATTTTATTGCTTTTTAATCAGAAACTTTTGCAGTCAATAGACAGACGTGAAAGGCAAGGGAATTTTATCATCATGAAATTATATATTGAGGTATAATTTTGTCATTTTGATGTTGATTCTGAATAATTTTATTTAATTACATAGTTTAGACATTTCTGAGCACCTAACGCGACCCCTACACCTAAACCTAACCATTTGTCAATATAAAACACAGGATATAACAGGCAGATTCAACTACGGTAACAGTTTATTCTTCCATGTGATTGCTTTGTCTAGGAACAGACCCAAAAGTGAAAAGACCCAAAGGTGATCACCATCCCTATCCACCGTAACACTCAAATTGGTGTTAATTTTGTTAACAAAAACGTTTACAACCCTTTTTTCCATGACTATGACAAGACAACAACACCAACATCATTAAACACTAACTCTGACTATATCAACATGCAGTATTGTTGATTTAAAAGACTTGACTAAAGTATAGTTTAAATAATAAAAACTTAAAGGCACAATATGTAAGAACAAGGTTATATATTTTGTTGACTTGTAACGGCCCGTGCGATTGCGTCGCCTGTCAATGATATATTCGCGTTACCCCTGATTTCCCGTTTTACTTCCGTAGAAACACCAAAGATGCTTTAATATATGATGTGTTTTATTAACCAGGTGAGCAACTGTTTGGATACATTCATCAACAGAAAACTAATCATTGTTATACAGCTCAACACGGTTAGTCTTATTCTTTGAATCTCTTGTTTTCTTGATTTACCATGAGTAAAGTTTTTAGCATGTCTCAGAGACAACGCTATTTTGTCAAGTGTCTAACATAGCCTTATTGGTAGTAACAAACAGTAATACAGCATTTTCTTTGTCATATTTTAAAATGGATTGCATGCCATATTTAGCAGCACAAGTCATCCAGCTTTTATTAATATGATATTCTAATATCGATCTAGCTTTTTTTTTTTTTTTTTTTTTACCAGTTTTAATAATATAGAGACTGTTAATTGATATGATAATATTATAAATCAGGAAACTAGATTGATAGATAAGTAAAATAAACCATGCGTGTGAGTCTTGATTGTGCTTATAGGTGAAAGTGCAATAATTCTGATGAAATGTGAAAAGAAATTTCTGGAATGACAACAATCATGATCAAGATTACAAAATGAAGGAGCGTTATGTCAGCTTTGATTGTGAAACCATTGGCTCTCGTGTGTCTTGTGACCGATTGCATCATTGTTCCTCACATAATGGCTTCAGAAGACTTGGAGTGCAACACAAGTTTTTAATACTTTAATACTCTTATTTTGGTCACTTTTTGCAATTAATACCTTTGACTACCTGTTACATGTTTTAAATTTTTGAGAAGTGGTTAGGTTTAGGGTAGGGGTGGGGTTAGGTACTCAAAAATATCTATGAAAGTAAAAAAAAAAAAATATATATATATATATATATATATATATATATATACACAGTGGGGAGAACAAGTATTTGATACACTGCCGATTTTGCAGGTTTGCCCACTTACAAAGCATGTAGAAGTCTGTAATTTTTATCATAGGTACACTTCAACTGTGAGAGACGGACTCTAAAACAAAAAGATGTTTGTTCTATGATTTTTAAGTAATTAATTTGCATTTTATTGCATGACATAAGTATTTGATACATCAGAAAAGCAGAACTTAATATTTGGTACAGAAACCTTTGTTCGCAATTACAGAGATCATACGTTTCCTGTAGTTCTTGACCAGGTTTGCACACACTGCAGCAGGGATTTTGGCCCACTCATCCATACAGACCTTCTCCAGATCCTTCAGGTTTCGGGGCTGTCGCTGGGCAATACAGACTTTCAGCTCCCTCCAAAGATTTTCTATTGGGTTCAGGTCTGGAGACTGGCTAGGCCACTCCAGGACCTTGAGATGCTTCTTACGGAGCCACTCCTTAGTTGCTCTGGCTGTGTGTTTCGGGTCGTTGTCATGCTGGAAGACCCAGCCACAACCCATCTTCAATGCTCTTACTGAGGGAAGGAGGTTGTTGGCCAAGATCTCGCCCTATCCATCCTCCCCTCAATACGGTGCAGTCGTCCTGTCCCCTTTGCAGAAAAGCATCCCCAAAGAATGATGTTTCCACCTCAATGCTTCACGGTTGGGATGGTGTTCTTGGGGTTGTACTCATCCTTCTTCCTCCAAACACGGCGAGTGGAGTTTAGACCAAAAAGCTCTATTTTTGTCTCATCAGACCACATGACCTTCTCCCATTCCTCCTCTGGATCATCCAGATGGTCATTGGCAAACTTCAGACGGGCCTGGACATGTGCTGGCTTGAGCAGGGGGACCTTGCGTGCGCTGCAGGATTTTAATCCATGACGGCGTAGTGTGTTACTAATGGTTTTCTTTGAGACTGTGGTCCCAGCTCTCTTCAGGTCATTGACCAGGTCCTGCCGTGTAGTTCTGGGCTGATCCCTCACCTTCCTCATGATCATTGATGCCCCACGAGGTGAGATCTTGCATGGTGCCCCAGACCGAGGGAGATTGACCGTCATCTTGAACTTCTTCCATTTTCTAATAATTGCGCCAACAGCTGTTGCCTTCTCACCAAGCTGCTTGCCTATTGTCCTGTAGCCCATCCCAGCCTTGTGCAGGTCTACAATTTTATCCCTGATGTCCTTACACAGCTCTCTGGTCTTGGCCATTGTGGAGAGGTTGGAGTCTGTTTGATTGAGTGTGTGGACAGGTGTCTTTTATACAGGTAACGAGTTCAAACAGGTGCAGTTAATACAGGTAATGAGTGGAGAACAGGAGGGCTTCTTTAAGAAAAACTAACAGGTCTGTGAGAGCCGGAATTCTTACTGGTTGGTAGGTGATCAAATAATTATGTCATGCAATAAAATGCAAATTAATTATTTAAAAATCATACAATGTGATTTTCTGGATTTTTGTTTTAAATTCCGTCTCTCACAGTTGAAGTGTACCTATGATAAAAATTACAGACCTCTACATGCTTTGTAAGTAGGAAAACCTGCAAAATCAGCAGTGTATCAAATACTTATATATATATATATATATATATATATATATATATA